>CM017324.1:31701330-31924822 GCA_006937295.1 Carpinus fangiana
CCCTTCTTGTGCGGAAAAAAAAAAAAAAAAAAAAAAAAAAAGAGTGAATTTTTTCCAAAACACAGCGTTTAATGGAGCAAACGACAGAAGGCTGGTCGTTTATAGGAAAGAGTCATTTTGACCAAAAAAAGAAAGGAGGAGAGAAAAAGAAAGAAGAAGAAGAAGGCCGTCTTAGAGAGACAGCTTTACCCCCCAAAACCCTCAATTTCAAAACCCCAAATCTCTCGTACGCAACCACCAGAGGCGAGAGAGAAACCATGTCGGGCTTCTCATTTGGATCTTCATCGGCTTCTTCTTCTTCACAATCCACGTCCGCATTCTCCCTCTCGAACCCGACCTCCGGATTATCATTCGCATCCTCCGCCCCCCCATTTGGATCCGCCACCGCCACCTCTTCTTCCCCATTCGGGTTCGGATCCTCCACTTCCACTTCCTCTTCTTCTTCAGCTTCTTCCTTTTCCTTCCCCTTCAATTCCGCTTCGACCTCAGCTACCTCCTTGTTCGGAGGAACTGCACCGTCTTCGTCCTCTGCAACTTCCGCTCCCTCCCCGTTTGGACCAATCTCATCATCCGCGCCCACCTCAGGTTCGTCCCCATTCGGTTCAGCTAATTCTGGGTTTTCCTTGTTCGGGACTGCCTCATCTGCTACTACTTCGGTCTCCGCCGCGGCAGGTTCCGGTTCGTCCTTGTTCGGAGCACCTCCCAGTTCGCTCTTGTTCGGAACGACGTCGTCCTCCGCGGCACCAACCTCTGGTTCACCTCTGTTCGGAACGACGTCGTCCTCCGCGGCACCAACCTCTGGTTCACCTCTGTTCGGAACGACGCCGTCCTCTGCGGCGCCAACTTCTGGTTCGCCTCTGTTCGGAACGAAGTCGTCCGTTGCGGCGCCAACTTCTGGTTCTTCTCTGTTCGGAGCGACTTCGTCCTCCGCGGCTCCAACTTCTGGTTCACCTCTATTCGGAACGACGTCGTCCTTCGCGGCTCCAACTTCCGGTTCACCTCTATTCGGAACGACTTCGTCCTCTGCGGCACCAACCTCTGGTTCGTCTCTGTTCGGAACGACTTCGTCCAACGCGGCGACTTCTGGTTTTGGTTCCACCCTGTTTGGAACAACAGCCTCATCAGCGGGTACAGGTTTATCCCCATTCGGAACATCATCATCCGCTTCTCCATTTTCAACTTCGAACACCCTCTTTCCCTCTTCTTCTTCTTCCTCTGTGTCTTCAGCTTCAACCACTCCTGCATTCCCATTCGCTTCAAGCTCAGCTCCAAGTTCAACCACACCCTCGCCTTTCTCGGCTTCTTCTACCGCTGGGTTTTCATTCTCAAATCCTTCAGCTTTTTCAAAACCCACGACACCCTCCGCTGCTGTATCTTCCTCTTCAATTACAACAATGACTACGACAACCTCTTCTGCCTTCTCATTCGTCCCACCCTCTTCCTCAGCTTCTCAGCCTTCATTTGGGTTCACAGCCTCTTCGGCCGCCGCTGCGGTTTCCACCGCCCCTACAACAAAGGCTTCTTCTCTGTCCTTTGGAACATCTACGGCTCCGTTGTTCTCGACGGTCACCACCACGAGTGCTTCCACCCCAGCTGCTACTACTACTAGTAGTACTACTACCGCTGCTACACAAGCTTCGTTTTCTTTGCCCGCATTTAGTGCGAGTTCTTCAGCTGCAACTAGTGCTTCAACAGCAGCAGCCAGCTCGGCCGTTTCTTCGGGCAATGCAGGATCTTTTACGGGCTTTCCGTTTAGCAAACCATCGACGCCTGCTTCGTCCTTGCAATCACATTCGACTACTGCTGCGCCTGCTTTTGGTGCGTTTGGCATTTTTAATTGTGTTTCTGATGTTATTGTTTTTCAGCTTTAGGAGGTGGTTATGATGTTTATGTTAACCGCATTGTCTTTGTTTATGCTGGTGGGACTGTATGGCTCATCACCTTTCTAATTTCTATGCATCTGCTTATCGCGTTATAGTGTTATAGATTCTTAAGCTATTAACTTGTGATATCCTCTTCCAATAACAACTTGTTTAAATGCTGAAGTGCCTAGATCAAGCAGCAGTACCTTTTGTTTGATGTTCAAATATCCTTTGATCGTTCAAATTGATTTTGTAGGTGTCTCTTCAGCTTCTGCAGCTGCAACAACTCCCAGTTTGAGCACTACTGGTGCTCAGCCATCATCATCTCTTATTGTGTCCTCCAGTAGTGGGTATGTGTGCTTACTCTTAGTAGTAAACTTGTTCACTCTTTTTTTTTTTTTTTTTCCCCGGAATCTAGATTACCTATTTACTTTTCATTTTTTTTTTTTTTTTTGTGGGTAGGTTACTGCTTTATCTTGCTTTCTTGGCAGTTTATTTGCTCTCTGTGTCCTCATAACTTCCCTTGACACGGGACATATTAGGGTATCTGTCTGCATGTGCTTGTCGTGGACGATAGGATAGGAAAAATTATGATCTTGTAGTTTGTTATGGCGAGGAAAAGACTTTTAGGGTTTGTATATGGAATTAGGGTTTGGAAAGATTGAATGTTGGTTGTTGAAAGAGGCTGGGAATCAGGAATCTGCTTGCTGGAAACTCTGGACAATGCAATCAGGATTTTTGGGTTGTTTCAATAGGTTATTCGGTGACAAATAATGAGGAAAAGTAGGTAGGCTTGTAGGATTTCAATAAGGAAGGGAGAGGATATGATTTGGGGTTGCAAAGAGAAGAAAAGAGGAATTTTCTTGATGTTAATGTGAACATTAACAGTGCGCCAAATAAGGCATGTTGATACTCAAAACACTAATCATTGCATCAATTTTAGGCCAAACATAATTAAAAAAATAATTCGAAAAATAAAATTATGTGCAGAATTTAATAAGATTTCAGGTCCGCCTGTGCGCTATGCCCATAACTCATAAACTAGTAACTTAATTTAAAAACTATTTTGACCCTTAGATGTTTATATTTTAAGCTTCGAAATCATATAGGTCTTGCTTAGTCAGACGTTGTATGTTGGTCCTGCCTATGAAAGGTTCTTAAGCTGCCAAAACAGAAAATCACTCCAAACACAACAATTTGAGCTTTATTCAATTGTTTTGTCATTACTTCTAGAAAAGTTTTAAAAGGAATGAAGTTAAAAGATCATAATGCTTTGCTATGTTACTTCTTCGTCTCATATTGTTTGTCCAGTATTACATTTTGGAATGTCTGAAAAATAGTCTGGAAAGTTGATCAGTAAAAACTTTGTCCTAAATGCACTTTGATTTGTTGAAAGTTCAATGGTTTTAATTATTTTAATAAGTTTCCTTGACCATTTTAGGGAGGTAGTATTCGAAATTTCTTCCATTTTATTTGAAAAACGATGCACTAAATGATGTCCAGTTGGATTTTGTGAAGTGGACAAGCAATATGAGAGGAGAAAAAACATTTCCCAAATCTGATTCAAAGCTGTCTTCTTCGACCCTTATCAGATCATTTTCCCATTTTGCTTGACAGTGGGGGCATAGCTAGAGGACCACACTTGTTTAAATTTGAAAACATGTGAATTAAAACAGAGGGTTTTGTAGACTTGGTGAAGCAGTAGTGGGATTCATATAAGTTCTTAGGCACTCCATGTTTTGTCTTAACTAGTAAGCTAAAATGACTCAAAAATTGACTTAAAGCGCTGGAATAAGGAGGCCATGATCCTATTTTGGATTTGGCAGTAATCAATGTTCCTAATTTCACCTTGTCTATCTTTTAGATCTAGTTAACTTTTCGGATTTTCGACACCTATAGGATGGTTGTATCTCTTGTATACTCTTAGTGTATGAGGGCTTTGCCTTTTATTTCAATAGATTATTATTCATAAAAAAAATATCATGGGGGGAATATATATATATTTTTTCAAAGTCTCACAAATCTATATGCCATTGAGAACATAGATGATAGTAATTGATTATATATTAAGTTTTCCAAGAAATATGAATTTACTGCTTATAGTCTTCTGTTCTGTTTGTCCTATAGGACAACTTCAAGTGTCAGTACTACAGTATCTACTGCACCAAAATTACCGTCTGAGATCACAGGGAAGACTGTTGAAGAGGTATTTCATGTCTTCATTTCATAAAAGTTGTTTTCATGTCTTGTCATTTTTACATTGCGATATTATAGATGAAATACCAGTTTGGTTTAGTTTTGCTTCATATGGAAAGAAGAATCTTGGACAATGTTACTTCTAGAGATATAGTCTTGGTGGACAGTAACCTTGCGAGAGGAAAGTGGGATACTTAACTGTACACTATTTATTTATTTATTTTCTTTCTTTCTTTAATCCTTTGGTGTTTTTTGTCTTTGAACTGAGGGAATAAGGAAACTGGTTTGTTAAAGAGAGAGTCTAGATGTGGAAAAGGAAAAAGGAAAAGGAAGATTAATCCGTAATACATATGAATTAAAAACTAGGTTAAATAGTTGATTCCTTCTGTCCATAGCATTGGCCTATACATAGCTTTTATCAAAAGCTACTTTTATTTTGTAAGCAGAAAGGTGAGAGATTTCTTTCAGCAAACCTGGGTCACCATTTTTTTCATCAGACTTATTTCTAATTTTTTTCTGTTGTTCTCGCTCTTTCTATTCCACGTAAGGGTGTGATTTTATTTTATTTTTTTGGTTTCTTTTATTTGAAGATCATCAAGGAGTGGAATTCTGAACTACAAGAGCGTACTGGAAAGTTCCGAAAGCAGGCTAACGCAATAGCTGAGTGGGACCGGAGAATTTTGCAGAATCGTGATGTACTTCTTAGGCTCGAGGTAATTGATTTTCCGTTATCAAAAGAATAGTGTACTGTAGATTAATGTGAAATATATGAACCCCACAAAGCCATTTTTTCTATTGACAATTTACTGAGATGGTGTATCATATGCCTTATTGATATTGAAACACAACTTCTATCACTGCCTTACATTGGCAAGAAGACGACTTTTCTTCCCCCCCCAAACACTCACGCGCACACAAAAAAAAAGGGGAAAATTGTGGTGTCATCTTCACATTTATTTATTGTTTGATAAGTAAATAAAATGTAGACCATTCTCATTGTGGAGTAGTGTTTTATGATTAGCAAATGGTTTGATTTACATCATTGACAGCTACTCATTTTGTTTTGCCATTAATCTGTACTTTAGATTGAAGTGGCAAAAGTGGTTGAGACCCAAACTAACTTGGAGCGGCAACTGGAGTTAATTGAGACTCATCAACAAGAGGTATTTTAGTAAGGTCGTTTGTCTATGTTGGTCTAGTTGCCAAAATGTAGCAGTAAGAACATTGTCCATAAGTCATTGGGGGCATTCTTAGGAATGTTTAAATCCTTTCTTTGGCCATATTTGAAAAGCAAAATCTCTTGTATAAATGTTGGTGTTTAATTTTTATTTATTTTTTTGATATATATATATATACTAGTGAGTTTTTAGAAATGTAGAGATTAGTCTTTGAACATTTATAACTTCGGTATTTTATTGCTCCCAAATATTCATATGTCTAGACATAATTTTGTGTGATATACAGTAAACTAATATAATTCTCTTTTCTTTTCTTAGGTTGATATGGCTTTGCAAAGTATGGAAGAAGAAGCTGAGCGTATTTACAAGGATGAGCGTGGGTCACTTCTTGATGATGAAGCTGCTTCCACAAGAGATGCAATGTGAGTACTCAGTTCTTTGATTTGGTTTGAGTTGATCTGATGGACCCAAGTACATGACTGGGCTGTACCACTGCCGCATATAGCTCAGTTGTATGCTCGGTTTATAAATGGGTTAGATTCAGGTTGCCATTATATGTTTGCAGAAGCTACATATTTTTTTGAGGAAAATTTTCTGGATTCTGCTAATATATTGATGTCACCTTTGTTTTTTTTCCTCCCCGGGTGCTGGATACAGGTATGAGCAATCTGAATTTATAGAGAGGGAATTAGAGCAGATGACAGAACAGATCAAATCAATTATTCAGACCCTAAATTCCAACCAGGTAAATGCTCTAATTTAATGTTTCCACTCCTAAACAAGGTTTTTTTCCCAACAGATGCCAACGGTTGAAACCTACTTTATTTTTTCCTTAGGGAGGAGAACTTGATGCAATTGATGGAATGACACCACTAGATGTAGTAGTCCGGATCTTAAACAATCAACTAAGTTCTTTAATGTGGATTGATGAAAAGGTTAGTATCTTCTTTTGCATTACCTTTTGTCATTTCATTATCTTTGGAATATGCACTTATTTTTTTTTGTTGATAAGTTCCACACTCAATCCAGTACTTAACATCCACGTTGTTCTTATAAGTAAAGGAAATGTCATTTGAGCTATAGCGCTTTGAGCCTTAAGCTCAAGTTGTGAGGAGCGAGGTGGGTGGGGTTTGTAGACCCTGACCTTTTCTAAAAAGAAAAAGATTACTAATATTTTAGCATATATCTTTTAACTTCTTGTTTATTGTTTGCTCTTGTAAATAAGAAACTTTATGGCTTCATTTGATAAAAACTCTTACCTTCTCTCTTAACAAACATTCAAAATTACTTTCATTTTTATATTATATCAGAGCACCTTTTCAAACAAAAAACAAAAAGCACCCTCTATAATCTTTTCAAGGCATTCTTGCAGTACTCTGGCAAGTCCTTGTGGTGGGAGCAACAATTGTTCTGTTTTAATTGTTCTTTTCACATAAAATAGAGACACTGCAAACATTTTGTAAACCCTACTATACCAATGGTCCAAGGCATTCTCATTCCCTCAGTGCCCAAGGGGAAAAAAATAATAATGAAGTAAGAAAAAGAAAAAATACGAAGGCACAATGTGGTGGATACATCCATTTTTAACATTAATTTTTCATTACTATGCGGAATATGTGCATACAACTTTAATTCATCGCCAGACCACTCACCATCCTCAATGTCATCAGGCAGGGGAATTTTCTTCACGCATTCAGAAACTCGCCAGCCAAGGTTCGACTGCAGATCGTGAATTGATGGGTCCAAAGTTCTTTAGGTCCTGACCTCCAGAATTGTAAACTACCTCAACATTTTAAAAATCTGCTTCTACCAGGTAAAGATTAGTTATTGCAGAGGAAAAGGTTTCGTTACACAACTCATTCGGTTTTTTAGGCATTAGCCTGCATTTGCAGTGCCTGTGGATGTTGTCATTTGTAAGAACTGATATTCTGTCTCTAATAACATTTTTGGGATGTTTTTAGCAGTGGAATTCTGTAGAAAATGGTGTGTATCTGTAGCCATCTGTTGAAATATTCCCGTTTGAATCTGCCAGTAAAAAATGCAGATTATTCTAACATGAACCCTACCCTCATTAAATGGACGACCATGGTCCATGACTATTGTTTCATGTGTAAATGTATATGTTTCTTTGAATTCTTTCTCTTATTATTTTTTGATTATCAATGGATTATAAACCTTCAAGTCTGTAGTAAATGTGTACATAGAGGCCTTCAATTTGAGGGTTTGGGCATGCACATTAATTATGTGAAAATGAACTGTTATCTTGAATTTCTTGACACTTTTTGCAAACGTTTTTTTCCCCCACTTGAATAAATGGTGCCTTTAGAAAATGTCAGAGAAAAGGATCCTCTCTAGAGGAACTATTTCATGGTCAAGATCTTATTTTGTTGGATCTAATGGTATACATAATGCTATATTATTTGATATTTTAAATGATGTGGTAACATATTTACTATTGCATCATATATACGTCGTTAGAGCATGTCCAGCAATAGTAGCTAAAAATATATAGTGAAAAAGTGCAACTCTGTATTTTAGCTACTTTTTTTTTTTTTTTATACACTCCAAGAGATTCTCTATTTTCTTCTTTTACTTCCTTTTAAATATTATTTGATTTTTTTCTAATTATATTTTATTTCTCATATTTTCATTTGGAAGATAGGGATGGTGAGAAACAATTTTTTATTTGGACAGGAGATGCTCTTAGGAGTGCATTTTCACTGATTTTGTTTTAAAACAAAAAAGAAACAGTTGAAATAAACATCATTGTTGTTATTTAAAAGCACAATGTTTTCATGAATAATTATCTGAAAGTAGTTTTAAAAATCTTATAATAAAGAACTTTTGATACTTTCTTTAATGAGTTAAAGCCGAAATGAAAATTATGGAACAAAAAGATTTCTTATTACAATTGCAAGTTGCAACTACTATAGCACTCATGTCACGACAGTATAATGAGATAGTTATATAGTATATAATGTTATACTTTACAAAATTTTAGATATTCCAAGCTCGTAACCTTTTAATTAAAAGCACACATTCCACTTTTCAAAGGTTCAAAAATCTTTTTCACAATAATACCAATTAGAAAATTGTATTAATTGATCCTTCCCCAACAGAAAAGGATTTATCCAACCACCATCGGAACACTTGAACATCACATTACACCGGTCTATGAACATGTCTGAGATTATATTTAAGAAATAGAACTTTTAAATAAAAAAACGCTTTTTAGCAAAAGTTTTATTTTTAAGCTCATGTTAAAAATGCGTTTTGGTTATATTTATAGTAAAAAGTCAAATAATTAGTTTTCAAACTTTTTACCAAACAAGCCAGCTTTTGTTTGGCCTAACTTTTTTAGTACTAGAAGTACTTTTTAAATTCTAACATAATCCCAAACGGGCTCTATATAAGTCGCCTGAAAGCAAAAGCTCTTCGCTTACAAAGCCAAAAAGCTCTTTACTTTGGAAAGGAAAAGCCCTCCTATTTGAAGCAAAACCCATTAATAATTTTCAATTTAATTAATTAATTAAATCTCTGATTAATAATCATAAACTGAGTTGTCACACTTACTAAACCATTTCCTTCATAATGGGATCCGGACAATGTCGTACTCTTATTTTGACCATGAAACAACAAATTGTATTCTCTCTCTCTATATATATATTTATCATAGTAGACATTTTAAAACACTCTCCCCCTCTTCAATCTAGTCCCCCAACAAACTCATTTCCATTCTCATAAAGCAACATGAAGCTTTCTTTCTCTCATATAAACACAAGTCCTTTATTAAAATATTCATTCTCTCTCACGCCTTGACAAGGAGGAGGACTTCGTATTTATAAGTGTTAAAATATTAATTAAATGACCATTTTTTTTATCAACATTTTTAGGACAACTGGTAATTTAACAATAAAGAATTTTGTTACATAGCATGTAACGAGAGTAGCATCCCTAATGACAAAATGAATCCAGCTCTTTGGCCAGAACAGCTTCTAATCTTTTTCCCCCATGGATGAGTAACTCGTTCATGTGAGTGGAAGAAAGAAGATAAATCACAAACAAATTTTTCTTTTTTTGATAAGTGATAAATCACAAACAACTAATACAGATGTAGGTCTTCAAGACATTAATCAAAAGACAACTGTTCTTCAATCTATGTAATACAATACATATAAAAGAGGATGAAATCAATAGGTACTCACTCATCCATTAATGGCACCTCTTTATGTTGATCAATCTACAACGCGGTTTATTCTTAGAACATTCTTTTGCTGATTTTTAATGATCAAAGACCCTGGGCTCGAGCCACAACCACAATGACGAGGATCAAAATGGAGAGAAGCAATGAGGCTTTAACTTTTTCTTCTGTCTCTTCCTTGTTAATATTTGTGGGTTTCTTCCCCTTTGGAGGTTTAAATAGCTCATTCACTAGTGACAGAAATTTCTCAATGAGGTCTAAGACTTTTGCTTTTGTGACATCCAAAATCCACCTCAAAATGCTTGCAGCCAAGTCTGGTTCTTCATCAGAGCACTGAGGCATTTTATAATCAACTACATGTGCAAAATGTGAATGAATTAGTTATCGAAACTAGAAAGCAAGTTTTGTAATGTTCACGTGTGAGTGTTGAACATAACATTATTAAACTGAAACTACTGGTTTTAAGCTTTATGGGTTAAGATGGCATCCCAACATTGTTGTACTAAGTGTTAAGCTCTCAAGTCTCACAAACCCAAAAAGAAAAAAGACAATACTAATTCCTATGTGCAGGTATAAATATTCTCCATCACATATTTTGATCTCCAACTTTCATTGTCCATATTGACAATGTTTAATACTTCAGGAAAATAGCCTTCAGCTGGTTTTGGCTTGCCCCTTTACTAGGTTGGTAACTTCCATTGCCTGTGCTCTAAGAGGCAAATTCTCACAAGAAATAGTCTTGGACATTCCATAAGATAATATAGAGGAATCTCTTTTGAACGACCACATTCTCTGCTTCAAACACAAATGCAGTGCAAGAGTGAAGAAAAATGATTTCCTAGGTCTACTTTTCTGTTTATAAAAAAACACAACCTTAAGATTATTCAACAAAACCCTCTTACTCAACCAAAACAACATCCACATACGCAAATAAAACCTAAAGACCAAAGCCGAGACTTTTGTCGAGGCCTTTTATTGGTACTTCTTCATGAATTCTTATATTGACTTATCCTTGAAAGTTGTTGAGGGGAGAAACACCTAGGAAAGTGTTTTAATGAGCTCATAATATAGTATATTGAGACACCACTTAACTCAAAAGCTTAAGCCTATGGGTTTGGGCTCAACTATGCTATATATAAACCACTCACTCTTTTTACATCTTAGCAATGTGGGACACAAACCTCACAAATGCACTCACGACAATCTCCCAATTACTTGTGAAACTCTTTCAAATTAATCAAAACTCCCCGAGTGTCGTGTGTATTCCAAAAGCTAGGACGCGTCAAACCAAGATACTCGTATGAGCAACATCGGAAGCTAAACATGGCTTTGATACCAATTGTTGAGAGGAGAAACACCTAGGGAAGCCTTTTAGTGAGCCTATAATATAGCATGTTGAGACACCACTTAACTCAAAAACTTAAGCCAATAGATTTGGGCTCAACTATGCTATATAAACCACTTACTGATCTTCTTACATCTAGTAATGTGGGACACAAACCTCACAAGAGCACTCACAGCGAAAAATAATTTTTAAGCAATTCAAATTTATAGCAACAAGGGCACTACTATTTTGGCTGTTTTGTGGTGTCAAAGGGCTACAGCCTTGTTTGTTCCCATAGTTCTGTTCCGTTTCATTTTTGTGGATGCTGCATGCTATATTATATCAACACCAAAGTTGTATGTCTTTATTAACATAATTGATAACCCCACCCACAACAGATAATATCCGAAAGCCATTTAACGGCTGAGATGCATCCAGGCTAAGAGAGCACAGCAATTTTCTACTGAAAGAGTCACTTGGGCAAGGAAAATTTTCTTTGAAAAGAGTCTATCAACAAAAACCAAACATGTGATGAGCAGAGTGCAAACCTGTGTAGAGCGACTGTCGAAGAATTTGAACCAATTCGTTCTTCATAACCGCATCCCAAACAGCTTTATCAGTTGCTAGCGCAAACACTAGTCTCTGCATTTAAGTTAGATCCTTTAAAGAGACGTAAATTAACAGAAAAATTATGTCTGCCTGTAGACAGATTGAGTAACATTTGTTAGAATATATTCTGATATTTATATGATTGATATATATTTCCTAGTATATGTCGATTTATGTTTATATTCTGATATTTATATTCTAACAACATTGATTCAAACAAGTTAGATCCCATGAAAAATTAACAGGAACAAGGCTTTGCTGTGGAGCTTTGGTAAATTCAAACATTTCTGAAGGACTCATCCTTCCAAAGCTTGAAGAATGCTCATTTAATATGAAAACTAAGAAGGCACCTTAATGGAAGGATCTGTTTGCAGCAATCGAAAAGCATCACAAACTGTTCTGTATCCCTGAGATACCATAAGTCTTGGATCAAAACAATCCAACTGCTGCTGGAGGCATTTCAACGATGACCCAGATGAGGATTCCCCAACTATAAAACTGGTTGCCAAAGAAATCTGATCAGAAAATTCCAGTCTAAAAAATAGATGAATTTTCTAGGAAAAACGCAAAAGAAACAGAAATTGTAAAACTAATATACTCACTTCAACAGAGCATTAATGGCATTTTCAACCTCCAATTGGGATGGAACAAGTCCGAAAACAAGATTATTGAGAGATCCACTTGGTCTTTGTTGTTCTGTTCCATCTACAATCTCCATTTCTTCCACTGGTTTCACTGTTTCCAGTGTCCACTATAATTGGCTGAAACTGGATGGTTAATGGTTTAGATTGAAAGAAGAAGAGTGTCGCGTTGTCGCGTTGTCGCTACTCGCTTTTATTTATATCAACTCAATCATGGGCCCCAATTTTTTATGTTGTCTTCGTGGTTCGTTGCATACTCACTCACTCACTAGCTTCTTGGACAAGTTTCTCGACCCACTATTACAAGTAGAGAGTTTTAGAAAGACGAAGGAACTTTGTGAATTGATATGAGTAATAATAAAAGTTGAAAAAACTTTATTTTAGGCCACTTAGTCACCACTCGATTTTGATAAGCTTTTCTTAAACTTCGTGTTAAGAGATAAAGTGATTACAAGAGTACATTAATATATATAATTAAACACAATTTTAGCTTAAAAGTCTAGGCTAATGGGTTAAGGTTTACTTAGATATATTAAGTACCATTTTCTATAAATTTTTTAAAAATGTGAGGCACAATATTTACAAGTGCATTCATAGTAATCTCTCCATCACCTGTGAGTCTCTTCACATTTCAAGAGTGTCTCACGTCAAGAGTTACGGATTGAAACACAACTATAAACCCGACGCGTCCAAACACTCGTCCCAGATAGGTAACCATGGCTCTGATACCATTTGTTGGGAGATAAAGCGATTATGAAATTTTTACTAAGAGTGCATTAATGTACATAATTGAACACAACTTTAACCCAAAAGCCTAAGCTAATGGGCTAAGGTCTACGTAAAGATATTAAGTACTATTTTATTTTATATTTTCGCAATGTGAGACATAACACTCACAAGTGCACTTACAACACTTTAAAATCACTCAATTTGAACTCTTCCGTCAGATTTAATTGTTAACTTCTAACAACAATACTTAAAAAGATCAAAATATTCTGATTTTTCGCTTTTTTTTTTTAAAAAAAAAAAATTAATTTTTTTTTAAAGCCAGAGAACCCTTGGAATTTAGGGTAAATTTGAAATTTTATAACAAAGTCGATGGTATAAACGTCATTGTCTAACTTTTAACGTTTAAAATCTTACGGAATGGTTCAAATTGACTGCAATTGAAAGTTTAGGGGTTCAAATTGAGAGGTTTTGAAGTGTAAGGGGCTTATCAAATCGCGTGGTAATTAAGGAGTCTAAAATGAAGTTATCGCTAAAAAATTTTAGTATTATTATTATTTTAAATTATTATTTGGTCAAATTTTAGTAGTAATATGTCACAACTCACAAGCTGAATAGTAATTTTGAAAAAAAAAAGAACTATATCATTTTTTTGTGGGATATAAGAGAAACTTCTAATATTATTCTTGTTAAAAAGAGATACACCCACATTTTAAATCTCCAAAAGAGAAATTCTTAAGTCGCGCTAGAATTTGTGCCGGGGTTGTTTGGTAAAGAGTTTTAATATAAATTTTTATGTTTGAATATTAATAAGAAGTTATTGGTTTAATAAAGTAAAAAAGAGTTTTAAATTTTTTGTGAGCAAAAAGTGAAGAAAATTGTTTGGTGTATTAAATGAGGTTAACGTGTTCATATATATATATATATATATATGTTCCTATGGAAAACAAATTGACCCTTCCAAGTTTAAAGTATTCTAAAAATAACTTATTAATTATATAGTAATTTGGGAGGATTTATTTTACTCTTTCAAAGGCTACCATTCTTAAACAACTCTTAAATTAAATAAATTTTTCTTGAAGGCTAATTCATACAAAAAACAATTGACACTTCGAAGTTAAGACGAATTTTGTGATTTATATATTTTAGTTTGTAGTGTTCTTTTACTATTGTTGTCAAAAGTCTATAAAATACATAGCTTTCTAAGCATGTTGTAGCCGGTAAATCACAATAGTTTTTGCTCTAATCATCATGCATGATAGACAACTTGTATTTTTGAGGAACTAATAAATAAAAAACCCTCTTTACGTTCTTTCATTCAATAAAAAGAAACTTTTATATGGTACATCTTCATATGTTCATATGAACAACAATTAACCCTTTTGGGTTTAGAGGACTGATCTTTAATTAATTAATTTATATAGTAACTTGGGAGATCATAACCCTAAGCAAGGATAACTTTTTATTGGGAAAACTACATTTTACTCCCTTAAAATATCTATACATTTGTGTTTTGATGCCAAATGTTTAAAAATCAACGAAAGACCCCTACAATATATCTGACGTTTCAAAAAAATATCTTTCATCCATCAAATCTGTCTATTTGGATGGAAAACAAGTCATGTGCATGCACGAGACATTTTTCAACCAAAACTTTCGAAAATGGCCCCAGGAGGTAAAGTGTAAACATAAATGACTTAAGAGAGAGGGAGTAAAGTGTAAAAAAAATAAAAATAAAAATAAAAATAAAAAACCAAAAACTAAAACTAAAACTAAACTAAACTAAACTTTAAAAAAAAAAAAAAATTTAAAAAAAAAACCTAAACCTAAAACTTAAAAACAAACAGTTTATATACAAAATTAAAAGAAAAAACCAAAAACTCAAAAAATAAAAAACTAAAAAACTAAACTAAACTAAACCTATTTTTTTTTTTTTAGAAAAAAAAAATTATGTACAAAATAAAAAATAAACTAAAAAAAAAAAGATGGGGGATGGCCAAGCCATCCCCATGGGTCAAACCACCCCAAGCCCAGCCAAAATGAGGTTGGCTTGGCCATCCCAAAGATTTTGAGTAGTATATTTAATATAAAATGACTTTTCAAATTATTTTGAATTTTATTTATTCTTATATGACATGCTTACTATGCCTTTCAAACTAATATTTCAAAATTTTTTGAATGGGTTAACATTGATATGATATATGTATCTAATCATTTTCTTCACTTTGTTTATTAAAAGTAATCGCTCTCTTTACAAGTATACTTTAGTTTTGGTAAAAGTCACTTGCTGACAAGAATATTACTTTGAAACCTTTTGCTCTGACCAAAAGTCAGTTTACCGAATAAATGTCATGTTTTTTAAACTTACAACTAGTAAACAACACCTTTTTTTTTTTTAATAAAATTACTTTAGGAACATGTCAATTCATAGACTAAATTATGTTTTATTGCAAGGGTCAAATCATTCTTTTGTGTACTAATATAAGGTATAAGCCTTAATTCTCATTTTGATTTACAATCCAAATCAAGGAAGTTTCTAAAGTGTGAGAATGACAATGGTTAGGAAATGTGTTAGAAACCTTACTGCGGTGATGGTGGAGTTGCTTATCCTTGATGTACAAGCCAATAATCTTGCCCCAACTCTATTTTCTTCTTCACCTCCTATCCTATTTCATTATTCTTCTAAACTTGATCAAGCTAAAGAATCCATGCATGAGTTCCAGCTTTTGATTTGGTAATAGTTCCTAACGTTCTTCAATATCCATTTTATTGACAAAGTTGTGTTTCTATATATAACACTCACGCAACTAGAAATGTTTTTTTAAGGATGATGAATGCTTAGTTTAATGAAAAATTGATGAAAATGTAGTTTTGATTATGGGAAGGACTAATTTAGAAAAGTGTTTTATTTTTAGAAAATGTCATGTTTAGGAAATTTCTCGAATTAGGAAACTTTTTTAGGAATGACTCCTAGTTCAAGAGATATAAGTCTTTAAGAGATTCAAACCCTAGAAAATATCTAATTTATGCTTGAATTTGGTTTTGATATGAATTTGATTTTGATTTATGCTTCAATACTAAGCCTTTAAAAGTCCAGATACATATCTAGAACAAAGAATGAAAATTGAGTCTCTAGTGCTTGATAACAAAAGCGAAGCAAATGGGAGAGCTTAAGAGCGTCAGTTGTTTGTGGTGTGAAGACTTGATTTTTTTTTGTTATTTTCTATAATTTTTTAGGCACTAGAAAATTAATTTCAAAGAATGGTGGGGATTTTAGAAAATTTGCAAGGTAAAATAACCCAAGAAGTCTAGAGGATCTTGGTGTGCATTGCTTCAATTAAGAGAGAGACAGAGTAATTAGGAAATCTTTACCAAATCCAAAAGCTGGAATTCAAGGATTCTGCATAATAGTGGCATCTGAGGGGTTCGTCATGACATGCTCTTTGTAACAATCCAATAAACAACTCACATAACGGGCATTTAAAAGATGAGCGGCTTTAATTTTCAGTTTTGGGGTGCAGTTGGCTTCAATGCATAATTCGTCAATAATTTGTCCCTTACTCGTTACTTCAACTAGTCTCTGTTCGAGGGACACCCACAGAGACTAGTTGAAGTAGCGAGTAAGGGACACCCAGTGAAGCTAGGCACGGTCCTCAGGCTGGCATCGTGTGGCCTGAGAGAATTCGGTATGCCTGGGACCCTACAGGCTACAGCCATTCAATTTTTTCAGCAAGTAGGCGACGCGAATCCATTTCGAATTCTTGGGTTGGATTCGCCATTCTCTTTTCCGTCAATTCTTGTGTGGCTCAATGCGGGTGCGGTCTACCCTGGCAGGAGATTTGTCAATTACTATCACCTATGCAATTACACCGAGAGCAGACTTGCGAATCTTAGATTCATACCTACTCCTTAAGGTTACCTGTTGTATCCTACCTGACCATGTGAAGAGAGAGAGGGCTAGGCTCCCATGGGTTTGGGGGTGGCAAAATTTTTATTTTCTTTCTTTGAAAAAAATAATTTTTTAAATATTTCTAATATTTTTTTTAACAAAAAAAATCAAAAAATTAATTATAGGACACGTGGCGCAATTTGATTGGTGTTGACGTGGCGCTCTGTTAAGTTTTGGACGGAATTTTAACGGATGTACCATTTTCGTCTTTATGAAAACCACATGTATCTCATGTGATACAAATCAAACCCTAGGAAAAATAAATAAATAAATAAAGTGTTCAAACTCTAGGGGGTTTTAGATATTTAACCAATATATATATACTTCTCACATGCATTTTTAGATACTGAATTGGAAAAATTCTTAAACCCTAAACCCTAATTTGTAGGAAAGTTATGTCCATAAGTAAATAGTTGGATAGCTTCTGCATGGATGCTCAATTCTAACTTATCTGCGCAATCATACCCAACAAACCACAGTAGTTCTATGTTTGTCTTTGACGTGACTAAATTGCCAAAATTGGGCCTTAACTTCTTTCTAAAGTTCAGTATGTCCAGGTCCTGGGCCAGCACAATTGTGTCACTGTCAAAATATAATGGTTTTATTTATTTATTCAAAATAGTAGGCGAGTGAGACAAATTGCAGTCTGCAGCTAAAATATTGTGTAAGCGCTCATGAATATTTTTTAGAAAAAGTAGATGGATAATCACACGTAAATGAAGATTGAAATTTGAAATTCAATCCTCTCTTTCCGTTAGACACTTACCTCTATTTTTTATTACGGGATTCAAACCCATGTCATAATATATACCTAACAACTTTAAAAATTTATTGAGGCGGTTAAACTAACACCCTAGATCATATTTAGAAAGACACACCACTTATGGGGCGGGGGCGGGGGCGGGGGCGGGGGGGGGAAGGCCCATAAAAAAGTGTCTAGGCCCAATAGAGAGAGCAATGAAAGTCTAGTGGGGATCGACCAATCAAATCATTTATGACGTAAGCATCCACGATTTTTGTTCTAGCCTCTACGTACGGCGGTACGGGTATGGCCTGGCAAGAGGCAATCATTCTGATTTCTGCATGGCCCTAACGCTGTCGTTTAATAGATAAAAGATGATAAAGATCCAATTTTTATTTAATTTTTATTTTATTATTATTATTTTTTTTAAAAATAAAGTAAAAAATAAAAAAAATATCTGAAGTAATAATGTTTTTTTTTCTTCTTTTAATTGGTGTTTTTTAAAAAATAAAAAATTATATTTTTTTTCATAAAAATGATCATTTTTTATAAAATAATAACTAAAAGAATACCAATTAAAAGAATGACAAAAAAACAAAAAATTATTAGTTCAAAAACTTTTTTTTTTTTTTTTTTTTAATTTTTTACTTTGTTTTTTTCTTAAAAAAAAAAAACAAAAATGGAGCAAAAAAATACCATTTTCCTTAATAGATACGGACAACCTAGGAAACCTAGGGAACGCAGGTTTTAGTATTTTGCGACACGCGTCCGTATGATTTGACACGCAGCTAATTTTTAGCTTACATCATCCTGATCTAGTTAGTGATCTTGGACGCACAAAAGGGCTACTTGCCACGTGGAAGAGTATGCTCCTGGCGATGAAAGATGCCGCTATTTCTATTTTTCCGAACAAAAATCTATCTAAAATCATAAAATATACGCCCAAAAAAATAAACGTTTGACATTAAGTAGAAAAATCGTGGACTCTATTACGAATCGATCCGATCCTCACCGGAGAAGATCCGAGGGTTAGGGTTTTGGGGGAGAGAAAATGGGGAGGGGGAAGGTGCAGTTGAAGCGAATCGAGGACAAGATCAGCCGGCAAGTGACGTTCTCGAAGCGGAAGGGCGGGCTGATGAAGAAGGCTAACGAGCTCGCCGTGCTCTGCGACGTGGAGGTGGCGCTCCTGATCTTCTCCGACCGAGGCAGGCTCTACGAGTTCTGTAGTACAGAGAGGTTGGCCTTTCTTCAACTTTTTGCACACTCTTTTCACAAAGTTTCCAATTTCATTTGTCTCTCGGCTCGCGCGAAGTCCTCACTTCTTCGCTCTCCATCCATGTCGTTTTCCTCTGTGCTCCGTCTCTGCTTTCTGTACGATCACATGTCCATGCCTTAGCTTAGGTTTGAGTCAGATACGAAGGAAAATATCTTAAATATCTTTTATTTTTTTATTTTTTATATTCTGAGAAATATCTTAAATATCTTGCTCGAAGATATTTTTTTGCTCCTTATATTCTTCCGAACTAGTTGATGGAGCAAATCAATTCTGGTTGGCGGTGGGTCTAATCGCGCATGGTCTTCTTCGGTCATGTGCCACTGCTTGACACCACGCACTCATTAAAATATCAGTTTCTTGGAGCTGGGTTTCGGTGTCAGATGCGCAGGGAAGCCTCTGCAATCTTCATATGGAATGAATTCCAGCAATATGCTTATCTTCCACTTGGAAATTATCTTCATTTGAAGAAGGCTTTGGAATATATACAATTTGTTAATTGTAATTGCTTTTGGACCGCCCAACAATTTTTGGGGCTTTTGTTGTGAACATGCTAGTGTACCTGTTACTGTGGTTTGCATCTAGCCTAGTGCAATTTATGCAATTTTATTGATTCTAGTATGAATTGTCAATACATTGAATTTATGCAAATTCTGTTATTCTTAAATTATGATATTTGAATTCTCTTCTTATTCTTATTTTAACTGTAATTGGCATGGTATGGTTGTCAAGTGTGTGATTATAAATTTAAAATGTCTACGAACGGTTTCAAATGATGAGAGGATGAGTTCATAAATTCAAGATTATATATTTATTCATAAATAAAAGATCGTTAATTTAGGTAATTTTGAGGTTCACCAAATTTGTAAGTCTTTAAGTATCTGGAGCATCTACAATGAATTATCCAAGTTATTGTCGCAAAAGTGTAATTTCTACGACTTTCCACGTATGCAGGGGGTTCTTGTGATTGTGGTAGAGTGCTCTCGCATTTTAGGTTTCAGGCTTGGGATTTTTGTATTGGCTTGTATGTCTAGGGCAGAGAACCACCTCTTACGAGCGGATTTCAGCTTTACCTGGACCTTGTATTACACTCTCAAAGGGGGGTGGGCAGTTTTGGTATCCACCTGAGGCTGGAATCTGCCCGTATCCGCCCTATGGGCGGGTAATTTTGGCTATTCCATCCGATTTGCCAAAAAAAATCAGACAATAGCGCACATATAATCTATACAAGAATCGCATTCACCAAGAAGCAGCAAAACAAAATATATCCAACCATTAAATCACATATGGAATAACAAAAGGAACAGAAATCATAGATTCACAACACAAAAGTAGTTTTGAAGCCATAGATGCAGAGAGAGAAGGTGAGTGAAACTATGAAAATGAAGAGGCTCTCGAATGATAAAAAACCAAAAGAGGGATAGAAAGAAAAAACTTTTTTTACTCATTACCCTTGCGGGTGGGTAGATTCTGACAGGCAGGCCGGTTCAACTGTTCCCTCCTACTTTTGTCATTTTGGATGTGGGGACTTCATGGACTTTGTTAACTCATGACCCAATTTTGGTGCCTTGGTGTGTGTTTTGAAATTCTAGTTTGGACGTATCCTTCTCATTTAGTTCAAGGCCCAATATTGTAACTATCTATGATTATGAGGCTTTTGTTATCATAAATTAAAACCTAGCTGCTTCTATTAAGGGATGGTACTAGGTTAATAGGGATTGAGATTTAGGTATTGCATAGGATGTATTAGCTTTAATTTAGTTTGTTCATTTTAGATGAATGGCTTGAACCACTTTCAGTTTAGATGAACAAACGATTGGCCACAATGGTGGTTTGGCCAACCCCAATCTAGTCTTTGAGGGTGGTCAAACAACCCCTAAATGGTGTTTGGGGTGACCGAGTCATTTTAGTAGCTTAAGGGAATGATTTGACCAATCCCAACTTGATCTTGAGGGTGGTCAAACCACATATAGTGACTTTTGTGGTGGCCAAACTACCCTCTTTGGCCACATGCATCCAAAGGGGTGGTCGGTTATCCCTTTGTCTGTACAACGAGAGAGGAAAGCCTTTGATGGTGGTGGTAGATTGGTGGAGTCATGGTGGTCATGGTGAAAGTAGAGTTGGCGGCCGAAAAAGGGGAGAAAACTTTTTGAGTTCTAATCTGTATTGATGATGTGGCATGGAATGACTCAGATTAGAGCTAGTGCACAATATTGCATGAGATCTCAATCCAGTAAATAGGTTTGTTATGCCATTCACTTGACAGAATAATTGCAAGATTATAGTTGCTAAGATAAGTTGTAGTTTGAGAAATTATCTTCTAAGCTTGTCATAGTTAGATAGCGTTGATGACACCCTCTACATAAAGAAGCAACATAAATTGATGGTGTCATTTTGATTAGTGTTGTTAAAAGCGCCGGAAAGATTCTAGTGGAGACCTTATGGAGCTAACACAAATAAACATAAAAATAAGAGTAAAACTAAACAGGCTAAAAACTATGCAGAATTTCAATCCTGATATTAAATTTAGGCCAAATAAGTAAGGGCTTTTTGGATTGCTGTTTTGAGAGCTTTTTGCTGCCTGCATCAGATCTTATTTTTGAATCCCAGGTGACGAAAGAACATATGATTAAATTATGAAATAATGCATGGTATTGTAGAGTATAAGTTTGTGAGCGTAGAAATGTTAGGTCTCATATTTAAAAGAACTTCCAAATATGTCAATCTCACTAACAATTGATATCAAAGCCAATGATAATGTAGGGCTTGCTGTATCGTTTGGGTTTCTTGCTCGTTGAGAGCGTCTTGTGTATATTGCTTGTGCGTTTAGGGGCGCCTTACGCTTTTTAATAAATAAATTTCATTACTTATAGGGCTTGCTGTATCGTTTGGGTTTCTTGCTCGTTGAGAGCGTCTTGTGTATATTGCTTGTGCGTTTAGGGGCGCCTTACGCTTTTTAATAAATAAATTTCATTACTTATATATAAAAAAAGCCAATGATAATGTGCACGTTTCTTTGCAATTGGAGCGCCCCTTTCCCAACTGGAATGGGAAGAAGGTGCATGGCATGGATAAATTCCTCATAGACTTAAGCTTTTGGTTGAGTGTTGACCTAGCATGTAATATAATAGTCATTGAAAAGACTCCTAAATTGTTAATCTTCTTAATAAGTATTAACTAAAAGAAAAAAATTAAGATAAATATTAAACAAAAAGCATGATTTCCCCACTCCCCTGCAAGGCCACCACCACCTTCTTTGACACACACACTACATTACCACCACCATCATCTTTGTCCTCCCCTAGATATCGACCATCATCTTGATCTTCCCGTAGACATGTTCCTGGGATGCATAACGAACATTTATACAATATCCAAAAGGACTAATCATAATTGAGATTCTCTGTAATCGATTATATAACTTAGACCGTCTTAGTATATGCTTAATCTAGGACTTGGCATATGTCCATAAAATGCTTTCACAAATTCAATTTGGGATATCACAATCTTTCTCACAATACTCATTGAAGCCTATGTTTTGATGTAATGTCTGAACCATTGAATGTTGTTAAGTTGGCTCTGATACCATTTGTGATAGTCCATGAGATCTAAGGTTTGAATCCTCTTGGGTGCAAACAATTTCTTGGTACCAGCCCGTCGGCGAAGCTGGAGTATTACTTGATTTGTGTGAAGGGGGCGCTTTACTCAAGTCCGAGGTTTACCTAATAAGGATGAGTATATGAAGTGGGCCTGCCTTGGAAGGATTCCTCGTTATCAACCAAAAAGAAAAGTAATGACAAAAGAAAGGACAATGATTGTATATTTCTTATTTATTTGCAGTGTCTTACACTTTTAATGATATTTTAATTATTTATTTGAAAAAAGAAAGGCAATTGGATACCAAAAAATGTGATACTGGGTTGTGCGGTTGCAATGCAAAGCCTCATCTATAAATAGATTTGGCTATTAATTTGAATCTAGGAAAATGTGGGGTTTGAAAATCTCTTGAAAGAATTAATTTTAAGGTGAGATTTAAATGGTGATATGAGAAAGGATGGTAGACAATATTGAGGTGGGCATAAGAAAGAAATGACTCGAAAAGTTGGAATACTAGGTCTTGCAATTGCAATGGTATACAGAGGAAGAAAACATGTATCTTGAAAAAAAAAAGGCTGAAAATTTTATAATTTATAAAAAAGTCATAATATTAAACAACCTCGTCTTTAAATAGGTTTGCTTTGTCTGTCTTTGCACCATATTGACAGGAGCTAAGCATTATAGTGTCATTCATTTGAGTGGGCGGGCCTTACAATTGAACCACATGATTTCTCTCCTTTAACTTCGAATAACATATGAAGGATATAGATGAGAGTTTAACTAGAAAACACAGTATATTACCTATGAGCAAAACTGCAAAACTGTAGAGCCGGGTTATTCCAAGTTAAGAAAAATGAACCATCAAGAACTAGTTTGAAAAGTAATTTTTGTTTAGTGTTTTGAAAAGTGTTTTATGCGTATATAAGCCTATTGCATGAGCTTTATTTATAAGCAAAAATAATCCTCTCCTAAGGAAATTGGGATTCATAAATAGAGAAAGAATAGGTCTCATAATCTTAAGAGGATACACAATCCTACCAAAGTTTTATTTTTTATTTTTATGACAAGAAAGCCCTCCAAGGCGAGGTCATTTCATGTATCCACTCTTGTCGAACTCATGCAAATCGCTCCTTCCACACGAATCAGGTAATACTCCAGCTTCGCTGGCAAGCTAGCCCTAAGAAATTGTTTGCACCCAAAGGGATTCGAACCTTAAACCTAATGAGAATGCTATCAAGACTAAGGCCCTTACCACTTTAGCCGACCTCTTGGGTAATCCTACTATTTTTTTTTTTTTTGATAAGTAATTTAATCATATCAATGAGCGTATAGGGGTGCAAGCACAATCCTAATACACAGGAAGTACACAAGAGAACGCCTAAGAAAAAGAAGAAAAAAGAGCAAGAAAATCATTAAAACTATTCACTAAGGGAGCTTAAAACGTAGTAGTCCAAGAAAAAAAAGGGAAGAAAAGAAAAAAGACTTAAGCTCCTCCAACGTCCTTTCTTGGTTTGCGAAAGTTCTAGCTAATATATTAAGAAGGGTTGTGTCCAAATTCTGGATTCAATTCTCATAGCTACTGAATGTTTGGATAGTCGAAACAAGTGTGGAAAACAAGGTGTGCTTTGCAAATTGGATATTGAGAAGGCTATGATCACATCAACTGGAAGTTCTTATTGTATATGTTGAGAAGGTGCGGTTTGGGGAGAAAAGGTGTTCTTGGATAGAGCACTACATCTCTTCGTTGCGTTTCTCCATCTTGGTCGATGGCACTTTGTCTAGTTTCTGCGATAGCTCTCGTGGGTTGAGGCAGAGTGATCCTCTGTCTCCTCTTCTGTTTGCAGTTGTTATGGAGGTTTTGAGTAAAATGATTACTGCTACTGTTGAACATGGGTCTTCTGCTTCTATGTGGTTTCTAGGCCCTCCAGTGTGGTTAATATTTCTCACATATTGTTCGCAGATGATACTTTGTTTTTTTGTGGGGCCAACCCTGACCATCTTCACTATTTGTGTGTTTTAATCGTATGTTTTGAAGTTGTTTGTGGGTTAAAGGTTAATTTGGCCAAGTTAGTTTTGGTTCTCGTGGGTAATGTGGAAAATGTGGATGGACTGGCTGGCATTTTGGGTTGTGGGACTTTCTCTTTTCCCTTGAAGTATCTTGGTTTTTCGCTGGGGGCTTGTTACAAAGCTAAGTCTATTTGGGTTGGCATTGTGGAAAAGATTTGAGTGTCGATTAGCTAGTTGGAAAATGATGTATTTGTCTAAGAGTGGTAGGGTTACCCATATTAAGAGCACTCTCTCCAGCTTACTTACGTACTTTTTGTCTCTTTTCCCCATTCATGCTGGAGTAGCAAATCGTATGAAGAAGCTCCAACGAGATTTTTTATAGGGAGGGACATGTGAAGATTTTAAATATCACTTGGTTAACTGGACCAAAGTTTGCTCTTCTATTTCTGAGGGAGGATTGTTGATTTGAAACTTGAAGTTGTTCAATACGGTCCTTTTAGGAAAGTGGTTGTGCCGTTATGTGCATGAGAGAGAGAGGCATGGTGGAAAGTTGTTGTAGACACTAAATTTGGTAGTGCTTGGGGCGGGTGGTGTTCTATTGATCCCCTTGGGACGCATGGGGTGGGGCTTGGGAAGAATATTAGGAAGGGGTGGAGGTTGTTTTGTAGCCATACCAAACTTGAGCTAGGAGATGGGTCCAAGATCAAATTTTGGGATGATGTGTGGTGCGTTGGGATGACCCTCAAGGAAGCTTTCCCGGATTTATATAACATTGCTCTTGTGAAGGATGCGTTTGTTGCAGTTAATTTGGACTCATCTAATGGATTACTTCAGTGGAATGTTAGCTTTATTTGTGCGGCTCATGATTGGGAGGTTGGGGTTTTACCTTGTTGTATTCCTCTAGAGTGAGAAGGGAGGGGGAGTGTAGAAATTTTAGTATGTCCATTCTTGAACTCTTTAGTATGGGACATGAGTCACATGACTATGAAGGAGAGTTATCTCTGGTCGTCACCGGAAGCAGGTTGTAACCGGAAGTAGTTGAGTTTGTTTTGTTTTAGACTCTAGCATTAGTGATGGGTTACTTGGGTTTCTTTTATGTGGAATCTAAATCATTTGAGATTTGGTTTGATGTGAACGGAGGCGTTCAAATGGCTGAACGGAGTAGAGGGGTCTTTAGGTCAGTGATCATGGCCTGGTCGACCGTGTTTTGGCTATTTAATGCATGAGATTTTCTGATTATAGGTGAGATGGTACATGAGAATTGGAGAACGTTTCGCTTCGGTAGCTTTGCATATGTGATGCAGAGAAGAAACAATTCTTATGGAAACTTCTTGGAGTTGTCTAAATATGGAGGTAGAGGGCAAAGAAGTTTTGTGATCATCCCCGAGGGTAATGACGGGAAGGGCTGGGTGGACTGCATCATCCCAAATCACGCACATATCAAACACTCTTAATGATATGAGTAATGCTATCAAACATAGTGTTTGACGTTTGTGACTTGAACATCAAGCCAATGGATCTCACTTACTATTCTTTATGGTTTAGGAGTATGTTGGCTTTCTTTTGTCAATTTGTACAGAGTTTCATGCTTATAAAAGCATGTTTTTGGTCCTTTTGATTTTTGCAGCAAAGAAAAGTATCTCTTAACTTCTTTTCTTTTGGTTGCGGGATCGCATAAGAGAAAACATCTTTATTTATTGTTGGAGGCACCGCAACAAGAGAAAATTGAGTACGAGTGCAAGACTAAGTGAGAAAAACAGAGAGACCAATCGCCGCTTGTTTCCAACCAAAGAAAAGTTTGTCATTTTGTTTTCTTCTTTGGGGAAAAATCTCTTTATGTGTCAATGAATTTATTCACAATCGCCTTTGCTTGTGGACATACCTCACATCGAGGGAACCACATAAATTCTGGTGTTCTTATATGTAATATACCTTAACTGTGATCTTTTG
This sequence comes from Carpinus fangiana, assembly GCA_006937295.1. NCBI lineage: Eukaryota > Viridiplantae > Streptophyta > Magnoliopsida > Fagales > Betulaceae > Carpinus > Carpinus fangiana. The sequence continues at coordinate 31,727,586 of CM017324.1, forward strand.
TACAACAAGTGATATCAGAGCTAGGTTTGATATTGAAATTGAAGATTACGGTAAATATGGCAAGCACCAAGTGTGAAGTTGAGAAGTTCAATAGTAATAACAATTTCTCTCTTTATCAAAGAACAATGGAAGATCTTTTGATTAAGCATGTAGTAAACAAGGCGTCATCAGGAAAGGCCAAGAAACAACAACAGACGGATGATTATAAGTGGGAAGAAATGGATGCTAAAGCTGCCACTGCAACTCGTCTTAATTTGTTAGATGAAGTTATTCATAATGTGATTTATGAAGAGAAGGCATAAACAATTTAGTAGAAATTAGAGTTTGTGTATGGCAAAAGAATTTGATGAATAAGTTGTACGTGAAGAAGCAGTTATATGGATTACAGGTGGAGGAAAATATGGATCAGCTTGAACACCTCAACAAGTTTAACATGTTGAATACACAATTGTTATACTTTAGAGTGAAGATTGAGGAAGAAGATAAAGTGATACTTTTGTTGGCATCACTTTCCTATTCATATAATCACTTGGTTACAACATTATTGTATGGGAAAGAATCTTTGGAGTTGGAAGAGGTGACTGAAACTCTCTTGTCACGTGAGACGAGAAGAAAACATGTCAATGATTAAGTTGATGGGCTTGTGGCGAGGTTTTAGCCAATGCGCAAAAAGAGTAAGTCTAAGGGGAAGAATGACGAAAATAGGTAATCTGAAAGGATGAAGAATCTTGGTCAGATGCAAAAGATGTACAGTGTTATTATTGTCATAAGAAATGACACTATAGATGATTTTGCAGGGTGTTGAAAAAATATTTTGAAGATAAAAAGAATTAGAAAAGTTTCACGGACGTGGTCAATGTTGCCAATGATGAGTCTGATGACAATTAGGTTAGTGTAGATTTTCTCTCAATTTCCTGAAGTACATATTCTCTCATAGACTCTTTAAGTTTTGGATTTTGCTTGCTCATATTATATGTTTCCGAATAGACAGTGGATTGACACGTTTAAATCCAATAATGTTGGTATTGTTCTAATGGGTAATGATGCTAGGTAAGCCATTGGAATAGGTACCATAAAATTCAGGATTTTTGATGGGATTTTGAGGACACTTAATAACGTCAGATATATTCCAGACTTTGTACTAAGAGACTCTAGACATTTGTAAAATATTTTATGCTTCTATGCTCGTTTTGCTTAGTTATTCTTTAACCTTGTTTATAAAGTAAATGTTATCTTCTATAGATAATGTACTTGGAGAGTTCTATTAATTATGAGGGGACCAGCTGTGGTAAAGGCAAGAGGGTGTAGGGTATCTTGTGGGTTTTTGGGTTTCGTGTCTGTTTTGGGTTGCTTTGTTGCTTTGTTGGTTTTGGGTTTTCCTTTGTTTTTCTTGCTTTTGTTCTTTTGCTTGGTGTCCTTGTGTTTACTTTTAGTGTACTTAGGGGCGCCTCACGTTTTTTTATAATATGTGCTTGATTACCTATAAAAAAAAGGTAAATGTTATCTTCTAACCTAGAAACAACTTAAAGATACATAAGAAATGCCAATTTTTATTTCATGTTGTTCATCGCACAAAAAATTGAAATATCATCAGCATAAAGCATATGACCAACTGATGAAGACAATTGTACTTCCACTTGAAAACATAACTACTTGGGCCTTTGCCATAACTTGTAACTAGGTGCGATACCCAAATTGTAACAGTTAGATTACATTGGACATGTGGGTTATGAAGGCGTGGATATACATCGTCTCATATTGGGGGTATACTAGATGAGATTGGATTGTATTAATGACTCTAGGGTGTTTTAATTGAAACTTAATTAGTAAATTTCGGGTATAAAACAAATTTGAGTAGTGCTTCCCTATGATGCGACAAATGATATTAAAGCCAATCTAGTAACACCATATGGTGCTGGGGTACTACAGTGTGATGTGAACCCTAACAAAGACGTCGCAAATTTGAGTGGAGGAGATTTTGATACCCTAGATTATGACACTTAAGTCCCACATTTGAGGTATAAAACATATATAACTATTGCTTGCCTATGATGTGACAAATGGTATTGGAGTCAACCTAATAATACCATATAGTGTTGGGGCACTACAGTTTTATGTGGACTGTGACAAAGATGTCATGAATTTGAATGGAGGGGATTTTGATACCTCGGGTTGTGAAACTTAAGTCCCACATTTGATTGATGAATTATAAAAGCATTTATGTGCAAAGTCTCACATTAATTGTGTATTATATAGGGCTGGGCTATACAAGTGATTATAGGGTATTTCGATTGAATATTGACTACTTTTTTTGGGTTATAACGCAAATATAACTAATGCTTAGATTACTAGCAGTAGATGTCTTATATGCCATTCACTTCTTTGTGTTTAGAGAAAATTTCAAAAAAACCATAAAAACCTACTCACATTAGATTCCTTACATTTAACCAACTCTCAAGGATTGCTACAGTGTTTCCTAATGTGTAGGGAACCAAAAGTGGTTCCTTATACATTATTTTAATATTAACATGTATCTTTCTTTTCTCCTCTTTCATCTTTTTGCCTTTAATTAGGGATTGCATTGGGATTTTGTGAAAAAAGTGAGGGTAGGTAAGGAACTTCTATTTTGTAAATAGATAATATTTTAATGGTATAAGAAAATGTAAGGAAAGTTATTGTGAGATATATGTTCATAGGGAAGCAAAAAGTAGCTTTGTGTCCTAAACTTAGGGAAAATCAAAGGCAGCAGATGCCCTATATGGCTATATGTCATTCACTTCCCTATGTTTAGGAAAAATTTCAAAAAACCACAAAAACTTACTCATATAAGATTTCCTACATTTAGCCAACGCTTAAGGGTTACTACAGTATTTCCTAATACAGTATTTCCCAATACATTATTTTAATATAAACATTTATTTCCTCTCATATTTCATCTTTTGTCTTTAATTGGGGATTGCGTTCGGATTTATTGAAAAAAGTGAGGGTAGGTAGGGAACTTATATTTTGTAAATAAATAATAGCTTAATGGTATAGGAAAATGTAAGGGAAACTATTATGAAATATATTTTCATATGGAAGCAAAATGTAATTTTGTTCCCTAAACTTAAAGTTGGAGAAAATTAAAGGGAATCTGTTGCTAGTGCTATTATCTTTTCCTTTAATACTAGGAACTTATCTAATTATGTACAAAGAATCAACTATGATGATAATCTTTGTACTAAATAGTCTCTCTTACCCCCATAAGAGACGGTGAATAAGTTGATTGATTCAATTATGTACGAGAGTGCAAGTTATATTTTACCTACAACTACATTGCCCGGTGTAGCTAACCTTTTAGTTGCTGGGGCTACGCTATCGGATTCTTCTAGGGGCCCCCCTCTGGGCTCTCTCCTCTTCGCTTGCTCCGCAGACGCACCAACCAACTAGCACAGAGGAGTTGGATCCAGGCTAAGAACTAAGGCTAGTTTTATGCTTTATATATATAAATAAAAAACTTCAAAGCACCAAATATCTAAATTACTTTGACTTAGTTCAATCGCTTAGCTTCCAATCTGTAATTTGGTGAATCTGGACTCAAATAATCTAGTTCCTTTTTCAAAAGAATGAAGCAAGCTTTATGGTTATGCTTTGGGTTTAAATACATTATCGAGCAATTACTGTATTGCACTATGAATGTATATTAATCTTTTCTTCTGGTTACAGGCCTCTAGAGTTTGGCTAAATTCACTTAAATTTGGTCATCTTGCAGAAGGGGCTGCATGATGGAAAATGGATATTTGTCTACCACCTAAGAACTCCAGCATGAGATAGTTCCTTCTTTAATTTTGGTTATATGGAAGTTCTTGTATTAAACTAAAAATACCACCAAAAAAAAAGAGCCTTGTTTTCTTTTCCTATATTATTATAATCACATTTGCGGGTTTTTCTTATTTTTTCTGTTTTTGTGTCCTTTATGTATACTTCGTGTATGCTTAGAGCGTCTTACGTTTTTTTATAATATTCCTTTGATTACCACCAAAAAAAAAATTATATAATCGCATTCCTTGAAGTTCCACCCCTATGTGATTATTAAAACTAAAAGAAGTTATTGTTTCAAGCAAATAAATTAACTAGTCCTTGCCTAGAAAAACAAAGGTATGTTTATTAATGTGTTTTTTTTTTTTTTTCCTTGAGGGGGGAGGAGGTGTTTTTTGTTTGAAAAAAATGTTATGATGTGACAATTGTTTGTGTTTTGAAGAGTGTTTTCGGTTGTTTGTTAATATCTTTGACTTAAGAACAAAAAACAGAGTTGTTTATGAAACATTTTTTTCCCCGAACTACTAAAAATAACCATTTGAAAATAAAATTAAGGGGGCTAATATGAAAATGACAGAAATTTCATTTAGAGAAAATATCCTCCAACTCATTTAAAACAATGCCAAGTGTCTATAAATATTTAAAACACACATTATATTTTTAAGGTTATTAATAGCAGTTTACTAACTTAGACTAACGTTTTAAATGTTTATAGATACTTAGCACTATTTTAAATGAGTTGGAGGATATTTCCTCCATATTGAAATGTTTTTCCATACGAAAAGGGCCGCATCTTTTTGTATTTTCAGTTCTTCTTTCTTTTTTGTTTAAAGTTTTTAATAATTGTTTGTTTTGTTTTTCAAATGGTTTTTTTTTTTTTTAATAGAGTAATGCTAGATATTATATTTTTATCTTAACAATTGTTTAACAATGTTAGTGTGTTGGCACCCCATATCAACCATTAGATCCTATTTACGTAAGGAGTAATTCAAGGTTAGTTGGTAGTGCCACATCGGCCTTGTTGAATGAATGTTGAATATAATTATAGTATTTAGCATTTCTCTTTCTAATAACGTTAACGGTATCTAAAATAGATTGTTATCTAAATTTTAGATAAAAACCTTCAAAATGTATTTAAAAAGTCTTTTAACTAAAATAAAAAAAAAAGCCAGAATTAGCTATTTCAAATAGAAATTTAGAAAAATCGGATAAACTAGTGGGTAGAACTCATGATACTATCATAGTACCCGTATTGTAGGGAAGGTGCCATTTAAGTTAAAACTCATTGACTGCATAAAATATCTTAATATAATTAAATAATAAAAATCTAATAAAATCAGAAAACCAAAAAAAAATAATAATAATATTGAACTGAACCTCACTGAGGGCATAAGCTATTCTAATATTGTCTTTGTATTTATTTATTTTTAAATGGGACCGGAACACAAGAAAATATTTATGAAATATATGTGTTGAATGGAATATAAAAAATTAAAAGCAATTTACAATATAAAAAGCACATATTAATTATTTACTGCTAGTGAGTTTAGATTTGCGTGGTTTCTTTGAGTCGGTCAAATTCTTGTCCCTTTGCTTAGAAAAAGGTTCTTGTCCCCCTGTGACGCGGCCTGTCTTTATCCATCTATTCCACTAATACGCACGGCGCTATCACCTATAGCCTCTTTCACTATGATATGATATCATCAATTTTACAATATTTACTCTGTTTTTGCAATATTTACTCTGTTGTGGAAAAACCCGGATGGCTTAATTGCAAAAATTATGAAGATTTGAAAAAGTGTTTTGATGTGATATATATAGTTTGTGGGATCTACATTTAAAAGTGTTTTATGTTTTGAATTGATTGTTAATTTATGATTTTGGGAAAAATGTGTTTTTGGATTAGAAGACATAAAAGTGTATTCAAATTATCAAACAAGGCCCTTCGAAAGCAATACAAACATGTAATTGGAGGAAGTTGTAAGCTTTTATTGATTGGTTTTCAAATCTATGTGCTATGCTGCTTCATGGAAAGCAGCAATACCATCATGAAAAAAGACGCTTGCCACGAACTCAAGAAAGAAATAAGGTTGAAAATAGGAGGTCTTGACAATGAAATAGTGGCTTAAATTTAGATCAACTAAGGCTAGTAAAAACGGAAATAGTGGCTTAGCTTACGTTCCAAATCCAAATTTCTGCAGAGTTGGATGCTCAGTTAAGTCAGTTGTGTGTAGACTCTGAAAATGGATTATACGTTGCAATGCAAAAGTCCTTGCCTTGTAACAAAGGCCTTTCTCTGCAAGCATACTCTTAGAGTTATCTTTGGCGCAATCCTATGACTCAAACTTTTAAAAAATCAGACAGGACTTTACTATTTTAACATGAAGAGTGCAATGCTATTTTCTGGGGGTAGCTTTGATCTCTGAGGGTTGTTTTGAGGGTTTTTGGGTGGGTTTGCTGGGGCTTTTCTGTGGGTTAGCTTTGGCTCCCCTCTGTATACTCCCCGTGTCATTAGAGGCGCCACACGCTTTTCTCTTTCTTTAATAAAACATCTTATTACTTATCTAAAAAACACATGAAGAGTGCAATATTGAAGAGTGCAATATTGCAAAATCTAGCTAGATGGCTGCTTCTTCAGAAAAGAGTAGAAGCATTCTTATTTTGTATTTATACCTCGATTGTTATTGTACCTATTAGTGACCTCAACCCCACCCCCCCCTCATTTTCTTCATCTCCTTTGTTGCTTTTCTGTTCTATTTTGTCTTGTTTTGGTATCTTTGTGTATTTGTTCAGGAACAACAACAACAAAAAAAAATTCTAACTGTTCACCTTGTTTATTTGAGTTTGTTGTTCTGTTTAAGTTTTATTGATGCGTGCAATTATCATGTTATAATATTTTTGACATTCTGCAACTCTATTTGTTCCTCGTGCTACAGTCTAGAAGAAATTCTTGAGCGTTACAGGATACATGCAGAAGAAGAAGCTGCTGTTCGCAAGAGAGCTGAACAAGAAAAGGTTAGCCAAAATTTTAATCTTTTAGAGATGTAGATCTGTGACTGTAGATTTATAGTACTAATAAGATTTTGTATCATGACAGAAGACCAATAGTAGCCATAATATTTTCCATCTTTTTAGAGGTATCCATTTCTAGCCAAGCAAATTGAAACTTCAGCTCTGACCTTATGCAACCAGTTGCTATTTCAGATTTGAATCCGGGGCCGAATCCTGAATTAGTAACTCAATCGACCATGTCTCTCATTCACATGTATTTTAAAAAGATTCGCAAGCATGCATAATGGTGAAAGCTTGATTTCAGTGAGAGAAAAACAGAGAAGAGTGTGTGCATGTGTGTGTTTCGTGCAGCAGGAAAGGGTGAGGAGTTCAGAATATAACACAGGGCACTGGACCAGCATATATAGATATGCAATGGTTTGGTAGAAGAAGACTCTGCACTTTGCTCTTCTTCTTTTCTTCTTCTTCTTCTGCCTTTTTTGCATCTTCAAGGTAATATCTGATGGGCTTCTATAGAAGATCGTCCTCCATTCTAATGAAACATTACAACAGTGATGTATACAGTAGTTTGATGTTAGTTACAATGTCACGATTAATGCTCTGCATTTGAATTTCTATCATCCAAATCTCAAATCAAGAGAGCCTTTCCCAATAATGTCAACAACAGATTCTTTGCTAATTAAATGAGGCCATTGAATTCAGACGAAAATAAAAATACTGAGCTCATTGAAACATGATCAATAGATCACAATTACAATAATTAATACAAAACAATCATACGCAAGAACACTAAAATTTACTTGATTCCCTCAATGTGAGGTATGTCCAATTCACTAACCAAAGATGGAGTACAAAATTTTAGAGAAAAAAATCACTCAAATCCAAAATCCAAGACACCCAAACATCACTCTCGCACAAGAAAGAATTATCTTTTACACAATTCTCTAGTCTTAACACATAAAAGAGAGGATGAGAAAAGAAGACAAATTTTCAGCTCATGCCAAAATACCTTATTATGCAGTAGTTCAAGAAGCATTCAAACCCGACAAGCACGCCAACCTGAAACCCACAAAACACCAAAAGCCCTCTGACCTGAAATCCACATGAAGCACTCAACGCTACATCACATGAGCTTTTCCTTTCTTAGGGGACACACATGCAGTGTGGAAACATCCCAAAAATCGTCTCCCTGATCCCACACCATCTCTGAAGACGGACTAAAGCCTACTGGTCACTTTTGAATTTGAATCAAACCAGTCAACATCCATGCTTTTCTACTAGTTCTATTGGCCACAATTTTCTCAGCTAATCCTATCTTTCTATAGACCCATTTGCACCCTATAGTCTTCTTTTCCTTGGGCAATTCTACCAACTCTCAAATTTTACTTTTCTCTTGTGACTCTACTTCTTTTGGCATAGCTGTTATCCAATTTTTTTTTTTTTTTTTCATTGATGACATTCTAAACACACGATGAATCTCCACTGCTGTCTACTAGATCAAAAATAAACCATATCCTCAAATCCATATCTGTAATACCCCATTCTAAAATAGGGTTAAGAGAACCCTAATGAGACCTTAGAGAATAATAAGGGACAAAAAATGATGTGTAAGTTAGAAAAAATGGGCATGGACAACACTTGGTGGAAATTTTCTGGGACTGATCAATCGGTGGGAAGGTCTCGATCAATTAGTGTGACTCGGCAAACCCTTCCAATCACTCGATGGGAAGGTACCGATCAATTGGTCTTTCTGAGTAAAACCCAACTGATCGATTAATGGAAGGTACCAATACATCGGTAGTCAAGTTGATCAATCGGTTAGGTGATCATACACTGTGGATTTCAAAAAACGATAATTGATCTACTGGCCTAAAGTAACTGATCAATTGGTGAAGGAAGACACGTAAGATGAAGTTGACACCCCAGTGATCGATTGGTCTAATGAACTGATCTATCGGTGACAGACAATATACGATTTAGATAAGTCCAAAACTTGCATAAATGGGAAAGAGGGAGGAGGGGAGCGCTTATTCAAGGCTCTAAATGGAACCCTATCAACTATTTGGTCATCTAGAGCTCTTTTCTTGGTTCTTTGGAAGTTCAAGGCCCCAAGAGATAATCTCTCAACTCAAGCTTTTAGTTTTGTGGGGTTGGTTGGATATATGCTAGTGTATGTGTATGTGTAGTTATGGGGTGTGGGAATGAAAAAGGTTTAGACTTTTGTTTAAAAACTATAGCTTTATGGTGGGTTAGGTCTTAAACGGACTAGATGAGACTAAAGATGAGCTTTAAGCTCTCCAAGTTGTAGATTTAAACTATTGTTTGAAGTTTTTGGTTAAAGGAAGATGGTGATTGGTGAGAATGTAAAGTTGAGAACTTTATGCTTAGTTTGTAAGCAGAAACCAACTTTAGGCTTGAAGTAGTGTTAGATGTGAAAAAGGATGTGCCTTTTCAAGTATTAGAGATTTTAGAAGCCCTATGAGTGGTAAAAATGGAATCTTTCGAAGGTAAGAGATGAAGAATAATGCACCGATCTATCACAGTTTGACATTGATCGATGGTGGTCGAGTAATGTGCCGACTAATCTATCGACATTGAGGGCTGATCTATCGACACTGGGCAAAATGCAAAATTTGAGAGTTAAGTAATAGGACTATAGCTATCTCTCAAGAAATCCTTCTAATGATAAGATATCCTGTTGACGAAGAATCAAGGTGTTTGAAGGAGATTTCGAGGAGGAATATTACGACCAAGGTGAGTAAACTCATGTGAAACTCTAAACAATGATTTTTCAGCATGCTTCTTGTGATATAAAATGTGCATCTTTGTACTATCATAAAATGCTTTGTGATTTAATGTTGTGAACCTTTGAGTTCTTAACTAAAGCTAATAATTTTGTAAAATGAATAATTGTGTGACTCTCAATGCTATTATAAATGCATGGAAAATGAAATGATAATGTACTCGTGTGACATAGCCACCTTTGTTAAATAATGTGAAATTTATTTTGACAGGAATATGTGGCATGAGCATACTCGACTATATTGACTAACTCTAGGGCTAGTTATGTGAGGAGTGAGTTTTACACTGGATCAAAGGGTTATTGTGATTGACACAAACACCTATAGGGAGGAGGTTACACCTTGCAGTATCACTAGTTGGGTGAATCACTTGGGGTTGGATTTGGTCGATCAACTAGAGGTGGCTGGCTATGTACCTCGCCATGGGCACCGAAGTTGTGCCATATGTGGTGGACGTGCAAACCTTACCGTGAAGGGGAAAGGCCATGGATAAGCCCATAGTGCGAAGAGTTATGACTTGTAATATAATTATAAATTATCCACTTCCATCGCGGATAATTTTGATTCGGTGAGTGGCTCTCGTCAGTGGAACATTAGTTTTGTGAGATCTTTGAATGATTGGGAAGTGGATGATTTGGCGTCTTTCTACAGCCTCTTGTATTCTTATAATTGGGGTGGTGGGGCTGACAAAATTTGGTGGGTTCCGAATAGGAATGGAAAGTTTGAGGTGAGATCCTTCTATATGATTCTTACTTCGTCTGTTAGTTTCCATTTTCCTTGGAAGAGTATTTGACGTACTAAAGCCCCTCCGAGGGTGGCGTTCTTTGTGTGGTCGGCTGCTCTTGGCAAAATTCTTACCTTGGACAATATGAGGAAGAAAAATTTGGTGTTGGTCAATAGATGTGGGATGGGCAAAAAGGAGGAGGAATCTATTGATCATTTGCTTCTTCATTGTGAGAGTGCCCAATTTTTATGGAACGCCTTTTTTCGTCGCTTTGGCTTGGCTTGGGTGATGCCTCGGGGGGTTGTGGACCTTTTGCATTGTTGGTGGTCGGGGGGTCGTCCTCGTAACGCTGTGGTTTGGAAAATGGTCCCGCTTTGTATCATGTGGTGCCTTTGGTCTGAGAGGAATGGGAGATTTTTCGAGGATTCCGAAAGAAGCTTGGAGGATCTTTTACATTTCTTTTTTAATACTCTTTTCACTTGGGCGGCAGCTTGGCTGGCCCCTATTGTGATTACCTTTTCTGACTTTCTTTCTCTCTTCTCTAGCCCCCATTAGGCGTTCTCTTATATACTTCCTGTGTACTAGGGTTCCATCCCTTTGCGCTTTTTCTATAAAACATTACTTATCCAAAAAAAAAAATATTATGTATGCTTATGTGTTAGCATGATTTTCTACCTTTACACATTGAGAAATACTATTGTATTTGTAATTTTACTCATCTGTTTCAAAACGATTGGGCTCACCACATAATTGTGTTCCACGATGCTCGACTCACAAGTCACACACTTACCGTTTCAATTCTTTCCATCTATAGAACAATATGTTTTACAGAGAAGCCAGTACTAGGAATTGAGCAAGGAACATCTCAAGATAGATGCAGCTGCTTGACACGATATTATCGAACCTAAATAGCTTAAGGAATTGCCACTCATAGTAATTAGTGCCTTCGGGTGAAGATTACAAACTTAATGATTTAAGATGATTTTGTGTATTAAGAGAACTTCTACTTTGTGGCAGTGATAAATATTGATGTGATTAGTAGATGCTCTAGTTGTAATAATTAATGTTGATAGTTACAAAGAAAAATAAATAAATATTTACTTATAAAAATAAAAATAAATATTTAAATTATGCTTTAATCTCGATTATGGTTTAGTGGTGACACTTCGAGTTAAGTATCAGTTAATTAATTTCAAGGGCGTTACAATACTTCTCTAGTACTTTTTGATCATGTTTCTCTCTGCCTTTTTAATGCAGCATGGCGTAGTGGATCACAAAGACAAACAATCACAAGAATTACAACTCTTTCCAAAACTGAGATCAAATCATGGAATTGAGGTAAAACATATAAAGAAACAACTCCTTGAGTATTCCTTACTGAAATCCAATGAATAATAATAAAAAATTGCTACATTAGTTGTCCATAACATGTATATAGTAAATAGACTCCCAAACTTAATAAGACATTGAAAGAAAGTCAGTTTGACCAATTTTCCATTACTCGTCCAGACGTGCCTCCTTACTTGTTCGGACGAGTATGCAATAACATGATAAAACCCTAAAAATCAATATCAATCTGAACGGGATTCCGAACGGTTGCTATAGTTTGATTTCTCATTCGGACCTATAGCAAACGACCTATCGAACGAAGCATTTTGGATCTTCCCTTGACTCCACTTGTTTCGGCATGTTTTGAACATCACTCCAAGCGAGGTACACTAGTTCTTCAGCAAAAGCCTTCCTAACAAGCTCGTTTGGACACCAATGTATATACCTGTTTTCTACATAAATTTGAACGCAGTCTAGTTTACATCACTTTTCTTCTTGGCAATGTGAATCTCTAAAAAAATGTTCATCATCACTTGTCTATGGGTAAACTTTGATCATCAAACTCCATCTCCACAACTTGTTTCCCTTTTTGGTTGGCAGTTGATACTTCATCTTCACTTTTTCTTAACATATAAGCCTCATCAAATACCTCATTTCTGCTAAACATTTTCTTCTTTGAAATGGGATCTCATAGCCTATCACCCTTAACACCAATCTCAATCTGATGTGTGACTCGAAATCAATCAAGTCTTGTAGTGTGGGGCCTAGCAATTTTGTTTCTCTCATTTGATTTGGTTTTTGAAGTTGTAGCCGACTCTCAATCTTGTTCAAGTTGGACTTGGAGTCTTCTGTTATAACTGACTTCAAGTTTTATAAAAGGCTTCCAATAGCAGCCCAACAAGAACGTGAAAGAAAAGAGAAAAGGGTAGCCACATTCTTGTTTTGTTTGACGCCCAAAACTCTTCAGTTTTCTCACTGTTTTGTAGTGTCGCACAGCATTAAGAGAGTTGGAGAAAGTTCTATTTTGTCAAAATTCTCGTGTGAGTGAATTTTGGGTGTATTGAAGCATTAGGTTTTGAGTGCTTTTTTCTCTACTAGTCTTTAGACTCCATCTTTTGATAGTGAATTTCTCATGGTTGTCATTGTTTGTGAACATAAGTTTGTTAAGCTGAACCAGGTACAACTTTGTGTCTTGTGTGACTATGTTATTTAATTATATTCTTTTTTTTTTTTGGTTTCTTTGAGATCCTAAGATTACTTTGTCACAACACCATAAATCTCAAAACTAAGAAATATGCACTTTATAGATTTTGGATCAAATTTGACTGCTCTGCACTTGGCAAATAACCGTTTGCATGGCAACCAAATATTTTCAAAATGAAATAATCAATCAGTTTACATTTCCAAACTTTCTCTGGAATCTTGAAATCAATCACTGTTAATAACTTCATCCAACAAATTGAGACGGGTAACACTGCATCCATCTCTTTCCACTCATCGTCGTCCATTTTCTGGGGTTTCTTTGATTTTCCCAATAATGCATTGCAGACTCCTTGTCAAATCAAAAAAATCTTTCATCCATCTTTGCCAAAGAGAAAAGTTGTTCTCACCATTGAACTTTTCCACTTCATACTTGGTACTCATCATATTTACCGTAATCATCGATTAGAAAATCAAATCTTAGCTCTAATATGAATTATTGTGCAATTGACCACAATTACGATAAATAATACAATCATATGCAAGAACATTAGAATATATGTGGTTCACCCAATTTGAGGTTTGTCCACGAGTGGAGGCAATCACAAAGAAATTCACTAACCAAAGGAATACAAAATTACAGTGAAGAAAAATCACTTAAACTCAAAATCTAATACACCCAAATCTTACTCTCACACAAGACAAAAAGAATTTTTCTTTGAAACAGTCCTCTAATCTTAAAACATAAAAGAGAACATGAGAAAAGAAGAAAAATATGCAATTCACGCCAAAACACCTTGTTATGCGGCAGCTCAAATTCTCTCTTTTTTTCTCCCTTTTCCTCTAGTGCCGCTTCCTTTCAGTGGGTAAACAAAACCAATTTTTTTCTTCTCACTTTATTGTGCAGGAAGCTTTCTTCATTTACTCTTTTTTCACACATAACAATGAGTCATACTTCATATATATTTACATATACTAGTCGTCAGTAAAAAGAAGGCTACCTTAATGCAATTAATGCTTCCAAAAACTTTGTCCTTCACGTAAAAGAAGACCACTTCTTTAGGAGTAGAAAAACACCCACATGACTTGATGGGTTTAAGTCATATCAATACTATGAAATCTGGATCATTATATCCTTTATCATTCGTTTCCTAGACTACAAAGATACTATGTTGTCTCTATATTAGAGCATCTCTAGCAGAATAGGCAAATGATCTATTATAGCTAAATTTGACTACTATGAGCTATTTTTTGTGTCCAACAGAGTAGCTACTTTAACATTTTTTCTTATACTGTGAACAATAAATAGGCTCTTTTGCCTATTCACTATTTACACTACAAAAGTTTTTCATTATCTTTTCTCTCTCCCCCACTTTCTTTCACTCTCGCACACAAAAGAATATTTAAAGAAAATAGAGAGTATAGAATATGTTTGAGTGTGTATAGAAAAATGAGTAGCTAAAGTAGAAACTTGTACTTTTTTCAATAGCTATTTTGGCTACTCCTGCTGGAAATGCTCCTAGAGGTTTTATTTTTTCTGAAAGACTAAAATGCCTAATGTGAGGACAGAGCTGGATATAGTGCTAGCCTAATAAGTCATATGGGAAAAGGAACACAGCATTGTCAACGCTGCTAGGATGATCACAATCATGAAGAGGATAGTTTCCCTTTTAGAAGCACGGAAAAATAGATTGCTTTAATCCCATTTCTGTCCTAACTAGCATGATACAAACTATTTGCTGTGTTACATGAGTTTGCTGATCATCTGTTGTTATTAACTTCTAAATGTCATCCTAGTATATTTGAAGATTAATTTTATGAAATTCTTCTCTTATTCAGTTTTTTGTCTTGCCATGCAGATGAATCTTGCTGAGTGCACTGATCTTCAGACAAGTGGTAACCCACTGCAAATGATTCAAAGGTACATCTTTGAGGTCCATATACATGAGCTGCCAGTGACACAGGAAATAAATGACTCATGTAACAGGGGAAACTGTAGGTTCATCTTTTACATGATTCAAAGGCCACATCTAGAAGATCAGTTTCCGTTTTTACATGATATTTTCTCAAACTATATGATTCTCACTTAACATGCTATCTGCACAAACTCTTGTGCATCAGTTGCATAAAATCTTTGGGACCTATGTAGACTTGCTTCAATGGACCTGTTAATGCACCTTTATTTTTGTGCTTTTAGCAGGCACCTTGACACACAAAACATTGAACTGAAAAACATGACAGAGCTCACACAACTAGAGAAAGAAATGGATGCCATATTAAGACAAATCAGATTCAGAAAGGTAATTCTTACAAGCTACCTGTTATTTTCTTTTTCTTTTTTCAGTGGTAATATTAGAGTTAAATAGTTAAAAACCGTGATCAGTGACAAGCATTAGCCATGAAGTGTTATCTAATCATTAGCCAAAATTCTTGAACACAAATACAATGGAAATTAGATTTATTATAAAGTTGCGTTCTCATGTGTAAAAATACATAAGAAAGATGTTAACCTGATCTTGTAAGAAATTATCCAGCATGTTGTAGATGGTCATGGGCTGTTGGTTTGGAAGTGCATCAACTGTTCCTGAATGGGGAATATTGAAAAGCTTAACAGAAAATGAAACTAGATGGCAGGGAAGTACTCCAAAAGAATTGAAACATGTTTAGGTTTCTCTGACAAATTCAAGTAGCAATATCTTAATGGTGGAAAAATTAAGGCAAAAAATTTGACAAGTAAATTCAATTGTTTAGTGGCTGAAGTGGTAAGCGTTACATGGATTGTCACGTCAGTTTGTAAGGGACTTATAGTTAAAAGTTGTAGTACTCCTAGCAACGCTCAAAAGAATTAAGAGAAGCATTAATGAATTTAAAAGTTTGGAACATCAGGCATCAACACGATTGAAAATTAGGCAAATTCTTCACATTTCGTTTGAGATGATAAGCAGCTATAGTGTACAACCTAGTCTAAACTGAAATTTCTGTGAAAGTGTTTTGGTTCAACTCACCAAATAGTCATTGAATTTTTTTTTTTTTATTGGTTTTATTATTTTTTAATTTTAAAAAATAAAGTCACCAATTTTTTTTTTTGATCGGTTCAACTCACCGAATAGAGTCATTGAATTTTTATTTATAAACTCTGTTCCTTTACATTTGCGGAAAATAAGTTACATTGATACAACTGTACACTTGAAGAAGACAAGAAGCTGTTGTAAATGCAGGACCGTTTCTCATCTGTTGGAATTATCTCCAGAAATCTTGGTTGATGTCTGGTTTAGTTCATGATGGTTAACAAAAAGAAGGGAAAAAGGCAAATAATCTCCTTAAAACTAAAAAAAAAAAAAAAAAAGAAAAAGACTAGTTATTACTTATAAAAAAAAAAACTAACATAAAATGTTGCACATTAATGTTGTTTACTAAACTTGATTTGGCAATATCCATTTCTAATTTATTCTAGATTTATGGAGTTAAAGGGTCTTACATGTATTTGGTCTAAAAGTAAAGGGAATAAGGGAATAATTGTTTAGGAAGTTGCATGAGATTTTTCATGCATGTGAGTTATTTGGGATTTATTTTTATGTGGGAGTTACATATGACGCAAACGAGGGATTTGAATACTGGAAGACTAGAAGCATCCGTTGTAGCTTATAAATACCATCTTTCTTAGAATATTGATTGTGTTTTAGCCCGCTTCATTTCCAACACAGTTCCTCAGAGTTTTCATTTTCAGTGCCATAAGAAATGAAGAGTCACCGTATGCATATAAAATCTTGTTAATTGAGAAGAGGAACTACTTTAAAGAGTTTCCATGGGGTACAGATGTTCTAGGAGGTTTATGACCTCCTTTGGCAGGGGAAGTACGAATATACAACGAAAATCACTCGTATAGAAAAGAAGAGATGGGCACTGTTTACCTGCAGGTATGAAATCCTGGGGTGCCAGTTGAAAATTGTCACAAGAAACTGAAGATATTCTTGATCTTTTTTCTCTCCTTTTTCTTCTTCTGCTCTCCACCCACCCCACCAGCACATCTAATGGATTCGTACAAAATTGACTTTATCTTCTAGCCATCTTAAGGGGAAGAGGTGGTGACATAGTCGCGTTATAAAAGGACCTTTTCTACAGTGCGAGAAAACAGAGTGCGATCTTTTCTTTTCCTCTTGGCACCGCACCGCAAGAGAGGAAAGTAACGAAGCCAAAGCAATGAGAGAAACATAAAGTGATCAGCTGCGTTTTGTTGCAGCAAAACAAAAGTACTTTTTTTTTTAAAAAAAAAAAAAAAAAAAAAAAATTTATTTTTATTTTTAAGAAAAAGATCTTTTATGTGATAGTAAGTGTTGTTGGGCCTTTGGGTTCTAAGTAATTTTCTCTGCACTATGGATGTGCTTCACATTGAAAGAACCATGTAAATCTTGATGTTATTGTGAGTGATTATTTTATCTTATTTACCATAATTGTTGTCTTTCTCACAATAAGTTGTATTAGAGTTGATGCATACTAAATATGAAGTGGAGAAGTTCAATGGAAAAAATAATTTCTCTTTTTGGGAGAGAATGATAAAAGATCTTTTGATTTAGCAAGGAGTCTACAAGCTTTTATTGAGAAAGGCGAAGAAACCTTAGAAGATGAACGATGATTAGTGGAAAGAGATGAATGTGAACGTTGCCAATGTGATCTATCTTAATTTGTAAATGATGTCATTTACAGTGATTGATAAGGAAAAAATTCAGTCAATTTGGCAAAAGAGTTTGACGAATAGGTTGTACGTGAAGAAGCAGCTATATGGTTTACATATGGAGGAACATCTAGATTTGCTAGAACACCTCAACAAGTTCAAAATGTTGAATACATAGTTGTTGAACTTTGGAGTGAAGATTGAATAAAAAGATAAAAACAATGTTTTGTTGGCATCACTTCCCCTTTCATATAATCACCTGATCACAAAATTATTGTATGAGAAAGAAACTTTGGAGTTAAAACAGGTTACTAGAGCTCTTTTCTCATGTCCCCAAGAGTTAGTTCAATCGGCTGTGAACCACGCCTTATGAAGCGGAGGTCACAAGTTTGAATCCCCCCCTCCCCCTACCCCTGCGTGGACATGTCAAAAAAGAAAAAAGAAAAAAAGAAAAAAAGAAAAAAGAGCTCTCTTCTCATATGAGACAAGAAGAAAACCTGCAATGATCAGGTTGATGGCTTGTGATGAGGTCTGAGCTAAAGCGCAAAAGGGATAAGATTAAGGAAAAGAATGGCAGAGGTAAATATTCTCGATGTAAGCCACTTTTGGCAAATGATGGATCAGATGGAAAAGATGTGAAACGCTATTATTGTCACAAGAAAAGACTCTATAGACAATTTTGAAGGGTGTTGAAACAAGATTTATAAGATAAAAAGAATAATAAAGGTTTTGCAAATTCAGTCAGTGTGACCAATGACGAGCCTGATGACAGTGAGGTTAGATCTTTTTTCAGTTTCCTTAGGTATAGATTCTCTCATAGATTATTGGGTTTTGGATTCTACTTATTCATATCATGTGTCTGAATAGGCAATGAGACATTTAAATCTTGTAATGCCTGTACTATTATGATGGGTAATGATGCTAGGTGTAAGGCTATTGGAATAAGTACCATAAAAATTAAGATGTTTGATGGGGTTGTAAGGACACTAACTAATGTTAAATATGTTTAAGTCTTCAAAAATTATTATATCCTTAGGCATATTGGATTCTTTAGCCTATGGTTATTCAATCAAACATAGAGTTATGAAAATAATTAAATTGGTAGTAATGAAGAGGAGATAATTGGCAATTTGTATAAATTACCAGGAAACACAATTTCAAATAGAGCTACAACATCCACTTTAACCAGATAATGATGATACGACTTTGTGGTATATGTAGCTTGGCCACTTAGGCAAGCGTAGTATGTTTGAGTTTTTGGTGTTTAGCGTCTCGTATAAGCAAATGTGTTATTAACTTTATTCACTTAGATGTTTGAGGACCAGTAGCAGTATCTTCAAATAGAGGTGCGTATGTCATGCAGTGCTCCAGTACCACATGACCTAGCGTTACTAGGTGACTCTGATATCATTTGTAACACCCCACCCCAATGACACACAATATTGTCCGCTTTTCGCTCCCTCAAACCAGACTTCCCAGGAAGTCACCCATCCTGGTACTACTCTCGTAGAAACACGCTTAACTGCGGAGTTCTGATAGGATCATAACCATCACGGCTTTAAAATGCGTTGTTATCATTAAGGGTGTAAATATACATATAAGTACATCCCCATCTCCATACCCAGACGATATGAGACGTCACAAGAACCTCTTTGGGAAAAGGCAGAAACAAACTTGATCAAAAAGTACCGAAGAGGTATGGATATGTGGATATGTTTTCTTTTGCTTTAGTAGTTAGTAGTAGAGATTCATTGTCTGTTTAAAATGGTATGCTGAAACAAAAAGGTAAAACTTGAGAATCAATAGAATTGCCAAAATGATAGGAGGAGGAGTGCAAATGGATCTACGAGAAAGAAGAGTTAGCTAAGAAAGCGTTGTGGCCAAATGGACCTGCTTGGTATGAATACTCACCAATCAAAACGTATATATAGGGTTGTGTGATTGAAATGAACATGAGGAACTAGTTAAGCCTCTGTTCTCTCTCTTACGTTCTTGCCTCCGGTGAGTGTGGGTGGCGCGTGGAGCGGCTGATTTTTTCAGNAGAGACAAACTTGATCAAAAAGTACCGAAGAGGTATGGATATGTGGATATGTTTTCTTTTGCTTTAGTAGTTAGTAGTAGAGATTCATTGTCTGTTTAAAATGGTATGCTGAAACAAAAAGGTAAAACTTGAGAATCAATAGAATTGCCAAAATGATAGGAGGAGGAGTGCAAATGGATCTACGAGAAAGAAGAGTTAGCTAAGAAAGCGTTGTGGCCAAATGGACCTGCTTGGTATGAATACTCACCAATCAAAACGTATATATAGGGACCACGCAAATTGATGATTTTGTAGAATTAGGTTGTGCTGTGCCCTTTTGGTGTTTATGTTAACCATCATGACCTAAACCAGGCAAAACGGAGATTTCTGCAGATAATTCCAACAGATGAGAAGCAGTTCTTAGTCTTCTTGTGTTTACAACAGTTCAGCTCCTATATTTACAACGACAGATGAGAAACGACTCCTGCATTAACAACTTCTTTTCTTCTTGCATCATATTCGGTCATCAAGAGATAGTTCAATCGTTTTAGCTTTCAAGTGTACAGTTGTATCAATGTAACTTATCTTCCGTAAATGTAAATGTACAGGGTTTATAAATAAAATTTCAAGGGCTCTGTTTTGGTGAGTTGAAATAAACATTTCCATATAAATTTTTATGGTATCAAAACTGAATATGTATTCGTCATTCACATCTCATTTAAATTAAACATTTGACTTGTTGAGCCTCATTTATTGAGATGAAATTTGAGCCCACATGTGAGGATGTGTTGGAATATTAATTAAAATGATTAAATTTATCATTTCTGATTGACTTCAAGTTTTTGGGTTAAGTTGTCGTTTAAGACTTTTAGAGAAACTTATTTAGGTTTTCACATTGTTATAATGAAGAGTTGACTGGGAAAGGTTAAGGCCGACATGAATTTAGGATTACATGTCTTAATAAACTTTAAACACCTGTCACAAGTTGAAGCCAAGAAACTAGACTATGTTTGTAGTTGTCAAAATGAATGGTTCTGTGCACGCTCCATAAATTTGCATGTGGGGAGAAATGCGTTTGCTGTGGTTCTGTTTTTTTTTTTTTTCACCTATGTGAAGGCCTATATATGTATCTTGTAGAAAAGAACTTAAGATAAAGATACAGTTCGTTATGATTTTTAATGTCTTTTTTATTCAATATATACACTAGTTATGTTGTATGACAAAAAACAACATATAATACTCACGAGTTTTAATGGTACACAGACACAGCTAATGATGGATGCTGCAAAAGCAGTGCATGAAGAGGTATGCCTTTCTGACTCATTGTTCATGTGAAACTTGATTCATTTCACAGAGTAAATCGTGCATCTCAGATAGGAACAAAATTTGAGACAGCTTTCATTAGGTGAGTGAATGTTTCGAAAACCCTGCAAAAAACTTTGTTAAAGAACCTATTGAAGGCTGTGTCTCATTTTGTTTCAGGGTGACATTTAATCCAATTTGAAGGTGTTATCAACTTAGTTGATCTACTCATGGCTTTTGGGTAACTAACCTATAGTTTGGCATTTGGGGGAAGGTTGAAGGGCTTGTCTTTTCCAGTGCTTCTGAGAAATATCTGGTTTGCATAAGGTTACATAAAGTTAGTTTACTTATGGCTTTGAAATCTTTTACTCTGTATAATTATGTCATCCAGTTGTAGTAACCTTCTAGGAAGAGCATTATTTGCATACTCTAATCTGACTATACAGTCTAGGATCCATCAAGTACAAAGGTTGCTAAAAGTAACCCTCTCACAAATGGTACATATACTTGTACACATATTATGAGTATGGTGAAGGGGGGTATGATTGAGGAGGGAGATTTGATGCGGGGCCGATTGGTCCAGCAGCAATAACCTAGGACAACGTAAGAAGGAAAAGGATAGAAGTCTCAAGTCAACTCAACTATAGGTGTAATTGCAAAAGGTAGAGGAGGTGAAGTGAACAGAGCGCAAAGAAAATGTTTGAAATTCAATTGATGAAGTACGATAAATGATGATTTCCAATAGACAGTACAAGACAATAATTTATAGAAAGAGACACAAACATAGAGTCAAGAATTGACCTAGAATTCATGAAGACTTATTAGTTATTCTAAAGTCCCTGCACATCCAAACCCTTCATATTTTGTTCCCTTATTAATTTAGACTAAATAGACTCTTAAATAGGTTGGTTTCGTTCGGTTTTATGTCCAAAACAAGTCGTTGTAAGTTTAAATTTGATAGACTAAGTTTTGTACTTACTAGAAATGAGAAACGTGAAATTACGAAGGCACATAATTGCTCGTGTGGAAGGTTTGGCTGGTGGGAGTCTGAATGAGAGTTTTTACAAGAGTTCAATTATTGCTTGCCGAGGCACTGTGGAATAGGCCGTTCGTAGAAGGCTTTAGACAAGATATTTAAGAAGACTTCCCAAACAACTCAGTTGGAAGGCTCGTTCGGTTGATTTGTATTGTTTTGAGAATAACTCCTAAGGCATCTAGTAGGAATGATCGGTTAGGTTGGTTAGAGAGCTTAGTCACAGATCGTCCGGACGAGCATGTGTCTTTGAAAAGAACTGAAGTTGAAGTTTGACTCCCGAGAAGCTTGGTCGCAAAGCTCGATCGGACTTTGTCCAAATGAGTTGAAGATTGCATTCTTGCTGAGACATTCCTTCGGAACCTTGGTCTCACTGCGTCGGAATGCCTCTAGAAGAAATCTGTGAAACCCTAGCCGCGTTCGAATGACACCACACTCTTCCAAACACCAACCTAAAATTTGTTTGTTTGGATTTTTTTTTTTTTTTTTTTTTTTTTAAAGGAGACGAATTGCATTCAAATACCTTGTTTTCTAATTTTCAGTGTCTATATATGGCCTTTTGGTACATGACTTTTACAAGACTATAAGACCAATATTTGTTGAGCTAAGAAAGAACCCTAACATCCTTATGCTTTCAATTCATAACCTTTCTTAAGAGTTTGATTGAACCACACGAGTCCTTAAACCTTCAAGCTTTTGGGTTGCAAGAGGAGACTCGGTAGAAGAATTGGTCAGTAGTTCTGGAGCTACTATGGTAGGAAACAAACTAGTCATTTATTAGGGCGCGCATTAGATTTAATTACAAAGGTTTTGTAAGTTAACTGTGTGCAATTTAATTCTTTTATAGTAGATGAGTTTCCTGAGTTTAGTTGGGTGATACCCCAACTCATAATTACCTAACGATAGTATTTAACAATGGGCTTAGAAAGTAGATTTTATTGTCTCTCTCACTTCTCTTCTATCCCTCTTATCAAGGGTGGAAGCTTTTTCCCTTGGAACTCAAAATTTCAAGGAAAGTCCCCCCCCCGCCCCCCTCCCCCTCCTCTTTCTCTCTGCACATAACTAAAGGATTTCTCTCTGCACTTAACTAAAGGATTTAGAAGAATTCCTCCAAGGTAACCGCTCTCTCTTTCATTGCCACTGTTATATTGCATGAACGGTTTAGACACAAAAGGTGGAGGCTATTCAACTTGTTACGTAGCCTACCACACATCTTATTATATAGATTTAGAGAAATATAACAATGCCAAAATATTCCCAAACCCTAATGACTCACAAACCCGAATAACTTTTCTAACACTCTTATTCAAGCTGGAGCATATATATCATATAAGTCCATCTTGGAAGAATTAAGCAAACGAAAAACACCTAGAAAAACATACTCTAACACTCCCCTTAAAGTTGGAACAGCTTGGAGCACACAAAACTAATACTTATAAAATAAAAGATAACAAGAAAATTTGTAAATAAACTTCAATATCGGTCGAAAACTAGTCAGGAACTGCAACGGGCAGTTGGATCTCATCACAAAACACCAAGGCTAGTAGGATCTTGCCGAAAAACAATAAGGACCGGTCGGAACCCTCTGCAAAACATCAAGGCCGGTTGGATCTTGCTACAAAACACCAAGAGTCAATCAGATCTCACTGCAAGATCCCAAGGCCGGTCGGATCGCATTGCAAAACACCAAGCCTGGTAGAATCTCGCCGGAAAACACCAAGAACCGGTCAGAAACAAGTGCAAAACACCAATTCTGGTCAGATCTCAACAACCAACAACAATCATGTGTACTGTGATCAACCAACAACAATGACAACTTGAACGAGAACTACTCCCCCTGAGCAACAAACCCGATGGGAGCGCCATGTAGCTCAAACCAACATGACCTAGGCTAAAACACAACTGAACCAGACATGAAACTCACTAAACAGGTAAAGAAAGCACCAAAATGGCCAAAAACCACTTAATTGGCTGTAAAAGATATTGAATTGGTCTCCAAACCGTCTGCACCAGGAAGAAAACTACTAAGCACTAGCAACAGATGCCCTATATGCCATTCCCTTCCCTATGTTTAGGGAAAATTTCAAAAAAACCACAAAAACCTACTCACTTCAAATTTCCTATATTTAACTAACCCTCAAGGGTTGCTACAGCGTTTCCCAATGTGTAGGGAACCAAAAGTGATTCCCTATATATTATTTTAATATAAAGCATTTCTCTTTTCTCTCATCTTTCATCTATTTGTCTATAATTGAGGATTGTGTTGGAATTTTGTGAAAAAAGTGAAGGTAAGTAGGGAACTTATATTTTGTAAAGAAATAATATTTTAATGATATAGGGAAAGGTAAGGGAAGCTATTGTGAAATATATTTTCCTAGGAAGCAAAAAGTAGTTTTGTGCCTTAAATTTAGGGAAAATCAAAGGGAAGCTGCTGCTAGTGTTCTAAACCGGTTATAAATCAAATTGAATCGAACAAAACCAATGAACCGGTCTGAAACCACACTAAACTGGTCTAGAAGGGTGTTGAATCACTTGTAAAACAGTATGAACCGGACAATAATGAATGAGCATTTGCATCGCCGCAAAAGACCGCAACAGTCGCCAAAAAGAACTATAACCACCAAAAGTTGCCAGATTTTGCCCGAAATTCGCCAAAGACAGGCAAACATCGCCGCAAACATTCAGCAACTGCTGGAGACAGCCATGAAAGCACCCACTGAGGCCCCCGAAAGCCAACAATGCCGACGACCACTAAACGATAGCCAACTACCTTGAAACTTCACAGTTTGGGTGTTGGGCTGACTTCTTTTCATTGGAGTCTCACAACAAGTAGCTCTTTTAGAGCTCTAACAGGGCACCACCTTAGCCCACACAGGTGGTGCTGCTACCGCCAAAGAGAGACTCGCCAACAGAATGATGTAAAGTTCAACAAAAAACGGAGGGAAAAAATACTACCAAGGATCTAAACCTAAAGCTTTGATACCATGTTGTAGTTTGCATGAGTGGTTTAGACAGAAAAGGTGAAGGCTATTCAATTTATTACGTAGCCTACCACACATCTTAGAGCATTCACATTTGACTCAACAAACATTTAGCTAAATTTTAGCTAAATGATCACCTTTTCTACTTTAGCATTCCACTTTTCCAAAGCACCTACATTTGACTCAGCATTTTAGCTATCAACTTTCACTTTTTCATTTACAATATTATTTATTTATCTACTTTCCCTATTCCCAAAGATAACAAAGAACAAGATTGAATTTTTTATTTTTTATATTAGTAGGTATGGATTGTTGAGCTTTAATGCTCAACAAATTTGTCGAGCACTGTAGCATCTCAGCAAACTCTTAGACACTCAGGCTAGCCGGATGTGTGCTCTTTTTTGCTGCATGGCTCAATAAAATAAGAGCCCAATGTGAGTGCTCTTATTATATAGGTTTAGAGAAATATAACAATATCCCAAATATCCCAAAACCCTAATGACTCACAAACCCTAATAACTCTTCTAACAACAACTATCACTCTTTCTCCCTCCTATTATTGTTTCTCTCTCTGTTTCATTTGGTTTCTCTTAATGTTGATGGTAATTCGTGTATTTTGGTTTTAGAACATATTGATATTTAGTGCAATTTCAAGTTTTGAGCATTGATATTCTTTTATAATTAAAGCTCATCTTTCTTCTGGGGTTGGAGCTAAATGAAAATGGATTGCATGAGTTGGGTTTTCGTTATGTCTAAAGTGTTTGAGCTTTCGGTGCTCTGAGGTGGGTCAGTCTTGTTGTTGGTTGAGAGAAGACATGGGTTATCCCGAGTTATGTTGGTTGGAAAATTTAATGTTGCTTGGCTAAAAAATTGACAGAGAAACTACTTCGTCTGTTAGAGGACACAGACTTCATCAATTCTTTTAGGGAGGAGAACAAGGTTTTCATTGCTAAAAAAGGCTCTAACGAAGCAGGCCGGTTCTTGGAGGTGGCGGATTATGCAATGGGTGGTCGTCGTGGGCTCTTTGTAGTCTAGGTGGGACAAGACTAGCAGGGATGAAATATTTTCATCGTTGAGTTGGGGAAGGTGGTGGTTGTCACGCTCCCAAATTGTGAAAATTAAAAGGGCACGAAAACTTAGGTGTTTATGATTAGAGTACAAAATTGCAAAGAAAAATTCCTAGGGCAATGAAGTTTACTACAAGAAACTTTAAAACTTTTAATTATCATAAACTTTAAAATAATGATGCAGGAGTTTCTTTACTCTATACATCTCAAAATGTCTAAGAGCTAATCTTGAAGAAACTATACTGCATGTAGGCAAGTCACCGCCATCCCAAACCTTGGACCAGCTAGATAGGTGATGTAGGGGCCATGATCAACAATGTCTGTACACAACGTTTACAGGTAAAAGAGGTTAGTTTTACAACTTAATAAGTAAACACAAAACATATGCTAAAATATTTATTCTTAGAAAATCCTTATTACAAGTCATAATAGTTCATGCAAAATCATTTCTTTGAAACATAATTTCATAATTTTCTTTGACCATTATGACTTGCAAATGAATCAAATCTTTCATTTTGCTTTACATGAACAAACTTCCTTCCATTTTTCATAACATCATGTCTTCGTGTAACATGTTTACCCCTTGGGCCATTTCCGCATTTCTTAAACCCTGAGAAGCGCAGGTTGGCTTGTCCCAAAGGACCATCATGAGCTCAATCCTGTGGCTATAGGAGAGCTACCGGAATGGAAGCTTCCCTAGGTGAAGGCCACTCGGCTGATAATCCACATGTGCAATAAAGTGTGGTTACCGTGCTATCCATAACATATCATCATAGTGAGCTGATAACATATCTAGTAACAGTCATAACATCATCATAGTGGTGACATGGGGAAATGTAGTGCACATGCATCTTTCATAAACATAACATCTTTGAGTTCATAAACTCGTATACATTATAGAGCTCATAATCTTTGTGCATTCTTTTCATAAACATCATTGAGCTTATAAATTTTGTGCATTTTCATGAATTATTAAAACCATGCTCGTGGCATCATAACATTTTCATGAAATATCATAATCATGATTCATGTCGTAAAACATCATCTTATCATTTTTAAATAGCATGACATGTAAATCATGTCATTTATTGTAATTTACAAAATACGGAACGAAGTATTAAAATGTATGCATCAATTAGTTTAATAGAATGCATTTGTCGAGATTTTTTAATTGTTTACTTACCTGGTTGCCGACATGTGGAAAAGTGTCCCTCCACCTGAAACCCTACAATTTATCACATAACCAGGTTTCCTTTATGCTTGTGAAGTATCTAGGCCTACAATTGGGGGCCTCTTACAAGGCTAAACATATTTGGGACAATGTCAATGAAAACATGGAGCAACGTTTGGCTAGTTGAAAAATGATGTACTTGTCTAAGGGTGGTAGGAGCACACTTTCTAATTTTCCTATGCATTTCGTGTCCCTCTTTCGTCTCTCTGCAAGTGTCGCAAACCATATGAAGAAGCTTTGAATTGATGTCTTATGGGGTGGGCTAAGCGAAGAGTTCAAATATTACCTGGTTAGCTGGTCCAAGGTTTGTTTACCGCTTTCAGGGGGGCATTGGAAATTTGGAACTTACGGTTATTCAATCGCTCTCTTAAGTAAGGATGCCTCTTTTGCGACTCAGAGTTTTTTTGTGGTTCCAATCAATGAAATGTAAGCTTTGCTAGAACAACTTATAATTGGAGGTGAATGTCTTAGCCTCATTCTTTAGGGTATTGTATTTGGTTAGAGTGAAAGGATGTAGTGAAGATAAAAGGTTTGATCCTTCTATTGTTCCTTGGGTTGTAGTTAAATCTATTGTTTCCCTTAGAAGATTGTTTGACGGACTAAGGCTCCACTGATGGCGGCTTTTTCCGCTTGGTTGGCGGCTCTAGGTAAGTTCCTTTATATGGATAACCTCAGGAAGCAACACGTTATTGTGGCGGAAAAATGCTGCATATGTTTAAGGGATGAGTAGTTTGTGGACCATCTTCTTCTTCATTGTGTTATTGCTTATGTCATTTGTATTGGCTTTTTCAGTTGTTTTGGATTGTCTTGAGTTATGCCTAGATGCATAGTCGACCTGTTGCTTGTTGGTGGACTAACGTTAGTACGTAGAGTTTTGTTGTTTGGAAGATGGTGGCTACGTGCCTATTATGGTGTTTATGGAGGGAAATGAATTATAGATGTTTTGAGAACCGTGAGAGGACTTTGGAGAAGATTAAGTCCTTTTTCTTTAAAATTTTGTATTTGTGGACGAGTGCTTATGTTTGTCCTTTAATAATTAGTTATAATGATTTTCTTGATTATTTTGCTCTCTCTAGTCAGGTGTTCCTGTTATTTACTTTTTCTGTACTTAGTGGTGCCTTTACACTTTAAATGATATTTTCTTGTTACTTATAAGAAAAAGAACACAATACTTGTGTTGGGTAATTGCGAATCGATACTTCTTTACATGCCCATTCAAAGACTAAAGTAGATTTAGAGTAAATTGTAGAAATTTTTAGTAGAACCGGACACCCATTTAATTTTCTTTCCTCATTGATCAGTTATGTTGTTTGTTGTGATTGAGTCTTTTGGGAGATAAGGTTATGGTGGTTCACGAGGGAGGTACTAGGGCATAAAGGTTCCTTGAGGTGTCAGTATTGGCTGAGGGAGGTCGTAAGTGAGTCATCTGGCTCCTGGAGGGCCATTATGGGCAGGGCTGGCGGCGATTTGCGGGAGAGCTACGACAGTTCTTGGTGGTAAGTTAAGAATACTGGATTGTTGTATTATGTGGTCCCAACTATAGCGGGGAATCTTATGGGTGCTTCTTCTTCGGGTGTTAATTCTAGGCAATCGTTCGTGGAAGTCCTTCGCTCGACTTATGGTGTCGAGGTGAAAGCTATTGGGTTGAAGTTTCTTTCTTCAAGCTTTCTCGACCTATTTCCGGTGTTGACTTGCTTCGAGATGGTGTCTGATGGAGACAGGCTATGTACTGTCGTGGATTGCTATGCGATGGAGGGTCTGCCCAGTTCCCTAGCGGCGACTACTGCGACATTGAGTCCAAAGAAGAAGGGTACTTTTGGCAATCAAGGGATGAAAAGGCTTCTAGGGCAAGTTCAATCTGAGTTAGACTAGGTCCTAGCTGGGTTAGTTTCGAAGCACAAACGTAGGCGTAGAAGGGTTGGTATTTTCGTCCTTGCAGTTACTACCTTTGGTCGAAATACCGTGTCAGTCCATGAAGCGGGTTCGGGTCACGATTTGGAGCCTGGTTCTGAACCGAGTCTTGGTCACATTTTGGATCTGGTTTCGGATCTGGATAATGGTTCGAAATCAACTTGGGTTGATGGGTAAGCTTCCTCTTTCAAGTTTAGGTCCGGACCTTGGTTCTGGTCACGGTTTGACCATTGTGCTAGAACACCCAATCTTCTCCTCTGTCACGAACCCTCTAATGTCTTTTGGGTCAGTTCCCTTCATGCCAGATAAGTCTGTGGGAGGTTTTGCGGGGATCTGGCAGTTTGCTTCGACTCCGATGATTGGGTGTCCTCAGGATTTTCACTCTTTGGACTTGTCTTTAGGCTCCTTTCTCTCCAGCAACCCCTCGGGCTCCATACTGGATGCCCTGTAGACTAATCAAGCTTTTCCTCCTCTGTCGGAGAAGTTTGCTGGAATCGTTGGGGGGGTCTTGGTGAATCCTTCTAGTCCAGGAGCAACAACTTTGGGCAATAGGCTACGTACGCTTCCGGTGATGTTGGAGAGTTGGGCCCCTATAGTTTGGTCAGTGTACAAGCTGACGTTGAAATATTATTAGAGAGCTAGGGAAGCCAAGGGCAAGCCGGTGAATAAGTTCTTACTTTTGGAAGCGGTAGAGGCTCTCAATGCTCCTCTAGTGCAATATCAATCCTTACTGAGTGCGGGGTTTCTTAAACAATTGCCTTCTAAGGCCATAGCTGAGATCGGGGCCGCAACTGCCTTGATGCCTAGCTTATTACGAAGGGATTTCCTTAATTCAAGTTCAGCGGAGAAAGGTACTCGTCATGCATCTAAGATGCCGATTGTTTTGTAGACATTATCGGAGGTTGTTGAGGAGAGGGAGGATTCCAATTGGGATGGGTTATTACAACCCCAATGTTGGCCGGTAGGTTTAGGTCCTTCTAGGGATTGAGGGCTTGATTTTCGGGACATTTGTCATCCGTCTAAGGAGATAGATGAGTGGGATTTTTCCGACCCCCTCGATTGGGATTATGACAACGAGGAGGATCAGGCCTTGGCGTTGTTGGACGCCATTGAAGAGGACCTTCATAGGGAAGTAAAAGTTGCTCGGGCAAAGTATAAAAGGCACTAGGGAGCTGCTTAACTTGAAGACTTCAGTTAATTATGGTGATGATTTAACTTCCAATCAGCAAGGGAAAGGCAAGGCGGAAGGGCGGCTTCGTTGAGCCTCTTTTTGGGTCTCGGGTGGGAGGGCTTTAGTTTTAGGGCTTATGGTGTTGGGAGGGCTTTTGTCTTAAGTTTTGCTGGGCTTTCTTTCTTTTGCTTTTGGCGTTCTCTTATATAATTTATGTATACTAAAGTTGTGCTCCTCTGTGCTTTTGATATATGAACATTACCTATAAAAAAAAAAAGAAAAAAAAAAAGAGATTAAATGGATTATTATTGGTATACCCATCTGTTAATTTTGCCAACTTAGGTAGATTATGGCAAAAAAATTGTAAGAAAGCCGAAACCCCGCTTTTTGTATGTTTTGGTGATAGATTTTGGTTTTCTATAAATTGATTAAGGGCTTGATTTTCGGTGGTGGTCTTCTTTGATGTGGTTAAATAATTTCTTTGTTTGGGTATTGGAAGTTTTCTTTTGGTTAAATAGCAAATTTTATTTGGACTAGGGGGTTGTTTTTCGGTTATGGACCGGTTGGGGGACAAGTTTTTTTTTGGGGGGGTTTGGATGATTTTAGGTAAATTTGGGTTCCACAGATTTGATGGATGCTCAAAAGATTGTGTTTTTTTTTAGCAAATATTCTTATCGATAAAGGTGGGGCTCTTATTTTATTTTATTTTATTTATTTAAATATATAGTAAATTTACGAATAATTTGGTATTAATTACATACGTCCACCACTAACAAATATATTATTATTATGGAACCCAGATTTTAAATTCTGGTTCAAGTCTTGCTATCTTTTGCTATAACTTGATGCTGGGTTTCTTAATGCTTTTTTATTTTTTATTTTTTCTGGATTGATTGAGATTTTTGATTATCTTGGTTTTCTCTGTTTGCTTACTCCGAAAGTGTGGGAAAACTTTTTTTTTTTAAATGTCTATACAAGAGAAGGGGAGAAGAATTTGAACTAGTGACCTCTACTTTATAAGATGTGGTTTACAGCTGTTCGAACATTTTAAATCATAGGCTTATTTAAATAAACGAAATGGAGGGTGAATGTATTTGTTTATTTAAATATTTTTCTAGCTTTGGTGAACTATTTTCTCTTGAGAAAATAGTGTTAATAACTGTTCTGTAATGACTCGATGACTAATCGTTTATATATCAACTGTTGAGTTGATTGGACAACTTAAACTTGCAACTATTAATTGGTCAATGGACATTTTTACCTTAACATACACGTTTATATATCAAGACAAAGGACATCTTTACCTGAACATGGACAAAGGACATCTTTACCTGGAATTGAACACTATTCAGACAAAATGACATTTTTACCATTATGATATAAAGACAACTTGGAAATGACAATTATTGTTGTTGGACAAATAAACATATGCAAATTGGACTTAAGAATACAAAATTTAGTGATAAATGAAAAAAGGGGTGTGGCGTATTCAAGCTGGACAGTTTTTGTTGAATGGGTACCTATTGGATCATAATGTATTGAGTATATTTTAGTTTGTTTGTTTTGAAATTGTTGAATTGGAATTGAAATTACAATCTTGGACAGCTTAGCATCTAGTAGAATTTAATTGAGAGATAGAAAAGGGGAGGATAGCTGTCCAGTAAATAAAATTCTGGGCAATGTAGTCCTTTTTTAATTTCTAAAAAAATTAGAGATTGAAGAACTTCTCTAAACATGGTTATGTGATCATTTGTAAGGTCCCAGGTAAAGGGGGAGTCGGGGGACTCTTTTCTACGTGTTGGCAACTAGGTAAGTAACATCTTTAAAACTACAGACAAGAGTACAAATATTATTTTTATTCAAAAAAAATTTCGGAAAATATTATAAACTGATGCATGTACTTTAATACTTTTGTATTTTTAAGCCAGGGATAATGACATGATTATATGCCATGATGTTTTAAATGTTATGATACAATGTCATGAAAGTTTCAAGGGATATATTAAAAGTGGAATAGTACTTATATGCCATGACCATGATTTATGAAAATGTGTATATGCATAGTTATGCACAGAAGATTATGAGCTCAATTATGTTATGTTTATGAAAGAGCATGCACATCATGTTTTAATAAGTTAACCCTCGACACCATTATGATATGATGATGTTTATGACCGATACCGGGTTACATGATGTATACAATTTACGGATAGCACAACGCACCACATCAAATGACAATCACGTGATGTTTGGGCTATCAACCGAGTGGCCTTCTCCTTTAGTACACTCACGGCGATTGTCTTTTGCTCGGTCATGATCCATTGATCAGGGAAGATTCCCATTGTAGGCAGCTCTCATGTGGCTACAGGTTAGAGCTCATGAGTTTAAGAAATGCGAAAATGGTCCAATGGGTATACATGTTCCATAAGAAAATAATATTCATGAAAAGTGGGAGGAAAGCTTTGATTAATTTACATGCCAGAATTGATTTGCAAGTCTTAGATGATTTGAAGTTTATGCTTCAAGTTGATTACATTTCATTTATTGCATGATCTATTATGACTAGCAATACATAATGAGAAATGCTTCTGTGCAATATAATGCCTACATTTGGCCAATTTTTAATGACGTGGTAGATGGACAATCATGTGAAAGGAAGGATTGAAATTTGAAATTTGAATTTTAATCCTCTCTTTCTCTCTAAATATGGGCCAAATGTGAGTATTATATTGCATTGTAGCATATCTCATACAGAATTTCTTCCAATAAATGTTTTCAATATATGATTTATCTCATGTTTTGTGTTTACTTACCGAGTTGTGAAGCTCACTCTCTCACCTGTAAACTTTGTTTACAGACATTGTTAAGTTTGGCCTCTACATCATCATCTGTTTAGCGGGACCAAGGATCAAGATGGCGATGATGTAGCGCCCCAACTTTTAATACAAGCCGTAAGTGGGATTACCTGAATTCCCACATGATGCTACTCCATAATTGTAACTCTCGCAGCAGAAATATCATGTATAAAATTTTTCTTTTTATTTTTTTTTATACTACAAACTCATCTCCAATCATAAATGAACCAGCGCATCTAATTTAAATTTCATATTATATAATTACTTAGAACATTTTCATTACATTAACATTATCAACATTTATGCTAAGTTTCCTAAAAATGCCACATGCAGCAGCTCAAAATACTAAAAATTGATTATAGTAATTCAACCTCTTCCAAAAATTGAGGCTTCTTGTCAGCCTCAGGAATAGTAGTGAAACATGCTTACAGGTCTTCATCTTCCTCCTCCTTAACCAGGTAATTTACAGGTGGATGTGTGTGTGCACGATTCAGCAAGTTTAAGCATAGTTACCATTTTATAACTTAAGCCTCCTTTTTATCTTTGAAAAAAAAAAAAATCTCTAAATAATGTTTACTAAACAGCTATTCATGTATGGTTTTCACAAAGAGTTTAATAAACTTATATACAAACTAGAGTAGTTAATGTATAATAATAAAATATCATATTTTCCTTTGCTTTTTCTTTACTATATATATGTATGCAACTTCACATCCCATATTTTTGTGTGGTAAAATAGATCATAGCATGATAATGGAAACAACAATTTAAATCATAAACAATAGGGATCATATCTCATGCATATCAACTTGTTTAGTATAACATAACATAATCTTCTTTTTACATTAATGAATGTATTTATACTCCCACTACCCCAATAACCATTTGGTTTGCTACTATTTTTTCCCTTATGTAACTTTTAGGTTTTATATGTATAACTCTACTTAATCGTTGGGTTGTTAGTTAATTCTATTTCCACCTTTCCTAACATTGAGGTGTTAAGCGAATAATCCACACTTAACCTTCAGGCTTTCACATGTATTCATAACATAACACCATTCTTTTCAGAAAACATACATTCATTTAACACACATGTAAAACATCTCAAAATATACTCATACATGTATTCAAATAACATGGAGCAATTAAAGTATACATAACGTGCTTTTGTAAAATAATGGAGGGTCATTAAGTTTATACTTATAACTTGGGCTTAATCTCCTAATCTATTCCTTTGAGTAAATGCTCCATACTTTCTATGCATTTCAATATATCTATATTTAGACTTCCTCAAGCGTTTTATAAAACCCTAATGGTCTAAGATCTTTGGTCATTCCTTTTTCATCAGAATGGCTTTAACCTTTTAGTCGTGAGTAGTCCCAGTTGAACGAGCTTCACTTGTATATCAACTAGAGCTCTCTGTGGCTCCACCGATCAAATAGTCTTCCACCAGATTTCTATCGGAGCTCTCGGACAATGACATGTAGACTCATGCATTTCAACGTAAAAATCACATTTTTATTCTTAATTCTTTTCTTAACATAATTTGGGCATTAGATTGACACATTAACATATGTTTACAAAAATGAATGCAATCCCTTTTTTACCTAGTTTGTATGAAAATAGCTCTAAAACCCTATTATATAACAATCTCAAAATAATAATACCATCACTTGCATGGTTATCATAATATCGCCAATATACCTATAGTATAACTAATACATAATATATAACACTCCATGAGCGTCATAATGACACTTTTTCTTTTCTAAGCAAAAAGGGTAGGTCGGGGAGACCAATTGTGGTTATCCTACCTGGGTGTAACCATAGTAGCACATACCTGTTGTGAGCCGCACATGAGGGACATAGACAGTGGGAACCATAGGCGCTCCCTCAAGTCCGACTGAGCCATAGTTTGATCCAGTCCCACTAGGGCATCAATGGGAACCAAGGTGGCTAGTACAAATCAGGCATATGTGGGGATTCTTCATTGCGAAGATTCGAAGCCATGCCCTAGTAGATGCCTAACCACTTTGGAAATTTCCTTGGACCATTGAACCACTACCCTTGATGGTATCATAATGACACTTTAATGATTGCAACATATCACTTATAAACAAAAATTATTGTAACATATCAACATATGTATACTACGACATTATAATGACATTTCATTGTCGTGTAAATTTCTATCTGGGTATAACTACGCATCAAATAACTTCAATCAAATGAAAAACTAGAGTTTAGTTGTTATACCTTAAAAACTCTACTTATTTAAAAACTTCAGACTTCGGAAACGAGAATCTAATTATGTAGGGCTTTGCTACTCAAGAACCCTTCCCTCACATCACATTCAAATGGGATATTACTTAACACTAAAAAATCCAAATTTTCACTATCGACACACGTCCATTAGAACAAGAACCTTCTCTTAGCCGTTAGGCAAGCCTAACACATCTTTCATTCGAATGCAACCAACTCATTGGAATGGAAAGGTCAATTCAAGATATAAATCAGTAAATCAATCATAACTTTTGCTACAATTGTCATAATTGTGCATATAATCCTAATTCGGAAAGCTCTTTTTGGTTCACTTGCCATTGTCACCTAGCTATGCTTGGTAAGTGTATTTCTGTGCTCAAAATCCATCATTTTCACCTTCAAATATTTTATTTTCTTCTATACTCTATTTCAAAGTGTTTTTAAGAGTATTTTTGCACTTTATGATTACTCAATCATTATATTATTTTTTTATTTTCTTGGGCATTATAGGTGACCATCCGACATGCAGTGTAGTCTCTTTCAAAAAGGTTCTTAGATATTTTTGGAATGTATAGAGTGATGAAACTCCAATCTCATAGTAAAAGTATATGATAAATAAAAAGTTTTGAAAATATCCCAAATTTCCCTCTAATGATTTACATGCCCTCTTAATTTCCCCAAATTAAGGGCGTGTAGAGGTGGTATCAGAGCCAAGTCAACTACATGTTTGACTTGCCAAAAATAGCAGGAAAATTAGGAGTTTAGAAACTTGAAGGACAGAAATTTAGGGTATAAGCTTCTAATTACACACACTTAATAGGATAAGGAAATGATCGAGTACAATACACTCATAATTTAACAAGGAAAAGGGAAAAAGTGAACAAATCTTAATTGGGAAAAGGGAAAACTTAATCCTTCTTGAAAAGGAAAACTAGAAACACACATACATAAATAAAATAAATCAACACTAATGTCGGTCTTCTCATGCATCAATTTCCTTAGGTTGGAAAGAACTTGCACTCGAGTTCAAGTCGTCTCTGTCAGCATCAACAAAACAGGGAGTAAATTGCTTCAAGTTGAACACATCCGAGGTCTTTAAATGACTTGGAAGACTTAGCTGGTGTGCATTACCATTTATCTTCTATATAATCTCATAAGGCCAAATGTTCCCCTCTCGTAGCTCGTTATACTCACTGATAGGCAAACTATCATGTATGAGTACAACCTAAACCAAATCACCAACCTCAAACATTACCATGCGTCTATGGTTGTTAGATCGTGCTTTATACATGACATTGTTATCTTCTATCATTTTCTTGACTTCGTCATGAACTCATTGGAGGTAATCTCCCATCTCATCAGCCTTAATACTCAATCGACCAATTCTTGGTATAGGTGCCAAGTCAAGCACTCCCAATGGGTTTTGTCCATACACGATCTCTAAAGGGCTCAATTGAGTCGTTCTACTCTTGGATTGGTTGTAAGCAAACTCTACCTTTGATAAAGCTAGGTCCCACTGCTTCGACTTATTTCTATCTAAACTCCTCAAAAGATTTCCCAAGCTTCGATTCACCACTTTAGTCTGATCATCGGGGGTGGTAGGCACTGCTAAAATTAAGCTTGGTCTCCATCTTTTTCCCATAGATTCGTCCAAAAATGACTTATGAATTTTGTATCTTAATCCAATGTAATAGATCTTGGAAACTCGTGCATGCAGCCAATTTCCCAAAAATATAGGTAAGCAATTCGGGTGGCATTCATCTTCTTCCGACAAGCTACAAAATGGGCCATCTTCGGAAATCGATCCACCAACATGAGAATAAAATCCTTGCTCCTCTGAGTGCAAGGTAACCCCAATACAAAATCCATGCTAATGTCGAGCCATGGGCCATCGAGTACTAGAATGAGGTGTACAAACCAGCATTTGTGAGGGCTCATTTGGACCTCTGACAAATAAAACATCGTTCCATGTAACGTGCCACATCACTAGTTAGCTAAAGCCAATAACAGTTTGATGAGACCAAAGTTTTGTCTCGCCTAAAGTGACCTCCATGCAACTTTCATATTATCTGCTCCATCAACGAACTATTTGAAATGCATATTTGTAAACCACATAATATATAATCATTTTGCTTACCTATAGACACCTCAAAAAATATCTTCTCGAAGGAAGGATCTTCTGTATAGAACTCTTGGAATGTGTCAAAACTCTGGTATGCATAGTAGTAAAAAGTGCAACCCGCATACTTAAAGCATCATCAACTTGATTCAAGCTCCTTGATTGGTGCCCTAGGGAAAAAGTGAACTCCTGAAGGTAGGCAACCCATTTAGCATGTCTACAGCTAAGTTTTTGTTGGCCATTGATGTGCTTGAGGGCCTTGTGATTAGTGATAAGGATGAATTCCTTATGCACCAGGTAATGACGCCAATACTTTGAAGATTGAACAATGGCATAAAATTGTCATACGTGGAATAATTCTTCTTAGACCCCAGTAGCTTCTCACTGAAAAAGGCGATTGAGCGTACTTATTGGCTTAGAACACCACCAATGCCAACGTCAGATGCATCATAGTTGACTTCAAAAATCTTCTCGAAGTCTAGAAGAGCAAGAATGGGTGCTTCATTCATTTTCTACTTTACCAAGTGAAAATTTGCATCGGCTTCTTCAGTCCACTGGAAAGTCTAACCCTTTAAGTACTCCGTGATTGGTGTAATCAATGTATTGAAATTTTGGATGAATCGTTAGGAATGACACCAATCTGTGAAAATTCTGGACATCATGTAGACTCAAACACTCTATAATTGCTGCCATCTTAGAGTGATCTACTTCAACACCATAAAAAAAACAAAAAAACAAAAAACAAAACAAAGTAAAACAAAACAAGAAAAGTAACAACACTCATTTCATGGTGTTTCAAAAACTATCCTGAGGTGCTCTAGTTGTGTCTCCTACAAGAGCTATAGATGAGGATATCGTCAAAGTAAACAACAACGAACTTCTCTATGTAAGACTGCAACACCTTATGCATGAACCTCATGAATGTGTTTGGGCGGGTTGGATAGTCCAAAAGGCATGACCATCGACTTGTACAACCCATGGTGCATCTTGAACGTTGTTTTCCACTCATCTCCAGGCCTAATTCTGATTTGGTGATACCCTCTCCTAAGGTTAATTTTGGAAAGGACCTTAGAACTTGATAATTGATTCAGCATGTCGTCCAAGCAAGGAATCGAGAGTCTATACTTCACCATGATTCAATTGATGGCTTTACTATCGATACACATGCGCCACAATCCATTCTTCTTATGAACTAAGAGAGATGGAACTGTACATGGACTCATGCTCTCTTGGATGTACCTATTTCTAATAACTCTGTTAGTAGGTGTTGTAACTTTTCAGATTCCTTCGAGATGAGGCGATAAGTGAGTCGATTTGGCATGCTTGACCTCGGCACAAAGTTAATGTGGTGTTGTATATCTCTCGTGGGTGGCAAACCAAGGGGTAGATTCTCACGCATCAAATTAGCAAACTCTGTCAACATATAGGGGTGGGCAAATTAATTGCCTACCGATTATTGACTGCCTACCGACTAACACCTACCAACACTGCTTAATCGATGGCCGGTCGACGGTAGACTTTTTCTATTTCCGACAAACTCGTTTCAGTAGGCGGAATAACATTTTCTAACCGAACCGACTTTACCGGCCAACTTTGCCTACCAATTATCTATTTCTTTGCTTACCAACATTACCGACCGCCATTCGTAATGAAACAAAAAGTATAAGTTGGTGAAATTTTTGACTTTACGGACAATAGTGGTGCAAAATGTGAAAACCCCAATTTTGTATCCGTATTATCTGACTCCCACCCCTAGTCAACACCTCTCATAACTCTACTAGCACATCATCATCTACACTGGCACCCATTTTCGTAACCGAATTATCCGACTCCCACCCCTAGTCAACACCTCTCGTAACTCTACTAGCACATCATCATCTGCACTGGCACCCTCTTCGCATTGCATCAAGGTGTACATTACACCATCTTCTTTTGTTTCCTCCAAGATTGTTTTGATAGTGTATGATAGCATCAAAAGTTAAGAATTGAAGACTTTAAAGGGAACTCAAAAAGGGAGAATATAACGAATAGGAAAAAGAAAGACCATAGTCGCCGTAAAGAAGCAAACAGAGAATAACTTTGAAAGACTGAAATTTTACTGATACTTTAAAACTGAATTGTTTCATTGAGTGTGGATCCCTTATATAGACTAAGATACACTTCTAATTTAGCAAGGAAAAGGAAAAGGAAAAGGATAAAAACTATACAAATCCTAATTGGAAAAGAAAAAACCCAATCCTTATTGAAAAGGAAAACTAAAACACACATGCATAATTGGAAAAAGGGGAAACCCAATCCTAGTGAAAAATTAAAAAAAAAAAAAAAAACCTAAAACACATGCATAAATAAAATAAGGGGTAATTATCCTTTACCCCAATTAACTACCACTCGATTACAATATACCACCATCAACTACCAACTTTACATTACAACTCCATCAAACTACCATTTCGTTACTAAAATTTCCCTTATGTTAGTCAAGGTCATTAAGTTAGACGGTCAACCCATAACTGGCGCGTAAAGTTGATAGTTGATGGAGGTATATGATAATCGAGTGGTGGTTCAAGGGGGAACGAATAATTACCCAAAAAAAAATACATACGCATTCAAGGCATGTGACGCATACGTGATGGGTTGACCGTCTGACTTAACGACCTTAACTGATGGAATGGGGGTTTTGGTAACAAAATGATAGTTTGATGGGGTAGTAATGTAAAGTTGGTAGTTGATGGAAGTATATGGTAATCGAGTGGTAATTCATGGGAGGGAAAGGATAATTACCCCATAAAATAAATCAACACTAATATCGGTCTTCACCTACATCACTTAAGTACAATCTCTCAGACACCCTCCCCTTGCAAGCCGATTTTCAAGAGTGAGTTCTACCCAAGGTACAAACCTCAGGTAGAACTTTCATTTGAAAACCGGTTTGCAAGGGGTGAGTGCCAAGACTTTATATACTCATGCTTAAGATTGTACTTATGTCATGTGGGGCACTTAACACAGTAACATACAGAATGAAAATTTGAGCTCAAATGTTAATGGAACTAAGTGTGGCCAGACATTTGAGGATCTATCAACTCTTTTTCAAAGGTCAAGGCTTAGTTTTCTCAGAAGCATGAATTCATGACGAAATAAAATGTTTATGTTCGGGCAAATGATTTATTTCAACCAAATCATTAATCCACCACACCTCCAACAAAAAATCTCAACCGGTGTCAATGAAAACTCTTATTAACTAATGTCTAGGTAAAATTGAAGGTGTAGTGTTTAGCATTTCTCCCACTCTAGGTGAGAATGTTCTTTGTCTAGTGTCTAGGTAAAATTGTCCATTGTCTAACGTCTAAGTAAAATTGTTCGTTGTCTAGTATCCAATTTCCAAATAACATCCTTTGTCCAGGTTCAGGTAATAAAATATCATTTGTTCAAATTTCCAATTTAATTACATGATCCAACTTTATATGCTTTATTTTCTTGTCATTTAATAAACAATGAGTTTAACCCAAATATAGCTTAAATTATATTGTACAATTATTTATATAAAATTATAGTACCAATAATCATTTTCCTCATTTTCTCAAGAAGCCTGTTAAAGTACTGATTAAGTGGTTAAATTTACTTTTTCCTATCTGCTTAAACTTTTAGGACAAGTGGTGATTTAACATGGTATCAGAGCCAAAGGTCCTAAGATTGAACCTTAACTTTGTCAAATCACCTCCCCATTAAATTAAATATTTTACGTGTTGGGCTTCACCTATTAAAAGGGAGTTTGAGCCCAGACGTGGGATTAAAAGGGAGTTTGAGCCCAGATGTGAGAATGAGTGTTAAAGTATTGATTAAGTGATTAAATTTACCTCTTCCTATTAGCTTAAGCTTTTGGGAACAAGTGGTGATTTAACAAGGCCAATAACCAACAAAAAATCCCAATCAATTCTGCAAAAAATTTCACACAAAAAAAAAAAAAAAAACTAAAAACTAAAAACCCCACCAAAATTACTCTTCATCCAAACATCAAACACCCTTGATTTTTCTTCCATTCAACCGAGCATCGGCCAAAACTTCACAACCTAAACTAAATTCGATCAGCCACAAAAAGAACCCAAACCAAAAGGTTACGAATCAGTTACCACATAGAATAAGTCAAAATACTTGAAATTTAAAACCCAATCATCCCAATTCCAAACTCTTCCAAATTCGGCCAAAAGGAATAACAAATCAAAATTTGCACAAAATTTTCTATTCAACCAAACCACAATTTATTCAAGAAATTAGTTCAACTACCTTCTTGATAGTAATTAGAATGGAACTTAGTAAATCAATATCAACCAAAAGAAAACTCCCAATCAGTCTAGAAATATAAGAGTTGTGAATATGTTGATGTCTTACCAAATCATGGTTAAGGCCTTTTTATTTATAAACTAATCAGTTACACAAGACATAGTTGAATACAGTTTCTATGTCATACAAACACCATACATGAACAAAATGTTACCTATTGTTTTAACTTGATAGAATGATATCATTACCAGATGGTGTATCTTAAATGTTTGAACTTGACTTCATCTTATCATGAGTGAGATGAGTTGTTGTGGATATCATATCGCTAACACACTCTCAAGTTGAACGATATAGGGATAAAGTTTAGCTTATCACAAAAGAGGCCCAATTGTGAGGATGAGAGTGATTTTGTGAAGATGTCTGCAAGTTGATCTTTGCTAGAGATAAATTTGATGGATAGGATCTTAGTCATCACGTCACAAACGAAATGGAGGTCAATCTCGACATATTTGTTTCATGTGTGGAAGACCAGGTTGGAGGACAAATATGTGGCTTCAATATTGTCACACCATAACGTTGGAGGCTGAGAAAATTGTAAACCAATTTTGGAGCATAGAAAGATGAGCCAAGATAACTCTGCATCAATATTTGTTAATGCTTTGTCCTCAGCCTCTATACTTGACCTGGCGATAGTTTTTTGTTTGCAACAGCTCTAACAAATAAGATTTTTGCCAAGAAAGATACAATAGCCCCCAGTAAAGCAATGATCATCTTGACTAGCCACCCAGTCAGCATCAGAAAAAGTTTGAATACATTATACGGATGCCTTTCGGAACCAAAGACCATGTTGAATGTTTTGCTTGAGTTAGCGCAACAAGACTTAACAAATTACCAATGGAGTATGTGGGTTTGTGCATAAAATGGGAGAGTTTATTGACAGAAAAGGAAATGTCTGATCGTGTGATGTATAAGTACTGTAAAGCCCCAGTGGTGCTTCTGAATAATGTGGGATTAAAGAATAAATCACCTTCAAATGCAGAAAGGTGAGTAGATCCAAGATATATCTTTGTTGGTATAAGATAACCCCCCTTGAGCAAGGCAATACTTCTATTCCTAGAAAAATATTTAATACGCCTAAATCATTCACAACAAAGTCACAATGAAGAGCAATGAGTAATTCACAATGCGTATGTTATCCACATAAATTAGCACCAACATGATATAATCAGAAGAATGATAAATAAAAAGAGAGCTATCAGATTGAGAACTAAACAATCTGAGATCAACCACTTGATATTCAATATTGAGAACCAAGCCCCACGGGCTTGTTTCAAGCCATACATTTTGAAGCTGGCAAATGTGAAATGGATACTAAGAATGAGCAAAGCTAGGTGGCTAAGTCATATATACTTCCTCAAATAAATTGCCATGGAGGAACGCATTTTGTATGAATATTTGGTGAATTGGCCAACACTAGAAATAGCAAACTACAAAAATAGACGTGTTGTTGTAGGCTTAATAACTAGACTTTAGGTGTCACCATAGTCGATGATAGCTTGCTGATGAAACCCTTTAGCAACGAGTCTAGCCTTATAATGGTCAATTGATCTGTCAGTTTTCATCTTCAACTAGAACACCCATTTACACCCAATCACGTTCTTTACTGAGGTGGAAGGAACCAAGTCCATGTATGATTTTTTAGTAGAGCATCAAATTCGATGTTCATGGCTTTCCAGCAAATCTAATCCTTCATGGCTGAAGAGTGACAAGTGGGTTCCAACTCCTGTAGATTCAAGAATGAGGACATAGGATATGGATAACAAATTGCCATCTATGAACTGTTTGGGTTTTGTAATGTTATTTTTGGATGGGTTATCATTGGATGAATTGAAGGTGAAGGTGCTAGGATTAATCAGAAGAAGAGGAAATAATGTGAGAGATTGGGGATGAAAAAGGTAAAGTGGGTACCTGGAACTCTGTAGAAGGTGGGTTGGATGTATCATGTGGGCTGCTGCTAACTTGGAGATTTGAAGATGTTGAGTCCATGGATGGCGTTGTTGTAGGCCTATGGTTTGAGATAAAATAAGACATAAGGTAAGGATTGATTATTAAGACCTAAAAACTTGAACTTGACTAGACTAAATTGGAGGGTGACTCACTAGATAAGTGAAACATAGACACGTCAAAAAGAACATCCTATGAAATGTAAAGATGATCAATGGATAGATTTAGACACGTGTACTCTTTATGATGAGGATTCTACCCAAAGAACAAACATTAAAAGGATTGTGGCCAAAAATTATTTGAGTTATAGGGGCGAAAATTTGGCCAGTAAGCACAGCAAAAAATATTTAAAATTTGTAATCATTAGCACATTTAAAAAGAATTTCAAAGGGCAACTGATTTTTAAGTGTTGGAGTTGGCATGCAATTAATTAAATAACATGCCATAGAAAAAGTGTCATCCTAAAAAATGAAAGAGCATACTTGCATGAGACAGTAATGTCAAGACCAGTTTTGACAATATGTCGGTGCTTACGACATTATTTTGTTGGTGCATGTGTGCACAAGAGACACGATGAAAAATGGCAAGTGATTGGACGATAGTCACTCCCCCTACCAATTGGATTGAACTGCTTCTATTTTGGACTCAAAGAAACATTTAACATATAATTTGAATATAATAAAAATACTAGTAACATCACTTTTACAAGGAATATGATATAACCAAGTGTATTTACTAA
Organism: Carpinus fangiana; assembly: GCA_006937295.1. Taxonomy (NCBI): domain Eukaryota; kingdom Viridiplantae; phylum Streptophyta; class Magnoliopsida; order Fagales; family Betulaceae; genus Carpinus; species Carpinus fangiana. The sequence continues at coordinate 31,772,095 of CM017324.1, forward strand.
AGGAATCTAAAAAGGAAACATAATACATAGAACCAGATTTTGAACAAACTGGGGTAGGACCCCATTCATCTGTAATAATTAGTTCTAAGGGACGCGTGGCTTGAAATTTAGAGGCAACAAAAAGAAGTTTATTGCTTTTTGAGCTCAAGCAACAACAGCACATCTCATCCATTTTATTGGAAGCAAAAGGAAGCTTGAAAGAGGGCAGCACCCGTTGAACCACCTTCAAGGCTGAGTGGCCCAACCGTGAGTGCCACAGAGGGAAGGAGACAGAGGGAGGCAGTTTAATGGAAAAAGAAAGAAATCAATACAAACATTGGCAACAAAAAGAAGTTAATTGCTTTTTGAGCTCAAGCAACTACAGCATATCTCATCCATTTTATTGGAAGCAAAAGGAAGCTTGAAAGAGGGCAGTACCCGTTGAACCACCTTCAAGGCTGAGTGGCCCAACCATGAGTGCCACAAAAGGAAGGAGACAAACGGAGGTGGTTTAATGGAAAAAGAAAGAAATTAATACAAACATTGGCAACTTGAAGCAACATGTTCTCTAAAGCTCAAACCTTCAAAAGACAATAAGAGGGATGTAATTCATAATCTGTGTTAGTATCCTTGGTGAATTTGTGGACATACAACATATTTTTTGAAATCTTGGGGACATGCAAATCATCAAACATATCAAATTGAAAATTAGAGAAAAGACGGGTGTTTCCAATGTGATAGATGGAAAGCCCTTTACCATTGTCGATTCTAATACGATCGGAGCTCGTATAGTCCTCAACCTTGAGGTTGAGATTTTCCACATTGGAAGTTAGGTGATGGGTAGCGTTGGAATCAAGCTTGTATTTTAGTTTTCTAAAGGCACTGCTATTTTATTGGGGTTGGTTGGTTATATGCTAGTGTGTGTGGTTATGGGTGTGGGAGTGAAAAGAGATTTAGAATTTTGTTTAAAAATCGTAGGTTGTTGTGGGTTCCATCTTAAATATATTAGATGAGACTAAATACGAGATTTAGGCTCTGCTATTTGTAGATTTAAATTGTTGTTTGGAGTTTTTGGTTAAAAGAATATGGTGAGAACGTAAGGTTGAGAACTTTGTGCTTAGTAAAAAGACGACGACGTTTGGCTTTAAAAGTGTTAGATGTGATAAAGGATGTGCCTTTTCGAGTCTTGGTTGTGCTGACTAATCTATTGACACTCAAGATTGATCTACTGATACTATTCAGAATGAAAAACTTTTGGAGTCGAGTACTAGGATCAGGGCTATCTCTTAGGAACCCTATTAATGATAAGATATCTTATAAATGAAGGAACCAAAGCGTTCAAAGGAAAGTTTGACCAATAATATTACAACCAAGATGAGTAAACTCACGTGAAACTCTAAATAATGATTTTGAGTATGCCTATTTTGATATAAAATGTTAATCTTTGTACTGTAATGAAATGTTTTGGGATTTACTGTTGTGAATCTTAAGTTTTAAATTAACGCTAATGAGTTTTGCAAAATGAAAGATTGTGTATCTCACAATTTTATTTTGCACGCATAGAAAATGAAATGATAATGTGCTTGTATGACACAGCCACATTTGTTAAGTAATGTAAAACTTATAGTGTGATAAATATGTGGCATGTGCATATTAGATTATACAAACTGACCCTATGGCTAGTTGTGTAAGGAGTGAGTTTTACCCTAGATCCGAGGTGATTGTGATTGGCGCAACCATCCACGGGGTATGGGTCACCCACAGCGCCAACATCAATTGAGTGGATCATCCGGGGTTAGACTTAGTCTATCATCCAGTGGCGGCTGGATATGTACCTCAGTCAAGGCATCGAGGTTGTACCATATGCCTTTTTGGACATGCAAACCCTAACATAAAAGGGAAAGGACACATATAGGCCATAGTGATAAGGGTTATGACTTGTAATATAATTACATATTATACATACTTGTGCATCAACACGATTTTCTACCTTTTCATATTGAGAAATATTGTTGAGGAGTATTGTGCCTCCCTTCTCCTTGCCCTACCCTTTTGCAAAGTAGGGTGTCGACCTGGTCGGTCCCCTCCCAAAGGGAAAATGGGGAGTGAAATTTGCTATTGTGGCGACAGATTACTTCACCAATGGGTCAAGGCTAAGGCACATAGCAAGAATATAGAAGGCTTTCTTTGGCGATCGATGGTGTGTAGGTTTAGAATCCCGTCCACTTTTGTCATGGACAACGGGAAGCAATTCGACTACAAGTCATTCAGAAAATGGTGCTCGGACTGCATGGTCCATAATTTCTATTCATCTCCCGAGCCTCCTCAAGAAAATGGCCAATTAGAGGCAACCAGTAAAGTAATCTTTAAATTAATAAAGAAGAAGTAGGGTCAAGGCAGAAGGACTACCTAGCATGCTCTGGGCATAAAGAACAACTGAGCGAACAAAAATAGATGACACCCTATATGTGTTGGAATTCATAGTAGAGGCGGTTATCCTAGTAGAGGTAGGACTTAAGAATCACTGCAAAGAACACTTTGATCCCAAACGTAACAACGAAGGTCTCATGCTAAATCTAGCTCTCCTCGAGAAAAAAAGGAGCGTGTGAAAACAAATATGGCCACTTACTAGAGAAGGGAGGCACAATACTTCAACCAATGGGTCAATATTTTGAAAGGACCTAGCACCCACCGATGGAAAGCTAGGAGCCAAGTGGGAAGGAACGTACGGGTGGTTGATTGCCAACTTCATAGGGCATACCACCTAGAAGATGATGGAAGGAAAGCTCCTACATCACCCACAGAATGCCAAACACCTACGAACTTTTTATCAGTCAAGTATCTTAGAATAGCACACTATCAAATATTATCCAACACTTTGTCTTAACCAACAACATAGCTAGTCTCGTCTGAAGAAGTGCCATGCTTTCAGGAATCCCCTCCTCCGGGGGCAAGGCACAAAGGCCTTGCCTCTACCAAACCCTAAGTCCTTACTTGAGGGAACACCCCTAGTAAAGGCATACACCTCGCCAAAAGGTCCCCTAAAGAAGTTTTAAAGGCTTCGCATGAGGGATACCAACTTCTCGAGGAAGCTTTAAAACACTTTGTTAGGGACTTCCCCTCTAGCAAAACCCTAAGTCCTTGCTCGAGCGAACAGCCACGACAAGGCATAGACCTCGCTAAGAGATCCCCTTAAAAAGTCTTTACAAGGCTTCCCTTGAGGGATATACCAACCTCTTGGCAAAGCTTTAAAACATTTTTTTGGGGGGGTGCTTCTCAGGCAAAACCCTAAGTCCTTGCTCAGGGGAACACTCCCGACAAAGCATAGACCTCATGGAATGGTCCCTCAAGAAAGTCTTTAAAAGGCTTTGCTTGAGGGATACCAACTTCTCTATAAAACTTTAAGGAATTATTTTATAGGCCTTGCCTAGGGTATACCAACTTTTAGGCAAAAATTTAAAACACTTTGCAAGGGCTTCCCCTCTAACAGAGCCCTAAGTCCTTACTTGGGGAACACCCTCGACATGGCATAGGCATCACCGAAAGGTTCCCTTAGAAAGTCGCTGCAAGGCTTCTCCCAAGAGATACCAACTTTTTGGTGAGGCTTTAAAACATTTTGCTGATGGTTCCCCTCTAGGAAAATGTTGTCTTTTCTTGAAGGAACACCCCCAACAGAACATAGACCTTGTTGAGAGGTCCCCTAAGAAAGTCTTTAATCGGTTTCGTTTGGGAGATACCAATTCTCATCGAAACTTTAAAACACTTTGTTGTGGGGCTCCTTTCAAGAAAAACCCTAAGTACTTGCTTGGGGGAACACCACCGGCATGGCATAGACCTCGCCGAGAAGTCCCCAAGAAAGTCTTTAAAAGGCTTTGCATAGGGGATACCACCTTCTCGGCAACACTTTAAAACACTTTGTTGAGGGTTCCCCTCCAGCAAAACCCTAAGTCCTTGCTCGAGGGAACATCCCTGATAGAGCATAGACCTCACCGAGATGTCCCTTAAGGAAGTATTTTAAAAGCTTCTACTAGGGATACCAATTGTTTGGGAAAGCTTTAAAACACTTCATTGGCACTGAACGATTCTACTTGGAAGGCCTTCAAGATCCTTAGCACAAGGATAGGCATAACCAAGTTCTCTTAAACACCTTCTCTGGGGTATCATGGTAGGAAAGGGATGGCTTGATAATGTATCCACCAAAACCAAAAAGAGAAAATACCTTTAGAGTAAATATTTCCCAAGTGAAAAGGAAAATTATCATGTCGATTTACAATGACAAAAAGTGAACGGAAGAAATTTTAACTCGATTCACCCAACAAAAAGAAGTTACAAAACTAACTTTGTCATTCCTATATCCCAAAATGGATTTACAAAGGGTACTTCATGTGCCCCAAAAAGAAGTTACAAAACCAACTTTTCCATTCATATCTCCCAAAATATATTTACAATAGGTGCTTCCTTCCCCCTCTAAAAAAAAGGAGTTCAAAGCTAGCTTTGTCATTCCTATGTCCCAAAAATGATTTGTCGGTTGAGACCCTAAGGCTAGTCCTCACCTGCTCTCTCACCATCTTCAGGCTCTTTGCTAGATGCAGCTACAATTTCCCCATTGGCTCCTTTGTCAACCCCCCCCCCCCCCCCCCCTCTCTTAGTTCTTCAGCCTCAACCTTCTCCTCAATATCCTTCATGATCTCCATTGCAACCTCTTTTGTTGCATAGTCCGCTAGACAATGGAAAATATGCTCTAGCACCGGGTAGGGCTCCTTGGAAATTTTACCCTCGATGGTAGCAAACAAGGGTGGTGCAGCAGGGACATCCTTTGGGCCTTCAAGAGCCACACAACACTCTTTGAAGAGTGGGCCCCTTGGGAACTTCATTCCTATGGTAGCAACAAGGAGTAATGGCTGTAGAGGCATGCTCCGAGCCTTCATGAGGAACAACTACCTTGACAAAGGCATCTGACATTTTTGCCTACCCCAAGGACAACAAAAGAAGAACCACCTATAATTTCGGGGGAAACATCTCAAGTGTAAAAGTAGAGACATTAACACTTGGGTGGTTCACCACTGCCTCAGCCAATGTTAAAACCATATAGGTAGCCAAACACCTACGTATTTTTTCGGACCTTGACAGTGTGGGTCAATTGACAGTAGAACCCCATTACCGTATTCTAGATCAGGGATAGTTGGGCACGGCTTTATCCTTTTAAGAATGGCATTTCCCCATAGCGCTAGACACTTTGCCTTGCATCAGTGAAGCTTATTGCGAGACTTGTCAATGCGCTTCTTAAGAAGAGACATGCTCTCCCTAGAGGCCTAAAGCCCAGTGGTATGGGCCCGATTCTCGGTCCTTGCAGAGGCAAGTTCTTTCAATACCTCGACATGCATCAACCCGAATTGCGCCGACCTATACCTCTCTTTTTCCTCACAAATGCAAGTGGCGGCAACCTCATCTTCCTTGGAATGAAGCGCCTCCCTCAAGTAAAAGTTCTTCCGTTCCACTTTCATGGAACGATCTTTCCAAGCCTTCAACTTGGATTGTGATTGGCAAGTGAACTTCTTGCATTCTGCAAAGAAGGCCATGACATAAGCAGCATTATGCAAGAGATGGAAACAGTGGTGGCCACTTTTGGTCAAAATAGTAAGTATCTCAATGAATACATTAGAGCGTCCACAGCAGCCTCTTCAAATTTTACTCTTCAAAATAATTAAAAGTACACTTTTGATTATTTTAATAGCCTACCTTTTTATAGCACACTTTTCAGCCTCTTTACTTTAACAATTCACTTTCACTATTTCATTTAAATATTATTTTTCAAAGATTTGTTTATTTTTTCTCTAACTTTTATATTTGTGAATGTTTATATTTTCCTAATGGTCTATTTTACAAATATTTGTCTTATTCTAACGGTAATATTTTTAAAAATTTGTAATTTTTTTAACGGTCATATTTTTTTACTTTGTGTCTTTATCTTAGCAGTCATATTTTTAAAAAAATGGTCTTATCCTAACGGTCATATTTTTGAAACTTTGTCTTATCCTAACGGTAATATTTTTGAAACTGTCTTATCCTAACGGTCATATTTTTGAAATTTTGTCTTATCCTAACGGTCATATTTTCGACGGTTTTTATAATTTACTAAGTTAGTCTTTATTTGTAATAATTTAATCTTTATTTAATATGCATTGAAGATTTTATTGAAATGAAGAATTTAATCTCCAAAGATAAAGCAACTCACAATCCTAAAATGAAATGAAGATTTTATTTATAAAAAGTGAAGCAAGGAAAATTCTAACATGATTAATTTTAACAATTGCAGGCACCCACTGTATCCTAAACAACAAATAAGAAAATCATGCAGTACTTAATAACGTCCAAATGAATAGAAAAGGAAAGAAAAAATGAGAGAGAAATGAAAAGGAAAAAGGAAGAGAGAAAATATAGCTGTTTAATGAATAGAGAGTGAATAATAATTTTTAAGTTTGAAGGTTTACTGTTCATAGTGTTAGTTTTTTTGTTGAAAAGTGGCATTTTAAGCCTTTTTTTGTTAAATTGGCTCTTCAAAATAATAAAAAAATGGGTTTGAAGAGCCTGTAGTGAGTGCTTTAGGAGCATCCACAGCAGCCTCTATACTTTAACAATTCACTTTCACTATTTTATTAAAATATTATTTTTCAAAAATTTGTTTATTATTTCTTTAACTTTTGAGTGTTAAAGTTACTAAAATGCCCATATTATAATAAAATATAAAATATAAAAAACCTAAACAAAACGTCGTCGTTTTACTACACCCTAAAAGAAAAACCTTTCTTCCCCTTCCTTCCCCCATGTTCTCCGACGAGTTCCAGCGATTTAACCAATCGATCTCCAAGTCCAAAAAGAAAGCCAGAGTGTAGGCTCTCAACAATCAACCCAATAGACCCAAGCACTGTCGCAGGAGTCACCAACGAAGGCACATGATCATCATCGGCACTGAACTAGGCACTGTTGCAGGAATCATTATCAGCAGCCCCCACCGGAAAGGGAACATGATCAGAAACAAAAAAAGAAGACCCGGAATCAAGAACGACATCGAGTTCAGAAGCCGCTAAATCTGAAACATTAGACACCCATGACGATCCCAAGCTCTCGTCGGTACAGCCATATCCCGTCGAAGAACCAGACATCGTCGACGACACCCCCTCCAGCCGATTCTGCTCGTCGAGCACCGTCGATGAACCAGATGACGTCGACGACACCTCCTCCGGCCGAAACTGAACGTCGACCACCGTCGATGAACCAGATGCCGTTGACGACACCCCTTCCGGCTGATTCTGCACGTCGAGCATCGTCGATGAACCAGACGACGTCGACGGCACCTCCTGAGAGAGGAATGGCTTAGAGAGAGGAAGCATGCCCTTGTTGAGAGAGGAATGGCTCAAAGAGAAAATGGCACCAGCAGCCATAAAAAAACAGGGGGCTGTAGAAAGAGAAAGGATAGAGAAATGAAAAGGAAAAGAGAGAGAGAGAGAGAGAAAATATAGTTGTTTAATGAATAGAGAGGGAATAGTAATTGTTAAGTTTGAAGGTTTACTATTCATAGGGTTAGTTTTTTTGTTAAAATAAAGAGGCTGAAAAGTGGCGTTTTAAGCCATTTTTTTTAAATTGGCTCTTCAAACTAACAAAAAAATGAGTTTGAAGAGCCTACAGTGAGTGCTCTTATGGGTCAGGCAATGCCCTCTCCATATCTTCTGCAATCTTAGCACCAAGGAAGCTAGAGGCTTTCTCGGAGACTTGTGTACTACTCTCCAAGACAATAAGTTCAGAGGACACATCCAGCCTAGTGGCCTTTTCCTTCACCTTCTCGGTCTCCCTCTTTTTTACCTTCTCCTTCTCTCCCTTTCTCCTCTTCGACTACACCTACCCCTTCTCCTTTTCAGAATCCTTCCTCTTTTCCTTTTTTTTCCCTCCTCCACCCCTTCTCATTTTCCTTTTTTTTTTCTTGACTTGTTCATATTCCTTTACTTCTTCCTTTTCCTCTTGTTGTCTCTCAGTTCGTGCCCCTTTTTCTTAAAGGGACCTCCTCCTCTTTTGCCTCTTCAGGGGCTTCTGCCACTCATTCCTCCCCTTTCATTCTTCTCCACTTGGGGGGAACCAGCCTCCCTCCTGGTTGACAAGCTAACCTTAAGGGATCTGGCCCCTCCAGGAGGGGCCCGAGAAACTCACTAGACCCTCATAGAATTGGAACTCCTCTAGATGTTCATCAGTGACCAGGTTGTCACACACTCACAACTCTTAATTCTCCTAGTATAATTTCTCCACTTCACCAACCCAGAAGTTCTCTTCCATGCTCAAAGCAGGCTCACATCATGGCCTCCATAGGAGTACCCCAGCTCCAGTTAACCCCTACATGTACAGGAGATCCTCAGTATTCCTAGGGACGGAATTCCCACACTCCACTAGACACAAAAAGAACGTGTTTTCCTAGTTCTTGATGCTTGAGTATTTAGAGGGGATATCCACTATAGCCTCTTGTATAGACCTTGCAAGGTCCTTATCTCGCTACCTTGAGCAACTAGCTTGTACAACCAAATAAAATCTCACGAAGTTAGGTTGTTACGCGTATGCTTTGCCTTATTGAGGACCATGAGCCACAAAACACAACACGACATGAGGATCCACCACCCATTTGGGATCAATTGCACCCGAGCCAAATTCAAAAACGACAATACGTCCCTCATTTGGCTAGGGAACATGAGGTGATGTAATGCTCAGGAAATTTGATCTCCTAAAAGAATAGAAAAACATCATCAAAATGATTAAATGAGAGCATCATTATGTATTTCTTTGTGTTATAAACATACTGTAAAAATATGAGATCAATCATGATAGGTTTGAGGATCGTAAACAAACCAAGTCACTTGCAATAAATGCAGTGACAGTCTGAGTCGTGAGTTCACACAAGAAGTACAATCAGAGATTATAAGTATAATACTTACTCGAACCTTGCTATTTATTTTAAAAGCATTATATATATTTCAATTGAGTCTTGTTATTTTATATATGAATATGACTATACTTTCAATGACTTTGACGTGTGTTAATAAAAATTATATGGGGAAATTACACTTTACCCTCCTGAAGTATCCACCGATTTGCACTTTTACCTCCAAAGTTTCAAGTGTGACACTTAACCCCCCCTCAAACTTTCAAATTGTGGCAATTCGACACATTTGGCTTTTTTATTCCCAAAATGCCCCCCATCACATTTTTTTTAAAAAAAAAAAAATCCAAAAACAAAAAACCAAAAATAAATTAACAGCCTATGCCTATGGGGTGGTTTGACCACCCCATAGGCATAGGCTATTAATTTTTTTTTGGTTTTTTGTTTTTGTTTTTTTTGGATGGGGGCATTTTGAGAATAAAAAGGCCAAAGGTGTCAAATTGCCACAATTTGAAAGTCTGGGGGGGTTAAGTGTCACACTTGAAACTTTAGAGGTAAAAGTGCAAATCGGTAGATACTTCAGGGGGGTAAAGTGTAATTTCCCCAAATTATATTTTAAAAATGTTGAGTTTTGGAATGAAAACCATATTTGAGAAAATGTCACGTTGTTGCATACAATTAATTATGGAACCTATGTTACCAGGGGAGAGAGAGAGAGAGAGATGCATAGTAAAGAAAAATGCCAAAGAAAATATAAGAGAATTTTCTATATATCATTATAAACTTCTCTAATAAATATCTTATCAGCGGTGACTTTTTAGTAATAAACTCTTTTTTGGTAAAACTCTATACCAGTTGTTATTATAGACACATGTAGAGATATTTTCTAAAAATAAGGCTTATATTATAAAGGTTAGTGTTTATTATACTTATTGAAAATATGAACTCATGTATCCGTTTATGTAATTGTGGTAACTCTACAGTTAAAATAGTTGTTAATGCAGGGACTGAGGCTGAAGGGAGGACCTTTATGCCTGCTTAGGTTATTATGGATGAGGCTAGTCGTAGTCTCCATTTTGTTATAGACTAACATGTCTTGGTCTATCTTAGATGTATATATTCGGTTGTGCCGCTTATTCGGTTGTGCCGCTTGTGGCACTTTTGATAAACACGTTATATAGTGTGTAGTCAATGTAATAACTTACAATTTTTATTTTTATTAAATAGATATTTATACAACAACTCTTATATGTTTATCTAGCTGTGGTTATACTGCTAATAGAAAAAGAAAAATTATTCTGTTGTGAGATTTATGGTGTATGTAGTATTGTGACTTGAAAAATGGGATATTTCCAGTAACAGCTTTGTTTTAAAAGCTAGAGCATTATAAACAACGCCCTGTGTGAGCATCTCCTCACTGAGGCATACTTCATCCTTGCTCCCATTAACCAATGCATCTTCCTTCTTCTCTGAGGTGCGCACGTAGACCTCAGCAAGCACCGAATATCGCTCCTGAAGTGTCGCTAGGTTTTCCTCTTCAATAGAGGGTCATGCATGAGACACCATCCACCTCCTTTAGTTGCCTCGTGAGCCATGAGGTATGCAATCGTTGTACAGTTCCGTGGTAAGGAGGGCTTTAACACTAGAAAGACTACGAACATGATCACCAATATGGGGGAATCAACTCCGATGAGCTGCTATAGCTCAGGCACACAATTCATAGTAGCACAAAAGCAACAAATCTGGACAAAATAGAAGATCAAGAAATCGGGAAGACACTAGGTCTGAGCCTAAGGAGAATCTTAAGAAAGGAGAGGGAGAATAGATTGGAAAGAGAGAAAAATAAAGGAAGGAAAAAGATGCGGCAAAGGAGAAGGAAGAACGACAGAGATGACAGAGGAAATGACAGGTCATGTTGAAGGAGCCTGGGTTTTAAAGGGGAACCTTTGATTAGCATGCCTTGACAGTAAGATTCACTTAATTCGCTCGTGTGGTAAAAGGCCATCATTCCAAATGAAGTAGAGTAACGATCCCTTGGTTCGTGGCCCTTGAGCTCTCTCCTATCCCCATCAGCCTGCCCGTCAACCCCCAAACACTTATGAAGTTGTATAGGTCACAGGTCCTAGGGAAAAGTCCTAGTGGGGAAGGTCTCCAATCAGAACATACCACATGGCTAACGATGAGGTGCCTATAAAAGAACGGTTAGCAATTGGTAAGGTATTGACAATCCTCTTAATACTATTTGCATATTTCCTTCATATATATATACAACCCTCTCGGAAATTGTAACTCCTCAAGAAATTAATTAAGTGGTAATCAACTTCATGGCGTGCCTTCTAGTCCAATTCCATAAGGAATAAGACTTAGGGATCTCTACTCAAAAAGAGAATACCAAGCAATGAAAACATTATGACTTCTATCATTCTATCAACATTAATCATTACAATCAGAGCATCTACCAAGAGCATCTACCAAGAGTCATCACATAAACTAAAATTACACTATACATATTATTGTTACAAATGATCCATATTATACCTTAATATACAAGCATATCTCAAAACTATAAGTCTACAACATCACCCAAAAGTACTAATTACCATGAACAATCGACCTAATCTTGTAATAAGTCATCAACCGTCAACTGGATTGATATCACTACGCCAAACGGCCGCATCTACCTCAAGATCCATCTCAAATCCAACATCTAAAGGTAGTCTAGCTATAAGATAACACATGTTTCATAAGTGAAAAAGATAGAAGTGTAAGTGCACGACTTAGTAATTATAAATTAGGGGTGAAAATTCAGGCGGATAATAACCGTCCACATCCGCTATCTGCACTTATCCGCAATCTGCATATGCGGATGTGTATGCAGATAGCAAAAACTAATATCCGCAAATGTTGGACTTGTAATGTTGTTGGATTTTAATTTTAGGAAACTCTTCTGATTTGTTTTGATTTAATTTCCTTATATGTTCTTCCTTTATTATTATTATTCAAAAAAAAAAAAATCTCTTCAGCAACTATATATTTATTGTAAGCTAAATATTAAATAATATATGTGATGAAAATGTATTGGCAAAATGATTAGCAAGTGTGACCTGAATAATAGTGTTCAAGTATAAATAATGTCTTCTTTTTGTATTTACTAGAAGCAATAATTAGTGAATGACAACTTCAATGTCTAAAAAGTCATTACCTCAAATGCGGATAGCAGATAATATCCATATTTATTATTCGCATTAACCACAAGGATGCGGATAATAATCGCATAATGCAGATGTGGATATCAAAAATCATTATCCGGATTTTGCAGATACGAATGCAGATATTGCTATTATCAGCATCCACATTCGCATTTTCACCAATAGTATAAATGTAATACCCCAATCCCATATTAGAAAGATGAGAAAAAGCCAACATAGAATGTGGTTTATAAAGATAGTCATAAGTGCTAAGTCCCACATTACCTAATTACCAGGTGAAATTGGGCTTTATATTGAATTCTTAGAAAGCTCCAAATTGACTAGTAATTTGGGGGTGATAGTACAAATGTAGCTAGCGCTTTTCTCTAAGTTGTTACAAATAGTATCAGAACCACCTAGTAACGTCAAGTCATGTGGTACTGGAGCACTATATGATGTGTCCCTGACAAGGACGTCAGGAATTTAAGAGGGAGAGTTTGTAATACCCCAGTCCCATATTAGGAAGATGAGAAAATGCCCACATAGAGTGGGTAATTTATAAAGATAGTCATGAGTGCTAAGTCTCACATTACCTAGTTATTAGGTGAAATTGGACTTTATAATGAATTCTAAGGAAGCTCCAAATTGATTAGTCCTTTTGGGGTGATAGCGCAAATGTGGCTAGCGCTTTTCCCTGGGTCATTAAAATAAATGCATATGATGTACACATCATTATATGTTGAACTCAGTTGTTTATAAATCACATACAGTAATGTAAGTTTACTGTTCATCATTTGACAAAATAATCTTGAACGCAATATAAATATAATATATATGTTATAATAGGAGAATTATGTCATAGTTTAACACCATATAGTCTACTCGATATATTAACCCCTTCCTGGCAAGGTTGGGGCTGTCCTAAGTGACCTATAATAAAATATTAATGCCTCGAATATTATATACTACCGTCCATCACTAGCAGCCCAACTGAGTCCAACCTCGAGCGGCCGTCGCCACCAGTAACGTCCATCCTATAGTGACCACCAATCAAACATGGTTGCACCAGTCACAAAAAAATCATTGAATCCAAGGTCAAACATAAACAATACACATATTTTGACCATAGGGCTAACCCATATATTTTTGTAAGCCCATGGCCATTATCATGTATGCTTTACAAATCTCATTGTTTTCATCATCTTGCTTAATCAGCATACATTTTCACAAAGTAGAGTTCACAGTAATCCAATATGTATTTCATGAAAGTTGTAAACATACACATTTGAAATATATAAAATAATTATGTTATGTGGAAAGTAACAACAAGTATCTATGTGAGTTTCTACTCACTTTGTGCATGGTTTTCTACTGGGCAACTGCCTTGACAGTCCACAACGTCTAAATCTGTGAAATGGTCTATCATTAGTCTTAATCTAAGCTAAAATACCCTTCTAACTATTATGAGGGCAAAATGGTCATTTTGCATGACCATCGAACATTCAGAATAATGTTGAACGATCGGCATCGAATGTTTAGTATTCAAGTCGAACGTTCGACATGAATATTTGGTACTTCCATCGAATGTTCGGTTAGTATGGCATAACCACCTTTTTTAAGGTCCTAGCTCTACCCATTCTAACACAATTAAAGATTTGATTTCACTTCTAAATACGATTCTAAGTCATTGAATGTTCTTAGGGAATGTATTATGAAAACCTTTGTATGTAAACCATTGAATGTATTATGAAAACCATTGAATGTTCATGCTTCCTTGGCAAAGAGAAAAGTTGTTCTTACCATTGAACTTCTCCATTTCATACTTGATGCTTGTCATATTTACCGTAAACGTCAATCAGAATACTGAATCTTAGCTTTGATACCACTTGTTGTGCAATACTGTGTAATGCTGCCTACTTCAACCGTAGGGCAATGATTGTATATATATATAGTAATCATTGAGATACATATAAAATCTAACTTAAACTCTACACTTTCAATACAATTTAAACACTAGACTCCTATCACAAGTGTTCTTCTATTGACACTTAATGTTTATCTTCCTCTTCTTTATCTTGTATATTATCTCTAGTAGGTTGAGTTCGAGTAGGTCTAAAACACCCCCCGCAATTTCGACGGTGGAGATCTGACATTGAGATTGGACTTGAGTAGTGTGAACTTTTTGGAGACTAGAGGCTTTGTGAGAATATCAGCCACTTGGTCCTTGCCAGAGATGAACCGAACATCGAGATTTTGGATTCCACTTTGTCTCGTACAAAGTGATAGTCAATGGCCATGCACTTTTTCCGAGCAAGAAACATAGGATTGGAAGTAAGATACGTTGCTCCAATATTGTCAAAATGTAGAATTTGAGCACTAGGTAAAGAGATTCCAAGTTCACCCAATAGAAATTGAATCCAAGTTAATTCAGCAGAGGCATTGGGAGGAGGAGAGAACTTCTTTTTGCTATTGGAGAACATGAAAGAGGACTCGTTAAACACAACATGACGAGCAATGTACACCTTCCCAGCTGGAAGATGTAGCCATTTGTAGCCTTGGTGCTCTTTACTGTATCCTATAAAAACATAAGATTTGGAACGAAAGTCTAACTTATGATGGTTGTAAGATCTAAGGAAAAGCCAACATTCACAACCAAAGGTTTCGGGGAATTTCTAGTCTGGGGTGAGATTGAATAGAAATTGAAAAAGAGACTTATGTTGGATAACCTTTGAAGGGAGACGGTTTATAAAGTAAGTTGTTTCAAAGGCGGAGTCCCATAGAGTGAGAAGGGCTCTAGCCGTGGCTAGGAGAGTGAGTTGTGTCTCTACAATGTGTTTATGGCGGTATTCAACAAAACCCATTTGATGGTGAGTGTGAGGGCAACTGGATCTATATGTGATGCCCATCGATCGTAAGGTAGATTGGAGGGTGCGAAACTCCCCTCCATTGTCGCTTTGAATAGCTAGGATGTTTCAGCCAAAGTAGTTGTCAACTAATCTTTTAAAAAGAAGGAAAATAGCAGCAACTTCAAATTTGTGTGTGATGGGGAATAGCCAAATATAATTGGTGAAATCATCAACAATGCAAAAATAAAACATCTTATTATTGATTGAAAGTAAAGGAGTAGGGCCCCATACATCAAGATAGAGTAATTAATCGTAAGGGGTTGCTAAACACGAACATAGATGCTGGAAATTGTAGACGGTGGCTTTTGCCTTGTTGATACGATGAGCAAATCGACACAGTGCAGGATGATGGAGCTACAAGAAGTTTATTTGAGCGAAGAACATGACGAACAATGGGCGGAGCAGGATGGCCTAATTAACGATGACAATCATCCATGGGAACCTTCTCTCCAATATAGGCAGTAAGTTCATTGGATGAGAAATGGGAAAAGGGCAATTGGTAGATCTCGTTTCTACTCAGGCCTCAGAACAATAGTTTGCGGGGGCGGAGGCCCTTCACAAAAAAGCAGTTAGGATGAAATTCAACAAAAACACCATTGTCACGAGTGAATTGATTGACAGATATAAGATTTTTGTTTATTTGAGGAACATGAAGTAAAAAGGAAAGACGAAAATTATGATGAGAAGAGGGTAAAGTAGCAGTGCCACTGTGTAATATGTGCAAACCTTGGTCGTTTCCCACTTTGAGTTGGTCTGAACTGGTATAATCCTCCTCGCAAACATTTAGGCTGGCAAACTGATGATTACAGCCAGCATCATGATACCACTGGGGGTCAGCATTTGTAGTAGCCATGAAGGCAGCTCCTTGAGGGGGTTCCGAGGAGTGATCTTGGCACGTCAGTCTGTGGGAGTAACCATAACCATAATATTGAGAGGGAGCACCCCTAATCAGCAATAGGCTAAGTGTCTTTCTTCAAAGTGGCGAGTTGATGTCGGACTTGCATGAGTCGAGCTTGAGAATGAGAAGAGAACAATGTCTCCAAATTAGTCCATAAGGAACGGGAGGTTAAAATACCTACCACATGCGGTAACAACCCATCAGAAAGAGTGGAGATGAGGGCACTCATGAGGAGCTTGTCTTGGAGATACCAAGTGTGAAAATCGGGATTGGGAACCAGCATCCCAGATGTGGAATCAGCTGTAAGTTTCAATGTGGATAGTTGTCGCAAGTGAGTTTGAGGGAGGTGTTGAGTGACGTTGTGCAAAGGGTTGTGAGGAGCAGCAGACATCACTGGGAGGGTGGTGGAATCTGTGGTGGAGGTGGAGGATGAAGTGACCATGGAGACATGAAGAAAAAAAATGGACGTTAGTCGTCTATAGGCTCTGATACCGTATAGAAGTCTATGTAATGCTGCCTACTTCAACCGTAGGGCAGTTCCTGTATATATATATTAATCATTGAGATACATATAACATCTAGCTTAAGCTTTACACTATCAATACAATTTAAACACTAGTCCTATCACAAGTGTTCTTCTATCGACACTTGATATTTATCTTCCTCTTCTTTATCTTGTACGTCATCTCTAGTAGGTTGAGTTTGAGTAGGTCTAATATGAAATTGACCAGAATTTACTTGGTTCCCTCAATGTAAGATTCGTCCATGTACGCGGGCAATCACGAAAGAATTCACTAACCAAATATAGAGTACAGAATTGTGGTGAAGAAAAATCACTCAAACCCAAAATCCGATACATCCAAATCTCACTCTCACGCAAGACAAAGACGATTCTTCTTTTACGCAATTCTCTAATCTTAACACATAAAAGAGAGCATGAGAAAAGAAGAAATATATGCAGTTCACTTCATGTAAAAGAAGACCACTTCTATAGGAGAATGAAAACACCCACATGACTTAATGGGTTTAAGTCACATCAACATTATGAAATGTGTCATTATATCCTCTATCATTCATTGAACAAGTTTCCTTTCCCAGATTACAAAGATGCTATGTTCTGCGTGGATCACATCTAAACAAATAGAAGCAGGGCGACGAGCAATGACACAAAATGTGCGCCTTGGTGGAAAAATATGCGCACATATATTTACAAACCAATTACAGTACTACAAAAAAATCGCAGAAACACATATGGGTTCTGGGAAAAGAGTAATTCTAGAAGTCTCTCTTGTCTCCATCTTAAATCCCTCCAAAAATGATATAGCTATTAAAATCACTATTTGATCAAAATTTAATAATGATCAATCACAAGTTTAATGATGATTTTAATAGCCACATCATTCTTAGAGGGACTTATAGCATTACTCCAAGGAAAGGATCTTCCAAGTATTTGGTAGCTATCGTTAAACTAGGTAGAATACTTTGTGAAATGGGTGGAGTAGCAGAAAATGTAGCCAGAAAGGCTATTTTAATACCAGCATCCAAAATGCCTATACGAACTCAATTCATTATTTCATGATAAGGAATGTAAAACCAAGGGAAAGAGGTCTTTGGAATAATAAAAAAAAAAAAAGCGATCGCAGGTTTTTTTTTTTATTTTTTTTATTTTGGACAAACAATATTTCTACTCTATATTAGAGGTTTTTATTTTTACTGAAAAATTGAGTAACATTATGCCTCATGTGAGGAGAGAGCTGGATATGGTACTAACCTAATGAGCCAGATGGGAAAAATAGATTACTTTAATCTATTTCTCTCCTAACTTGCTGTATTACATGATGAATTTACTTATCATCTGTGGTTATTAACTTCTAAATCTCATCCTAGTATATTTCATGATTAATTTTATGAAATTTCTCTCTTATTCAGTTTTTGTCTTGTCATGCAGAACAATCTTGTTAGTGTACTGAGCTTCAGACAAGGGCTAACCCACTGCCAGGGTCGAAATTAGGATTTTAGGTTTGGGGTGGGCGAAACTAAAAAGTAAAATAAAATAAAATAAAAAGAATTTTTTTGGGGGTAAAAATTATTTTTTTAAGGGTATATCTAAAAACAAAAAATAAAAATAATAGTAGGAATTCTTTTAAAAAAAATTGGAGAGGGGGGCTACAGCCCCCAAGGCTGCTTTTGGGTCCACCCTTGCCCTGTGCAAATGATTCAAAGGTAAACATGAGCTGCAAGTGTCACACAGGAAATAAATGACTGTAGGTTCATCTTTTACATGATTCAAAGGCAACATCTTGAAGAGCAGTTTCCCTTTTTACATGATATTTTCTCAAACTATATGATCCCCTGGTAACATGCTATCTGCATAAAATCTTTGGGACCTATGCAGATTTGCTTCAATGGACCAGCTAATGCTCTTTTGGCAGGCACCTTGAAACACAAAACACTGAACAGAAAAACATGACAGAGCTCACACAACTAGAGAGAGAACTGGATGTCACATTAAGACAAATCATATTCAGAAAGGTAATTCTTACAAGCTACCTTTTTTTTTTTCTTTTTTCAGTAGCAATATTAGAGCCGACAAGCCGTAGCCATGAGGTGTCATCTAATCAGCAGTCAAAATTCTTGAACGCAAATACAATGGAAATTAGATTTGTTATGAAGTTGTGTTCTCATGTGTAAAAGTAAATAAGAAAGATGTTAACCTGATCTTCTAAGAAAAGCGTGTTTGTGATTGCGTTGGAAAATAGAGTTTTTTAAGCTTTTTTCTAAAAGTTCGTTGTGGCAATTTCTTAGGTATTAAAAGTACTTTTTAAGCTCCCAAACGCAATTTCAAGCATGCTCAAAATTGTCCAACATATGCTGTAGATGGTCATGGGCTGTTGGTTTGGAAGTGCATCAACAGTTCCTGAATGGGGAATGTTGAAAAGCTTACCAGAAATTAAGACTAGATGGCAGTGAATTACTCCCAAAAGAATTGGAAAATGCTTAGGTTGACACACAAAACATGAAAAGCTTTTCAACATTTATAATTTATTATAAATTGTTTGGAAGTGCTTTTGGCAGGCACCTTGACACAAAACATGAAAGCTAAACAGAGAAGGATCGTCTCCCCTTCAATATTGAACCTCATGTCCAACATACTTGAGAATTGCAACAAGGAATGAGATAAGAAGCTACTCATATACCACATATAATACATTGAATAAGAGTGCTAAAACACTTGGAGCATATTTGGGATTGCATTGAGAAATATAGCTTTTAAAGCCAAAAAGAGTTTCTTTCTTTATAAAATTTTTTTTTTAAAAAAAAAAAAAACCTTCATTTTTAAGCTTCTTTTAAAAGTGCGTTTTAGCCATTTTTAGAGTAAAAAAGTCGAGAAAATACTTTTGAAGTTTTTTACCAGACATACCAGCATTTTGTTTAGCACACCTTTTTAGGTATTAAAAGTACTTTTTTAAACTCCCTAACGCAATTCTAAACAAGCTCTTATTCTGGTGGAACACCAATTAAGCATGAAACTGAGTGTCAATCCTAGTCAGCAGATTTTCATCTTCAAAGAGTTGCCGGGCAAGAGCCTTTGCAAGCTCTGTCTTACCAAAACACCAGTTGGACCCAGGAATAGGAATGACCCTGTTGGTTGTTGAGTCCTTCCTAACCCAGCACCAACTGCTTTATACTTTGAGGACTCTAATTTTTTTGGAGATTATAAATACCTAATTTTTGGTAATTAAAATTTTTGTTCTGTGTGTTTATCCTTTTCTCCACTTATTTTTCTTAGAATGTTGATTGTATTCCTAGAGTTTTCATCTTGAGTGCCAGAAATGAAGAGTCGCTGGTTTTCACTGATGTTCTTAAAATCATATACATATAAAATCTTCTTAATTGAGAGAAGGAAGATTTTCACTGATGTTCTAAGAGGTTGGCCAACAAACTGCATATCAAAAGTTAAAGCAGCGTCGTAATTCAGGAAATTGTAGTTAAAAATCAATGAAAAATCACTAGAACAGAAAAAGAAGAGATGGGTACTGTTTAAACAAGGAATGAGATAAGAAGCTACTCTCATACACACACATAAATAAGATGTTAGAGCATGTTTTTTTTTATCAAACAAACCAATTTTTAAACTCCTTAATGCAATCTCAAACAAGCACTTACCTTGGTGAGCACCAGTTAAGCATGAAACTTAGTGTTGCTCCATGTACTCGGACATGTCAATCCTAATCAGAAGATTTTCATCGTCAAAGAGCCTTTGCAAGCTGTGTCTTGCCAACACCAGTTGGACCCAGGAATGACCCTGATGGTTGATTGAGGCCTTCTTAAACCAGCCTCAGCGACAGCACCACCTGCTTTATCCTTTTAGGATTCTAATTTTTGGAGATTAAAAATAATATTCGTGTGTTTATCCTCATCTCCACTTATCTTTCTCAGAATATTGACTGTGTTTTATAGCCCGCTTGATTTCCAACACACTGCTCCTCTGAGCCATCAGAAATGAAGAGTCACAGGCTTTCACTGATGTTCTAAGAGGTTGGCCAACAGACTGCATATCAAAAAGTTTAAAGCAGCATAGTAATTCAGGAAATTGTTGTTAAAATCAATGAAAAATCACTAGAACAGAAAAATAAGAGATGGGTTCTGTTTACCTGCAGGCTTGCAGAAGACATGTATGAAATCCTGTGGTGCAAGTTTGAAAATGATCACAAGATATTATTTTTCTTTCTTCTTCTCTGTTTTTTCCCCTCTTTTTAGGTAAGCACAACCAATGGATTCGTACAAAATTGAACTTTTGACTTTATCTTCCAGCCTCCTTAATGAGAAGAGGAGGTGCCATTAGATCCAAAGACCACTGCCAAAAAAATTACACAGTTCGTAGAATCATGTGTAGGCGCAGGGCCATTGGCTATCTGATAAGCTGGGAAGAAATCTGCTTCTGATATTTTGAGATGCTACTGATATTTTGAGGTGCTTCCGATATTTTGAGATGCTTCTGTTGTGTAACATTTGTACGTTGTGGCATTTTGGTGTTGACTATTTCCACGTAAGTTTTTGCTGCACTTGGTTCTTCTGACACATTTGGATATATACTTATCAAAAATATATATATATATATGTATATACATATATCCATTGAGTAATGATATAAGGAAGATTAAAATTCTCTTAAGAGTGATGTGACTTTTAAAATTATCATTGAAGTTGAGATAATCATTATTGAATCTTGATTTATTTGTGATTTCAAAAGCCATATCATATTCGGGAGAACTGTAATTCTCTTTAATTATATCATTACTTATTTTCATTTGTCTTTGAAAGCAAAGTAATGCTATAAGGAAAAGTCCTCCTTGTGTCTTCCCAATTGTGATGTGGCTTTTAAAATCATCAATAAATTAAAATTCAATGATGATTATCTCAAATCCAATGGTAATTTTAAAAACTATATCACATTTGTAAGGATACAAGGAGAACTCTAGCCTTCTTTCTAGCATTACTCTTGAAAACAAAAAGGAAGAATTTTTAGGAATATTAGTTAGTTAATCCTTGGGGAATATACACTTTACCCCCTGAACTATCCACTCATTTGCATTTTTAACCCCAATTTTTAAAAAGTGACATTTTACCCCTCCAAAGTATCTAACATTGACACTTGATCCCCATGAAGTACCCTTTACCCCCTTGAATTATTTTGAATTGACACTTTCACTTCGGGGGGTAAAGTGTCAATTCAAAATAATTCAAGGGGTAAAGTGTACTTCATGGGGTCAAGTGTCAATACCAGATACTTTTGAAGGTAAAATGTCATTTTTTAAATATTGAGGTTCAAAATGCAAATAGGTAAATAGTTCAGGAAAGTAAAGTGTATTTTCCCTTTAATCCTTTTTGACAAGTAATGCTATAAGTTTCTCTTGTGTCACTCTAAAAATGAAATGGCTTTTATTTTAAAATCACCTTTTAATCAAAATTCGATAGTGATCAATTATAAGTTCAATGGTAATTTTAAAAGCCACATCATTTTTTAAGTGAAACAGAAGACACTTTTAGCATTACTCTTTTTTATTTTTTAACATTTTAGATATTCATGGATAGCGGTTTACTTCAAATTTTGATTAAAATTGTTCATTTTGGTGTATCTATTATGACTTATGGGATGAATTGATATGGTTCATATTCTGGTGTATCTATATATGAATGATGTCGTCTATCAAGTTGTTTTGTGATATTTTCAGTACTTGTTAGTTCCCCATGCACGTAATGTGTTTGTTCAGTGATTTTCAGGAACTATATATGTTCAAGATCTTCTTTTTTTTTTAAAATTTTTTTTGGCCTCATTTTGTTAATAGAGAGGGTTATAGCTTTGATTTATAGATTGAATTTAGAGGGTTATAGCTAGGTTGAATTTATAGCTTTGATTCTGTCTCTACACTTTTCTCGCCGGCCGAATAGAGAGGGTTACTGTCTGGATGGATAATCTGTTTGTGTGTGTGTAGTTTAGTGGTTAGTATCATGTAGTGGCGAAAGGCATTTGACTGAGGAATGTTGGAGAATATTGAACTTCTTGTGGTTTGGTTTGTAAATTTGATCGTATTTGTGTTATGGTTTTTCCAATGATTGTATATGTTCTTGTTTCTTCTTTTGCATTTACCATTAGAGATGGAAAATTAGTTTGCAAATCGAATATGAATTTCATATATAACTTCGAATAAATTGTCTTATTTATTTTTGTATTAATTGTTCGAAGTTCTTGGTAATTGCATCTCCAAGAACTTTGTATGTTAATCCCCTCTCTTCCCAACTATTAAAAGTTCTCTTTCAACTTTAATGTGCTAAAGCAGAACATGTGATTAAAAGAATATTATTGTTTATTTAATACTTTTTTATCACTAATATATATATGCTTGGTTGCTAGGATTTTGCCATTTTGGTTTGGCTATAAAAATTAAAATGACTTTAAACGTGTTTACGGATCGGGTCGGGTTTGAACCTAATAACATCTAAATTAAATGTATTAACGGGTTGTGTCGTGTCAACCCGACAAGACATGTTTATCTAACCGGATTATACATGTTTTGTTGTATTACCCGTTAAGAAGACATGTCGTGTTCGGATTAGGGTATTCGACATGTTTAGTTAAACATGTCGTGTTCGAATTTGGCATAAACGGGTTCATGTCATAAACGGGTTGACGCGAACACGACACACCAATACGTTTTGCCAGCCCTTGACCTGCTGATGAAAGATTGGATGACTGGAATTTGTGGCTGTACCGAAGGTTCTGAAAGTTGTAAGAGCCTCATCTAATATGCGATGTCGAGTACTTGGCATTCACATGCATGTTGACTTCTCACCTTTTCTTTTCTTTTTCTTGTTTTTTCTAGGGAATTCATAATTCGTCATTTATGGTAGTTCTAGAAATCAAGCTTCCTGATTTGTTATTATTAATCATGCTTTCACATTATTAAGCATGTTTTCAGTAAGAGTGAAGAGAATTGTTCTTTTCAGTGATGAGGAGTACTGAAGACAATTGTTCTTACCAGCATTGCACGAACCATCTTTCCATTATAACTATAAACATCTTTCCACTTCCCTTTTAAGGGACGCCAGCATATCTTTGTCAGCTCTTTTTTTAAAGAAGTAATCAGCCACCTAACTATTATATCTTTAACAGCTCTTGAATCATGATTGTTAATATTTCCACTGAATTGTTTTAGATCATAGATTGCCTAGATTTCAGAAGAGGAAGTAAAAGGACTAGAAACAGAAGATAAATGTAACTACCTCTTTGGTTTTTCTACTGTGTTCTTTTCATGATTGTTGATCATTCTAAAATCATCTTGTGTTTTGTTTGGACGTAATGTTTTTTTTTTATGAATAAGTAATTTCATTAAAGCACAACCAGCCTAAAACGGCTAACAACCAACCAAACCACAAACTGCAGCACAAAACACACTGCAGAAAACCACTAAAACCTCAACACTACAAACCCCACCCAAGGCCTAAAACTAAAGCCTTCCAACAGCAACTAAAAACTAACCAAAACATAAACAGGAAAACACATTACATCCAGTCATAAGCACCCATAAGACATATTCTGCAGCAAAAAATCTGCAGAAATGTCACACAAAAAAACCAGCGAACAAACCCCACCCAAAAGCCAACTAAAGCCTTACATCAACAATGGTCTAGCAGCTAAAATGAATCAGCAACAAAACAAGAGAACCAAAAAACAACCAGCCAACATCCATCAGCCAAAACTTCAGCAAAGAATATCTGCAGGCAGATTCCACAAGGAACAAAGTCCAAGGTTCTCCTCATTCTTTGGAAACTTTCCTTTCCCAACAGCTCTAGCTCGAATTTCCCACAAAATTTTCTTCAACAATTGCTCCTCAGATCTTGGATGTCCTGCATGTTTGATTTCATTTCGAGTGCACCAAATATTATACACCACAGAACCCAAAGCTAGTCTGCAGAGAATAGCTTTAAGAGACTTGCAGCACCAATCATTCAATCCCAAGTTATCCTTCCATAATAGGAACATTTTCCACTCCGCATCTAGACATACAGAATTTCCAAAGTCTATAACTAAAACTGCATTCAAAGAAAAGATGATCATGGCTTTCCAACTGATTTCTGCAGAAAACACAATTCGCATCTCCTTTGTAACCCCAAGACAGCAACCTGTCCCCCATACTTAGCCTCCCTTTCATAACAAGCCATAATATGAAAGCTTGTTTAGGAATAGCACAAGGAAACCAAACTAACTTCCACCAAGTAATTAGTTCCTTTTTTCTCCCTAAGAACCTCCCAAGTATCTGAGCTAACAAACACACCCTTCCTTGAAGCAGTCCATATAGGATTATCAACAAAACCCAAAATGATTTCCGGGAGTCTAGCTTGAATGTCCACTAAACCCTCAGACCTAGCAGGCCTCCAAAACCAGTCTCCATTGTGTATAACAGAAGAAAGTTTTGCCTCCACTCTACTTTGAGCATCATAAACAACTCTATATCCATATTTCTCAATTAAAATTCCATCAGGATGCCAAAAATCCAACCAAAGGTGTATATTCTCCCCATTCCCAACCTCAAACCTCAAAAACTGTTTTGCAATATCCCTTAGATTGCAAAGTGTTTGGACGTAATGTTGAAGCTTTGCATGATATTCCTTGGACCAATGCATGCGTTTGTCATGGCTGCATGTGTGTTGAAGGTGGAATTGCACTTGCAGCTGCTACAGCTCTCTTCCATGGTATTGATCCTAAGACATCATTTCTCATTTCTAAAGACATCATCAATAATATGTTAGGAGTTTTTCCTCTGCATTCCATGAGTTTATGTGAAATTTATTGTGTCACCAGTGTTGATTTGGGTGTTTGTCTTTGAAATAATCACTCTGACAAGTCGTCTGCTTGTTTGTGACTTATGTTCAACGGGAGTTTCTCCACATAAAGACTGGTTTTAAGATTTTTGCTTGGGGACATGAGATATTTCATGCTTGTTGGATCTCCTGAAACTAAAATATATTCATATAAAGCATAATAGTTTGCCTATATATATTTTCAATTTGATAATGATTCTGCTGTTGGAAAATGTGAGCGTTTGGAATTATTTGTCTACGCATTTTGCAATTTATTGTTGTGGAATATTGTAAACCAGCTACCAAGGAAATCTCTTTTTCACCTAATTAAGGAGCATGCAACTTCTTACCAATATTATTTACCTGCAGCAAAGATTTAACCACATCACTTTATAAATAAAGTGCAATTGAGTCACCTATGCAGAACATAGGAAAGGTAACCCAGGGAGAGGAGGTTGAACTGAGCTAGCACTGGTGGCACAATAGATTTAACTTCTTCATGTCTTATAGTTCACTGCCAGAAAATATGCTTTATTTTTATACCATAGCCGAAGACTTTGAGGTTAAGAAGTTCACCAACTTCAACATAACTCTATGGATATATATTGATATGCAGACAAACTTTTAGCTATATCCACCCTGATGTGCTTAATGTGATCACTTGATCAAAGGAGTAACTTGCTCTCTTGGCCATTACGCATTTAGATGCCTGTTACATTTTGATCCCTGGATTTGTTGTTCAACACACTGAAGATTGGTTTGGTACAGAAATGCTAGTGGAACTTTTTATTTCAAACGACGCATCTGCTGATGTTATAGCATCGTTTGTAGGCGCTGCTCTGCAGGCCGTGTTCTGACTAATCATGTTGCTTGTTTGCAGAACTCACCATGTGATCCCTGCCTGGTGCACTGCTGCATGCACTGGTGTGCCATATGCCAGGAGCACAGGGAGATGAAGAATCATCTATCTGATAATGCCGCTGTGGCCATGACCATTGTTATGTTACACTACATGACTCATCTAAGCCACCTAAGCTGCCAGCTCCTCTCAACCTCACAGGACCATACAGACACCTCACCCTCAACAGCTTGCACAGCAAAGCCTCATCGAGTCAATGATCATGGCGTAGCTGAAGATCTCCATGATTCAACATATCCAGCATTCACATCAGTCAATGATGCTGCCAAGGAAAGAAGATCACTTCCCTTGCTGCCAGATGATGAAGATTTGCACTCACAAGGAAAGATTTGATATAATGTTTGTAGCATACCTTGTAAACACACAATCCCATGATATCATGGCTGATTGGTGTATTAGTTAATTGTATTCTTTCCAAGTCTATTTTTTTTTTCTTCTTCTTCCAATTGCGGTCTAATTAAGTCTTTTTTTTTTGTTAACACCACTTTGGTTCACATATTTGCTATACGGAGAATGCTTGAGATATTTTTCTAAAGACACTAGGAAATTTCGAATTCAATATAAAATTAGCAGATTAAAGTTGAAAGGTCTAACCCATTTAATTAAATAGGTTGGATTAAA
Source organism: Carpinus fangiana (assembly GCA_006937295.1). Classification (NCBI taxonomy): domain Eukaryota; kingdom Viridiplantae; phylum Streptophyta; class Magnoliopsida; order Fagales; family Betulaceae; genus Carpinus; species Carpinus fangiana. Next base: position 31,798,889 of record CM017324.1, read on the forward strand.
GTTGATCTATGTATTCTTAAATTCATGTCTCAATATGGCCAAAACTCGATAAGTTATATTTATTATTTATAGCTAATTTTTAACACATTTCGTGAATCTGACACGAACTCAATATAAAGTTAGCGAGTTAAATATAAAAGGTCGGACTCATTTAATTAAATGAATCGGAATAATAACCTATATAATCTTATATTAGACACGCAAACACAAATTACTAACTTACCCCAATTGTTTTTTGAAAAAAAAAAAAAAAATTCCCGACTAAATTATGCTCCAAGCTCGCCATGAAACCCCAACTTGAACCCATTTGCAGTATCCATTTCACCGGACCCGCTTCTTCTTCTTCTCTCTCTCTCTCTCTCTCTCTCGGTCCTTCCAATCAAAAACCCCAGACCCAACTCCCCAACAGAAGCAGAAACGCACTGACACACACACAAAGCCCTCCAGGGTTTAGGGTTTAACCGGACCACCCCCCTCAAACCCTCAACCCACCACCATGGCTCGCTTCCCAAGACCCTACACGCCCCGCCTTCTCTACACTCTCTACTCCACCAAAACGGCGCCGTCCCAGTCCCCTTCTCCGTCCCACTCCCCAACGACCGCGCTTCTCAGTCACAACCTCAACCTTCATCTCCGCCGGTTCTCGTCGGGGAACTTGGCACGCGCCGCGAAGGAGGGTGAGGAGCTCTGGTGGAAGGAATCGATGAACCGGCTCCGCAACATCGGGATCTCGGCGCACATTGACTCAGGCAAGACCACGCTCACCGAGCGCGTCCTCTACTACACCGGTCGCATCCACGAGATCCACGAGGTCAGAGGGAGAGATGGGGTCGGAGCCAAAATGGACTCCATGGATTTGGAAAGGGAGAAGGGGATCACTATCCAGTCCGCAGCCACTTACTGTACTTGGAATGACTATCAGGTATCAAAAATGCTGTGTTGTTATTCTCTGTTTAGTTTGGTAAGAAAATGTAGGAAAATTTGAAGGAATTGGAATGAAATTTGTGGAATTTTGGGTCTGTAAGGGGAAAAATAAAAATGTAAGGGGTTGCTGAGGAAATGTAGGAAAAGAAATGAAATTAGAAGTTACAAATTTTATACTTAAAGCTTGAGGAGATGTTATTGAAATGCTATTGTATTTGTAACGTAGGGTTTACTTTGGGTGGCCAAGAAAATCTCGGGAAAGAAAGTGGAATGAGGTTTTGGGTCTTGCTCAGTTAACCACCATTGTCTTTAGTTGGGACCTGATTCCCAAGGCACTAGATATGAATAAAAATGATTTTGAAGGTTGAATTTTGAGTTAGGCATATGTAGAGGAATAGTTTCCAGTCTTGTCAAGTATCGTGCAAATGTAGCTTGCATGTTGTGACAGATGATATTAGAGTCAACCTGGTACTACCAAGTGGCTCAAGCACTGTAACATAGCGTGGATTTCCTTGATGAGGATTGAGGACATTAGGCATTTGAGTGGGAGATTTTGGCACCTCATCACAGTAGATGATACCAAGGATTGTGTGGATCTAAGATTTTGAATCATGAGGTCATTGTGTGGACATGTAATAAATATTCTATAGGGAGTCCTGATCGTGAGTCGTCATTTTGGTATCATGCAAATGTGATTAGCGCATCCCCATGTTGTGATAAAATGTCGAAGAGATATTTAGAGTCTTTATTCTTTGGTTTCTGTGAAATTGAGGGATTAAAATTAAGTTTTTAAATTTCAATTTGGTTATATTGTCAAGTTTGTTCTTGTGTGAATTATTGATATACCTGGCTCATGAAAAAAATTGTTGCCCTCTTTGCTGGATTTCTCATACATCTGGAAAATATACTATTTGCAGATTAACATTATTGACACCCCTGGTCACGTTGATTTCACCATTGAGGTTGAGAGGGCTTTGCGTGTTCTTGACGGTGCCATTCTTGTCCTTTGTAGTGTTGGTGGTGTGCAAAGTCAGTCAATTACGGTTGATCGGCAAATGAGAAGATATGAGGTTCCAAGACTTGCATTTATTAACAAGCTTGATCGAATGGGAGCAGATCCATGGAAAGTTCTGAACCAGGCACGTTGTTGAATTATGATACATTGTTAAAATATCTTCTTTTTTATTGATTTTATTTGATGTTTATTGTAAGCAGAAAGTGGAGCATCTAGTTTACAATTTATTTATAATGAAGACGTAGCATGTTTCTACTGGCTAGATATGTATTTAGGTTCCCTCCATAATTTCATTATAGAACTTAATGAATTTCTTTCCCTGTAATATGTTTGAGAGCTTGAATACTTAAGATTTATGTTGGTCAAAAAGTCCTGTGGGAATCAGGGATACAAATCTGTAGTAGTAATTAAAAATTATCCTTCTTCTGGATGGGCGAATAATTTTATCTTCTACTTTTGTTGCATGATACCTTATGCATGATTATTATTTATGCAAACATTATTTAGTGACTTTACATAATTAATTTCCCTTTTTTTTACATGGAGCACAACATTCTCAAAAGACAAAGTTTTGGTCAATAATCTGCAACATAGTAGATTGCCCTTGTTTTACTCTGCAATTTAGTCAAGCTGGTTTTCAATGATCATAAATTTGAATCTTCACTAACAATATACTGATTATATTGATTCATCTTTTAGGCAAGGTCTAAGCTCCGGCATCACAGTGCTGCCATGCAAGTTCCAATTGGGTTGGAGGAGGATTTTAAGGGTCTTATTGACCTTGTGCAACAAAAAGCATATTATTTTCATGGTTACAGTGGGTCTGTTTCTAAGACTGGTGTTCTTTTTTCTAATGGAAATTTTCTTCTTCTTTTTTCCCCAGTATTTACCACTTATTTATCTTGTTGCATATTGCAGTGAAAAAGTGGTTACTGAAGAAATACCTGGCAATATGGAGGCTTTAGTTGCAGAAAAGAGACGTGAACTGATAGAGACTGTTTCTGAAGTTGATGATAAACTTGCTGAAGCATTTCTTAATGATGAGCCTATATCATCTACTGAACTTGAGGTGTGTCTGTACACTTTGATATTGACATTAGACAGATTTAGTAAACCTGTTCATGTACTTGTGGTGGGCTTAGGGTGAGGAGAACCTGTGAGTGTAGGATCTAGGATTTTTGAACAAAAGTTTAGGGTTTGTAGATTAGATTGGCTCAAAAAGAAGAAGAAAAAAAATCGAGTTTTGATGGATAAAAAGAAGCTGGAAACTAGGGAAACAACTTGCTAGAATTTTTACTTTAAAAAAAAAACTTGCTAGAATTTCTGGCAGAAATAAAAGGTTGTGCTTTTAAGGATGTTTAGGGGGTTGTTTTGTGATCTGAAGTTTTGGAGATTTATAGGATACTAAGGTTTCAAAGGTTATAGGAAAACGGATCTGATTTGGGGTTATAAAAGAAGGAAAGAGAACAGTTGGTTGGCTCAAGTGGTAAGGGCATTTGTTTTGGTGGCATTTCTACTAGATCTAAGGTTTAAATCCTCTTAGTTGCAAACAATTCCTTGAAACCAGCCCACCGGTGAAGCCGGAGAATTACCCGAAATTGTGTGGAGGGGGTGCTTTGCAAACAAGGATGGGTACACAAAGTAGCTTTGCTTTGGAGGGGTCCCTCATCATAAAAATAAAAAAGGAAAAAGTACACATACCCCCGTCAAACTACCTATTTTATTGGTAGTTCCCCCTAAACTACCAATAAAATGTCAATGTCACCCCTAAGAATTTCTTTTTTTGATAAGTAATCTAAATTCCCTTGTATTGGAAATATTATTCTTTATTATAGTGCTACTTTCATTGCTAAATACTACCAACTTTTTGTTGTCACTGTTTGTTAAGGGAAATTTAATTTTTTCATTTGATGTGTAGGAGGCAATTCGCAGAGCAACTATAGCACGGAAATTTGTACCTGTATTCATGGGTAGTGCATTTAAAAACAAGGTAATATGAGAATATACTCATATGCTTTGAAAATGTATTTTGATGATTTTTTAATTCAAGGTAATTAAAGAATGCCACTATTGTTGATTAACCCTGAAGAGAAAGAGAAAAATCGCCTACCAAAAGACTTTTTTTCGATCTCCATTCTCTTCTGTCCGGCCGATCATTCCGCTGGCATCTTGCATTCACGCCCCCGTTTGACTGCTGCTCGGGCGTAGAAGTTTGAAACGCACCTGATCAGGCAATAGGCAATTGTTGTACACAATAAGTATACAAGAGAAACCCTAATTAGGGACAAAAAGAAGAACAAAAGTAAAAACAAGAAAACAAGAAAATTGCTGGCTATTATATGCTGTTGTCCATGTATAAAAGGATTTGAACATAATATTTTTTAGCTCTACTGCTGAAGTATCGAGATCTTTAAACCTCCTTGCATTCCGCTCTTTTCAAATATACCTCATTGAACACAAATAAGCCAACCTCCAAACTTCCAAAAATGTTGAGGCTTCCCACATGACCTCTTTAACTCACCAACACTCTTACCCTGTCTAGGCATAACCCAATTAACACCAAAAAGATGGAAAAATGAACTCCATATATCTCTTTCCACTTCGCAGTGAAAAATAGGGTGATCAATGAGCTCTCACTCTTCTTTCACATACAAAGCCAATCCACCACTATAACGTTCCTCTTCCTCAGGCTATCCAATGTCAAGATTCTTCCTAATGCCATTTTCCACAAAGAACGCCACTTTCGAAAGCGCCTTCCAAATACTATTCCAAGAAAAATGGGAACTAGTAGAAATGGATAACACATGATATAGAACCTCACTTTAAACTTACGCCTTTTGGAAGGAATTCAACATATTATATTATCACCTCTTTGCCTAAATCTGATAGAATATAACAGCTAAGAGAAAGAAGATACCAAATCCACCTCCCAATCATGCACTGGTCTAGTAAAAAATATATTCCATTGAGGATTTCCATTTCAAAACTGCATATGATCTACCATACACACGTCCTTACAACGTGCAATACTAAAAAGTCCAGGAAATAAATTTCCAGGGGTCGTTCCCCACACCTCAGATCATGCATAAACCTAACCTAGCCTTATATATTTCCACACACCCACTCTAAAGGCCCCACTACCTCTTTGGAACACAAACCTCCTCTAAAACTATCATATTTAGTTTCCACCACTGATCTCTACAAAGCCTACCTCTTCCTAGCCTAACGCCATAACCATTTCCCAAAAGAGCTCAATTAAACTGAATTAGGTTTCTTACCTCCAAACCACCTAATTTCACTGGAGTACAAATTGTTGACCATTTAACTAAATGAAACTTAAACTCATCCCCAATTCCACCCCGTAAAAATTCACATATGAAGTTTTTCAAGCCTATTTAGCCACACCTACATGAATAGGGAAGAGAGACAAATAATAAGTAGGCTAATTGGAAAATAGTGTTTTTATCAAATTCAATCTGCCTCTTTTATACAGATAAAGCCTCTTCGAATTAGCCAAACACGGTTCCATTTTTTCAATAATACCATTCCAAATAGATATAGCCTTACAAGAAGCTCCCAAGCGAAGACCCAAATACTTTATTGACAAAGATGCCACTCTACTGCCAAGAATACTTACCAAACCTTCTACATCACCCGCATCTCCAACTGGAATTGGATCTGCTAGCTAAAGAATCCAGAAGTAGTACTGTAGAAATATAATGCACTATCTAAGCTCTCCATTTCTCCCCAAAGCAACATTTCTCCCTAAAGATGTATGTGTGCACTACCAATTCGGTAGATTTCATGGTGAGTATAAGTAGAGTTAATCTCTAAGTACGTTACAGATTTTTTCTCTCTTTCAATAGTTGTTTAGTTCTTTTATGAAGTAATGCTGGTTAGATAGATTACATTGTGACCTGTCAAGTTACATTTTCTCGCATGCCTTTGTGGAGACGCAGTCTATGTGGACAATGATTGAGACTGTTATTGCTATTGTGGAAGCTTATTAGATATAAGCAAGCATTTTATTTTGTTTTATATGCCCTACCAGGGTATTTGTGGTCATGCATAGTAAAGAAATTATATATACTACTTGTTTGTGCAACTATCAGATGTCTGTCTATTATATTCCTCATCTTTTGCTCTTTCCGGACTACAGGGAGTACAACCACTTCTGAATGGTGTACTTAGTTATTTGCCTTGTCCAGTTGAAGTTAGTAACTATGCTCTTGACCAAACTAATAATGAAGAGAAGGTATTCAGTTGCTCAAAATTTTGTTGTGAATTTTGTGTAATGTTATTTGTTATAAAACCTGACTAGTGAACTAATATATTTCATTCTCGTGTAGGTTACATTATCTGGAACTCCTAATGGACCTCTTGTGGCATTAGCTTTTAAACTGGAGGAAGGGCGCTTTGGTCAGTTGACATATCTAAGGTATGTCTGAGAGGTGTTACTTTTATTCTATGCTAACTGTATTATTATTGCATTCCTGTACCGGGCTGTGTTAGTACTCAGCCATGTAGATGAATGCTTATGCTAACAACTTTTGTTTTTTAATGAAGAATCTACGAAGGTGTTGTTCGGAAGGGCGATTTTATATATAACATAAACACTGGAAAGAAGATAAAGGTCAGTTCAAGAAATGTGATGTATTAGCATAGTTGTTTTCAATTCAAGTTATGCCCACAGGCTTGAGATCATCTGTTCTGATTCATGCTATCAATTATTCCATCTCACATATGCCAGTGTCATTTGAAAGAAAATGAGATGCAAACATGCTTTCAATTATTCCATTTTACATATTCCAGTGTCATTTGAAAGAAAATGAGATGCAAACATGTTTTCAATTATTCCATTTTACATATTCCAGTGTCATTTGAAAGAAAATGAGACATGAATGCGAACAAGTTTATGTTGTTGAACTTATCATTCTTCCAGAATATTTTCCTTTCTGAAATATTTCAATACGAGATTCTTTTATGGTCCATCATTGTTGAACAATTTTGGAAAACTTGAATTGTGTTGAGTTGGCTAATATGATAATCCTTTGATCCCGCTTTGCTAGTGCCTTTTCAAGAATCCAACTTTTTTACGAGAACATATATGCTCCCTTGTTTTAAAAGTGACAAAATTCCTTAAGTAACCCTTTTTTTTTTTATATATGTAGTAACTTTTGTAGAATATTCTAAGGTTTTCCCTCAAGTGGGTAATTTAAGAAACTGAAAAATTTCACATATGAAATTTCAAATTGGAGATCAATTATGAAACATCTTAAAATGGGAAAGGGACTAACATTGTGGGATGGAGAGAGTATATAGGACAGTCTGGTTTTTGCATATATTATGACCATTTCAGTATGAAATGCAAAGTGACTTGGATATTTTTATCTGTATGTGATTGCAAGGCTCATAGTTATGGTTTGATGTGGTAAGATGTGTCATTTGTGGAATAAGAATGTTTTTGGCAATGTTGGTGCTCTCATTAAGGAGAGGGTAGATGAGCTGAAGGCTCTAGAAGTTACTGCGGAGGGGGGAGGCTTAAGTGAGGTTGAAAGGGAGAGGAAAAGGCAGCTTTGCAGGGACCTTGAGAGAGCTCTTTTGCAAGAGGAAATCAGCTGGAGACAAAAATCCAGAATCAAGTGGCTTAAGGAGGGTGATAGGTGCACAAAATTTTTTCAGTTGATGGCCAACTCTAATAAGAGGTATAATACCATTGACTCGCTCCACATCAATGGTGTTTTATCCTCCAATCCGGTGGCTATTAGAGAGCGTGCAGCTTGTTACTTTGAGTCTATGTTTGCTGAAAGCATGTCTTGGAGGCCTAAGTTGGATGATTTAGAGTTTGAGGCTTTGTCTGAAGATGAGGCAGCATCCCTTGAAGCCCCTTTTCTGGAAAAAGAAGTGAAAGATGCGATCTTTGGCATGGATGGGAATAAAGCCCCAGGCCCGGATGGTTTTTCTTTGGCTTTCTTTCAAGCGTGTTGGGAAGTGCTGAAAAATGATATCATAGCCGTGTTCTCTGATTTCCATGCTCGCAGGAAGTTTGAGAAGAGTTTGAACTCCACTTTTATTTCTCTCATACCTAAGGTGTCTGGGGCTGCGGAGCTTAAGGACTTTCGTCTCATTAGTCTTGTAAGTGGGATCTACAAGATTATCTCTAAAGTCTTAGCAAATAGATTGAGGTTGGTGATGAGTAGGATCATTTCCACTCCTCAAAATGCTTTTGTCAAAGGCAGACAAATTTTGGATTCGGTGCTTATTGCCAGTGAAAGCTTGGACTTCCGCCTTAAGTCAGGTGAACCGGTCCTGCTTTGCAAACTGGACATGGAAAAGGCTTATGATCATGTTAGCTGGGATTTTTTGCTTTATATCCTGAGGAGATGCGGGTTTGGGTAGAAATGGTGTTCTTGGATTGCTTATTGTATATCTGCGGCCTCTTTCTCAGTCTTAATCAATGGCTCGCTGGCTGGTTTCTTCAACAGCTCGAGAGGGATGCGGCAAGGAGACCCTCTATCCCCATTCATCTTTGTGATTGTGATGGAAGCCTTCAGTAGAATGGTTAAGGCTTCGGTTGATCATGGCATATTCTCGGGTTTTATCGTGGGTGATAGGGGGAGTGAGCAGGTCCACATTTCGCATCTCTTGTTTGCAGACGACACGTTGGTCTTTAGTGGGGCGTCTCAGGTTCAGGTGCAAGCCATCAGAGATTTGCTTATTTGTTTCGAGTTGGTCTCTGGGCTTAAGGTTAATTTGACCAAGTCGACTCTTGTGCCGATTGGCGAGGTGAGCAATGTTGGTGCCTTGGCGGAGACTTTGGGTTGTGAAGTTGGTGCTTTGCCTATTACCTATTTGGGCATGCCTTTGGGGGCTCGTTTTAAGGATAAGGCGTGCTGGAATGGGGTGGTGGAAAAGACTGTGAAAACCTTAGCTAGCTGGAAGCGGTCATATCTTTCTAAGGGAGGTCGGATTGCTCTTATAAAAAGTACCTTGTCCAACCTTCCTACATATCTTCTGTCTCTCTTGCCTATCCCAGCTGCAGTTGCGAAGCGCATCGAGTCGGTTCAAAGTAGTTTCTTATGGGGAGGTATGGGTGAAGAATTCAAATTCCATCTTGTGAATTGGCGGAAAGTTTGTTCTCCTATTCGGGAAGGGGGTCTAGGCATTCGTAACTTGAGATGCTTCAATCGCGCTTTGCTTGGTAAGTGGTTGTGGAGATATGCTAGTGAACCTGGAGCTTACTGGAGGAAAGTAGTGGAGGCCAAGTATGGGTCGGAGAGAGGGGGATGGCGTTCCAAAGTTGGAGCGGGTGCTCATGGTAGGGGTTTGTGGAAGTTTATTAGCAAGGAATGGCATCACTTTTCCAATCACATCAGATTAATTCCGGGTGATGGGGATAGAATCAGCTTTTGGGGGGAGACGTGGTGTGGCAGCACGCCTCTTTTGGAGGTCTTTCCGGGGCTGTACAGTTTGGCTAGCAACAAGGAGGCCCTCATTGCGGATAACTTTGATTTGGTGAGTGGTTCTCGCCAATGGAATATTAGTTTTGTGAGATCTCTAAATGATTGGGAAGTGGATGATTTGGCCTCTCTACAACCTCTTGTATTCTTATAATTTGGGTGGTGGGGCTGACAAAATTTGGTGGGTGCCGAATAGGAAGGGAAAGTATGAAGTGAGATCTTTTTACCTTATTCTCACTTTGTCTGTCAGCCTCCCTTTTCCTTGGAAGAGTATTTGGCGTACTAAAGCTCCTCCGAGGGTGGCATTCTTCGTGTGGTCGGCAGCGCTTGGCAAAATTCTTACTTTGGACAATTTGAGGAAGAAGAAAATGGTGCTGGTCAATAGATGTGGGATGTGCAAAAAGGAGGAGGAATCTATTGATCATTTGCTCCTTCATTGTGAGAGTGCCCAATTTTTATGGAACGCCTTTTTCAGTCGCTTTGGCTTGGCCTGGGTGATGCCTCGGGGGGTTGTGGACCTTTTGTGTTGTTGGTGGTCGGGGGGTCGTCCTCGCAGCGCTGTGGTTTGAAAAACGGTTCCGCTTTGTATCATGTGGTGCTTATGGTCAGAGAGAAATGGGAGATTTTTAGAGGACTCCGAAAGAAGCTTGGAAGATCTCTTACATTTCTTTTTTAATACTCTTTTCACTTGGGCGGCAGCTTGGCTGGCCCCTATTGTGATTTCCTTCTCTGATTTCCTTTATCTCTTCTCTAGCCCCACTTAGGCGTTCTCTTGTATACTTCTTGTGTATTAGGATTGCGCCCCTCTGCGCTTTTTCTATAAAACATTACTTATCCAAAAAAAAAAGATGTGTCATTTGTGTATTGTGGAATTGTGCATTTGTTAATGATATAAGCTGGAGTACTGCATCCTTTAACTTTTGGAAAATAGTTTGATTTCATCACTCAATTCCCTGGCATGTCTGTTTTTCAAGCTATTAGAACTCAAGACACTCTGATTGAATTTCTAAATTAAATTTACTGGATAAGGTTATATTATCCTCTTCTTACAGGTTCCTCGCTTGGTTCGGATGCATTCTAATGAGATGGAGGTTAGTTTTTGCTTTAACATTCACTGTAGTAGTTAATGCTAATAATAAGATGGGCATTTCTATATGTGAAATCAAAATTTCAGAAATAAAACATCTATATGATGTCTTCTGTTAGTCCCTGGGCCATGGCTCAGGTGGTAATGGGGTGGGGTTGGGGTTGGGGTAAGTCTCATTCTAATCTTCCAGAGTAAAACTCTTTTAGGTTAGATGAATAGATTGTAGTTGTTGAGGTATATGGTTTTAACTCCACTGAATTTACTCTTCTTCTTTTTCCTTCTTCTCGGGGTCTTTTTATTTACAGGATATTCAAGAGGCACATGCTGGGCAAATAGTTGCTGTATTTGGTGTAGAGTGTGCATCAGGTCCCACTTATCCCTTTGCATATGTGCACATGATGTTTTGTAGTTCTGTGTTGTTTTCCTTAGTTGTCTGTGTAGCGTGTGGGTAACCTCTCCCAGTTTGCTTATTATTCTTATTTTGACTTATAATTATAAAAACTACTTACTATCAAAATGAAAGATGATCAATTATCTACCCAAGAAGATAGAGAATCCCACATATGAAAAAAGGTTAAAACTAGAGTTGAACCAAGTGAAATTGAAAAGGCATAATGATAGTAGGGTTGGGATATCCTGCCTTCTGAACCAGACACTGAGGAACTAGTGCAAGTTGAAGTTTCTAAAAGATAAAGGGAAATGTCAAAATGGAGACTAGTGATTGTTGAGAAGGGCAAGATTAGTGTGTCATAGTCTTTTGTGAAGGGGTGAGGGTGTTTGGTTAGCGGGCTTTGCATTGGTGTGTTTGTTTGAGGGTTTTTGGGTTTTTCTGGGTTGTGTTGAGGGTGTTTGGGTGGGTTTGCTGGGGTTTTCCTTTGGGTTTGCTTTGGCCCCCTTTGTATACTCCCTGTGTAATTAGGGGCACCTCTCACTTTTTTCTCTTTCTTTAATAAAACTTCTTATTACCTATCAAAAAAAGAAAGAAAGTATGAGGTCCAAAAAAGAGGTTGGTTTTCAGAAGAAGCTCGAGAGCCCTACAGGGTGTGCCTTTTGAGGAACATTAGGAATGGCTGGGGGAATTTCTCAAACTTTGTCACCTTCGAGGTTGGGGATGGATCCCGCATCTTTTGAAATACTGTTATTTGGAGTAGGTTTAATAACGTAAACTGCTTATAGTTGGGTTTGAAGCTTTGAAACCTGATGATTATGATATTTTTTTCCTAGTTGTTTCTTTTGTTTTGCCTTTCTAAATTTTCCTTAGTTTATGCTTTCTTGTGTTAACAGGAGATACATTTACTGATGGGTCAGTTAAGTACACCATGACCTCTATGAATGTCCCTGAGCCAGTGATGTCTTTAGCTGTTCAACCAGTTTCAAAAGATACAGGAGGACAGGTTAGTTGTTTTTGGTTAAGTGTGTATGTATGCATGCATGTGTATTTGTTAGTATTCTACATGACAATTTTTTTGTTTTCTTTTTGATAGTTTTCGAAGGCTTTGAATCGTTTCCAGAGAGAAGATCCTACTTTCCGAGTTGGGTTGGATGCCGAGAGTGGGCAGGTCTAATTTGTAAATATGTTTTCGCATTTTCCCCTTATAATTTGAGTTTACAAAACAATTATGATTCCTTACCTTGTCATCTTATTTTTATCCCGAGTAGACAATTATTTCTGGGATGGGAGAGCTGCATTTGGACATATATGTTGAGCGGATTAGGAGAGAGTATAAGGTGCCCATCCTTTCTGTCATTTTTTCCTTTTCTATTCTTTTTATTTATTTTTAATGTAGAAAATTAGGATTGTTTTTTCAGTTTTGTTTATTACTGGAGGTCTGCAGTCCTGTATCATGGTTCAATTCTTCTTCTTTCACCTTTCCTTGAGTAGGTTGATGCAACTGTTGGTAAGCCACGTGTAAATTTCAGAGAAACTGTTACTCAACGTGCTGAATTTGATTATTTACATAAGAAGCAAACTGGTGGACAAGGTCAATATGGACGTGTTTGTGGGTAAGGAGAACTGTGAATGTTTCCAATAAAAATTGTTTGTTCTTGCTTATCTCTACTGTTTTTCCAAATTAATCCCGCGGATACATATAATTCAGAAGAATATGTGAGCAATTCGTATGGGTTTATCCTTATACCTAAGACACTTGGTGAATTTCATTTCTTTTTACCTTTAATCTTTTCCTTTTCGATGATCCAGTTAAATGCCCATATTAGACATGGTGTGTTATATAAACCTTTATCCATCTCAAGGTATTAATGGAACAAAGAGGATTATCTGATCATGGGTTATTACCTTAATGTCAGCATTACTTGAAGACCACAAAAATTGTTATTAGAAGTGGTGGATTCTCTTCTTAAAAAAGAAGTTTCCTTTTGATGAGTGATTCAAAGCTAATTGTAAAATCACCTTGCTTATTGTTATGGAATTGGTGTTTCAATTCACTAAATATTTATATCCTTGATAGTTCACCCCATGCATGATAGAGATGATGTTTCTTGTTATATTATCTCTTTTGTTGCTAGAGAACTTATGCCAAATTAGTTTTATGCCCATAAAAATTTTCAGTATCTTTGTTAAAAAAATATATATTTACTAATGTCTAAATTTGGTCAAAATATCAATACCAGGTGTGCTATATTTGGTATGATTTATGTAGCTATTAGGTACCCACACCAATGCCTAGGTAAACCTGTGATTTTCCTGGGCTATGCCTTTTGCCCTTTGCATCTTCACCATACCAAATTACCATAATATAATGTCAATGCCTTGGCAAGAGTAGCTGGTTCTGATGTGAAGTAGCTGTAAATAGCTTGCTTTTCTCTTTGTTGTTTGGTTATTTATTCTTCTTGTTTTTATATATTGGCCAGATACATTGAGCCACTTCCTCCAGGGTCATCAACTAAGTTTGAATTTGATAACATGATTGTTGGGCAAGCTATACCATCGAACTTCATTCCAGCAATTGAGAAAGGTTTTAAAGAAGCAGCGAATTCGTGAGTACTATTATGTTGTTTATGATATTGCATGAATTCTTGTTAAGGTTATTTTAGGCCTTTATTATTATCTTTTGTACAATTATTATCGGGTTTCTATCATAACGTGGTCATAGTTTTCATTGTGAATATGAATTGGTATGATGCTTGTCACGATGCACCTGTTTGCTCTTGCATGTACAGGGGTTCATTAATTGGACATCCAGTCGAACATCTTCGTGTTGTTTTAACAGATGGTGCTTCCCATGCCGTGGATTCCAGTGAACTTGCATTCAAGTTAGCTTCAATATATGCATTTAGACAGGTCATTCTCGTATCTTATTTTCAGGGTGTAATTCTTTGTAAAATGAATTTATTCTGTCTTTTGATGCTGTGGCCTATTCTTACCCTTTTCAAATATTATTTCAACCTACTGCTAGGCTTTTTTTACATTCATATGTTTATGTCCATTTTTTGAAACAGTGCTATACGGCTGCTAAACCAGTAATCTTGGAGCCCATCATGTCGGTGGAATTAAAAGTTCCTACAGAATTTCAGGGCACTGTTGCTGGTGATATTAACAAGTGAGCGTTTAACTTTTACCAGAATATTATGAAGTTCCTTACGACTTCTGTAACTGATAATATTTTTGCATTTATCATGTGATAGGAGAAAAGGCGTCATCATTGGAAATGACCAGGAGGGAGATGACTCTGTAATTGCTGCTAACGTAAGCTTCTTCTTTTTTTTGGGGGGGGGGGTTAAATGTATGCATATTTTTTGCATTCCTGCCATATTTCCCTATTGAATTTTGGAATATCAAAGTCATGTTCCTGAATGAATAGAGGAAATAGTTACCGATCAAAAAAAAATTGAATAGAGGAAATAGTTTCTTTGATTTGTCCGTAGAAGTTCAAGTCAAACAATTATTTATCTTGTCTAGTCCACAAACATCAGGTCTGTCTTTGCTTAGCAGCATATGCGTGCTTATATTGTGCTCTAGAAGTCTGACATCAAGTAATGATGTCACTTTCTAGCTCTCTTTTCACTTAAAATTCTGATTTCGGCATTGGCTTTGCTCATAGTAGATTGCTAGCTTTTTTCAGGACATTGTTTTTCTATAAATTTGTATACGTGACAACATTGGGATTCATCAAAATTTTCTCCCAATTCATGTGTATCTAGTTCCTATCTTTGCTTCTTCCTATTAGTTCTCATCAATTTTTTATTTTTGCCTCGAATTGTAGCATCTGATCACTATTCATGGAACCTATTAATCCATAATAACATCCATGTTGATTTTTATTGTATGATGATTAACTTTCAGATCAAGGATTATTTTACCAATGTGCTGTTCACTTGCTGTGTATCATTAACAATTAATTTATCGAAAGAATTGTTTGATTCAAAACTTTAGAATTGTTATGCTAGTAAAAAAGGAATCCAAATCAGTGTGCCGCTGTGCTGATGTTTTTCACATTGTTGCCATTCCAAGACCAAAAAATTTAAAAAACACAGTTTTTGTTGTTGATGTTGGTAGCAGTTGAAATCTTTGGCGGTTTAGTGCTAATAAGCTTCTCAGAAATCATTTTGTTGTCTTTCCAGGTTCCTCTGAACAATATGTTTGGGTATTCAACGGCTCTTCGGTCAATGACACAGGTAAAGCTGAAATTCTACTGTAAATAGAAATAGTGTTTTACTTGTTTTTCAGTTGTAAGTGTCAAGATTTGTCTTGTTGATACGTACCTCTTATCTGTGCAGGGAAAAGGCGAATTTACAATGGAGTACAAAGAGCATTCAGCAGTTTCTCACGAAGTGCAGATGCAATTAGTAAACGCTCACAAGGGCACAAAGGCTGACTAGCTGGGAGTTTCAATTGAAGCATTTCCCCCTATATTCATTGGTAGGGTAAAATTTATCTTGTTATAGCGATTTTTTCCCTTTCAAATATAGAAGCTTATTGAGATGATTATTTAGGCCATAAGTTTGATCGTGTGGTGGTCAATGAATTTTGTAAAGCAGAAACAAATTTAAGCTGCCCATTTTTGGTTTAACTGATGTATAAAACTACTGTCCTTTCCAGTCAGAGAAGCATGTATCATAATAGCTGAAAGTGTTTCTCTCTTCATAGAGAGACATATAGTGTTCTCATTGTGCCGTTCCTTGAATTATACACGTCAAAAACCACGGAGCTAGGCCCGTGCTAGGTATGTACGAAAGCGATTGGATTTGTATGTTGGGAATGCATCTATAGTGAAGCTGCTACTATTTGTCAATTTGTTTTGAAAAATTATGTCATGCAAATTTTGCGGAATTCTTTTCTGTATAACCTCTTAAATTCTAAACGAATCTCAATTACTTCCATGTATTTTTGTCGATGTCTGCTGGAAAGACTAATTTGAAATGAGTGGGTGCTTAGAACAGATTTTAGCACTTAAGTAGCCCTAATTTCCCCATGGAAGTGATGCCTGCATGGTCAAATTTCAGCCCCACTGTTTCTTTTGTCTGCAGGAATGTTTCTAAGAGATGGTGCTTTTTTCTTCTATATTCAGTGCTTAGGGAAGCTTCATTACTTAAAACAAAACAATTTTTTGTACAAAGCTGCCATTATTATTATTACTAGCTCATAATCTGTGCTATGCGCAGGATTTTTCATTATAATTTAATTTTAAAATTTAAACGCATCCTTATCATAATTTTTATTATAGGTTAAAAAATGAGTATAAATAAAAATTAAAAAATAAGGGAGATTGAGGAGAAAAATTTAAATCTAAAACCCACTTAAAAATAGAAATATATTTGATAAAAAATAGTGTACTCTTTTTAGCACTAAGAATTGAACCACAACGATTATCACATAAACAATTCTTGTAATTTTTTTTTAAAAAAAATAATAATAAAAATCCAATATATGGTTTTTTCTATATACTATATACACTAGGAATTTTATGGTTTTTGATTTTTTTTTTTTTTTTAAATCGCATATATTGAATTTTAATTATGGTTTTTTAAGTAATGTATTAATATATATATTAAAGGACTGGTTCACTTAATAAATATGAAAATGTAGAGGAAAAAAATATGATTTGTATTATTTGTTTTCTTATTGGATTTGGACATCAATAATACTTAATTTATTAATAATTTATATATGAAAAACTCTTGAAATATAATTAAATATTCTTGATTACACAAATAGTAAAATGGTTTATGTTACATGTCACAATATTAGAACATTTCTAATTGTGATTCGGCTATTATATATATATTATATATAGAGCGACTTTTAAGAAAGCATGAAGGATGAAGAAACCACCCAAGCAGCATTAGAAGTTGTGTAGTTGGAAAAGGAAAATGTATTCAAATGCCTTGTGCAGCATCAAAGTTTTATACCTTGTTAGGATTAAGAAGCTCCAAATATTGTAATATCAAATTGAGTTTAACATACCGTGCTCCCTGTTTGGATGGAGAGAAGGGAATTAGTAAAACTTGCAAGAAAGAAGTTGGACAAGCAAAGCAATTTAAGTTTAGCTACATCCTTCCAAATTGCAATGCATATTTCCTGGGTCTTCCCAAATTCCAAATTGCGCAATTTAATCAGCAAGGTTGATTTTTGATTCCATTGCCCTGTCCACTATTACTAAATTTAGAGCCACGACGTTAGATTTTACAGCATCTAGTAGTGTATATAGTGTCATATCATTTAAAATTTTTAAATCACGTGGCAATATTAGCAATACATACACTGTGTGTTCTAATATGATCAGAATCATGAAATGGCAAGGATCTTGTCCATTCTACACGCATAGACTTTCTTCTGTCATATAATAAAAAGATCCATAATGACAAGCAAAATAAGAGTCCTAAAGCCAAAGCTTTCTTTTTGTTTATTCATCCTTTTACCCCAAGGTCACCAATAAAAATCGTGGGATAGTTCTCCCCTTTCCATGGATAATTGTCCATGACGAGAGGCTACAATTTAGGCAGTTTACTTCAAAATACCTTTTGGCTTTGCCCCTATATTAGTTTTTGTAAGCATACTTGCAACTAGATGAACTACATGAATGCTTCTCGAAGTTTTGTGAGCATACAAGCAGAAAGCAACTTGTTACAACTACATGAACTATGAGAATGCTTCTCGAAGTTTCGTGGGCAGCTCAAGATCAGGCTCGAATTCGCTGAGCGGGGAAAAATAGTGCTCCACCATGTCTTCAGACACTTGTTCCAAGCTCGGAGGATCCCACTGCATATTTTAAGAAACATGACAGTTTTAGAATTTAAAAGTAATCAATAGACAGTTATTCAAACAACACAATAGGGTAACAATATTGTCACAAAATACCTTTGGTGCCAAGTCCCTGTCTACCATCCGTGCCCTAACCCCCTGAAGAACATGTATAAAACAAAATGAGGTAATTATGATCATGAAAGTTTGTTCTCCTAAGAAGAAAATCAAGAGATTTTATACCTCGCGAAAGTCTCTTGAAATCAGATTAGATATTCCTTGTAGGGACATTCGGTACTCACGGATTAAGCACTGATCAAGGCTCTGAAATCTTCCTTCTCGTATCTGAGCCCATATGGTGGATCAGATCGTAATGCAATTGTTTCTTGAGAGTAAAATGAAAAAGAAAAAGGCCAAGTCATGAGTAGGAGGAGCTTACAGATTTCAAAGAAACCTTCAAGCTTAATGGTGAGGTTTCCTTGAGTCTCTTTAGGGTGGAAGAGCACCATGCATCGTTTGTTTTACTAGCCTCACTCTCCTGACAGAATGTTTGTTTTAATGGGAAAATCACAAGTTTTATCCGAAGTTATAGGATGTCATAATTTAGAGAAATCCCATAAATTTGATTTTAAATTATCATCATATAAATGATAACGTTGGTGTTCGGAAACTACAACTCGTATGGCCCAGCCTTCAGGTTAGAACTTCAAAAAAAAAAAAAAAAAAAAGAGAAAAGAAGAAGAAGAAGAAGAAAGGTAATTCAATCTTATTAAAAAAAAGCAGAGCGTAACTTGAGTACACAAGAAGTAATGAAGTATATAAGAGAGAACTAAAGGATCCTTATGTCTCAATCCACGAGCACTATTAAAAATTCAGTGGGAGATCCATTGATAAGAATAGAGAAATGTACCGTAGAAATACAATGAATTATCCAAGCTATCCATGATCATAGGCCTTCTCTAAGTCTAATTTACACAGCACACCAAATTCCCCTGATCTAATTCAACTATCAAGGCATTCATTAGCTACCATAACTAAATCCAGAATCTATCTCACCTGATGAACGCATTCTAAGACCTAGAAATAATCTTCTCCAACACTGTTTTAAGCATGTTCGATAGTACCTTAGAGATGATTTTATAAACACCATCCACTAGACTAATAGGACAGAATTCCTTAATATCCACGACACTGACTTTCTTGGGGATAAGGGAAATAAAAGTTGAATTGATGCTCTTTTCAAACTTTCCTCGCAGATGAAACTCCTTGAAAAATGCATGATATCCTCTTTAATGACCTCACAACTCTGGAAAAACACCATGAAGAACCATCAGGGCCCTAGGCCTTATCACTATTCAGGACTCTCACCACCTCAAAAGCTCTTTCCAACCATGAACCCTCATCAACTCCAATGGAATTGAACGAGAGACCATCCAATTTTGGCCGCCAACTGAATTGTTCTAAATAAAGCTAATTGTAAAATTGCACAATATGCTCCCTTACTTTTGTAGAATCTGAGGACATTGACCCATTGACAACTAAAGAATCCAGTGTTATTTCTTCTGTTTGAATTTGACACCAGCGTAAAAATTTAGTGTTTTTGTCTCCCTCTCTCAACCAAAGAGCTCTTGACTTTTCCCTTCTAAGTCACTTCTTCAAGAAGAATAAACCTCTCGAAGTCCCTAGAAATTTCTTCCTTTAACCTCTCATCATCACATTAGGGTCTTCCCTCTACAATAATATCAGGGTCATGGATTCCATCCAAAAGATCTTTTTTTCTGCTTCCCAACGTTGCCAAAAACCTCTTCATTCTATTTTTTCATATCCGTTTTCAAAGCTCTCAACTTCCATGCCATATTAAGATTAGGGGATCCCTAAAAATTGTAGGACATACACCGTGTTTTCACCTGTTTCTCACAAAGCCCTCATATTTCAACCACATATTCTCAAACTTAAAATACTTAGTACTCCTAACCGCAACACCACAATCAAGCATCAAGGGAAGTGATCCAATAAGATTCTAGGGAGTCGCCTCTGAGAGACCTCAAGAGACTGTTCTTAATTGGGAGAGATAAGAAACCTATCAATTAAGGTAAGAACTTAAGAGACCCAACATCCACTTTATGTAGACAGGCCAAAAGGAAAAAGGAAAAGGAAGTAAACCAATTGAAGACACACTTTCATAATAAAATGCATCTCTCTACCATGCTTTTTAATCTAATCTGAGGTAGCTAAAGACATAGGTGGTAATGTTATTAAGTTGTAATTTTTAAATTTAATATTTTGGCTATATGGTTGGCTTGATTGTTGGGAGCAATTCACAAAGATGAAGATAAAGATTGGCTAAAATAGAAAATTGCCTACTTGAAGCAAAACTTTTTTTCAAAATGATCCACAGTTCTCTAAATAAGAGTTAGTATAGATATTTTTCTCTTTCATTTTCCCTTCTCTCCAGCTGTAATGGTTTCTAATGCCTTTGATTTTCTATTATTTTCTTTCTTCCAAGTAACCAAAAACATACTGGAAACAGTTAATTATGAAGTCAACCAAGTTGAACAACACGTCCTATGCATAAATGACCATGAAAATTTATTAAAAAAATATTGACCCATAATATTTTCGAACAAAGAGGATGCATGCAAAATAGAAATATGCTTACCAAAGCATCGATAATTTCTTCAACTGTGTCATGGCTGAAACATTTATCAAGCATTTCAAATCTAGACAAAATGGCAGAATAAAAAGATTAGAAAATTTAAATTATCATGCAGACGGAATGAGCACTGAACATTAATATCAAAACTTCAATCAAAAGTTCAATTGTCATGAAGATGGAATAGGCATTAATCTTGAGAGTTTCTTCCAAAGCTAATGACATTCTAAATAGTTTGAATTGATATTGTTTAAGAGAGAAAATTGTTGTCCTCTAAAATGTAACTAAATCTCTATGAGAAGCTGGTTTTATAAGGATTTGGCTTAAGTGCTGTAAAAAAACTACAGCATATGTGTGATAGCTTTTTAAACGGTGAAGTTCCAACTACAGCATATGTGCGAAAGTGTTTTCAACGGTCCAGATTTCTCTCTCTCTCTCTCTAAAATATGGAAATAAATCTGGACCATTGAAAAAACTACATCATATGTTATGTAGTTTTTTTTATAGCACCTAATCCAAATCTGTTTCATAAAACGTACCTGTTGACTACACTAGTCTTATCTGGATAGACAAGCTCACTATATTTTTCTAAACAAGTCTCAATGACAGAAGGATCATCAGTAACCAATTTTCCAAGTTGTTCTTCAATTAATGGAAGCCTCTGCGGTAAAAAAGAAGCAATCACACTAATGTTATATAAGCAGGAAAGATGATTGAAACACTAAAGATAAGGAACCAACAAACGTAACTGCAGTATGTGCATAATGTGTAGCAAGCCCACAAGCAATCATTTCCGCTCCATTGAGTTTTTCTCCTGTTAGACCCAAGTACTCCCCTGTGAAAAATGATGTACATTAGTTCAATAGCAAACAGTTCTTTTATCAAGGGCAAACACCTAGTTATCAATTCCTAATTATATTGTCAACATTCCCTGATGTACAGAAAGGGCCAAAAAAGTTAGCCCCATAAAATACTCGGAAAACAACATTGAACTAAAGTCACCCAGCCATTATGGTGCCTCAACAGATGAGGAGTTTTAGACCAATTTCAATAAAATACTCGGAAAACAACATTGAACTAAAGTCACCCAGCCATTATGGTGCCTCAACACATGAAGAGTTTAGACCAATTTCAAGGATGAATCAACAAACTTTGGAATAGTTTGTTATGCAATATCCTTACAACAACGTCATCATAATTCACAAGTCCTAATGCAATTTACTTAAATAACATTGCTGAAAGTTGTATGCTTCTAGATAATAGAAGAAGAGACTTTAAATAAAAATATTTTGCAGAAGCATTGAAATTCACTTCTGTTCTTCTGAAACTAAGTATGGTGTCAATTACTGAGGCCTTTTAAACTTTCAAGTTCCTCCGTCCCTTAAATCTCTTCTAATGAACCTTTACAGCGAAACCATAAAAGATTAAGGTAAATTCACAAGGGACAGAATGTTAATCACATCAACAATGACTTAACATATAACTATCATCACAAACTTACCAAGTTCATCCATCCCTTAAATTTCTTCTCATCAATGTTTACAGGGAAATCATAAAAGATTGAGGTAAATTCACAAGGGGCAGAATGTTAATCACATCAAAAATGACTTAACATATTGTTATCATCAGACTTATGCGAGGACCAGAAATAGAATTATATGGGACTCCCATTAATATCTCCAAATAAAACATATTATCTGCAAGAATATCAGTAATAAACAATATGTTGATAGCACAGGAAAAACTATAATGTAACTGCCAGCATACCCAGGTGACCAGGTAGATGTGAGAGGTAAAATGATGCACCAGCATCAGGGTGGAAACCAATTAGAGTTTCAGGGGTAGCGAAAACCTGTGATATGTAAGAATAAAATTAATTTTGATCATCTAAAAGTGAATATGGTAATGAAAGCAGAAGTCATACACTTCATTATCCAAAAAAATAAAGCATTCAGTATTATAGTCAACAAAACATTTCTGAAATATAGGACAAGTCTTTGGTACAGAAATGATTGTCTTGTAACAACAACAACAATAATAATAATAATAATTAGTCTAATGTAGGGGTGCAAAATAATTACAAAATTTCTTGCATAAAAGAAATAGTCAGTGAGAACAACAAGAATCAAAACAGTCATCAAAGCCAAACTAGATAAGGGGGAAAAGAATAAAAGTACGTGCAATCTTGCTACATACAGTTTTATCAGTTGCAACTCTAAATGTCCCAGGGATTGAAACTCCAGCCCCACCACCCATAGTAATGCCATTTAAAAGAGCCACCTGCATGGACATTATTTACTGCACTAATATGAGTATATGGACTAGTGTAGTTAAAATAAATGGAAAAGTTCAAGTTCCATTACAACAAAAGGAACTAGAACAAATAAATATCACCGGCAACCAAAAAAAGGGAAGAAAACAGATATGAGACTTTTTAAGACTTTAATTCAGAAAATAGAGCTTGGTAACTTCTTTATCATTCAAACTGTGGAGAAAAAAACTTCAAAAAACTCAAATGCAATATTTTGCGGAAAAATTTAGGAAATCCAAGTAGACTACCAGAAGGAAGGAAATAATAACAATAACAATAAGAGGAATGTCACACCATAGTTATAAGAACAGAAAGAGAAACCGAAGTAGGAGCCAAGTAGCAATACAGTGAAACAAGAACCAAGTATCTCAAAGAAAAGTCAGCAAAAAATTACCACATGTTGATGGTAATATAGCAGTCACAAAACTGAAAAGCCTACAACATATTAACCACTAATGCATCACTAAAAAAATAAAAAAGGAAAAAGAACACTTACATGTGGCTTCAAATATGTACCTAGAAAGTATATGAAAGTATATGTCTTCCGAAAAAATTCCTTACAATCTTCCATCTTCCCTGCATAGAACGAACCAAAGGTTAAAAGAATGTCTAAAAACAAGAATCAACTTCATAAAAAGATTACCAACTTAAAGAATTGTTAAGTACTCAAGTAACAAGGACACATATCAGGGCCTTCCCAGCGTTTGTGGGACCAGTATTGGTGGGTTGATCAGGTATTGCTTAATTTTATTGAATGTTCTCTATCTCTCTAACAAAAAAATAAGCCCTTTCCCCTTTCTCTAAAAGGTGAGCTCGTTCCACCCCTTCGACCAATTCTTTCTCTAAAAGGTAAGCAAGTAATTTTGCTTATCCTAACCTTAAGATTGCCACAAGTAACTTCCCTCCAACTACCAAGTTACAGAATTGTTAAGTACTCAAGTAACAGGACACATATCAGGGCCTTCTTTCCCCTTTCTCTGAAAGGTAAGCTCGTTCCACCCCTTTTACCAAATCTTTCTCTAAAAGGTAAGCACGTAATTTTGCTTATCCTAAACTTAAGATTGCCACAAGTAACTTCCCTCCAATTCGGCATCTTTTGTCTAGGCACGGAAGATCCCACTATATATTCTCCATGGTTCTAGCATTGGTTTACCCCAAACAACAGTATCCCATAACCCCATCCCACCTCCCTCTATTAAGGCTAATATTCTCCATATCATACAGAACGAAACACAAAGCCTTTTTCTTGATCTTTAGTGTAAGATTTTTCCTTGTAAATTTAAAGGAAAAGTTAGAAGAGTCTATTACCTGCATTTATTGTATGATAAAGTGTCACAATATCACCACCAGCACAAAATGCCCTGCCACTGCCCTTCATAAAATGCAAAAAAAAAAGAAAAAGAAGTGTTTAAGTAGTTCCTCAGCCAAAAAAATCACAGCTAAATATTATCATCCGCACTCGAAAATTCAAAATACTACAAATATATGAATCCAACAACTGATAACGGCATAGATATCTTTACCTTAATTGCCACAAAACCGATATCAGGATCATTTTCCCAACATGTGTACAGATTTTGTAATCTAGCCCCCTAGAAATCAAAGATGCGTCATTAAGTCGCATATCTTTCTCGTTAGTTTCATAGGACAACATAAAACCCATATCACAAAAAGTATACAATTGGGCCACTAGGAGCAAAATCAAGCTAATAACAATGCATAAAAGTTGTCAAGCAAACACCATAAACAAAATGAACCAGAAGTTTTCAATTGAACCAACTGAAGGGAATATAACAACACTGTTACAGAGAATTACGGAAGGTGCTAAACCCAATTATACATAATGGTTGTCAACCAGACATTTGAAGAATAAATATCCAGAAGATAATTCTTTCCACTGAGCCAATTGGATATAAGATAACAACCTGAATTCCAAGGTTTCTACATTGGGTACCAACCCCATAGCCAAAAACACAGGGAGGAATAAAGTGTATCCAAATCACTAGAAATAAGATAACCCCATTTTCAAGTACTGTATGAGTATAAGATACCACCAAAAAACCCAATTACGGAACCAATTATACATAATGGTTGTCAACCAGACATTAGAATAATAAATACCCAGATAATAATTATTTCAACTGATCCAATTGGATGTAAGATAACAACCTGAATTCAAAGGTTTCAACTTTGGGTGCCGACCCCCAAGCCAAAAGCACACACAGAGGAAGAAAGTGTATCCAAACCATTTGAAATAAGATAACCCCATTTTCAAGCAATGTATGAGTATAAGATATCACCGAAAAACAAAAACAAAAAACGTGTATAACGATATGGTAAAATGAGAGTTCACACCATTGCTGTACTGAGAGCATTGAGCACCGAGGGTCTGTTCAGAATCGCTGTTCTGGACCAAGCTTTGGCCTCAACCAATACCTGCACAGAGAGAGAGAGAGAGAGAGAGAGAGTTATGGTTTGGCTTAAACAAAGGAAACAGACAAAAGGGTGATCGGGAAACTGACTTGGCTGTCAAGGTCCTCGGTAAGAGCACTGTCCGGAAGAGAGCAGAGGGTTCTGTGGTGGTTGAGGAAGCGAGGACTATGAGGGCTGCGCCTCAGCAATAAGGCTGCCTTAAACCTCTGCATCATCTCCCTCTCACTCTTCCAAATTCTCCAAGCTCCCTAGCCTCTCTGGAGAACAAAGCTGAGCGTAGCGTATGAATGTAAAAAAAAAAACAAAAAACAAAAAAATTATTAAACGAATAAAAAAGGTGTCAAAATAAATACTCTTTATTTCGGATCGGATTGAGATTCGATTAAATGTAAAATACAGGTCACACTATCAAATTTCTCTCACTCACTTATTTGACATTAATTACAATAATTTCAGGGGTTTTGAAAGAAAAAAATTTAAAATTTTGAGAAAATTTTTAAAATTGCATAAAAATTAAGGAGCTAAAATCAAGTTTCTCTAAAATATTAAAATGGAACACATACCACAATTTTATTGAGTATAACTAGCCGCACTATCATAATTTCTCTCACTCACTTATTTGGAGATCAACTGGAGAATCTCATGTTGTAGGATCCTGGCCGTTAATGAAATCCAACGGTGAAAAAAGTGGTTGAAAACAACACATTGAGTAAACAAAAAAAAAAAGGTTTAAAATCAAATTTAATGCACCTTCGATTACACAAAATCTACTTACACTTTTTTCACCGTTGGATTTTATTAACGGCCAGGATCCCTCAACATGAGATTCTCCAATTGATCTCCAACTCAAGGAGATCCTTATCCTCGAAAAACCCAAGGTGGACTCTCAAATTCAATTAATAACAATAATTATTTTGTATTTTTTATCCTTTTGTGTTATATTTATGATCTAAATTGTCTATTTAAAATAAACCGCCTACAAAGAAGTTCTTCTCGTGTCCATCCAAAAATAATGTAGTTCTTAAAATTACTATTGAGCTTGTAATTAATTATTATTAAATTTTAATTAAATAGTAATTATAAAAGTCATCTTATTTTTGTAAGTAACAAAAGAAAAACTTCTAGAATAATCAATAAAAGAGGTATTGCCCTTGGTGCAATACATGTCTCGATCCCTTTATTTAAAGTCAATTAAGAGAATGTTTGGTATTGTGTTTGATAAATAAAGCTTTTATAAGTTAAAAAGCGTTTTTTGGTAAAAAAAAAATGACACTGACTTAAATACAACAGTGTGACACTGATTTAAATACGACAAGTATCACAATTTTATTGGCTTTAATGTTTCACGCTATTATAATCTGTTTAGTTAGTGAATGAAATTTGATTATAATGACTAAATTATTTTTTTAATATATCTTAGGAACCTTTGAGTTCATTTTACTACCACAGCGAGTTAATTACAAATTATGTAAACCAAACTATTAATTTTGCATTTTTTTCATATATATATGTATATTAATGATGGCATGGACATGGACATTATATGAAAACAGAGTAACAAACGGACTTTTCCCAGCACGTTCCTTTGCATGGTGACACATTCTTCAAACTGAAAGGTTGCAGTCATATCCTCATCATAATCATCACTCTTATCAAGATCCTCGATTGCCGTCATACTTCGATCCTGCTTCCTCGTCCGCGCATTTTCTCTCTCTTTATTTCACCACTATATTTACATTTCAACAACTCATGATCATCACCACCTTCTCTCCCTATCTATCTCTTCCTCTAGAAGAACCACTAATTCCTCTCTTTAGAGCCACTCTTTGCAACAATGGCGAAAAACCCAGTTACAGTTCTAGTTACTGGCGCGGCGGGTACCATTTCTTTTCTCATTGCATGACTTCATTTTCAATATTGTTTGCCTTTTTGGTCGCTGAGAAAACCTGGGAAAATGAGAGAATTTTGTGAATTTCAATCTGCGATCTTTATTCTTTATAATGAACATTTTAATCCAGAAAGCAAGATTAACCTCCTTTCAACAAAGTCTAGCACAGTCATTCGGCTTGAATCGCTTGATTGTGGTGGTTCGAAGTGGGTTTTTCATTCTATGGAAGTCTCGAAATATAAATCTCTTTTTTTTCGTCTTTTTATTTTTTTTTCCTTTACTTTTCTTTGACAGTGATAAATCTCACATTTCATCCCAAAGCTTAAACCAATAGAAAAAGTAGTCCAATACATAGAATATTTAATTGAAATGGGAGGTGAACATATACTCCATTACCGTGTTAAATTGCCGCTTATTAAGCTTTTGGAATGAATTGTGAGATTTAATATAAAGCAAACAAAAGGATAGGTTCCTTTCTTTGGATCGGGGGATCTATTATACTTGTACATCTCTTGTGGAATTTGTTTTGGAATCTGAATGCCTTGTTTTGCAGGTTCCCTTTAAGATTCTTTGTTCTCATTGATAGTATATCATATGGTAATGTATGATACATATGTGATGAAATAGGATTATTTTCTGTAGAAATCCACCAGGAACTGTAATGGATCTGTTTGATTTTGAGAAAATAGAGTATTCTGCATTGCTTCAGAAAGGCCTTGTTGTGTTGCTTTCTATAGCTTTCATTTGGAAGCTTGTTAGATATATGTGGAGCTTCCTAAACATAGAGAAGGATCCAGTAATAGTACTGGTCACTGGAGCTGCAGGCATGCTCAATCCATTATTTTTTTGGTTTATTTTTCTTTTATTTGATTTTTTTTTTCTTTGTCCTTGTTGGAAATGTTTGATTGTTTTGTTAGCACCATGGGACTCATTTGAATCTCAGACTTATTGGTGTTTTGAGATGTGATCCCTCACACAGCTATTGGCATCTGACTTTTTCTTTGAAGATCAATCTAAATGCCCTTTCTTAGATTATGTATAGTTGGAAAGAATGAAAATTGAGTGAATTGGTCTATATCCATATGATTATTGTTACAAGTCAAGGAGCAAGCAAATTAGATTGCTGATTATATAAGTTGTTGATTTCCATTTTATCTAGACATAGTTGTTAGAATATAAATTTAATTATTAAATTAATCATTTTCTTTTGGCTTAAACTTTTAGGATAAGTGTTGATTTAACAAGGTATCAAAACAAAGGTCCCGAATTCAAACTTTGTCTCTGTTATTTGCCTTTTAATTCAATTAAATATTTTACATGTTGGGCCTCATTAATTAGGAGAGGAGTTAGAGCCCGCATGTCAAGAAACTTGTTAGAATATAAGTTTAATGAGATTAACCATTTCCTATCTCCTTAAACTTTTAGGATAGCTAGTGATTTAACAGTTACAAAGCTCAAAATTAATGATTTTATTCAACAGGGCAAATAGGATATGCAATTGTTCCAATGATTGCAAGGGGCATCATGTTAGGTCCTGATCAGCCAGTGATTCTGCACTTGCTTGATATTGAACCTCAGGCAGAATCCTTGAATGGGGTGAAAATGGAACTGGTTGATGCTGCCTTTCCTCTTCTGAAAGGCATGCCTTTCTTTCTAACTTGAGTCCAATTCTATGTAGAAAGAATTATTGCTTCCCATGAGGTGTCGAAAATCTTGTCATGAATGCGGTTCAACAGGTGTCGTTGCTACCACAGATGTTGTTGAAGCTTGTAGAGGTGTCAATGTTGCTGTTATGGTCGGTGGATTCCCTAGGAAGGAAGGTATGGAAAGGAAGGATGTAATGTCTAAAAATGTTTCAATTTACAAGGCTCAAGCTTCAGCCTTAGAGAAACATGCTGCTGAAGATTGCAAGGTGAGACACCACATTTCCTGCATGAAATTAATTTTATATTTTTAATTCTTTTGAGCATATATTACCAGCTCTCTAAAATTGTTTGGAAATATACTTTTATTATTTAGTCCCTATATGTTTATATATATTTTTTTATGTATATATGGCTGCATCCAGTTTTGGCCTTCATATCAGGAGATGTCCTCCCAAGAACATGATAAGAATTAGCAAATTAAGATGAAATCCATGAGGCTTTGGCAAAAGATTATCATATTTGAGGTCTGGGAAAGACAGATGACTTAGAACTTATGATATCTGTGGAGAGATTAAGATTAACTTCAACATCCTGCTCTGTTATGTTGAGCATGTAATATGATGCCCCAACCCATTCTTTCTCTCACTATGACTTCTTATCCTTAATCCTTGGCATGGTTCCACTGGTTTTATTGCAGTTTTAATTCTTTTCCAGTATGCCTTCTATAACATGCTTTGTGTCCATTCCCCTGCTTCTTTCTTTGTATGCAAGTTATACCCTGTAAGGAATAACTTGTGCTTAAGTTAGCAATTCTATTAAGCAACCTCCTCAGCTAGAGTCCATTGCCATCTCAAAACTATTTTATCAGATTTTTTTTCTTCTAAAATTTGTTTTCTGAAGCCTCGTCTGTCTTTGTATGTTTTTGGTGACTACATGATTATGCACTTTCTAGTCTGCTTCCATCTTACTTGCAATATATTCTCAGAAAACCATATCCATTTTGCAGTGAAGTTTTTAAAAGGTTGCTTTGCACTATGTTTATTGATGCATTTTAATTGCTTTTATTATGCAGGTGCTAGTGGTTGCCAACCCAGCAAACACCAATGCACTCATTTTGAAAGAGTTTGCTCCTTCAATCCCAGAGAAGAACATCACTTGTCTTACTCGACTTGATCATAATAGAGCATTAGGCCAAATCTCTGAGAGGCTAAATGAACATGTTGGTGATATCAAGAACGCAATCATCTGGGGCAATCACTCTTCAACTCAATATCCAGACGTCAACCATGCAACTGTCACCACCAGTGGTGGAGAGAAACCTGTCAGAAAACTTGTTGCTGATGATCAATGGTAGCTCGAAATTTCCAACATGTTTACTGGTTTGATATGTTTGAATTGAATTACTTGGAAATAGTCTGTTGCTGAGTCAAATGCATAATATTATTGACGTTTAGGGCTCTAGTACATATAGGATCCCAAAGAAACAGAAAATGATTGAATAAAAATAACTCAATCATGTTAAATATTAGTATTCAGTGTGATTAAATTATTTTTATTATGGCACTAAGAGAAAAATGGAGTTTTCGCTTTGTTAGTTTTCTTTTTTGTGTGACTGATATTTTGGTGCACTGAGGCTTTGGATTTTAATTAGTTTCCTCTCTACCACTCTTTGTACTCCCATCTTTTGATAGTGAATTTTTTCTCGGTTATCTTTGCCGGTAGATGTAGGCTTGTTAAGTCAAACTACGTTATTGGGCTATTTTCTACCTCTTCTGCTATTTGCTAATTGGCTTCACAAACAAATCTCCATTGTTTTTCTGTTCTTGACAGGTTAAATACCGAGTTCATCACCACTGTGCAGCAGCGTGGTGCAGCCATTATCAAAGCTCGGAAACTATCAAGTGCATTGTCTGCTGCAAGTGCTGCTTGTGATCATATACGTGATTGGGTTCTTGGGACTCCAAAGGTTCTTTTTCTTCATCTCAAATACCATTCTATCTTGCATATTTCATTGCTTCTATAATTTTGCAATAATTTTTGTAATTTTTCCTTATTTTTTTTCCTTGGGCTTTATCATTTAGGGAACATGGGTTTCCATGGGAGTCTATTCTGATGGGTCTTATGGCATCCAGCCTGGCCTTATCTACTCTTTTCCTGTTACTTGTGAGAAAGGACAATGGTCAATTGTGCAGGGTAAGCTCTATGTTTCTACTTGAAATGACTCCAAATTTTCAACAAGCTACAATATATTGTAATCTGAGGAGGAAGGAATACATGTTCTTCAGATAAACTTAGGGCTTGTTTGGCAACGCTTTTTAAGGTTGCTTTTTGTTTTCTGCTAAAAAGTAAAAGCATTAACAAACAAGTCATAACACATAACACTCAAAACTACTTTTACTTTTATATCACATCACAACTAGAAAACAAAAAACGCATTCGAGAAACTATTTTTTATTCATTTGTCTCTAACAAAGACATTGTGAAATGGACCCTTGGGATAATTATGAGTGCTTTTCATATATTATGTCAGCATCTTGTACTCCAAAGTGTTTTGAGAAAGGATGCAAATTTCATAATATTGTATTTCAAGGGCTCGTTTGCTAATGCTTTTTGTGATTGTTTTTTGTTCAAACAACTCAAGGCTCAACACATAAAACACTTAAAACGGCTTTCATCTTTACGTCATGTCATGCAAAAAGAGCCAAAAAAAAAAAAACTGCTTTAAAAAAAACATTAACAAACAAGCCCCTGTCAATGCATGCAGCATTTGAACTTGTTTTTTATCCAATGGCAGGGCTTAAGATCGACGAATTCTCAAGGGCAAAGATGGATGCAACAGCAAAAGAACTCATTGATGAGAAATCGTTGGCCTATTCATGCCTCGACTGATGATGAATCCACTTTCCAAGGAGAATAACAGAGGAGTTGATTCAATAAATCCATGAAAAATAAAAAGGAGTTCCAAATTACCATTCTAGCCTTTCATGGGGCATAACTTGTGTCACTTTATAAGCTTTGGAACGGCAATACAAGATCTGTCGTTCTTGTTTATTTATCTTATTTATTTCATGGCAAAAGTGGAGAGGACTTCATGGATCATGAAGCACCTTCCTACCCTCTGTTCATCTGTTTTCATTCATTTTTTAAGGGTTTTTTTTTTTTTAGCAAACAAGTTATCTTCATTAATATAAAATCAATATGGAGCAAAATACTTCATCATACAATGTCAAAGATATAAGTTAAAAACTCTACAACTCCAATACTATTTATGACATATCCAATAGCCTTAAGGGCTATTACAAAACAATACCTTAGAAATGTCATCATCACAATTAGTACGTAAATCTGCAGCATAAACAGAAGAATCACATCTCTGGTCGGTTTTTTTTTTTTGTTCATCAATGACAATTATTCTATAAACTTGATAACTTCTCCATCATCATTCAATAGTTTGCTCACTGAAAATAACCCCAAAAAAACAAAAGATCTACTGGAAATCATTATGTAAGCAAAACCTAAGAAAACAACAAATTCAAGACCTGTTATAGCCATAGCAACAACAAATTTGTCTTATTCAAAAGCAAAACAAAAATACAAAATCAAAGAAACAGTAAAAAACACCTCATTCCAATCTGATTCTAAAGAAAATAGATTTAGAAACCCCATCAAATCTAGTGGAATGGCGGTGCGCATAAAGTGACAAGCTGATAGAGAGTCTGGATAGCGGATCTAAGCAAAGGAGGAAAGAAGAGAGGGGAAAAGAAAGAAAGAGGGTGGGGGAGGGTTTCCCTCCTCCCCTGCCACCTATGGTTTTTTTCTCTCTAAAAAGAATCTCGATGTTATACGCCATATTTTTATTTTATTTTTATCTTATCTTATCTTATTAATGCAGCACCGTCAATTCATTAGAATTTTATTTTTTAAACAATAGTTAATTGAACAAGATCCTCTCCATTTCATTTGATTTAGATAATATTCAATTAGTTATATTAGATAGGTATTTTTGTCTTTTAACTTTTTGAGGGGACAAAAATATCATTTCAACATAACTAACTGGATATTATCCGGTTCAAATGTAAAGAAGAGGATCCTAATTCGTTAATCTGTGACTGATGTATCACTATTTTTTTTTTTATCTTTAAAATAAGAGTTAATTAATAAATTCACAACTTAAAACAATTTTCTTTTGGTTTTAAACAATTTTCATGAAAAATACATATTAGAAGATTCTGGATCCCAAGCCCACAAGCCCAATTATACGAATCCGCTGTAGGATTTTCTGATTCCCTTGGAGCCTGGAGGTCTCGTTGGAGCTGAAAGACCCGGCTGAAGAGCAGAATGTCTTGGCTCTCACGCCGACCTAACCAAAGACTCGCTCTCTGACTCCTCGTCGTTTGATACATGTTTGGCTAATCGCATATAAAAGCATTCAATCTTTTTTGTTCTGCTCATCGGAGATGGATGAGGGTATGAAGCGATTCCAGGAGCGCCTAATCGAGCTTGAAACTGACGCTGAGCATCTTCTATTAGCCCGGCAGCAGGTAGATTTATCGATACCCACAAATTTCTACTTTGAGGTTTTGTTTTGGATGCTAAGAAAGAGCTGGAAAATATAAACAGAAATTGAAATTTGGGTTCTTTAATGCATGTATGGGGAGTGAATGCTGAAGAAATGTGCCACTCAAACAGGAAGTAGATCAAATGGTAGGAAAGAA
Organism: Carpinus fangiana; assembly: GCA_006937295.1. Classification (NCBI taxonomy): domain Eukaryota; kingdom Viridiplantae; phylum Streptophyta; class Magnoliopsida; order Fagales; family Betulaceae; genus Carpinus; species Carpinus fangiana. The sequence goes on from CM017324.1 coordinate 31,832,222, forward strand.
GGAAAAAGAAAGTGAATTACAATAACGAACAGACCCAAAAATCTTTTGATATGTGGTAATTGAGAAACTAAAATTTTCTGATTCAAATATTTGGCTTGGTTGACTTATTAAGTGAACAATGTCTATTTTCATTTGTAAATTGTATATATGAAAGTATATATACGGTTAAGTTTTAAGTTACAGTATCTCTTTTGTAATGTTAATCACTTAATAATTTTTCATATAATGTTGAGCCCACCATTGGGTTTTCAGTCATGCTAACCAAATATCAAGACAATCGGAGATGGAGAACTGTCTCATTTAGAACACTGACATTAACTTCTTTTTTTCATACCAAGCACATGGTATACATTCTACAGTTGCACTTCACAAGGACCAAAACATGGCACAATCAGTGTTGTTGATGTGAGTGATTGGTAGCATTGAGTTGTTAGCCGTCACTACGACTCTGCCTCCCTCCTTTAAATTCAAACATTCCGAGTAATTTCTCTTTATCACCAGTCATGTGGTTGGCGCATCTTAAAAATATATGAAACAAATAAATTTTAGTTTAGGTAGTAAATGACATCGGTTTGGTGTGAAATTTAGCATGCAAGGTAAGCATATGGAGACATGTAATATAACGGTTGAGTAGCAAAATATTAATCTGGGTTCAAATTTATTGAGTGGTGTAACATAGGAAATAGTTAAATTAGGTGTATGCTTGAACTCAACCTATATGTGTGTGTACACGTATAATAGAGAGAAACACACACATCACAAGGTTTCTTTGCAAACATTTGCAGCGTTACTGATTTGTGATGAAATTGTAGCTGGTTGAAAATGATAGAGTGAGAAATGGGACCAGGGAAGCACTTACTGCACTGAGAAAGAGGGCTCGAACTACAAAGACTAGTGTGCCATCTCCATTTGAATCAATTATGAAGGAAATTGGGGGGCCTGAACATCGGCCCTTGGTGAAGGATGTATGTGCCACATGTGGCAACCATGACTTCAATGAGCGTACATGGATGATGTTCCCGGGTACTGATATGTTTTCTCGGATTCCGTTTCATGCTGCTCACACCATCTTGGAAACAGGTTTTTCTCTGGTTTTTCTTATTTAATGCAGCTAGGTGGTTAAATTAGTTTTTAATATGATAAATATGAGCAACATAATCTTTTTTAACCTATCAAATGAGATGATTTAGTAAGGAGTACTTGGGAGTGTCTTGATTTGTCGAGGAAATACAAATTTGTCATGCATTGGAAATGGAGCTTTTGATCTTTCCAGTATTTATGTCTTTTTGTGATGAATGTAATTATCAGTGTATGGTTATTTATTCATATATGTAGATGAGTACACAAATATGTTTTCTGTACATACATATGAAAACTTAATGGGCAGTCCTATTCTTTTTTTCTTTTTCTTTTTCTTTTTATAAGTAATGCAATCTCATTCAAATATCGTAGAGGGGCACAATCCTACTATACACAAAGTATAGAAGAAAACCTCCTATTAAGGAGAAAAAGAACAAAAGTAAAAAGCTCAGAAAAAATAAGGAAAAGGCAGACTAACATGCGCTGTTATCCATGTGTAACGGGATTTTAACATAATATTTTTTAGCTCTACCACCAATATCTCTCAATCTTCAAAATTTTTTGCTTTCTGCTCTCTCCAAATAAACCACATTAAACACAAAGGCGCCAACCTCCAAACTTCTAAAACATTACAACTTTCCCACCTAACCGCTCAAACTCGCTAACAACTCTCTCACCCTTCTAGACATAACCAAACAAATGGGTAGTCATGTTCTTACATACTATCTATAAGCTAAGCTTCATTCTATGTTATTCAACTCAAGGTAAACAATAGCCTATTACAACTCTTCTAGGTCATATACACAAATTAAATTTTGGATTGAGAAGATTGAAAAATAGCCTAGATCTTCTATTGGGTGCTTCTTTTAAAGCAAAATCTATTTGGGATGACATTATTAAGAAGATTGAACATCATTTAACTAGTTGGAAGTGGTTGTACTTGTCCAAATGGGGTAGGATTACCCTAATCAAGAGCACTCTATCTAACTTGCCTGCCTACCTACTTCATGTCTCTATTTCCCATCCTAGCTTCCCAACCAAATTGAGAAGTGACAATGGGATTACTTGTGGGAAGGTATGAGTGATGAGGTTAAATTTCATTTGGTAAGCTGTGCAAGATGTGTTCTCCGATTTCTAAGGGGGGTTTGGGGATTTGAAAGTTGCTCTTGTTCAACTGAGCTCTTATGGGTAAGTGGTTATGGCGTTACCCTTATGAGAGGGAGGCCTTGTTGAAAGTCGTAGTGGATCATAAATATGGGAGTTAGTGGGGGTGGGTAATGTTCTAGTGGAGTCAACGGTTCTTATGGGGTGGGTCGCTAGAAATTTGTTAGGAGCGTTTGGAAGGAGTTTCAAACCAAAGATGTTTGGAGGATGATTTTGCTTTGCTTGATGTAGTGCATTTTGAGAGAAATAAATGATCAAAGCTTCAAAGATAGTGAGAGGACGATGGTGGAGTTGAAGACTGTTTTCTATAATACCCTTTTCCTTTAGATGGTTGCCAATGATTGCTATCATATTTCTAGTTTTCATGACTTTTTTGCTCGTTTTCCTTTTTCTAGTTAGGTGTTCTTCTTGTATACATCATGTGTATGTGGGTGCGCCCTTTGATTTTAATGAATTTTGATTACTTACAAAAAAAAAAATTGTTCTCCTATAAATGATATGTCTTAAATTTGATTGTAAAATGCAATAGAAAAAGGGTTGATAATTTGATGTGGTAGAGATTTGTAAATATAGAATAAAACCTATTTTAATGCAGTGATAGGCCTGATTGATTGATTGATTGTTTTAAATTCCTCAACAGCTATGCCTTGGAAGTTGGAAGACCTTTTCAAGAAATAAACTTGTCTGATGATCACCATAACTAATTACAAGTAAAGGAACTAATAGATGATATATCTATTCAAGTTTTGAACGTCCCTGATAACTTGATTTTATTATTGGCTAGATATGTTGGACTTCATCCCCTCATTTCAATCATTGTAATTGTTTTCAAGGCTAAATGTATCCTTGGCCTTTGTAGCAGTTTTTATTTACTTTAGGATGGTTTGCAATTTGTGCTAGCAAAATCATTGTGGGTCTCTCTACATGCATGGCATATGATCTTGGTATTGATCGATAATAGTTGGTACTGATATCCAAATAAGATTTTGTCATTCTAATATTTAAAATTTATCTAAAAATGCCATTATGTTAAATGTTAAACTCTGGTAATGGTAGTACTTCATTGTCCCTAGGAGGTTCAATACCCTCTTCTCTTTGCCCCGTGCATTTAGATTTATCAAATAAATAGGCTATTTGACTTTTCACTTCCTACTCATATCATATTTTAGCTGAGAACATATGGGTTTTGAAATGTTATCAATGTTGAGTTCACTACTTGTCTCAAAAACTTAAGTGGATAGGAAGGGGTAAATTCAATCATTTAATTGGTGCTTTAACACTCTTACTCACATATTCGCTCAAACTCCCTTTTATTGGTGATGCCAATACATGAAATATATAATTTTAAATGGGAGGTGAATTGTAAAGTCAGGTTCAAACTCATTACCTCTACTCTTATACTGTTAGAACAATTTTCAAATGAGTGAATCACACGAATTGGAGAAATAACTCTTTGTTTTCTATTTGTTGTGGGATTAGTGGTTGGAGGTTGATGGCAGCTTCTTCTGTCATCGACCTCATTCCTGTAGTTGGGCATCAATTGTTTGTAGCCATGTAATGTAACTGTATCTGGTGACTGGTTTCCATTACTTTCTGATGTATTTCGTGTGAGTCCAGTCTTTCACGGAAGTTTTCGGCTGAGTATCATGAGGCTCGGCAAGTTCAGTTGTCTTTCCAACTGGATTAGTTGTAGTTCAGCCTGTTTTGATTGTTTTTGGTCGACTTTATGGAGTTTCAGCCCCTTCAATTGTTGTTTCGGCTGGTTCAAGTTGTTTTCTGCCATGTTTTGTTGAGTTTCAGCCGGTTCAGAATGGTTTTTTTGGGCAGTTATGTTTATTTTCAGCTGGTTCAGTTGGTTTTTAAGCCAACTTAATTTGTTTTTGACCGATTCAGTTGGTTTTTTGATCAGTTCGTTGGTTTTTCAGTCAGTCAATTTTATTTTTTTTTCCTCAGTTTGTTTCTTGGTCAAGTCGGGCAGTTTTACAGCCTGTTTGGTTTGTTGATTTTGTTCGTGACAATTTTTTGAGTGAAGTAGATTTTGTTACTACAAAAGCCCTTTGTCATGGATGTGCTACATTTATTTGTTCCAAGTTGGGATTATTTTATAATCTCTAACTCGAGGGGGATTGTCAGAGGATTCTATCCTTACCATTTATCTAGTTGAGTTTTGTAACTTAGTGGTATACTCGTATTTATACTTATTTTGGTTTGGTAGTAGTTCAGTTTGTTTAGATTCATTATATTTATCTCTAGCTTTACTTGTATTCCTCTTATAAATAATAAAAATAATGCTAAAAACTACATTTTTATTCCATGTGCTACCAACCTTTGTATCAGTCCTTGTTAACACTTTAGAATTGTGGGATAAAAATGTGATATATAACATTACTCAAATATCAACTGTGTGGGAGAAAATAATATAAACACATTATTTATTTTCCTTAAAAAGGTTTTATCCTTGTAATGCAGATCAAGCACGACTCGACTTTGATGCGAAACAACTACAGAGCCAAATGAAGGAGAAGGCCCTTTCGATTTCAGAAAAAGGTGCCCTTGCTGACAAGATCAGCCCAGGCGTACTCAAATCCCTTTTAAGCCTATCAGACAAACCACAGTAAGCTTTGATTAAGGAAGTTGTATTTTATCTCATGGCTGTAACTTCACCTCAACTTTCATCTCTTCTCTTTCTAGCTGATGATGATTTTAGCATTCAAAGTTTACTGGTGTAAAATTATGTATAGACTAGCGTTGCTACATTTCCTCCTAATTATTTCTGCTCATGGGGTTTCCCATTGCAGCATTCGACTCCATATGAGGGAGGACTAGTTATGATGACAAAGCCAGAAGCTGTTCTATGTTTGATCCATCTTAATCTTTGTGGTTATACCATCTTTTTTGAGTCTTACTTTACAATTGCACTATTTTTTAGGACACATGATTCTTAGAGATCAGACACATTAAGATCTAGATAAATTACCTACTAAAATTGCTAATAATTTAGGCAAGTAATATGAAAGAGTCCATATGAGATTTATCTGTTTAGCCACCTACCTGGTCACCTTAGGGCGTGGGCTTAGTATGTGAATTGGCCCAAATTGTTCGGTTTGGTTGTGTAAGCTAATGAAATTTGGCCTAGTTAGCTTAGTAAAAATTGGATCAAAGCCTCCGAAAGAAGACCTCAAGATTTTAAATAATAATAATAAAAAAAATTCAACCCCATCTCTAATGATATCTATAATTTTATAGTTTAATTATGACACATGACAGAGGATCAAGGAATTTAAAATCTTATGATGCATTTTACTTTCATTGTTTATTGCTTCCTTGATTATGCATTTTATGAAAAATTAGTCTAAGAGTTTAACTATCCTACAAAGTATTGTTTTTTGATTGAGAAAGCAGTAATCCTTATCTAATCTGAATGTATTTGATTCATGTATTTGATCCTCAATGACAATGAAACCATGTTTTCACTTAAAAATGTTTTAATGTTTCCTTCTTGTCATTGCACTTGTTGCATGTTATCAATACTTCATGTTTTAATTTTATCATATGTTTTAACTGCTCAATGTACCAATGCTTAATTATGAAAGGAAGTTTCCAAATTATGAACCAAACCAAGAAAGTTTCAATTTTAGAAAACTATCCAAAATTTCTTATACTTGAATGAAGGGTATCATCTACACATGCAAAGTATTATATAATTAAAGAGAGTATGAAGAAGTAAAATTTAAGCATGTGTTGAGGTTAAACCTTAATTATCTTAAGTATCTATTTGGCCTAAGGAAAGATTAGTAGTGTGGTAGTGAGGCTAGGATAGAGTGCACCACATTGAAGTTACAATTGTTTTTCTTCTTAACATATGTTTTGTTAAGAAAGATTAAGAAAAATGCTTTGTGTTCAGCAAGAAAAGTTTATGTCATATGTCATAAACACATTATAATATAAATTTCTAACTCTTTGCTTAAAATGTTTTCAAACTAACTATTTAAAATCCCTTATAAATGTTGCTTGTTGAGCCGTTTTGTGCACTCTTTATAAGGTGGCCGAGATAGGAGGCCGAGATGCTTAGGCTCTTTATAAAGAGGAAATTTGCAATCACATATTTCTTTATTATGACTTTAATTAGTAATTGCTTTAGGACACGCATGGAAAACCACTACATATCTCTCTTTAAATTATATTATGAAAATTTTAGCGTCTTCCGTAAAATATTTTTCTCCTAGCATATGCATCATGGTGATTTATAATTAGTGTTTTTGGATATTTAAATAGGCAACCTTTGCGCCTCTGAGGCTTTAGGGTTAACGTACTAGGCCATTTCGGCCTATGGCGTTATTTTTTTTTACTGGAGGTAGTCTCCTATGTATGAATGTGATGTATGCTAGTAAGGCCACGCATGTTAGCTTTTGGCTTGCTTCATTATTTGGATTTGTCATGCTTTCTTCCTCCCTACTCAAGGGAAGTGTTAGAAAAGTTTGGTGCAAGGTTGAGGGACCATGTATAATCTTTATACTTTTTTCATAAAAATGTGGAAGTTTCGTGGGTCGGCACAAAAAAGTTTAAAACTATTATCCTTGTTGGTTCTTTGCTCTTTGTGCGCGCCGCNCGCGCCGCCCCCCCCCCCCCCCCCCTTAAAGCAAAGGTTTTTCGACATGGTCTAGGGCCAGGCAGATGGGAAACTTCCTTTCTATTTCTCCTTTTGTTTTTTCTCTTTGTTTTACCCCTCTTTCACTCTTACTAGTTACTATTTATTGCGATTAATAATTGATATGCCTTGAACTAGTAATAATTAATAATTTTTTAAAATAATAATAATTAATACATAACTAAGTTGGAGTTTGGCTTATGTTTGCCTGCATTTGGCACGATGGGCTTATTGTTGTACATGAATTGAGAATTCAAGATCAGGTGATGGATAGAAATAAATTGCTTCATCTTCTATAAAAATGTTACAAGATTGTAAGGAATCCATGCTACCTTGTTATTTCCTCCTATATAAGTTGACATTAATTTATCCTTAGAGCACGCTAGGGGTGTACATGCAGATACGGATACCAGTTATTTGCAATATTCGCAACCGCATCTGCAAAATGTGGATATCATTTTTAGGAATTCACATCTAACTGCATCTGCGCGGTTATTGCAATTATTATCCGCTATCCGCATTTAGGTAATGGGCATGTTTTAGTCTCATGGGCCTTATTTGGGCCTCTATGACGACTTATTTTAAACAATTTCGAAAAATGCAAATTTAGTGTTTTGAGCTTGTTTTAATTTTTTTAAGCCCTAATGTCTTGAAAATATATTAATTTCACATTATTTTTGCTTGTTTGCCCAAGTGAATGAGTAAATTGTAAAGAAAAAAGAAAAACCCTAAAACAATGTAAATATAACATATAAATCATCCAAAACAATGTTGTTTTGATGTTTAACACCAAAACGACGTTGATTCGGTAAATTTACTAAATATATAAAATATAATAATCACATCCGCATACCTTAAAACTGTTATCCACATCACATGTGTGGAGAGCAGATGTATGCAATTAATATCCGCCTGCATGTACACCTCTAGAGCACGTAATTCTCATATACATTTTTAACTCTGTCCTTTTTAAAAAATGAAAGAAAAAAAGATTTACTTGTAAATGCTTTCACGTTTGTTTTGTTCCATACACAAGCAATCAGAAAGGTTGAGAGAGAATGGCGTGCCAACAAATTGTAAAAGAGTTGTAAATTTAACATATTTCAAATATTATTGTGTAGCACAACCAAACAAGGTGGCCTAATCCATTAGGCAACTTTTGGGGGAAGATCAAATTACTCTTTTTCTTCTTTTTTTTTTTGTTGTTGGGGGGGGGCTAAAGAGTGGAAGAAACTACTTGATGTACACATGCATGTATTTATTATTGTATACTGCATAGAACCCAGAAAATGACTGCATGAGAAAGATTCTTGAAGTCACTACAAAAAAGTTGTTTGGAAACAGGATTAATTAGGGAAGAAAGACAGACAAACTGGCACCAACTAGGAATACATACCCTCCTCTTGATGGAGCAACTCCAACAGGCAGTTGGATGGTAAGCAAAAGGGGGACTTAATACCTTTATTTATTTTTTTATTTTTTTTCCACAAGGTTGTTGCACTTGACAGTGGTCCAAACCTTCTTAGGATAAGACAAAGAAACATAAATTACTTCCCAGCTACATGCACAAGGATGGGAACTTTCATTGATGTTCTGAAAATATAGGTTATCACATAAAGTTAACTGAGAAAACCCTAGCAAACAAGAACTTAGATGTAAAGAAAGGTCTAAAAAACCAGTTTCTTCATTGCATGGGCAGGGGCGGACCTACCTTGATCGTTGTAGGGTCTTCGACTACCCAAATTCTTTTACAATCCCTAAAAAATTACTATTTTCCATAGCATACCCCTCCCAAGATGATTTCAGATTTTCTATGTTACTAATTAAGGTGTGATCAGGTCCTGATTCTTTCCTCTCTTTCTTGCTCCCAATTGAGATTCATTTATTTACATATCCCACAAAACGTGCGAGCATACACATATTAAGGTACTATATTTATCTGCGTATCTATTTATTTACATGGGCTCAAATCTCCCACCCCCCAAAAAAAAAAAAAAAAATCAAATCATAGTTCCGCCCCAGAATGCAACCACACATATATACATGCTCGTTGTATAGGCTAACATCTTGCAATAAAATCCACTCTAATAGGATTCATTAACCAATACAATCATGTTAATTCATTAGATCAATTGGTGAGGGGACGAGACTCATGCCTATTGAAAGAATGCATGTGAATTTCCGACATTATTGACCTAATGTTTGGTCCCCCAACAGGTAAGGTAAAATGCTATTATAGTTAGCCCATATAGAAAATAATAATAATCATAATAATGTGTACTGTATAAATATTTCAATAAATTCCGAGAAAATTCCTTGTACTGTAAAAAGTTTGTTGGGGGAGGAAGACTCTCAGGTTAGGTGGGTGGTGGTATTTATTTTCATTTGTGGTAGATATGGATTGTGGACTTGGAGCTAATCAAACTTTCAACGGCTGAGATTCTTTCAGAGTTTGAGGCCCAATCAAATTAATTTCCAACCGTTAAACCGTCAGATTAATTGGAAGGTCATGATCTCCTCCAAAGCATCTAAAAATCCGGTTTGATATTTCTTCAAACAGTAGAGCTTTTGTCTTTTTGTCTGTAAAATTTTGATCAGAGATAGCTTTTGCAAGAAGAGTTACTGTCAAATAGCTGTGTTTACGTGTTTGGAACCCTAAAAGTTCTTTTGCACTGCCAGAGTAACCAAATGACAAAAGACATCATGGAAGTGATTTTTATTCTCCATCTGTCTCCATCAAATTACCCAATTAATAGGTGTCATTTTCTTTTTTGTTTTCCGCTTCTTATAATTATCTAATAGTCACCGCTAATGTAGATGGTCGGGCCGAGTCCTCCGACTCGGCCCGACCATCTACATTAGCGGCGAAATAAACACCGATGATTGCCGAATGTATCATTGGAAAATACTTTTGATGCTTAAGTTACATTCGTATCACTTAATAACTTATGGTCTTTATGTTCGTGGGTTTTCTCTCCTCTTCATAGGTCTCACTGTATGTTTGTCCACTATTGGATTATACTATGATTAAGAGTATCATTTGGTCACCGACCCCTAGGTCGCGTGTACCTCTTGACAAGTGTCGTCTTTTCATTGGGCATAGTACTGACGAGTTATTGGGCGTTTCTTAATGGACACATGTTATTGTTGCAAGGTGGTATGGTGCAACACGAACTTTCCGGCCTGCTAAACAAAACTTTCCCCATATCAGCAAGTTAGTCACAAGAAGAGCAACAATAAGATCGATATGCATGGCTTAGCTTGAGAGTATATGTATCCATCTCAATCTCACGCTCTTGTTTGTTGCTTAAGGGCTTTGAGTTTGACCTAATAATTCACACATATGTCTAATTAGTATTAATCGTCTTAAATTCTTATTAATACCTTGGTGGGTTTGAATGAGACTATGATTCAGTTAGACTTGAAAAAGAACTTATGGTTCTTACCGTCTAGGTTACTCTTGTACGGCTCCTAGTAAATAAGTGCTATAATGATTACACCCAAGTAAAATAATCACAATTAATCTCCTAAATTTATTTATTTATTTTGACCGCCATGAATGTTGCAAACATTTATAGCACGTAGAGATATTTGTCAGTAACATGTGAAAAGTTTGCATCATTGCGTCCACTGTCCATAACAATACAAGATGTACACATCTCGTTATGATTTTGCACAACCTGTTCCCTATGGACCATGTAGCGTTAAAATAGGACACAACCTAACATTTAACGAAAAAAAATCACTTTTCAAAACATAAAAAATACTTTTCAAGAACCAAAACATTAAAAAACATGTTTCAAAATAAAACACAACAAAGGAGAGATAGCCGCACATCTAGCGGAGAGAGTAGTCACATGACCATCTCTATCCTACTCTAAGGTAGCCAAACGACCACCACAACAAAACATGAGTGGCTACATGACCGCGTACCATTTTCATTTGCTAAGGGTAGCCGTGCAACCACTTTAAAAAATTACTCTTCATAAACAAGAAGTCAACGTCCCACTTACGTTTTCTCAAAATAAACATGTTTATTATTTGCTTATTTTAAAACTGAAAACGCTTTCCAAAACATTTACGCAAAAACTTTCATAACCATACTCCACATTAAACAATTTTTCGAATGCAGTCAAAAACACTTCTCAACTTTATATTCCATTAAAAAATTTCAAATCAAAACTTCTTTTTTTTTAAAAAAAAAATAATAATAATAACAATTTCAAAAAATGTCAACCCAATTTGTCACCCAAGTTTGACCTCAAGTATTTGGGAGTAATTATAAAGAAATATTAAATTCAATCTGCAAATGAGATCTTGGTTCCCTTCCCTAAATTGAATCTCCAAATTAGTTTAGAGGATTTGGAATTTTTATTTATTATTATTATTATTATTTATCTTTTATTTGCTAGTTGAGTCCATACAATCTCTCACTTAGAGAGAGAGACAGAGATATATATATATAATAATTGAAATTAATATTTTAATTAAAATTGAACTCTCTGACCAAGTTATGAAACATTTCGTACAGTACGTCAACCTTTCTCACCAAACGCAACCAGACTCGTATGCTTGACTTTTTAGAGACACTCACCCCCAATACATTCCACACCGCCCCAACAAGACAAAGCCTATTACTCGCTTGGTGCAACTCACACGTGTCCTTTTCAAAATAAAATTAATTCCCTCAACTTTTTAATATTTCTTAGTCATTCTCTTAAATTTTAAAAACTCTTAATTTAATTAACGTATTCAGCTTTAAAAGGTTTGGAACTTCACCCATACCATAGTGTTATGAATCTTATGGTTGAAGTTAAATCAGACGAAATATAGGTGAAATGTCATTTCTAGCCCTGTACTTAAATATTATGTTATGTTCAAATAATTAAAATTCTAAGAAAAACCATAGAACCCATGACTAAATATGAGTATTTCGATGTCATCCGTTAAGACAGAAAATTCTAATAGAATTGTGACATTGCAAGCTTTTTAAACTTAAATATACTAAATTTAGAGTTTTTTTTTTTAAAAAAAAAAGTTTATGAAATGATTAAAAAAACGCTGAAAGATTGATTAAGTGGAACAAAAAAAAAAAAAAAAAAAAAAAAAAAATAACACTACTACTACCATATGCACAACAAATTTGCATCATAAGTAGTTTTTATTTCTCCAAATTTCATGTTTCCTCTTCTAGTTATTTTTTGCATACCGTTTGTATTATGAATATTGCTATTGTTTTCACTTATTTATTCTATTTATGTTACACTGATTGATATTACCTATTTTAAGTGACTTATAATGTCAATCACTTTAGAAAATAAAAGCGTACAATGCTTAAAACATACTATATTAACTAATTGATATGAACGTATAAATGAGTGTAAAGTGTAGCATTACTGATTTTCTATTTTGATGTAAAATGGTACATGGGATAGTAACTTTGACTATAACTCATTTACAAACTTTATCTATTTCCTGATTGGGAATATCATCATGTACCCCGTGAGTTCAATTCAGCAGCACATGTTTTGGCCAAAGAGGCTTGTAAACACGTCATTGATAGGTCTTGGAGGTTTGATGTTTCAGGATATATTTGTGATATTGTTTTGACAAAACAATCCGCTCTGTCTTTATCTTGATCAATGAATTATCTATTTTCTCTAAAAATAAAAATAAAAACTTACAAACGGACATAGTAATTCATTTGATATTTTATTGCATCGTATCGGCTACTAAAATGTAAACTTTCACGTGATAGTCTATATAACATTTATTACGCCAATTATTACATTAGAACGTGAAGTGTTACATAATTGTCTATACGACACTCATTTTCATAAAAAATAAATAGATAAACCATCACGTTGAATTTTGTAACAAATACAAATAAAAATTGTAATATCCCAATCGATTTCCTTAAATATAAATAAATTTTATTTAAAAATAAATCCTGCATGCAAAACTTGAGCGAGTAGCCTGGTAAGAATTTGCATCCGCAAGTGTGGATGCCTTTGCAAGACTCGGATGACACGGCGATCGTTGTAGATACGATCATCGTTTTTTCTGTCTTTTGCTGGTTTTTTTTTTTACCAGACCTCCTCTTTTACTTTTTTTGCACAATATCCCCATATTTCCTTTACTTTTTCACCCCTTTAAAATTGAAAACATTTTGTTGGGCTCTTTTTTTTAACAAAAAAAATAATTATGAAAAAGTGTGTTTGATAAACTTTGGCCGAAAATGGTTTTTGAAAACAGAAACCCAAAATTATGTTTGAATAAATAATTGAAAATAAAACAAGAAACATGTTTAGTTAGATATTAATTTTTAGTGTTATGTTTTTGCTATTAGTGACTAATCCGCTCATAATCGTAAAGGAGGAGTTTAAACGGTAGAAACTACATTCGTTCGTTCAAACCGATTGAGTTATAATATCATTCAGTCACATCAAGATATTAGTGAGACTCATAATGATTTACACTAAACATTAAATAAAGATTCGCATTACGATATTCAAACTCATGCCCTAATGTGTACCAGAACACTTTGAAAATTTATTTGAGATTACTGAACACCACCGTAAATGATAAAATGATAGGATTCATGGTAAACACATTGTTATGAGTACAAGGTACTATAAATACAAATATTAGTTTAATAGACTGAAGTGAATTTTTTTTTTTTTTTCTATTTTCTCCTACACAAGGAAAATTTGGTTAAAAGATAAACTCAACTTCACACTCATTTCATTCAGTGGCGGAGCCAGACAATTCATATTGGGGGTGCCATCAAATTTTTTTTGGCATCTTAAAAACTTTCTCTATCCTAAAAATTTGGTACTTCACATAATATATGCATCACCAAAAAGCAGAAACAACAAATCCTTTCAACAATTAAACAACAGAAAAAGAAAGTGGTAAACTTGTATATGAACTCAGTGATCACATAAATTTACAGCACCTAGTGCAAAAAATGACAACCAAACAATTACAATCCTGATAAAACTTGCACTCATAATAATTTATCGCATGAAATTCTAAAATTTTCAAACCAAATATTTGACTTTGGAACTTGAATTTCTCTTCATTTTGGAGCTTTACAAAAATAATAATAATAATAAATGACATTTTACTTGTCTATCAGATAATTTCGCTTACTTGAAACATGTTTCTTGAGAGGTCCATGAAAATGAGACAACAATACAATTCTATAGTTTCTTTGTATTTCCTCAATTTTCTCAAAAAACAAACAGAGTGTGTAAACATTTTTTTTTCTTCTTATTTACTTGCCGACAATTTTGAAGTATAATCATATTTAACCACCATGATTAGGACACTAGAGAGAAAACAAAACAAAAAATAAAAGAACTAGATTAATTTTGTTATCTTTATGGCAAAAAATAGTAGTCAAATTCATAGGTAAAAATATATATATTTTTTTTTTGATTTCAGGGGTGCAGTGGGTAGGGGATTTTTTTATTTATTTTTTTAATCTTTGGGGGGTGCCATGGCACCCCCAATGGTGAACATGGCTCCGCCACTGATTTCATACTAAATGATGTGATGTATTTAAAGTAACTAACATGAAAAGTAACGCTTATAATAAGTTGTGTCATGAGTCATCCGGTATAAAATGAGCGTGAAAAAAAGAAGGGAGTTGAAGGTGTGTGGATTGGTTGGGGGTGTGGGTCTAAGGTTGGATGAAATAAATAATTGATGGTAGGGAGGAGAAATTGTGTTGGACCCCAATTGACTGCAGAACAGGACCCCGCCGCTTCCTGCATTTACTGTGTGTTTTGGCAATAATGCAGATTGTAAGGATCATATATATGCATCATCATTTTCTTTCGTACTGTTAACAAAATTCTGCAGTTTTCAGATATATCGTCAGCTTCTTCTTCTTGGGTTTCTCCTCAATCCTCTCACCACCATGCACCAACTTTTTAACCAGGGAATCTTTCTTTTTTTCTTTTTATAAAATCGATTCTATAGAAAATGGTTATCCATTCTTTATAAACATGCTCAAGACTGTGTGAGATTATTCCTTAACAAGTAATATTTTCTTGGTCACTTTATTCTCTTTTATTGTATTTATTTTTAAGATAAATATATTAATGCAAAGTATTTTTTGAAAAAAATAAAAAAATAAAAAAAATATCACCTCCACATGACAAAATTTCCATATAATGCGGTCAACTAATGGATGACATATACACGAGCGACAATTGAGCTCAAGAGTTGAGGTTTCCCCTCATCCTTATAAATGGCCCATCTCCTTAATACCCAAGCAATGTAGGACTTCCAACAATAATGCGGTCAACTAATGGATGACATATACACGAGCGACAATTGCTACATGCCCACGAGGAAGTAAATTTTGTGGCGCATAGTTTAGCAAAAGTCGTAGTTAAACAAGTCATCGACGATATTTGGCTGGAAGCAATTCCACGTTGTATTTGTGATATGTTTTGTTAGAAACATATAGTGAAAAAAGAAAAAAAAATCTTCCAGTGACAGACGCAGGATGATCACATTTTTTCATAGTGAAAAAAGAAAAAAGAATGCCTTTTCAAATTAAAAACCAAAATAGAAATATCGTTACACACATTTCTACTCTCAAATGCATGCACACTCCCTAGCATGGCGGTCAAAAATCATTATTATATGGATCACTATTAGATTCTGGATCTAATGATAATTTTACGGTCACATAAACGAATATGCACTTGAAAGTTTGGAAGTCTGAGCGTTCATAGCATTTAAAAAAAACAAAATACCCTAGACACATTAATAAATATACTTATAATTTTGATCATTTTTTAGGAAAGAGGATTTGATGTCTCAAGTATTAAGGTCTTGTTGCATGTTGAAAAGACTACCCACTTCGATTGCAAATAAGTAGACATCATCTTTGTCTTTGCTTCCCATGTTCCATAAATGATCAAACAAATTAAAATAGGTGGTTGGGGTTTTGACCAAACATGCTGTTCAACATAAATTTAGGTTCAAGGGAAAAGGTTAAAACGAGACACTTCTAATTATAAAATAATTTTTTATATTAAATGTAATTTTTTTTTTTAAAAAAAAAATCCATTAAAAATCGTTCTTCTCACATTTCAATATGAAAAATTATTAACTAAATTATTCTTAAGGTATAAATGCTTAATTAATTTAATTTTTATTGTGATATAATTAATTGTAATTAGGTTTTATTAAATTTAACAGGTTTTGTCCAGAAAAATGTTGTTGTTCTTCCTGGTATTCTCCTTATCCTACGTGGATATTGTTTTCTGAAAAAAAATAAAAAATAAACTTATCTCACTAGTCCCTCATATTTATTTTTAGTAAACATGCAATATCCAAATAAGATGAAGAGAACACTTTTAAGAACTGTAGCATTCATCTATTGCCAATTATTGGATCAATTGCTACTGATATCAAATCAAACAAAGTCGTTGAACAAAAAACTTTTAGAGATAAGAGTTATCCTAATAGAACAATCTCAACATCAACAATTGAAGTGTATCATCAAATCATTCTATTGTAATCTCGAGGGGTTTGTCCAGGTGATAAGTTGTCGCTAAATTTGTTCCTAATGTCTCATGAAGTATCAAATCTAAAGTTTGACTTTCGTTGAATGTAAACAATTCTTTGAAGCCACGCCTGTAGACAATAACTTGGGCCATACGCGACCTGTGTTGAGTAGCATAGCATTGCAGCTTTTACTAGTAAACATAACTAGTATATCTAACTGGTTTCTATGACATTACTCAATTATATATATACATATATATGTGTGTGTGTGTGAAGGGAACCAATTCAATGTTCAGTACATTATTTAGTTAGATAGTTGTATTTTCCATAACTTTCATATGTTATCGTTTCCATAAACTATCTTTTTATAGTAGACACTAGACAGATCAAAGATTTATTAAATTATACAAACCAACAACGTACCTTGTATTTTTTTTCTTGTACTTTAATGAAATAAAGAGAATCATGATCCAAAAGAGAAGGCACATGCTTCATAGTGTAAGATTAGGGACTAATAATGGACCCTTTCACAGATTTGGAGACATGAGTCTATTAAGGAAATTACCCGGAGGAAACATGTGAGCAAGATGAGTAAAACTCACACGGATAGTTATTATTTTAATTCCTTCATAGAATGATTATTTTAGATATTAAACATGCATACTTACAACTCACATGAAATACATTTTAGAATATAAACTCTACTTTTGTGAAATTGTGTGGCGAATAGTGTAATGATATAATATGAAAACTTGTAAATACATACATGTAAAAGACAATTACTAATTGTAGTGTATGACATGATGCTTCATATATAGATGAAGACCACAAGCTACTATTATACGGTTTATACGCTATATATAGTCAAAAGACTTTTGTTTATTATTTGGCGTTGAATCCAATTGTTTTATAGGTGCATGATCAGTGCAACCATGTTTGATTGATTGTCACAATGACGACGTCAACAATCCCAAACCTACCATAAATGGGTTAATAGCTTGGATAGACTATATGGAATTGGATTATGCCATGACCACTTTAAATATCATATACCGCGGTTATAATGCATCATCATTATAGTGTTGTCATTTAATGGAGGATTACATGTAGGAAGATGTCCCTTATACTCTGAAATCTGAAGCTAGTCCTACTTAAGCTTTTAGTTCTACTTCGATCTTTTCTCTATAAGTATCACTCTTTTTAAGAGAGATTTTATCAAACCCTTTCGTAATAACTTAACCATTGGAAATGTTCATTCATAATTTGAAGTTGGCCATGCGATCAACTACATCACCATCATTCAATATGGCATTCTTAAATGAAGGATATATTGAGCCCACAAGGAAGAAAATGGGCAACTTTCCTTTATTGCATGCATACATAGGACCTAGCATCGGAAAATGATCTTATCTATCTCACTTCCTTTTCATTTCATTCATTTAGTGTATTTAGGAAGATAATATTGTCCATTTATTTTTTTTTTTTGGCAAAATATTTTGGATAAGATCCATTTCTCCTAGCACCAGGCTTAGGGGAGCTTCAACTTCTCCAAAATTATATATATTATGAGGTACACCCTTAAAAATTAATTTCCTTTCGAAAAAAAAAATTTCACTTTTATTTACTTTCACAAACAATTTTATTTACTTTTCTCTCATAAAAAATTTAAAAATTTATTTCACTTTTATATTACATTGATAAATTCTTATTACCATTCCAAGAAAAATAAAATAGAAAAGGGCTTTGCCAAACATACCCGCGTGGTATTTTTGCGAGAGAGATACTACACTCATTTTTAAATGCATACCATCTAACGTAAGAAACATTAAATTCAAAATTTTATAATAATATATTTAAAATTTAATTGAATGTGTGTAGTATTTATCTTCGAAGGTATATGTACTTTGTGAGTAAATTGACTAAGACGTAGAAGAGAATTTGTAAACAACATCGACCTAATGACCTGTACATAATAAAGCTGACATGCACCGTCTATTAATTAAGATTTGAGCTCAAAATTCAACGAGTGAAATTGTACGGCCTGATGGGACAGTTTGGACAGCAACTAAGATATGTTTGGCCAAGTTTTTTTCTTTAGACACCATAATTATGAGGGTGTTTGTTAAACACCAACACATTACTCCAAGTTTCTCAACAATGCATTATTCACATATTAAAAGAAATAAAAATAAATTATTGATATAGGAAAATGAAAAAATTGTATTGAAAAGTAGAAAAATTTGTTTTGTAGTGATTTTTTTATTTGAATAGTAAATGATGTAATATAAAAAGTGAATGATTTGATTTGATTTTTTTTTTTTTTTTTTGAAAAAAATGAAGTAAATAATGTAGTGGAATTTGAAAAAATGTGATGAAATGGAATGTTGTTTAACAAATAAGGCCTATATATTGATATGAAAAAAATAATAATGTTTAGTATAAAAAAGTTAAAATGTTTTATTTTGTAGTAATTTTGTTTATGTGAATAATAATAAAAAAATGAATGATGTGATATAAAAAATAAAAATATTAAAATATTTTGAAATTATTTTTTGAAAATAATGATAAACAATAATAATGAAAAAAGAAAGGCTTCGCCAAACAAAACCTAAAGCCAATGGCACTAATTAGGACTTGCACGTCTCCTTTACTTTGACGGTTTAATAACATAAATAAATTTTATATATATATCCAAACAAAAAGCGGACCACAATATTACTGCCATTTTCCACACATAGGATTAAATGCTTAGCACAAAAAAAAAAAAAAAAGGATTATTTTTTTTATATTTATTGATGTATATCGTATTACTTATTTAAAATTTAAGATAAGTATATATATTTCATCAAAATATCACTTATTGTCATATTTCTTCCAAATTATAAATTTTGTCAATATTTCTCTTAAACTATCAAATAATGTTTTTTTTTTTTTTTAATCGTCTCTTCATTGATATGGCAATCAAATGGGGTAAAATGCTCAGTACAATGCCAAAGATATAATTTGAAATCTTCACAACTTAAACATTATCTATAACATACACAATATCTTTTCAAGCTATTATATGACAATATATATGCAAAGTCACTGTCTCAAACAATTTCAGGCGTACAAACAAATTCCGATGAATCATGTCTCTATCAACTGCCAGGCCATTGATTCCCTCGTTTTTTTTTTTTTTATCAATCGCAATTCCCTTTGCTGCCTTTCTCATAGTGACAATTATTCTTTATGCTTCAATAACTCATCCGTCATTGGTCTATTGTTTGCTCTAAGAAAATGAACCATAAGAAAACAAAAGATCGACTAGAAATCAATTCCGTTATTTTTAGGGATTTGTGAAAACAAAACCGCCTTAGAAAACAAATAAAACTTCACTCCATAGATTACTACTAAAAGCAGATCTAGTGCGGCTACATTCTTATTTAAAAACAATGAAAATACAATAATAAGTCACCGCTGACCAACCACATGCCGCTAGAAAGCGTCCCGATGACCATTGATACACTTGCCCTGTTCGATCTTTGGTGGAAGCAGAAAAAAAGGAGGGACAAGGGGAAGGTGAAAGCGCACAGGGAGGAGTAACTCCCTCCTCTCACTCAGCTATGTTCTCTCTACGTTGGTTTCTACTATCAAATAATGTTAATGTTTCTTCAATGACAAATATACTCTTCATATTCCTCAATATATATATATATATACTCTTCATGAAACTAATACAGAAACCAAGGGGTGGCTTGTTCAAGGTTTTTTATTTTTATTTCTTTTAGTTTTAGTTTTTTTTTCTCGAATTTATAAGGATATTTGTGTTATTTAAAATATTATGTGATCATTTTTTTTATTTTTTGCTGATCTTTAAGGAGACATTGACATTTTTTTTGGGGGTAATTTAAGTAGAAATATTAACAATTAAATGGTAGTTTGGAGAACATGTGTACTTTTCTCTAAAACATTTAAATGGTATGACAATATATGCATTATTAAATTTTTAAGTAGATCATGGAATGAATTTACATCCATTTCATTTTAAATGAAAAAAAAAAAATCATGATTCGCGAGTTACATTTTTACACATATTTACTGTTTTTTTTTTTTTTTCATTAGAAGTCTTGGATTATATGGGTTACATAACAAATTTGTTTATCTCCTATTATTTTATCATTTTCTATTCATATAAAGGGAATTTAAATCACATCTTCTTTTATGATGACAAAACATTTATTCAATTACTGTTTATACGCACCCTGGCGGATCCAAAGGAGGGTGGTGCAAAGCCGATCCGATTTTTTCCTTTTTTAAAAAAAACGTTTTTTTATTCTAAACCAAACTTATCCTTTTTTCGTCCCTCTTAATACAAATTTTTATATTTATCACTGACCATATTAATATATATGTTATATTTTTAAAAGGTTAAGTTTGATTTATAAAGTAATTCTATTTTTTAGATCCATTTTACACCGGTTAATGGGACGTATTTTGAGTGGTTGCTCATGTTAGCTACTTAAAAAAAAAAAAAAAAATCAAACACGCCACATTTGGTAGGGTAAAATTGACATAATAAATTAATGTGAAAAGTATTATTATTCTAATTCTTTATATTACAAAAATGAGTGAACGATCATCAGAAAAAGTGATTAAAAATTGGAACCAATCATAACCGGCCATTTAATGAGAGATCATTTTGTGGCCAACAGAGCAATTTTTTTTTTTAAGGGTTATACGAAAAATTTATTGCCTTCAAATATATTTATACAAAGGAGTTCTAAGCAAATACAAGTAAAATAAATAAATAAAAGTCAGTGTCTCATATAGTTACCCTAAGTTTAAACTATATAGTACTGTTAAATGGTTGAAAATGGCAAAGTTTGATCCAAAATATTCTTGGTTCATAGGTCAAGAAAAGGGCCAAGGGACAGAGTAAAAAATTATCATGGGTAGTGGCCAATATTTAAATTTTTTTTATTACCTTAAAACTTTTTTGTTTTTAGGAATTTAGGGGGCCATGTCCTATGCAAATCCCCCCTCCCTCCATCTCTGGCCATTGTGACACGTGGTTTTATGGTAATAGTCGGGCAGCTAGCGTCTTTGGCTGAGCTGCGAGAGGTGGGATTCACAACAAGAAGTAAGTGATCATAAAACGTAAACATCGTAGTGAGGACAATGGTTCCGGTTGGGCTCGAATTGTTGGAGGAGATGTTCATGGAGATTTTTGGAAATGGCTTAAAAGAAAGTTGATGCATAGGAGACATCTCTAGTATATATGTGTGTTTGTTTGTTTGTAAAATTGGGTTTCTATATATTGATCGTTGGTTTTCTGTTTATTAAAATTGGTTGGACAAGACTATTACAAGAGCATGGTGTAAATTTTTTTAAAAAAAAAATTATAAGGTTCATATATATCTAATAAGAAAGTAAAAGTTAAAATATCTTTTTGAAAAGAAACAAAAGAAAGTAAAATATCGTTTTAACCACAATTGATTTCCATACGTTACCCAAACAAACAGAGGCGCCCAAATGAGCAGAAAGGAATAGTAGAGAGTTTGAAATGAGAGATGCTCCTCTGAAATTATTGGTTAAATAGTTAAATTTAGATAAATATATTGCAGTTCTTTCTAGTGTTTTCTTGATCCTACATAAATATTGTTTTCTAAAAAAAAAAACTTACTTCACATGTCCCTCATTTTTTTTCTTAAGAAAAAAAAAAATATATATCCAGATTAGGAGAATACTAAAAAAACTATAACATTTCTCTTAAATTTATCTCCTTGTATTATCCTAAGTTTTTAAGACAAGTGATATTTATAGCATGTTTGGAATTGTATTTAAGAAATAGAGTTTTTAAGTAAAAAAAAAAAAAAAAAGTTTTAAATGAAGCTTTCGCAGGCATTTTTGAGCTTTTTAGACCCTTAAAAGTGCTTTTAATTTTTTTTACAAAACATATACTTTTTTCTTTAAATAGGCTTTTTAAGTGTTAAAATGTACTTTTAGACCCCTCAAGCACACACACCTAAACATGCCCTTAACATAATATCAAAGCTAAATATCTAGAGTCTAGAGTTCAGACTTGTTTCAATCATTCACCCACATTTCAATAAAATACGACAACCCCAAATAATTCGTAAGTTTTTTTTTTTTTTTAACAAAAACTGATCCAAAAGTTGATCGAAATAATCACATTAAAATTTCGTTAACATTGCGAAATAGTTGTATACAACAGTTTCGTATAACCCTATTCCATTTGGCTGATATGATAGTTCCAATTAGCTTTTATTAAAACAGAAGAAAAAAAAATGCAAAGTGTTGAAAAACGTTAGAAAATGAAGTTTCTTTCTTGTTGCGATACTCGTTTGAAATATGGTGAAAGTGGAGTCCCTTTCAAAGTAAAACGTTAAAGAGAAAGAGAAGAGAAAAAGAAGAGAAGAGGGAGGTGGGAGGGAAAGAGGAAGTAATAAAGCCGTAGATGATCCATTCCTCTGCCTCAAACTATCGAATTAGACAAGGCAAAACAGATAGTGGACCCCACGCATTAATAGTCCACCGCGTGGCATTTCCTCCGAGTAACCACACGCAAAAAACCCACCCAAAACAAAACAAAAAAAAAAAAAAGAGACTAGTCCCAGTCCCCCTCATTTCCTAACTAGTTGGACTCTCTCTCTCTACTTCTATTTACTTATTAATTTCAGTGCAGTGGCTTTCCCTTGCAATTACGTTCACATCGTTGGGGTATATCGGTCACTCCACAACCCCCCTCTCAGCTTACAGTACATACCCACCAATCACACCACTCCTTCTCTGCACAAGCCGCCTCATAACTGAGCCCTCCCCCCCCCCCACCCTCACCTCCTCTCCTCCCCCTAGCCTCTAGCTAGAGAGTAGAGAGAAAGAAGAAATTTTAGAAATTCATAGCCCAAAAGGCTCCGCTTTTTCAAAGCCTTTTCAACGAACAGCTGGTGTTCGCTTTCCGAGAGATTGCAGAGACATACTTGATGTGCACGCCATTGTAGCCAGCGAGCGAGCGAGCTTCACAGAGGTGAGTTTGAAAAGCTCTTTCTTTTTTCTTTCTTTTGGGTAATCATCTCTTCTAAAAGCTGACACTTTTTGCTGTCTGTGTGATTGTCTCTCAGAAACGACGCCGGGAAAGCGAAATGCTGGACTACGAATGGGGCAACCCGGGAGCGATGATGCTCTCGGGCGAGGAAGAGCCCGCTCCGGACCCGGACCAGACACGCCAAATCTTTGACCCTTACACCCAAACCTTCAACAACAGCGGCTTCAACCCTCAACAGACGACGGCCGCCTTCTCTCACTTCAACGCGCCTCAACAAACCCATTCCCAGCTCCACCATTCGCTGTTCGACCCACGCGCCTACGCACCACCCAGCGCGTCGTCATTCCATCCCTCCCAACTGCTCTCCCTCGACCACCCCGTTAACGGCGGTGCCGGAAGCGGAGGTGGGTACCTGTTGGTCCCGAAGAGCGAAGAGACGGTCTCTCGGCCTGTGGACTTTGTGTCCCGGCTCGGGCTTAACCTGGGAGGACGGACGTACTTCTCGTCGGCCGAGGACGAGTTCGTGAACCGGCTGTATCGGAGGTCCAGGCCGGCCGAGCCGGGGTCGGCGAACTCGCCCAGGTGCCAGGCCGAGGGGTGCAACGCCGACCTCACCCACGCCAAGCACTACCACCGGCGCCACAAAGTCTGCGAGTTTCACTCCAAGGCCTCCACCGTCATCGCCGCCGGGTTGACTCAGCGATTCTGCCAGCAGTGCAGCAGGTTGTGTCCACTTGACGGATTTTGCCGTCCCCTTTCCCCTCCTCCCCCCACCCACCATGCCACGCACTCTTTTTTTTTTGGCTAAATGATAAAACCTCCCCCGGTGGATTGCTCTCCGATCCTGAGGGTATTTGCGTCTGCAAAAACCCTTCCTCTTCGTATTGACTTGCTTGTTCGGTCGGGCAATTAAGAAGCTTAATTTTAATTAAGAAAGCTTAATCTTGATGCGAAATGACGGAAAGACCCCCGGCACTGGTTCATATTTCCAGTCCCCACCGGAAGGGAAATGTACAACTAAGAACAATCATTTTTTCTGTCAGCTCAGTCCCAAAGATGGTTGTAGCTTCCAACAGACGAAGACGCAAATGCCCCTGGAAGATGTGTTATTGATCCAATGATTGGCGCTGCCGTACATGTGGGGATTCCGAGGGCATTTGCGTCCGGAAATTTCACATCGCTGTTTGTTTTTTTTCTTTGTTCTCTTTTCACCACACTTTTTTTTTTTTCCGTTCGTACGGTACGCTAATAATATTTACCAAACTGGCATTTGTGATTTATAGTTTCTAATCGTCGCATTATTCGCTAAACAATTGTCACAGATTCCATCTTCTCTCGGAGTTCGATAACGGGAAACGCAGCTGCCGGAAGAGATTGGCCGACCACAATCGCCGCCGGCGAAAGACCCACCAACAAAATCAAGAACACCTGAAATCCCAGCCTGACAATGCCCGCAATTCCTCCTCTGAAAGTATGTTGTGTATATTAATTGTCAACTATGCGGAATTTGATCGAGCTGTGGGGTATGATTGTTTTCTTGTATGTATATATATATGTGTGTGTGTTTTTACAGGGTCTCCGCCGGACTCCGGAGCTCACTCAACGTCGTCGGTGACCGTGGCGGTGTCGCCGCCGCGAATGTCATTGGACTGCTTTAGGCAGCGACCTTTTCAAGGCGGCACTGCTTCCTCGGCATCATCAAGTTCGCTCTTTTTCCCAAGCGGTTAACATTTTCCTGAAACTTCCAATTTACGTGCTGTTTGTAGAAATGGAGGACGAATTAATATTGAGCAATAACAAAGCTTAATTTTTCTTTCTGGGTTTCTTCTATTTGCCCCTTAGCTTTCTGTTTGTAACATCTAATATATTTTCCCTGGAAAACAGATTCCCAAGTTGTTTTTTCATGTTTGATCCATTCTTTCTTTCTTTTTTTCTTTTTCCTTTTCTTTTTTTCCGGGAAAGATTGGAATTTTTCCCACAGTAGTGTCTGTTTGGTTGCAGGCAAAGTTGTGACAGGCACGGGTGTGCAGGTTTACTTTCGTTTTGGGTATTGCATAATTCACTTTTGTCTGCTACTGGAATTTTCCCGGAAAATAAAAAACTGCGAAATTTTCTTGGAATATTTGAGGTGGAAATTAAATAATGCTCACGCCGTCGTCAACCTGTCTCCTACATGGAGACTGTACTAAATAAACATATTATATTATAATAGTGAAATCAGTGAGATGAGATGGCCCATGAATCTAATCTCTCTCTCTCTATCTATCTATCTATCTCACGAACACACATTATGTATTGGGATCGGTGTGGGTATTATTATGTGAGTTGAAAAAAAAAAAAAAGGTAAAGAATTTTTCAAAAGGGACCCATTGGAGGGGGGTCTACCATGAACAATATATCTGCTTTGCAGATTGCATGGATTGCTGCAACTTGCAATGATCAATCTTTCTCTTGCTTTCAGGCAACCCCAAAAAAAAAAAAAAACTGTGATTTGTACTTTAAATGCATGAGAGAAAGAAAAAGGGGGTGGATCTTCACATCATGTAGTTGTTATGCATGGATAATGTACGGTAATGTTTCTTAATTATGGGGTTTAACCTTTGTAAGAGGGTTTTTTTTTGAAAATTTTTTTGATAATGTTTTAATTTTTTGGGTGGAAAGCGAAAAAAAGAAAGATAGCAAACAAGCCGGCGGACTTTGTTTTATTTAATGAGCAATAATGCTACCTAATCTAACTAGATTGATATGATCAAAAGACTGATAAATGTTACCGAATCAACCCAATGGGACAAATGTGGGATAGTGATATTGTAGTATTTAGCATTAAATGTAGAAAGTTTGCGTTTTCAAAGTACAGGTAAGAAGATTTTTTTTTTTTGAAAACGCACAATGTTAAAAGCTCAACTATAATTTTAAAGGTCAAATTGCGATTTTGTCAAACGTTTAATTGCGTTTTTAAAAATTATTTTTTCAAATTGCACTTTCTAAAATCGCTAATCCAAATAAAAACCTTAGTAGATTTATACGATTGCCATACAACTTGCTGATGTAACAATAAAAATCAACAACAACAACAACAATAATAATAATAATATTCATTACCATATCATCCTAGTTATATAAGAGTCGTATAGAAGTCTACTAAATAATATTACTCATAATTTAAAGATATTAACAAACAATTCAAAATACAAAACACAAAACACAAAAATTGTTTATCTTTTCAAAATGAACATAAAATACCCTACAAACATAATTAAAAAAAAAAAAAAAAAAAACCCTGATATTGAGTAAGATATAAGTAATGAACAAAATTAAAGGAAGTATTAACTTTGGGTGTCAAAAAGTACGAAAATAACTGCAATAGAAAAGCACAAGCTTGGTGTGGGACTGGATCTCAACCATGTGCAACCTTCTTGCTTTGTAACTGCATGGCTGATGGGTCCATGCAAACAACTTCTCACCTTCATGGCTTCAATAGGAGAAATGAGGAAAAAATTCATTGATTGGATTTAAAATAAAATAAAAATATATTTTTGATTTTTTTTTTTTTACGAGAAAAGTAAAAAAATTAGTTTGTTTTGCGTGTCACTTTCACCGTAGGTTTGGTTCTAAACAATCGTTAAAACAAAAACAAAAACACGGTTTGTTTGGCAACACTTTTTTGCCCAATTTTTTTTCCCAACGAGGTTTCGACTTGATGACGTTTTGGCTGGGTCTGTCGATTTTAAAACGAGATACTCAAACTAGAAAAATAGTTTACAGTTTTTAAAAATGAGAACCATTTTCTGAAAATTAAAAGAGGTTTTTGATTTGGTTATATCGAAAACATTTTTCGTTGACTAATTTTTTTTGTCACACCAAACACCAAAAGGTACAAAAATCATTTACGCCGAACAAACGAAACCTTAAAACTGTTTTAATCTTTATATTACATTAAAATACTTTTTTAACTACCGACTACTACTACCATGAAGAGAAAACAAATAATTAAGTGCTCTACTTGAGAAAATCTCTTATAATACACTAGATATGCTAATGGGCTTGAACCAAAATATCCTAGCATTTTTTTTTTTCATGCCATAACAAATAGAATACGTACAACGGCTAGCAGCATGATTGGAATTGCGTTTAAGGAGTCTAAAAGTGCTTTTAACACTAAAAAAATTCGTTTAAAGGAACAAAAAAAAAAAAGAACTCATTTGGTAAAAAAAATTAAAAGTACTTTTAAGGGTCAAAAAAACTTAAAAATGGTCAAAAACGCACTTTTAGCAAATGCTTAAAAATAAAACTTTTGTCCAAAAGCTTTTTTTAACTTAAAAACCCATATTTGTCAATTAAACACAATCTTAAACATTCTATTAGAAGAGGGACTTCTCCTTACCAATAGGCCCCAACCACTCTAGTAGAGTTGTGATTAAAATTCGGACAACAAATAAAAGAGGTTAAAGAACCCAAAATTTTAAGGTACCCCTGCCGTTTAAGTTGTTGGGAAACTTGCCCTAGCACCTTAGGACTTGATCTCCTCTCTTATTTCTTGTATGAATAAATTTTTTTAAAAAAAAAAAATTTTAAAAAATCCCAATCCACTAAGGCAATATTCCATCCTAACTAGGATTTTCCAGTATGATTATATTTTAATTTTTTTTTTGACATGTTCACACAAGGGTCGGGGAAGGGGGGATTCGAACTTGTGACCTTCGCTTCATAAGACGTGGTTCACAGCCGATTGAGCTACCTCTTAAAGACGATTATATTTTAATTGTACAATAAGATTTTCCAGAATTTTCCACCATGTCATTTAGACATTTACTAAAATTTAAATTTATATTTGGATTTTCCAGGATACCATACACTAAAATTTTGTGCAGGCTATGCAACCCTAGCTGTTGTGACAATAACTCATGATGAAGCCTTTTTCTTTTATTTTCTTTTATTTTTTCTTTTTTTCTTTTTTTTTTAACTTTTTTGGATAATTGAGTAACTTTTATAGTTCCCAAACAAACACATTACAATAACTCGTGATGAAGTCTAAGATCATAACAATCATTGCACAACCCCTAAATCAATTTGACTTTATCATAAATTCATGATGGTGACGATGACATTTTCCTTTCTTTCCCCACCCCCTTTTTTTTTTAATTTTTTAATTTTTTATTTATTTTTATTTTTAGCAAAGTAGAATTATCACCGTTATGCTAATAACTAATTAATATGCGAGTTTGTTTAATATAAATTTTAGAGTGTTTTTATTTTATTTTTGGTTGTAATATGATATAAAAGTTTTAAAAAATAAATAAATGTTTTAAATTATTTGTTAATTTTTTTTATGTAGAATCATAATAAGCAATTAGTGTTCGATTCGGTGGGAGAAAACCTCAATTTATGGTAAATTATTGCTTACATAATATAATTGACTAGCTCAACATTTTTAGGATGTTCTTATTTAGTTAAAAGTGCGTTTAGGATTGCGATTTAAATGTTTTGAATTATTTATTAATGTTTTTACTCATTATCATAATAAGCAAATAGTGTTGGTTTTGGTGGCGGGAGAAAACCTCAATATATTATTAAATTATTTGCTTACAAAATATAATCTAGCTCTCCCGTTTTAGTTAGGCTGTTTTTATTTAGCTAAGGATGCGTTTGGTATTACGATTTCGCAAAAATAATGTGTTTTAAAAAGATATTGTAAAACGTAAGGTCGGGCGTTTAACATTGCAATTTAAAAAACACTTAATAGTTGATAGGTCAAGGGTGTTTATTTGAAAAAACGCGAATTTAAATCAAAATCACGATTTTACATAACAAATAGTTGATAAAAAAAAAAATTATTTTTTAACATATTTTACCAAACATCTTTGCGATTTTAAAAACGCAATTTTTAAAATCCCACGTATTGAAACCGTAGTCCCAAAAATAAACCAAGACATACAATTACTCTAGCATGCATTAATCATGATGATGACAAGAAGGTTAGTCATTCAATTCCCTTAATTACGCTAATTAATAAGCAATTTTATTGAACTAAATCAGATGATTCTGACTAATATAATTAGTCATATGTATATGATAAATCGACAATTAAAAATCTGATGATGGTGAAATATGATGTTTGTTTTGTTGTTATATATATATATGGTATTGACCGCTGTCAGTCAAGTTCACATGAAAATCATGTATGCTAGCTAGGAAACTTATTGTGGAAGCCTCCATGCACCTTCCAGGAAACTTATTGTGGGCCATCTATTTTTCACTTTACTGGTTTTTTTTTTTTTTTTTTGGTTGGGGTGGCTTCCAAGGAAGCATCCGTAGGGTTTGTTTGGTTCTCGGGAAGAAGAAAGTAAATAACAAACAAGAAAATTTATCTTCTTTCGTGGCTAATTTTTATTCATTTCATTGTAGGTTTTGTATTAAAAGAGTTGTCGTTTTGGTTTATCCTAATAGAATATAAATATTTAAGCTTTTAAAATAAATGATTATTTAACATGTTAGCAGAGCACGGAAGTAGATTTGTTGGAGATAGTTGAAATAGAAGATGTAGAGGGTATTTGTATTATGGCTAGCTATTCCCACCTTAAGCAGAGATTATCTAAACTATGGTATTGTTTACTCCCTTGTAATCCATTTACTCTGGTCGTGTCGTAACTATATACTTATCAATTGGTATCAGAGCATAGTTAAGAAAAATGAAAGAATATAAAAAAATTGAAGCTGACATGGGAAAAGCGAGGGAAGGAAAACACCTATCGAAAATAGGTGCCAACTTCTCTGTTGAACGCAAGTAGCAGCTAGAAGCAGTGGCAAATAGAAATTCGTATTAGGAGGGGCGAGAAAATGAGGAGTATGGGTTGGGATAAAAAAAAAAAAAAAAAAAAAAATTACCTTAAAAAGTTTTTTAAAAAAAAATTGGAGGTGTGTGCGCCCTGCGCCACTCCCCTTTGCATCCGCCACTAGCTAGAAGGCATCATAAGAGAAATCATTGAGCTTTTTAAAGAATAATTAAACAAAAATGGATGAACATGCATTTTAGCCCCCAAAACTATTACCTTTGCACTTGCACCTCCGAACTTTAAAAAGTGCTGTTATGGCCTCTCATACTATTGCTGCATGTCAAATTAGACACTTTTATATTTTTATCTACAAAATACCCTTAAATATATTAAAAAAATTAAACCAACAAAAAAACTTAAAAACCCAAAAAGTGGTGGCCCATTTTTTTTTTTTTTTTTTTTCAAATTGTTGTTTTTATATATTTTTTGATTTTATATATTAATAACTTCAATGATATTTTGAGGAGAAAAATGCAAAAAATTTAATTTGGCATGCAATGATGATATGTGGGAGCATGGATGTCACTTTTTAAAGTTTAGAGACATAATTATGTCCCCAAGAGGTAGCTCAATCGGCTGTGAACCACGCCTTATAAAGCGGATGTCACAAGTTCGAATCCCCCCTCCCCTACCCTTGCATGGACATGTTAAAAAAAAAAAAAAAAAAAAAAGGGACATAATTATAAATAGGTGATAATTTAAGGAGTTAAAGTATAATTTTTCAAAAAAAAAAGTAATGGTTTTATCCCAGCAATTTAACCATGGTGGGCAGTGGCCTAACTAATATTTCATGGACCCATTGGGGCATCCACTTCACCCAAGACTTACACTGGCGGCCATCTGGCCGGGTCTGGATCCGTGGATCGGGTCAAACCATCAAGGCTCAAACGGGTAGTCTTATGGACCGGATCCCTCAAATTAATTTCTCAAGTTTTCAGATGACTAGGAAGATTAATGTCAAGTAAAGTGTTGATGCTTCTGAGTCACGCAAGTATATATATATATATATGAGATTTAAATTCTCTTTCGGTGCCTGTGTTTTTAATGCACTATGAAAGTGACCCAACAAAACAATCCCATTATCGAATCTAGAAACGTTTGGAGAAGTGTCTCTTTCTACGATCTTTTGCCCCAATGTTCTGTCCCCCATGCAATGGCAAGCTAGGACCAAGTAATCCCTCGATCATTTTCTTTTCTTCTTTTTTCTTACTATTAGTAGTGGTGATTTAGTAATCTTAAAGAAATTTCTAAAATAGTTGAGAATGTATTAGGGTTAGACTTCAATTTCTGAAATAAGAATCCTCAATTTTATTAGCTAGTATTAGCCGCTTTGAGTTCTATTGATGGCCTAATGGGGTTGAGTCTGATCAAAAATGGCATGATAGGATTGAGTTAGGGTATGGCTTAGTCAGACTTATATAAACATATATGGTTCCCACCGTCTACACCCTATTAGCTAGTGTTAGCGCTTTGAGCCCTACTAATGCCCTGATCAGGTTGAGTTTGGCTATGAATGCCCTGATAGAATTGAGTCAAGCTATGACTTAATCGGACTTGTATGAGCGCATGTGATTCCCACCGTCTACGCCCTATTAGCTAGTATTAGCTACTTTGAGTCCTACCGATGCCTTAATAGGGTTAGATCAGGTTATAAATGTCCTAATAGGATTGAGTTAGACTATGGTCTAGTCAAACATGTATGAGTGGCTATGGTTCCCACCGTCTACTCTCCTCCTGTGCAGTTCCTAGTGAGCAAGTGTTACTATGGTCATACCCAGCATAGTTATAGTTGGTCTCCCCTGCCTATCTTTTTTTATTATATTTAAAAAAATCCCTCAATTTTTTGTTTGTAAGTTCACATTTTTGTTTAGTTTCCTTAATTATATTCTTACTTGTACCACTAGCATTGGCTTCTCTATTCTCCATTTCTATCTAAAATTTGGCTAGAATCAGGGACAGATCTATAGGGGAACCAAAGATGGCCCTGGCCACTCCCCAAGTCCTCCAAAACAAAAGTTTAGGTGTTAAAAAAAAAATTTTGCAGGCCATTGGCCTTGCCCAAAAAAATTTATATCTTGGTCCCTCCCCATCGAACTTTCTAGATCCGTCCCTGGCTAAAATCCATTGAGCCATACATTGACTTATCTATTCTCAATCTAAACTAGCATTGAGATGGAGCCACTACACTTGCTCAAATTTGGAGAATTAACTCTTTTAAATAAATAAAAAATAGATAATCAAATGCGGAATATATTTAAAAAATAAAAAAAAAAACCTTAGCAAAAATAGAAAACCAAATATTAGTGCTCTTATACCCCTTGAAAAACTTTTGAGGGGATCACGTTTTTATAGTTGGAATCGAGACTACTTAAGCAGGGATTTCTAGTTTTTTTTTTGAGTAGGGATTGCTAGTTGTTGATTAGCTGTTGCTTGGTCTCCTTGTTGATTAGTTGTTGATTACCAACCGAAACCGACATTATCAACCGTCAATTAGTGACAGAACAAAAAGTTGACAGAATAAGTATGTGAAATTTTTGACTTCACCAACATTATCGGCACGAAATGTGAAAACACAATTTTTCTTTCGAAACCGACATTACCAACAGACTCTTGACCTTAGTTGGCACAATATGAACCCTTAAATTAATTTAATAAAATGAATGGTTAAAAAAAAATGTTAATTTATCCCATACAATACAATAGTGCATAGCCTAGGTATAGGTATATTGTATTATTGCCTAAATATATATATATATATATATATATATGTGTATATGTGTGTATATTATAGCTATAGGTATGGCCCCATCATGTTGAATGCACTAGCCAAGTACTAACCCTAACCCTTATGATACTGTTCATTCCCCTTTACTTTTCAAACCCTGCACGTGGAGGGTTTCTTTTGGTTTGTCAGTAGCTTCATGTGTGGGCCCTCCATCTGATTCAGGAATGATATGTTGCTGCTCCTTCACGTGCACTGCACGTGAAACACCAAAAGATAGCCCCCCTCTGCTCCCAGCTTGGGACCCATTTTAATTCATATCAAAATATTAATTCACACACCCAATATGCATCCAAAGGAACATGTGTTTTGAAATAAAATTGTAGAAAATATAAATGGGTTTTTAAAATATAGCGGTTTATAAACGTGAAAAAAAAAATTCAAGTTTTCACCCATCAAGAAAAAGGGTGTATTTAAAGGCCGGACAGTAATTTTATCAAACGATGAAATATGTTTTTTTACTAAAAAATACTATATACGATTAATGTGTAATATAATATGGTATGATTAGATTAGTATTTGTGCACAAAAATATGTGTTAATTGCTAAAAGGGTGCACCCTTTTAGCAATTCATGAATATGGATTATTTGGTGCTGTCTAAGAAGCATTTTAACTCTTCAAATAAATGGTCATTTCATAATAATAATAATAATAATAATTAATATTATTATTATTATTAGAGGGATATATTAGTTGTGGAGGTGGATGTACGAAGTGCAATTCATGAATAAGGATTATTTGGTGCTGTCTAAGAAGCATTTAACTCTTCAAATAAATGGTTATTTCATGATAATAATAATAATAATTATTATTATTATTATTAGAGGGATATATTAGTTGTGGAGGTGGATGTACGAAGTTTCACCTGAACAAGTGGAATATCAAAAAGGGACAATTATTGATACCATAGAAAGTACAATAAATTATTTTGGGGAGAAAGACAAGGCCAAAAGGTATCTTAAGGTAACATGATGATTGAACAAAGATACACAGCCGCATGGATAAAATAAATAAAATAAATTTAATTTCAATAAAATAAAATAAAAATTTGTACAAAAAGAGTGAGAAAGAGAGAGGGAGAGGGGGGAGAGACAACATTATTAGAGAGTCCCATCCTATGATTGGATTAGGAATAAGTCCATGAGGTCTTTTCAAGATCTAAGTCATATGAAAGGACAAGTTTTTGTGTTAAATAAAGGAGTTGCTTACTACCTTTTCAGCATCATATATATTTTGATCATATTTAGTTCACAATCATTAGCTTAAACCCTTGAAGATTTTACAATTTTAATCAACTTTGAGGTGTGTTTAGTTCATTATTGAGCCTTTAATCATCATGGATTGGAAAGGAGCCTTTTTTTTTATAGAATTTGGACTGAAAGGAGAAAACAACTTTTCTCTATTTTCAATCAACTCAAATCTCCATATTTCTTGTGTTTCATTACCGACACAATTTGTCAATTTCTTATCATGCTCCTTGAGGTTGTTTCGTTTGACTACCCCAAGTGATTAGAGAGCAATCTCATTTGACTATTTGGAAGTTGTCAAACCACAAGTAATATCATATGGTTATAAGGTGGTTCTACAACTCTATTAATTTTTTATATATATAAATTTTATTATAGGTTACACATATCACAATATAATTGGTGCTAACGTATCACTTTAACTGTTTTCGTCAACAATTTGGATGAAATGTGGATGCAATGACTTATTTTTACTTTTTGCTTGCTACACCAATTTTATACCTTAGAGAAACCATCCCAAACTTTTTGTTTGATAGTTTTTTTTTTTTTTAACATGTCTGTTTAAGGAGAGGGAGGCTAATAATTACCCGCAAGCCATGTTTAAATTAGTTGATTTGATTATCTACAACCACAACTGATTAAATGATTTGAGTATAAATACATTTACAAATATTTCCTCCAAAAATTTTCAACCTAGTTTATTAAGCAGGCACGGACAAAAGCATTTTAGACACATGTTAGTTTAATAAATTGGATTTGAGATAAATCTTCCAACCTAGTTTGAATAAAAACTTTATCCATGTATTTTGAAAAAAAATTTATCCTAAATTCATTCACAATTCGATGTAGAGAAGTTACACAAATTTTTATCAAGGCTATGTTAGGGACCATAGAAGAATATAGTTTTCAATCAACTACCATAAGAAAATAGGAAAATGTTAGGTACTACTATATTTTTACAAACTCACGTGACAAATTGCATTATTTAATTAAAGAAAAATGATTGAACGTGTGGGATTATATATATAGGGGCAACCTAATTTATGGCCCCCCAAAAATTTTTACGGGTTAAATGAATAATTCATGTGTAGTTTTCCTCTTTATCAAAAGGGTTAAATACAAAAGTGGTCCATGCGCTTTTAGTTTGTATCTAATACGTCCTTGAATTTTTAAAAGTAATAAAATTAGTCCTTATATTTTATGACAGATTAAAATCAATTCTTCTTCTTATTTTTAAAAAAATGTCAATTGGTCCAATCACCTTGCACCACGTGTACCATCTGTATATAATCATCAAATATTGTTAAATCAGTTCTCCATCTAGTTCCCTAGCTCCACGCCAGCCCCATGACATCACCAATTTTAAAAACTCCACCATCTATATATAATCATCAAATACTGTTAAATCAGTTATCCATCTAGTTCCCTAACTCCACATCAGCCCCATGACATCACCAATTTTTAAAACTCCTCTATATCTCATATTTTCGTATGAAGTGGCCCCAAAATTAATTTTATGACTATCATGAAATGACGTTACACACAAAAAATAAAATAAAATAAAATCCTATTTCTAGCCTTGAGATAGCTATGTTTGCCAAAGAATTAGACCAACCCAAAATCTCAAAAAAAAAATTAAAAAAATACTATTCATTAACCCAAACTTTTTTACCTTTTTTCTCACATCAATCAAATTTACTACGGTTATAGTTCACTTCTTTCTTTCAAGTCCATTCCCAAACACACCCTAATTCTCCTACCAGAGACGTGTCTCACATTGTTCACTATTCTTCTGTTGTATAACAAATTTCTACACAATGATAAATTTTGTTTTTGTTGGAGAGAGAGAGAGAGAGTTCCAAAAACTGTATCCACTTTAATTTCCAGGCCTACAGCATTCACAATTTTGCTTAGGCTTTAGACCTAAGGGGACACCAAGACAGCTAAGTCTACTGCAATCATAAAGGCAGAAGTGGAATCTTCTACCAAATTTGTTTCAGAGGACTTCTTCTCATTTTTGAGGCATGCATTCAGTGAAAGAAACTTGTCTGCAGAAAACTTTGAAATAATGAGAGCTTTGCTTTGTCTTTACCAATTCTTTGTAACTTTGAGGAGCCTTTTCACATGCTGCACTTCATTGTATGGTGACTTGACCTGCAAAGATGCTCAATCATTAAGTCTTATAATTTCTTTCTTTCTTTCTTTCTTTTAAAAAATAATAATAATGATGAGAAAATCAAACACCCTTCCTGATTTGACTACTGAATTCCCTTCCTACTGATTTCTGTTATTCTTTTTCTTGTTTTAACCAGCTATTATTGTAAATTTTTTACCTCCTTTTCAGTATGCTTTGCTTCGAGTAGTATTCCATTAGCTCTGCTGCAGTCCTTCTACCAAGATAAAGATCAATCAGCATTTCTCATTATTGGGAGCTATAAAAATTTACCAACATGTCCTACTTTCTGGTTAAATTAACAAGGGTGGTAAAAAAAAGTACAAGCACTAGTCAAGTTTTATACCTACGACATCACATGGATGTGCTTTTAGAAAGTGTTGCACAAAAGTAAAGAAACATCTACTGATGTAGGGTTCTGTCGGTATATGGAAGCAGAAAAGAATACTTCGTATTGTTTGTCAAATTCATGGCAATGTTCATAGGCCTAGAAAGAAAAAAGAATGCAAATGTCCTGAACACGGTTAGAACACTAATTATATAATGATTAAATCAACCATTTTCGATCTATTTAAAACTTTTGAGATAAATAATGACTTAAGATGTTACCAAAACGAATGTCCCGACTTCAAACTTTAACTCTATCGTTCACAAACAATCACCTAGAATGAAGTCATGAAAAAGTAGACATTTTTAGTCTTAGAAGTTGCAGCCATCCTTTGGATCACTTTTTGCAGATTAATGAGATTTATGGTGTTCCTCAGATACAACTTACCACATGAATATTCAAAGACATCTTGTCTATATGTTCTTATATATAGTTCTGGCCGCATGCATGCGTAGATGGGGTTTCGGCAGTAAGAGATTTTTTTTCCAAATGGATTATAAATGATATTATTCTATACACAATATCCTTACTGATTGATGAAATTATGAAGCAAAACAAATGATCACAAGAATTATACAGCTTGAAAAACTATAATCCCTACAAGTCTATATGTCCTCACACTGAAAGATACAGTTATATAAATGCTTAAAAAGAGGGAAGAAAAAAAAAATCAGATTTCATGGGTTCCATGAAAGGAGTTCCATAGATCAGAACACTCTTCTTCCTCTTCCTTACTCTTCCCCCTCACAGACAGTAATCCAAATGCCGAGCTAGAAGCCTGCATGAGATCTAGTGTCAGCTGTGTGTCACTTTCATGGTACCTATTCCAACTATGTGGCTCGGGAAACATTTGGTGCTGGTTGGGCATGACAGAATTTGATCTTCGTTGAGCCTCACCTATATCCTCTATTCCATGGCTTTCTGTATACCTGTCAGAATATTTGATTAAATTATTGAATTTACTATTTTCTATTAAGTTTTTGAAATAAATGGTAATTTAATATGATATCAAAGCAAAAGGTCTTGAGTTCAAACATTATCTCTATCATTCACCTCCTATTTTATTAAATATTCTATACGTTTGAGCCTCACTTATTAAGAGAGATCAATTTGTGCTCACAAGTAAGCAGAGTGTTAGAATATTGATTTCTTATAAGTTTAACCTTTTGAGATGAATGGTAATTTAACAATACCGGTCTCGATCCAAAATGAGCTGCCCCGCCATGATGGCTGCACGGTGCTCTGCTATCAACTCACGAAGTGCTGCACTAGATCTTGAGGAGATATCGGCAGGAGAAACCCAAGAATCGGTCTTGGATGACAGAAGAGAGAGAGCACGTCCTGTCGGTGATGATAAGTATGGAAACCCCCCACCTATAAACAAATTTACATCATGTTGTTAACCTTTATTTTCAATTACAAGATTCATATTCATGTTAACTCCTAACCATTACAAATACATATGATGCATGAGTAGGTTAGAAATGCACATGCAAGAAGCTTAGCATGACTTGTAGGTGCATGCATGACATCATTTTCCATTGCCTATTGCAAACACGACAAATGCTACTTACTCCCAATCGCTTATTCCCTTATGTAACTGTGAAAATCATCGTTAGATTTTGAACGAGTTAACCTGTATATGATATATCAACGGTGATTTTCACTGCCACATTAGGAAATAAGAACTTAGATATTCAATGGAATATTTAATCATATCTTTCCCTCAAATTGATGTAGTTATGGTTGATAAATTTATGTAAGCATGATCTATGTTTGGCACAGATGCAATTTTGTAGTTTGAAACAATGATGTATATATAATCTTATAACAAGTTTGTAATAAGGAATGGAAAATGCTTGGGATACTAAAGTTTTTACTACAATTCTCATACAAACTAGCGTGACCATCCATAATAGGTGAAATGGTGTGGACTATCACATTAGTTTGCAGTAAAAGTTACAGTACCCCTAGCAGCACTTGTTGCATATACTACGTTCACGTCGTCTAGGAAACATATCTATTGTATCAATAATGTTGACTAATTTCTTTTCTCCAAGTTTTCTACGTAATGAATTCACAAGATGCAGTAGGTTCACTCCATGTCTCCATGTGTAAGCGTTTAATTTCAAACCATATACATCCTACTGGATATATGTTAACAAAACAATGCTCGAGAAAAAAAAAAACATGCATTAGGAGTGTCTGAGCAAATTTTACAACTTTAAGAATAATTTGAAACAGGAATGTTTGCTTGAAGAACCATTAAGGTCGAGAACTTTGTCAAAACTATCCAAATCTCCTAAAAGTTTTACCAGAGCATTTAGAAATATACTTAGTGAAATCACTGTGAATCATCAACTTTCTACGTGGTAGGAATAAATCTATATTGCCATGCAGAACAGGTTTCCATGATGAAAAAGAGGAGAGTTAATCATTGTCACAACATTGAGTTGTGATGCGCATATAGGAAAATGCTTGAGGTATATAACTTTTAATGCAAAATCATTTACAAACTGATGTGATAGTCCATCTTTATAAGGAACAAAGTAAATTTTTCATATATACAGTGTAAAGGAAAAGAAAAGCTTTCTTTCTACTCCGTCAACTGGCCAGAAAAAAGAATAGTTAAAGCAATGCACGTAAAAACGGATTTAGAACTTTTTATTAGAATATAAATTAAATGATCAAATTAACTATTTTCCTATAAACCTGAGCTTTTGGAATAAGTTCCAATTGCTATCCAATCTTATTATTATAATCAATACGAATTAGAGAGCTCAACATGGATTATACAACATAATTATAAACAAATTATACCACA
The DNA here is from genome assembly GCA_006937295.1 of Carpinus fangiana. NCBI lineage: Eukaryota > Viridiplantae > Streptophyta > Magnoliopsida > Fagales > Betulaceae > Carpinus > Carpinus fangiana. Next base: position 31,871,941 of record CM017324.1, read on the forward strand.
GAAATAGATCTGATTAGTGGCATGCAATAATAATTTATTGTACAACAAGCACCATGAATAGTAACATTAGAGTTAAGCACATGACAAATATGCAAAATGGGAGCGGCTCCCCTCCCATTTAGAATACTCTCATTCCCTCCCATTTATATTCAGGAATAGTGCTATATATATACTACACTCTCATCTTACCCCTATCCCACATGGGCCGATGTGACAGTGCTCACCAATCCTTAATATTTTTTTTCTTTAACAACAGTTGATCTTACCATATCAGCTCAGGAGGATGGAAGTGAATTGAGAGTATAGTATGTAGCATTACTCTTTTATTCAGACGTACAATATTATATAGATGTTAAAAAAGAATTTAAAGTCAATATAGTGTCAATACTCTTTTAACCCCTGGCTAAAACATTGTTACTATTAACAGAAGTATAAAGTCAACCTTATGCTACTATAGAATATGATATGAAGAAGTATGATTCACAAAAGTAATCAACCAATTTTTTTTATTTATTTTTTTTCCTTTTTTCAGAAGTCTAACATTATAATGGAGATTAATTTGGGTATGTATAGTAGTTAGGTACCCTTTTTTTATGAGGAATACTGTTTGATTACTTCATTTGTATCATTCAGTCTAGTTACAAAATCTCTTTGGCCAAACAAAGTTGATTTTCTTTTGGTCTTTTCTTTGTAACCAAGATACCTTTATTTGACAAGTGCCGACCCTACTAAACTAAAATATTTGAGAGCTATAAAATATGGACTCTAGAGACAAGCAGAAATATGATCTTCAAACCCTAAGCATCATAGGACTAACAGATTCTTATTCTTCATTTTAACAATTAGGCAAGTGAGATTACTGTTTGGCAAGAAAATTAAGCATCCCACCACATGATGAGATGATAAAACTTGAACTATTTAATTAAAAATAATTAGGTACCTATGAAATCTAGAAAATCCTAATTCAACATAAGTATGAGTACAAAGTTTCCCATAAAAAATTATATTTAAAATATGATTTCTTTCATTTATTAAAAATTGTACTTTTTTTCGTTTTACTAGCCCTACTTAAGCAATATTATATTGATGTTTAGTCCCTTCATATGATCAAATAAGTAGGTCAACAACATAGGAATAATCTGTTAAATCTCATTTCCAATCGCTTGGAAGGAATAAACGAAACATAACCTTTTAAGACAAATAGTGATTTAAAATAGTATCAAAACAAAGATCCTGAGTTCGAACTTCGTTTATGTCATTCACTTCTCATTTCAATTAAATATTCTACATGTTTGACTCACTTATTAAGGGAAGTTTACGCCTACACGTAAATGAGGGTGTTAAAAGTATTTAATTAAATGGTTTACATTTACCCTTTCCTATAGTTAACTGGCTTTAACTTTGAGATACTACTACTGTCTTTCCAAGATGGGCTTGAAAATGTGCCACATAAATTTTTGTAACAAAAGAAACATAAAATCACATACAAATTACTAAGATGCATGTTAAAAAATTAGATGGGCAAGCTTTATAACTAAATTTCTACAGGATGCACGCTTATACAAAGAGCAATAGTACACATCTCCGGTGCTCAATCCCTGAGGTAGTTATAAAAATCACCAATAGAAGCTACATTTAATCGTAATTTTTACTGACACGTTAGAGGGAGTATGTGTAGCACTCCAATATGTAAAAAGGGATTCATTTCAGCAACTTATTTTGTAAGAAAACTTGATGGATGAATCATGAATAATATTGTTGGGCCTTAAATAGACTAGTGTGGCTGAGAATGTATAAGAACTGTGAAGTCTGAACCATGATGCTTTTTTCTTGGGATTCACCCCCAAGGCAAAGACTTTTACCCTAAGCAAAGGTGCACATCTTTCTGAAAAAACCCATTCCCAGATTTCCAATCCAATCAAAATGCAAATTTAGCTAGAGACGAATGATTACAGTACAATCCTATTAAAAGAAACTTTTTTTTTTCAATAAAAACAAAAAGGGCAAAAAATTGACAAAAACATGTCTCTATAGTATACCTTGAGAAGTGTTCCTGGTAGCAGAATCATGAGCGCTCTTCCTTCTTCGCTCGTTGTGCCCCGCCAATCTCCTCCTGCAGCTCCTCTTCGAATCGTCGAATTCTGACACCGCATGAAACCTGCATTCATTTCATTAACACTGTCGATCTTTCATCTCATTCTTTGTTGCAGCAACAAGATAATTTCAAAACCCCTTTCACATGAAATAAACACCAAAAATAATAATAAATCATTTAGACAAACGTACACCTTCAAACAGGCCCATTAACAGCAAGATGATTAATGTGCCGCACGTACAAAATGTGTGACGGTAAAAATTAGCGTTGGATCGATAAGAGCTTATCAAAAAAAAAAAAAAAACGACGATTAATTCATAGTCAAACGTGTTTTTGTGGTATAAGTGTATAACAGTCGTATAATTGTGGTAATTGATAAATGTTGAGGGTCTAATTTCTTATTCTTTTGGGGTTGGGAGGAAATACCTGCTACACTGCTGACAGAAGCGCTGCTCTAACCCTAAGACGACGACCCTGGGAGCCTTTGAGTGCATTTCACAGACCTTGTGCCTCCGGTGATAGTCCTTGGCGTTCAGAAGCGGCACGTGGCACCCCTCCACCTGGCATCTCGGCACTGTTGCCGGCAACGGCGAGGAAGAGGAGGAAGGGCCACCACCGCAACCTCTATGTTCAGTGGTGGTGGTGGTGGTGGTGGTGGTGGTGTAGGGTTTGCCTCTCTTCCCTACAGATGATGACCTAGCCACGTGGCGATCACCCAGAGGGGTAGCGTCCTCGAAGTAGTGCCTCTTCCCCAGATTTAAGCACATAAGGTGTGGGTCCGGGTGGCGCTGGGACCCATCTCCGGCGCCGTAGAGAGAGCCTTGCTGCTCCTGGTGGTAATGCAATTGCTGGTGGTGCACGCCAATATCTCCTCCACTGTGGTGAAAGAAAAATGGCGCGTGCGCCGCACTCCCCTCCTCGCGCGTGGCGCTGGAACTCCCCGCCGTGATGGTGGCGGTGGCTGTCGTCGTGTACAGCGTGTTGCTACTATTATTCCCCCAATCCAACCTTGAACTACTGAGCTCCCAGATATCCCACCCAATATTCCCGTTATTACTATTCTGCCCCCTGTTACCGTTGCTCTGACCGAACATGTTCCCGCCAATCTCCATTTCTGGTTTTCTTCTCTTTTTTTTTTTTTCTTTTTTTAAGGCAGCAGAAGAAGAAGAAGAAGAAAGAAAGAAAGAAAGAAGAGATATTTGTTTGAGACAGACAGAAGAGTCTCTGGTTTCTTTGTTCCACTCCAATGGGGTTAAAACACTCCTTGAGAGAAAAGCTGCAAAGCTGCAGCAGAGGAGAGAGCAACTAATAGAGGGTGTGGGGGAGACAGCGGCAGTGTCACGTGAGATGCAGGTATGGCACGTGCAAGGAGCAAAAGGTGGGACCCACCCCTCTAAAGAGAGAACGGGGTGGAGTGATAAGACTCGAGAGGGTCAGAGACCAGTTAGATATCAGTGGGCTGAGAGGCTTCTGCTCTATCTTTTTCTCTTTATCAATCATGGACGCAATGCCCGCGTTTTCCCCCACGCGCACTTCCCAATCCCGTGTGCCTCACTGCCTCCTTTGTCGCTAATTCGCATGCATTTCCCACGTAAACTCGCGTACAAACCTCCCGTTTTGACGTCACGCGTACGGTTTATCATGCAAGATTTGGGGACGTGTCGCCGACGCGTTCTCTTGGGCCGTGACTCTGATATTCCTCAAATATATGCAAAATCCATATAGAATCGCCTGTCTAGTTCAGAATTTTTAACTTTATTGTTGTTATTATTAATATGTTTTGAGCATATTTAAGAACCGGGAAATGCCACGTGTTTTTTTTTTTCGTGTTTTCTTAATATTTTTTATTTTAATTTTATGTGAATATTATTTTTAAAAAAATTAAAAAAATAAATTTTTCTTCTTTCTCACTTTATTTATAAAAAATAATATCCAACTAGAACGAAAATAATACTAAGAGAACATCACAAGAGCATCCCATTTAAAAAATGTTTATATCGATAGCTCAAACGGTTAAAAAATACGTATTATGAAGTGAAAGTTACTACATCAAATCTTTATCCCATATTTTTCTTCCTTTGTGTGGACAGAGTCTTCTTTTCGAGTTTGGAAAAAAACTCTGTCCGATTGAAATATAGCTTATATTCAAATGCTTGTTGGAATGTTTGAGTAATTTGTACAATTAATATAAGAGGGTATATATGAGATTCTTAAGTTCAAATAAATTTTAGGTTGTTTGACCATTCTTATTATTTAGTTAATATTCTAGCCTCTTTTTCTTTTTAATGTATGGGCTCAAATTACCCATTAGCAAATGCGACTTAATACGCAAAGCATTTAATTAAACCAGAAAGTGAATGGCAAAAGTAAAGTATAAACTTAGAATTTGACTTTGAAGCTAAATTATGTTATCAGCTATTTCAAAACTTTCGATTGATAAAAAAAAAAATTATTTAATTAATATTCTAACGCTGGTAATTATGCTTTTAGGGTTTATGGTAATCATTATTCACCCAACAAGGATTGTATAATTTGTATTATGGTATTTTCCTCCATTTTGTTGGGTGAATAATGAATATATATACTAACTATGGTAATCTTTCCATTATGCTATGACATCTTTTTTCACATTAGTAAATGGAAGGATTACAAATTTTTGAAACTCTCGTTTTCAAACTTTTTGATATGACATTGAAAATTATTATAAAATTTAAAATTTAATAGCGATTCATTAAAAAAGAAATAATTTTTAATGTCAAGTCGATAAGTGTACTTTGAGAATGTAAGAATGAAAGTGAGAATCTGTGTATTTTTTTAATGTGGTTTTAGGAGGAAGTAGAAGGGGGCAAAACGAAGAATGAAAGAGGAAAAAGGGTTGCTACCAAAACTAGCTAGAAAGTACCAGAAACGGCTGGTCGTGAATAAAAGGACATGGACCAGTGAATGGAATGGTAACAAAATGTGAAAACAGCGGGAAGTCAACTCTTTTCAGGTACAGTATTGACCGACAAATGAAACGACAGCGAGTGGATCTCCATCTAACTCTTATATTATATTTTATATAGAAAAATTTCATTTACCTTCCATTAACTTATCCATATTTTTTAAATATTTTTTTAATATTTAAAATATCTTATTTTAATATATCGAATTTTTATTTCGTTTTAAATACTCACTACCGTTAAATATTTTAGTTAAATTAAATAAAAAATTAAGAAAAATGACTATAAGTATTTTAGTAATTTTACACCTCTACGTTAGGATTTAACAAAAAATTCTAACGGAATAAAAAAGTAAAAAAAAAACATAGTTTGATACATCAAAATAAGAGACTTTAAATATTAAAAGAATATTTATAATAAACACATGAATTCATTGGGATAAGTCAAATTTCTCCATTTTATATATATAACATTTTTTTATTGTTTAATAAGTACATATAGTTATTAATGTACCCTAATAACAGAAGAAGTCAAAAGTGCTTAAGACCTCACTAGCTAGCTAGCTCCGATTTTCTTATCAAATCTCTGTTGTTTTACTTTTTTAAGGTTTTAAGTGTTATCAAATAGATATTTTTGTCTATTTTTAATAGTAGTGTCACGTAATGTTTGAGTTGGCTTGAGCACTAGTACCCCAACGTTTAGAGTAGTAGCGAGGCCACTTGACCATTGGTATTTATTTTTATTTTTATTTTATCTTTTTTTTTTGTTGCATTTATATTTATTGTTTTAATTTTTCTTTCTATTTTTTTTAGAATATTTCTATATATTTTGGGTAGTTCCAAAAACACATAAATAGTAAGGATCAACTCTAAAGACTCCACGTTCATTTAATCTTATTTTTTGCACTTATTTATTATATTTGATGGCGTAGCATTTAAATGAATTTTTAACCACTTCAAATACCTCACATCAATCAATATAAAATTATTGTGATAAATTAGTGTGAATAGTCGCATTCCTCTTATTTCCTAACAAAAATAAAATAATATAGATTAGACAAATAACTTCATATACAAAAGCAATTAATTAAAAAGAGATGCAAGCTATGATCTGATTTTGTACTTACTTTTCCTTACGCGATCAAATTTGATTCAAGAAGGCTATAATGATTCTATTAGAGAATGTTTTAAATTAGGTTGGATTATTTTTTAATTAGCATGTTCAGAATACATGTGATAATCACATACTCTTTTAAAAGTGTATATAAAAACTACATACATTTTGGATGGATGCTGGTTTAATAGACAGTACAAAGAAAATTTGTATAACCTGCTTTATATGGGTGAAAATGTGGTTACGGTTAACGATTAATGATTAAAATCGCTAACCGTAATTACCTCCACAAACCACTAGGAAGTTAACCACTTTTTTAAGCCATTAGCAATTACCCGCATCCCACTAACTGTTTTTTTTTTTTCTTTCAAATTGGGCCTTTTAGGCTTTATTCTGCTAACAGCTTTTACCAAAAAAAAAACATTGAAACATCTACATCAAGCCGGCTTGTGCACCTATAGCGCGCCAAGCTTGCTTGGTCTTAGCAATGCAATGAATGCTGCTTTATATAGACGAGTGAAAGTGGAATAAGTTGTTTTTCTTTTTCGATGTGGGACAAACAAAAAGAGTTATGAAGAGATGATAGTTACAAAATCAATTAAAAACCTAAAGAAGACTTGTAGTTGTCAATGTGGGACAAGTATGGACAAAAAATATATATATAAAGCACATGCCCTTGTGCGAAATATATTAATCATATATATAAAGGACAAGCAGGCAATATATATATTTCATTATGTAACATACAAACAATATATTTATATTAGAATTGAAGGACTAAGGGCAAAACGACATAGTTTAGCATTCAATTAATTTTATTCAAGTTATATTGTATATATAATAAAAATATATATTATCATTTGAACTGGAGAGTTGCCTCCTGATTTTGACAACTAAACGACAACTTTTTTTGAAAGTTCAGTAAACGAGATCTCGTGCGAACAACTCGAATCTCTTCGTGCCATCCGTCAATAGGATCGCCTCAAAGTTTTGCACAAGTTCGTAAAATTTTATCTAGTTAGTTATATTTGAAACGTATTTTTATCTTTTCGTTTTTTTTTATAGAGAACAAAAATACAACTCAAATATAACTAATTATATATTCTCAAACTGAACTGAAAAAGATCCTATTTCATGGTTTTGTTGGTAAACTATAAGTCACTACAATTAAAATATTTTCACTTCATTTATAATTTTTAAACATCATAAACAATATATTTGATTGAAATAGTTATTTTATGGAAAGAAATACACTTTTTGTTTTGGGTAATGAAAATGCATAGTTATGTTTCATTTAATTTTAGAATGTTAAATATTCTTTTAGTATTTTCCTAAATGAAAAAAATAAGAGTAATTTTTTTAAGTTTTTTTTTTAAATAATATTCACATAAAATTAAGACGACACCCAAAAAAACAAAAACAAAAAACACCACCAAGAATTTCCCTAATTCAAGTGCGAAGACATGTACAGACTGTAAAGTGCTTGATGCAGTGTTAAATTGGGGCAGGCCAAACACCTGTCATTTATTGATTCCCCCAAATACAGCAAAGATTGACCAGATTGCCTGATTGTGACTACTCGTTGCCTTGCCTTCTTTTTTTTAATTTTTAATAAATATTCCTTGCCTTCTTTTCTGAATTCTCAGAATATATAGTCCAAAAAATGTAAGTGTTACAATGCACTGCTACGACAAGAGGAATAGGATAAAAGTTTTTATTTCATGGTTAGAAATTAAATATATTTAGATCCACTAACTTTAAATTATGATCATAAAATAAATATTATTTATTTTAAATAAAATTAAGAGAATTCTTATCCACAACAAGAATAAACATGGGTCCTTATCATAAACTTTTATAATTAATAATTTTTTTTTTGACATGTCTACTCAAGAGTAATTATAGAAGTTTTTCTTGGGTCACTTTTGTGTTACTCTAATAATGATGTGGCTTTTAAAATTACTATTTGATAAAAATTTAATAATGATCAATCATAAGTTCAATGGTAATTTTAAAAGCTACATCAATCTTTGAAGGATACAAAAGTGACTTGTATCATTACTCGTCTACTCAAGAGGGAGAAGAAAAATTCAAACTAGTGATCTCCGTTTCATTAGACGTGTTTCCAATCGATTAAGCTATCACTTAAAAACCAATTAATAACAATTTAAGATGATATTAAAGACAATGTTTTAAGTTTGAACCTTAACGCAATAATTTATCCCTCATTTTGTTTTTATAAAATAATTTTTACTTAAGACAAGAAAGACACTATAAAAGCACCTACTATTTCCCGCTAATTAATATTGCTATTATGAGGAGTTGCTTTATTTTGCTCTCTATTTTAATTATTTAATTTTCAAAAAACTCTTTATTTTTTTATATATATATATACACACACAATTATAACATTTTGTAAGTATATGGTGAACAGTGTAAAGCCGAAGCCAAAACCAAACATGTTTCGAAGTCCTGAACATCTGGTTTGTCATAAATACGTGTATGGCTAAAACGACAGTGCTGCTGATGAATCAGTAGGCTTGGGGGTATCCAAAGTACTGGGACCCAATTGAGTAAATGACATTTTTTTTATTAAAAAAAATATATCGATATCCACGTGTACGGTCATTATGGGTTCACTTTATTGGTATCTAGCGGTTAATAATTTTGCATCTCTCCCAACGAAACATAGATATGTTCCTGAAAAGCAGGGAGAGAGAGAGAGAGAGAGAAACACCTCCCAGGCTCCCACTTTCCATCGGTCATGTGGGTGTTTGCCACGTGTATATGAACAAAGTTGATTCCAAAATTCTCGTGCCCGTACTCGAGCAGGGGGGCCGGCCGGTAACTGTGAGACATGGGAAGAATAAGAAAACGTTGTTTCTTTTAATGAAACACAAAGAAGATTTGCAAAAGAGATGAAGCAGTATGGGGATATGAGGAGGAGGAGGAGGAGGAGAAGGAGGGGACCATTTCTTCAGGTTTTGTTTTCACTTTTTTGGATGATATTAGATCGAGCTAGGGACCATTTTAATTTTTCTTCTTTTTGATTATATGTTGGCCAAATTTATTAGGTCTTAAATTCGGTGTTAAAAAAGAAAAGAAAATATAACCTCACGTGTACATGTAATGACATAGTTGGTCACACTCCACAGGCGAAACGTAGCTAGCGGACGCATATATGCAAGAGGGGTGGAAAAGAATTCGGAGGCTTGTTGGGATTTTCTGGCTAGAAAACTCTCGAAAGAACGGCTTGTAGTCAGTCTGATCATGACTCGTGATTCAACTTTATCATCCCTATTTTCGATCAACTATGTCACAAAAAATATCAAATGGATTAGTCATATTATCTAATCAAAATAATGTATTCACAAAATTTGAATACAAAAGTATGATTCAACAATTATTTTTAAATTAAAATTTTATTATTTTAAGATTAAAAAGGCATCATATTAAGCCTCAATTTTCATTGAAGTCTAAACCCTACTCTTGATAAAATTGTTGTCGGTTGTAATTATAAAATTTAGGGGTAATTTCACTTTACACCCCTGAATTACCACGTGATTTGACAAGCTTCTAAAACTTTAAAACCTCTCAATTTGAATTTATGAACTTTCAATTGCAGTCAATTTACCCCCTCCTTCAATTTTTGTCGTTAAAACCCTTAAAAATATAAAATTACTCTTCAATTTTTTTTTTTTAAAAAAATTGAAAAAAAGTGTCATAAAGTGCCAAACATGGGTCACCTTGTGATTTTTTTATTATTATATATATAATAATTTTTTTATTTGAAATTAAGAGTAAATTTAAAATTTTATAAAAAAAAATCAGAGGTATATGCATTATTTTTAACGTTTAAAATTTAAAGAAGAGTTCAAATTAATTGTAATTAAAAGTTCAAGAGTTCAAATTAAAAAAATTTAAAATTTAAAAAGCTTATCAAATCAATCGGTAATTCAAAATGTAAACTAAAGTTTCCCAAAATTGTATACAAAATGGAATGCTTATTTTACCCTTTATTAATTATAAGGGAAAAAGAAAGTGTCAATTCATCCACCGACCCATATCCAACAAAAATTTAGATTATAATTACAATCTTCTATTTATTTTAATGTTGCTTTTACTAAAAGTGGAATTGTTGTTATTTTAGTTTTTGCAAAAATGGAATTGAAGTTAAGATAGAAATTGTAGTGGTGTCACTTCCATCACAAACGCCATTATCAAACTCCTTTGTCACGATGACTTGATGGAAAGAAGACAGTATGACTAGATAGAAAGAAAAAGAGAAAGAGATAAATTAAAAAAAAGTAACAAGGCTTCATCGCAATATTATAACCTAAAACTCTTAGGGTATGTTTGGCAAGGGATGGATGATGTTTAGTAGATGAGAATTGTAATAAAAATTGATTAATGTGAAAAAAAGGTAAGAATATTTAGTATGAAAAAGTAAAATATATATATTTTATGGTGTTTTTTTTATTTAAATAGTAATCAAAGTGATTGATATTATGTAAAAAATTGTAAGAATGTTAGAAGTTAAATTTTTTTATGAATAGCAAGAAGCTTTTGGCAAACAGTATCCTAGGGCTATACTTGCCAATTATTGGCAAAAAAAAAAGTCCCTATAGTGTATCATTCATCTCTAATTTAACATTTAAAATATTCTTACTTTTTATATCACATGAATTACTTTATTACAATTTAAATAATAAATAATCACTATAAAATAAATTATTTTACTTTTCATACTAAATATTTTTTTTTCTCACATCAATTAAATTTTGCTACAGTTTCATCCAATTTTAAAGGACTTATGATTAAGCGGAAAGTTCAAGAAGATTAAGGATTTAAAGGACTCTTCTACTTTATGAACAAAAAGTCTAATCAAAATAAGTTGAAGGGACAAAAGGAGAATTACACATAGGCTTTGTTTGGGAACAGTAACCGGACTGAATTTTGTAAGTCCCAAAAAAATTTTCTTAAAATCAACCCCAACATTCTTACTTTTTTATATCATATCAATAACTTTTTATCACTTTCCAAATAAATAAATCACTACAAAACAAAAAATTTCATTTTTCTATACAAAACATTCTTACTTTTTTCCTCACATCAATCAAATCTGCTACAGTTCCGGTCCACTTCTACTATTCCCAAACAAAGCCTATGTTTAAGACAATTTTGAAAAGTTATTTTGTTTTAAATTTTGAAATGATATGACAGTTGTTTTGTAAAATGCGGGGCACATAGTGTTGTAAGCGGGAATCATGTCTCAAAACTTGTTTGGATTACTAATTTGAAATTTATTTCTTAAAACATTAAAAAAAAAAAAAAAAAAAAAAAACAAAGGCAGGAAGGTTACTTCCGCAGGTAGCACCCACCACGGTCAAGTGCGTCAGCCACTAGTATAGTTGCAGCCACCATGTGACGGCAGCCAAAACTAGTGTGGCCGCTAGGCATTGGTAGCCAAAATAAGTGCAGCCACCCCGCAGTGGTTGCCAAAACAAGTGTGACAACCACTGTAGGGCCACCAAAATTGGTGTGGCAGCCGCCTCATGCATGGCTGCTCGAACAGATTTGGCATGACATAGTGGCCACTAGAACAATTCCATGGCTACATCGTGGCAGCCAGCCAAGTCTGACCACCACATTGTGGCCGCTAAACGAGTCTTGTAGCCACAAGATGGTCACAAAAAAGATTTAGTGATCATGCGATGGTCGTTGCGAGACTATTCTAGCAGTTACGCATGTGCATTTAGTTTTACTAAGTCATCGGACTTAATTTTGTATTTCTTTACTCCTATATGTGTACATGTGTTGTTATAGATAGTTTTGAGTAGAAGATGGATCGCAAGAGGCATCCGGTCATTGTAAAGGACTTAATTCGGATCATCTTTGAGGATATAGATCCCGTGTGGCTCAAGTCAATGTGGGTCGTTAATGGAGATCGTTTTTATGTTGTACCTCATTAAATGTAGGCTTTAATTATGTTTAGAGCAATTGGATGTGGTTTGTAATATATTTTGATCACTGGTCTTTGACCTCGACACTAGGAAGTATATCTATGTAATGATGTTTTATGTTTAACTCTAGTTACTTGTGATTGAAAATTTAACTTGTAACTATCTCTGTCATTTAGTGAAAAGTCTTCCGCTATAGGATCTCGTCGGAGAGGACGAGATCCTTGAGTTTTGCTCCTTGTGAAATAAGACTTGGAGGTGAACCATAAAGTCAATTATCAATTAATTGATTTTACTAGGGCGTTATAGTATCCCATGCACCTCCCCCCACGCGCCATTCTCTCTACGCATCTCTCCATTAGAGCTGCTGATCAATGTTTGTTTTGTTTCTTCCGTCACTTTCAAACCCTTCTGTTATAAATGCCGCTTCTTTTGCCATGAAAATTGCAAGAATCAATGTCCATTGCGCATCATTCGACAGGCACCTCTCCTTTTGGATTTTGTAGTGAAGTTCCTCTTTCATGGTTTTAACTCGGTTTTAGTACAATATTATCGCATCTAAGATCTCTTATTGCTACTGCAATGTCAACCCAAGTAGGCTCACATGTTGATTACTGTTCGGCTCTTTTATTGGCCCCCATTAAACCTGACCAAATTTTTATAAGCTCATTGTCGGTTTACTTTATGACTTTCCTAGTACTGTATTAACTGGTATGAGGCAACTGATGTTGGGGCTTCCCCACCCCTTCTCTTTATGATAGTCAGTTTTTTTATAATGAACTTTTATCTTACCTTAAAAAATACCATTTCGTACGACACCAAAGAGAGCTTTAATAATGGATAGTTGAAAATAAGAAGAAAAAAGAAAGAAAGAAAGATATAATAAGAGAGTTAAAGAGGAGAGAAAATAAGAAACAAGTATACGCCAAATCTTCCATGAGAATGATTTTAAAAACTTTCTTCTCTCCCCATCACATATATCTACTAGATCTTATCAAATCAATAATGGAGATGAGACTTTAAAAAATAGGCACAAACATATAAAGAAAGAATAATGTTATACACTACGTCACATCCTATATTTATCTCATTTGGTTGATGTGCCAGTGCACATCAATCCTTATTAAAAAGAAAGAAAAAAAAATTAAAGGTTGATGGATACATTAAGTTTTTTGAACAAATGATGATTTAATATGGTATTAAAGCCAAAGATCTTGCGTTTGAATACTGACTCTTTCATCTATTCTCATTTTAAATAAAATAGAGTTTAAATTTACACGTGAGAGAAAATATGAGAATACCAACTAAATGATTAAATTTATAATTTTTTATAGTTTAAGCTTTTAGTAGAATAAAAGTGAAATCGAAGTATAATATATACTTAGCATATCTCTTCGAGTATTACTAAAGCCTATATTTTTATTCTATTATTATTTCACAATGCTGACGTAAATCGTTGAGATTAATTGGAAGACATTTGGTTTAAAAAAAAAAAAAAAATTCCACTAAATGTTCCATCAAGCTGAGTCAAGATGGGGGCCTTTCTCCACCAACTCATTTGGGGTACAGATTTGTCTGAAATGAGTAAAACCGAGCCCTCTTCATGGGGCCTATCCCTTCTTACCCTCCCTTGCTGCCACCCAACAATGAACTGCATGCCTGCCTCAATAATTTCCACCATTGAAGCTTTTTAATCATTTCCTTAAAACGTGGCGCTGGATTGGAATCGTAAAATTATATACAATTCTTACCGTCAAGGTTTTTCCTATGCAACTCTCGACGAGTAAATACTATTACAGTCACATTCAAATAAAATAATTATAATTATTCTGACTTTTTTTTTTCTTTCCCCAAAAAAGAAGAAAAGAAAGTCTACAGCTTTTGATTAGATGGGCAGCATTTATTATTGGTTCATATATGATTGAGATTTATTGCTCGGAGCTCTGACAGGTCTTAATTTGAAGTTTCACAGTACTTTTAACTCTTCTGATTTTGACACCTTTTTTTTTATGGGTCACTGATTTTTTGAATCGTGGCCTCGAGGATTCAAAGGAAAAGAAAGCAAATGGTAATTAATTAGAAAATAATTTTTTTTAAAAAAAAACCTTTTTAAAGATTTATATTAATTTTTTTTTTATTCTTCTGAAAAGTCATGGAAAAGAGAGAAAATGGCCACGAATCTCTCTGGTGTTACCAATAAAGATGAGTGGATTTTTAGCTCACTTTTTTGGTTTTCTTTAAATTTTTTTTAATAGAAAGTCATATAGAGAAAGAGAGAGGGAGAGAGAGGAAATTTCAACAAATCTCTTGTATGTGGTGTTGTTTAATTAAAGATGGTTGGATTTAACTCACATCTTTGGACATTTTAATGAAATAGCGCTAAGATTATATCTGACGTTACTTGACGGTAAGCCTTAGGCGACCGACCACCTAAGGCCAAAGCCAGCCCTATATATATTAAAAAAAATTAAAAAAGAAAAAGCTTCTTGAGTTATTTCAACCTTGTTGGAATGAGATAGTTATAGTTTATAAACTTTAAACTTTACATTAAATTCACTATTTATTCATTTGAATTTGACAAGATTGAGCCTTTTATTTATTTATTTATTTTATTTTTCATTTTGGGCTTGGTTGAATGAAAACCGAGCAAGTCGTGGATTTTCCAACTTAATACGTCAATAATACTGGTCACAGCATTTGGGCTGACAATAGAATGCCCATATGGGCTTAAAGTCTTGGAATGTTAACCCAAACCTTTAAACTTGGAACTCGTGTGCACATTTCTCAGCTCAACCAAAATCTCTGATTTTTTTTTTTAAAGAAAAATTGTAAAATAGAAAAAAAAAACAAAAATTCCGATACATAGCATTTGAATTTTATGTTGTTAGAATATAAATTAAATAATTAAATTTATTTCTTCTTCTTTTAAGATTTTATGATAACGGATAATTTAATATAGAATCAAAACAGAGGTCGTGAGTTCATACCCTGGCTCCATAATTTAAACCCATTTCAATTAAAATATTTGATGTGTTCTTTAGTCGCACATATGAGGAAGAGTGTTAAAATATTAATTAAATAATTAAATTCACTTGATAGAAATAATATTTCACGTACATGTCCTTTTGGAATAAGTTGGAATTTAATGAAAATGGTAGGTGTTCTTCTAGTGTTTTTCTGGTGTTCTCCCAATTGTGATGTTGCTTTTAAAATTACCATTGAATTTGAGATTATCATTATTGACTTTTAATTTATTGATGATTTTAAAAGCTACATAACAGTTGAGATGACACCAAAAAAAACACTAAAAAAACACGTAACATTTCCCATATGTATGTCCACGTCAGCGTTTGCAGTAGTATTTGCATGGCCCCGGTGACGCCTTCCACAAGCAAAAGCGATTGTAGGGATATTCTGACGACCAATTGCAACAATTGTAAGCAAGCAATCTGCCCCCCTCTTCAAGCTACCGCTAGCTAGCTCGTTGTTGAATGTGATGGGCCCGGTGTAAGGTGAGGGTGACTTTTTAATTTTCTTTTCTTTTTTCATTCTTAATTAACCTATAAACAAAATAAAAATATTGTAGAAATTGACTCACAAAAAATATCTTAATCATTTCATTCATGTCTTGAATAATAATAATCATCATAAGGTGATGAATTTATAACTGAGCCCCATATTATATACATCTCAAAGTTTAGCTATTCACGTGATAAAAAATAAAAATAAAAATCAGTAATTAAAATAGAGAATTGTAATTAAATAATTAAAATATGGAGATGCTTATAAATTTTTTACATTTCTTTCCGAATTTTATCTAGCTAGTACAAATAATACTTTCAATGTCAGTTATTGAACAATTGAAATTAATTGATTGAAACGTAATACTGTCGCATGAACTAACACATTAGTTTGTAAATCTACGTTACGTAAGTTATTAATTACTTCAGTTTGTAAGGAGATCAACGGTAATAAAAGCTATAGTACCATAACAAAATGACAATATGGTGATGAATCAATGTTTCCTATTCCGTTCTAGTGCTATTACTCCCCGTACCCGATTCGAAAAAGAAAAAGGGTTTGCCCCACGGCGGCCTATGAGCGGGAATTGGATGAGTTAATTAATACGCACTAATAGTCCCTATTTAATAATTCTTATTATAAACCATCATCTCATATTCAGTTTTAGTGTCATTTTTCTCCTTACCCGAATTGGGTAGGAAAGAAAAAGAAATGATAATAATAAATAAATAAATTATAAGAGGTTGGGAGTTGTTTGGGAGGAGTGTTTCACTTATAGCACTTTTAGTAAACGTCAAGGTTAACTGGTCAGATCAATGGAGAGTGAAGAAGATAACTTCAGGTGCACCAAACAAAGGCGTAAAAATCAGTACACCCACCATCAACCATGCATGATGCCTACTTGAGTCCGCCGGCCGAATCTAACCCCTTTTGCAGATTCTTCTCATATTCCCATCATTATCACTCTCATCATATAAATTGCCTTTCCTTTCTAATCATCGTATTCTCAAAACTCTAATATATCCAAACTAGAAAGAAAAGCTTCTAAAAACTTGTCCATGGCTTTTTCATAAATCTCCATATCCATTCCTCCGAACGAGTCAAACCCCAAACTACCATGTTTCTCTTCTTCTTCATCATCCTCCTTCTCGGCTCATCGCCATGCCTTCTCGCCAGAAATACGCCGGGATTCACTAACAAAGAAGTGGCCGGGATATCGGAAAGGTTTCTCCATGCGGCAAGAGGCAGCGAAGTGGCCGGCATATCGGAATTCAAAAAACACTTCCGCCGTTTCGGGTATCTTCCGTTGCAAAATGGCACTTTCTTAGTAACCGATACATTCGACGACCGGTTCGAATCGGCTGTTACACTCTACCAAGAAAAACTCGGCCTCCCCACCACCGGTAAGCTCCATTTAGCAACGGTTTCTCAAGTTTCCACGCCGGGATGCGGCGTGCCCGACACACCCACTACGTTTCATGGAACGAAACGCTACGTATATTTCCCCGGAAAACCACGATGGTATCGCCCCATGCCCATGACGCTCACATACGCCTTCTCGCCAGTGAATTTCATCAGCTCCTTGAGCTCATCGGACATAAAGGTCGTATTCAAACGTGCATTCGCCACGTGGGCATCGGTCATTCCGGTGAGCTTCGTCGAGACAGAGGACTACGCCTTCGCCGATATCAAAATAGGGTTTTACAGCGGCGACCACGGCGACGGCGAGGCGTTCGACGGGGCTCTTGGCGTGCTGGCCCACTCGTTTTCGCCCGAGAGCGGGCGGTTCCACCTCGACGCGGCGGAAACGTGGGCCGTCGATTTTGGGACCGAGAAATCGCCAGTGGCCGTCGACTTGGAATCGGTGGCGACCCACGAGATCGGGCATTTGCTAGGGTTGGGACACAGCTCGGTTAAGGGGGCTGTTATGTACCCTAGCTTGAAGCCTAGGGATAAGAAGGTGGATTTGACAGTGGACGACATAGAAGGAGTGCAAGCTCTGTATGGATTAAACCCTAATTCTAGGTCTGGGGATTTGTTAGAGTCTGATATTTCCACAAATCAAGCCGTTAATCTCAGAATTAGGGCATCTGATATGGCTCTGCCTTTGATTCTTTATTTGTTGTGCATGTAATTTTGCATGATTAATACTTTTGATTTTTTTATTTTTGGGTTGTACGTGGAGGGGCGATCCTGTGGTCTAGGGTACAGGTGGCAGTGATGATCATGATACCCTTCAGATAGCTAGGATACCAACATATTAATCACATAGGCTAGATTTTTTTTTTTTTTTTTTTAATGATGATCCTACCATCCTGATTTGACTAAGTGAGTATTATATATGTGATGTGATCGTACCATTCTGATTTGGTTAAGTGGATATTATATATGTGATGTGATCGTACCATTCTGATTTGGCTAATTAAGTGGGTATTATATATGTTCATAAATTAGATAATCTCTGAGATTCTTGAAATTTTTTACCCGAATTTTTAAAGACCGGACACCACGAGCCCCGCACCCCTCTCTTATTCCCTACCAAACCAAAAAGAAGATCTCTTTCTATCCAATTGATTAGGAATCTAAGACACGAGACGTGGCTAAAGACTAAAATAATTTGTTTTATTAACCAACCATGAAGTTTGTATTTGATGTAATTTTCTTCTCTCTTCTGTTATGGGCTTGGAGGGAACAAAAGCTTTAATTAGAAGGCAATTGAAGATATAGATTACGTTAAATGTCACAAATAAACTCAAAACCAACTGAAATTCATTGCTTAAATTGTATCCATCAGAAACCAGTTTCAATTATAGAGTGAATGGCAAGTCACATCAAGTGAGAGGCTGAGAGCTATGCTATAATTATTAGCACACCAACTGGGTTGGTTGTCTACCCAACTCAACGCAGACTCATTTATTTTTTCTTCAAGAAAAATCAAAAAGGGTGAATATTCATTAGCCATAATTTTTAAGGTCGGTCTGAGACTGCAGTTTTAATTCCAAACGCATCCTTACTAAACTGTCACTCTGTGTTTTTACCCAACTGCTCTTCAGAAGGTTTTAATGACTAATAAATTTTTACATTGAACTTAATTCTAAGCTACTTTTGTTTTATTGGCCTGATGGGCTAAAAAGTTCAATTATATTTCTAATGGGGCCATTTAAATTCATCTCTAAGCCCATTTCGTCCTATTTCACAAATTAAATACAAACATTCCATTTTACTAAGCCCATATTACTAAATCCTTACATGACTATAGGCCTTGGCTCCAAGATTTAACCCGTAAAAGTAATGCTATACTTCACCCCTCGTACCTCCTTAGCAGCAATCACAAGTCGTCAGATCTATCTGGTAGCCGCCGCCATATAGCACATGAAAATAGGAGGGAGTAAGTAATGTTGTTCTCCGACGTTTCTTTGGCCGCCATTCCTCATCATTATTCCCAACCACTACCAGCTTCAACTCCAACCTTTAGCGGTCGTCACTATTGTTTTGGCCACCGTTCTCTAATAGTTAGTCATCTTCTGGTCAACCTAATCAGCGTTGTCCTCTCTATTGCCGTGACCAACCATCATCCATCATTCTATATATATCCCGGCCGTGGTCGCTACCAAATTCCACCTGAGGGTTGAGCTCACAATCATATTCTCCTTCGTGTCACACTGGATTATTGCTTATCCAAGTTGACATCAAGTTTTCTATTCCTACTGCCCAATATCGTTATTTGCTTCATCAACGGTTCTAAACGGCAAGCTCAAACTAAGCTTTTGATGCTTGCCACACTTTTTTTTTTTCTTCTCTTTCCCATTTGAGTGTGAAGAAAAATGTTGGAATATTTTCCATTTTATACTATTTTTCATCTTAATCCCTTATTTAATTTTCTTATAGGTTTACAATGAATTTCCTACGTACCTTATTTGATTTACTTTAACTTGTTCATCACACCTTAATTCCTCTATAAATACAACACATTGTAATACATACAATATCATATAATTCAATATTATTGCAAGATGCCAAGATGTAGCCCTAATTCTTGTTTTCTCACTCTCTACTTGACATTTTATATATTTTATCACAAATTTCTAACACAATTATATATTGCAATCATCACCATCGTAGTCTCTCAACAATATTCATACATGTAATCATTTTAAAATCCATGTAAAATCAAAAGCATGTTTCAATATGATAATATAGAAATCTAAGTAAAAAGTAAGAAACCTGTTTCAAAATAATGGTCGTGATGATCATCTTTCCCCATCATCACTGACATCATGCAGGACAATACCATAGGAGATTACGAGTACTGCTAATTAAAGAGTTGATGTTCTCAATGCTAATGGCATCCAAGTGTCACGGTAAATATATGCCACGTGTCCCATAGCAGCACAAAAGTTTTACAGTAGTTAAAGCTTTCAACCCACAAAGTGTATATATATAAAAAAGCCAACAATAATCGTTAATTTTCCCGACAGAGCCCCACATCCTATAAAGTCGGCGTGGAAGTACTCGAAATTGATGGACTTTGCTTAGACTTTCTATTAAAAAAAAAAATGTAGCAACTTCGAGGAAAAATGAACTTAATTTCTTAATTAAGTGATCTTCTTTCTATATTTATGTGGAAAGCATGTATAGAAGACATCTCAGAGACTCAGACCCACTGAAAAAGTTCAAGAAAAAAAGAAAGAAAGTGATAATGAATAAGAAGAAGAAGAAGAAGAAGGGGGTACATCAAAGAGGAAACTTCATGAAAGTTTCATGCATGTAAATTTTTTTTTTTAGCATGTCGGCATAAGAGAGGGAAGGAAAATTCAAACTAGTTGCATCTACTTCATGCATATAAATTAAAGGGTAGCTCATAGCTGAACAATTAACAACTTCAATACATATTCATGTTAGAGGTCGTGTGTTTATAGCTAGCTTGTGAGCTAGGTTTGAGCATGTTAGAATATTAATTAAATTATTAAACAAATAATTTTTTTATTATTTTTTTTATCAATTTTAACTTTTGAGGTAAGTGATGCATTATCATAATATCAAAGTTAAAGATCATGAGTTGAGTTAAAACATTGTATCTGATATTCATCGTTCATTCCGATTAAATATTTGATGTACATGTCTAATTCTACATGTGCAACTACCTAGATCAAATTAACAATTTATTATCAACTTAAGCATTTGAAATAAGTGATGATATAACAAACCGTTGGTAGAAGAGACACATATATATATATATATGTATGTCATTGATAGGCGGTTAAAGACATATGGTCGACAAGATGAATGAGAATCTACAAAGGAAAGACTAACTCCATAAAATCACGTATCAATACCTAGCTAGATATTTATGTAGAAAAACCCTTCTCGAGATCAATTTATATCACCAATATCAGAGTTTTAGAGCATTAACTATATAGATACTTTAGATCATGATGACACATATAAATATATAATTCAACAAGATATTTTGTTGAAAAAAAAAAAAAAAAAAGATATTTTGTTTTATTAAACATAGTTGCACTTCTTTCGTCTGGAAGCTACGGATCAGACAGTAGTGGCAAAGACAAATTAAAGCATCTTTTTATTAATCAAACTGTCACGCATTAAAAGCTTATACGAACAATATTATTAGTGCACAACATGGTTAATTAGCATATATATATATAATATATGAAAATAAGATCATGAAGGCTAGGGGAATTAATTAAGTTAAACACGTGGTAATTAATAATGTTATTGCATGTGTCGATCTTTGTTAGATCGGTCCTGTAATGGGATTGGGAGGACGCGCGTTGCTTGTAAATTGGACAATGAAAGGTGGTGGGTTTATATATATATATATATATAGCAACCATGTGGCTCATCTTGATGATAGTTTAGAAAGAAAGGAAATTTCTGACAGGTCGATGAAGGAAACCGCTGTTGGGTGATCATCATGTGTTTTTTTACAGCGAGTTTCCTTCATCTTCAAATTAGGTCACATGAAGGCCGGGTAGCCAAACTAATATATATAGAGGAAAAATATGAGAGAGAGAGCATATTGAGGAAAGAGTAATACTATAACTATATTTTTATCCCACAACTCTTTCACAATTAATACTGATGTAAGAGTTATAACAAGCTCTTAGATTAGTTCTGATTAAATAAAAAAGAATCCAATCAAAGAGAGATTGGTAAAAATCGTATATTGACAAGGAAAAAGCAATCATTTGTATCTGATAATATTATTATGATAGTTTTAACTGACCTTTAGAAACATCATCGTTAAAACAAAAAATCAGCGAAAAGTATTAGCGATAAGTATGATCTGCTGTATTCGCATGGTAGGATAATTGTGGGATCCAAATGGGACAATTAACATTTTATAAAGAAAAAGGATTTTGGTAGATAGAGGTTATGGCCTTATTGTCACTTCAGAGAGCCCCAAAGAGAAGGGCTTTGTTGGTTTCTCATAAATGGCCAAACAGGCACAGTAGAGAAGCCTTGTCACCATGCGTACTTCGGAGATATTTCACACAAGTATGGGTCAACACAGTACATGCACGTAAGGAGAAAAATATCACAAATTCATGACCAAATGAATGGCCTAGAAGCAACAACACCCACCTCTCTCTCTCTCTGATCTCTCTTTAAGTCTCTTATTCAAAGCACCAATATTTTTCTAATGAGAAAATATTTTCAAAGCAAATATTAATTGGTAAAAGCTTTCCCCTAAATATTAATTAAAGACTTTTTTTTTTTTTTTTTTGGTTCTTCTTGTCTTTGTGCGCTCGTCTATATCCATGTAGTTTTCCTTTTCCCCCTTCCCATTTGACAATAATAGAGGGCCTAGCTATTAAAGCCCCCTTCAATGAATCTGTAAAAGTTATCAGGCTTCAGGTACTATGAATTCTTTGGCCGAAAGCCACTCCAATGCATTCAATTGTCCTTAAGAGACTCAAAAAAGCAAACAACTAACAATGGGTGCATGCAACTCCCCCAAGAACGCTGTTGTGACAGTCGACAGACACCCACGCCCAACACAAACCTTCTGATCAAATAACCTGCCAATCCGTCTGTCTTTACGTAATTGTGTCTATTAAACTGCTACGCTATACGACCGAAACAACATGATAAAATAAGGCTGATTTTCACTTAATTTCATGTTAATCGCATGCGTCTGAACATGATCACCATGTCAGTTAATCAAACAACCCACCAATCTGTTTGTCTCTGAGTCATATTATTTAATAAACTACTATACATACATCGCTGGCGTCTGAATACATGTTTTACTTTGATTGGCTCAATTAACTAATTAACCAATTGATGCACGAAACCTACTTCATGTTTATATCATGCACCTCTTGTCTTCAAATTCTATTAGTTGGACACAAACAAATTAATTTAGAAAAAATTAAAGAAGAAAGCTTGAGATCGATCCCATTGAGAAAGTTACATTATTTTATTAACAACTTACTGAAAACCATAACACAAATAAAACTCCTTCATAAACGCAAAAACAACACCCACAAACGACTTATATAATCAACATTTTGCTACTATGAACACAATAGGATTTTTTTTTTTTCTGTTTTTTCTTTTTCTTTTCATCAACACATTACATCCTTGAGAAGCTTGTACCTGCGGGTAGCCGTCCGTGGGGAAGGTGTCGGACTCTTTCCCTTCTCGGCGGTCTCATCCCGATCATGCTGCTTGATTTTGTCGCCGGAGTACTCCGACCGGCTTGTCACTCCGATGTCGTTTAGAGCTGCAGATTTCTTTGAAGAGCTGCCTTGCCTTGTGTTCCTCTCCTCACTTTGGCACCAATCGCACAGTTCAATCGGCTCCGCAAGTTCGCTGTAGTAATTACTACAATACCTGTTAGAAATTAACCATAATTAAATTCACTCGTAAAATATAACAAAAGAATTACCGTAAATAAGAAAGAAACAATCACACGCAACGCAATAACATCAAAATTTACGTGATTCTCTTAAACCGTTCAACAAAGACACATGGGTTTTCATAGTAATAATCATACAATAGCAGGACTAAGCCTGTTAATTAATAACATGCTGGTGATGGTATGCAACATGGCATATGATGAAACATGATAATTATATGGTGGTTGGCTGAGGTGGGTACCTAGAGAAGATGATGATGATGATGACGGCGATGACGATGATGATGATGATGGGAGATAAACATGGTATGGCAAATAAGTTCATGAATGATTATGATGGGGATGATGATGGGTTAAAGGCAGAAACATACGAGTGCTGGAAGCGGTTCCGACATTTGTTGCAGCGGAAGAGCTTGTCGGGGAAGCCCACGTCGCCACACATGCAGCAGACAGTCTGGAGATCCACCATCATCTGCTTCAAGCTTGAAATTGCTAAGACACAGAGAATGTGAAAGAGAAACCCAACAAGAGAGAGGGAGATAACTACAAAAGAGAGAGGCACAGAGAAAGAGAGACTTATAAAGAGGATTATTAAATGGTTTCGAGTCGGTGTCAAATTCTATATAAATTTTTTATTATTATTATTTTTTAATAATATTATTTATTATCCGAATATTACTATACACCGTCATCTAATTAAAATGACTTAACAGTTAAAAAATAAAAAAATAAAAAAAGAATTAGCAATAATAACTTGTAAATTTTTTTTTTAAAATGTTAATTTTTATTATCACCTCATATTCTAATTATGAAACAGTTGTATGTAAATCTATTAAATAGTTTTTTTTTTTATTATTTACAATTTTTTATATATATATAAATAAAAATACAGGTAGACCACAGGTTGCTTGCAGTCGTTTTCAGTTAGGGCAGGCTCAAAGAGAGAGAGAACCTTAACATTGATGTGGAGAAAATGACAGTTGTGTCCTGGGCTCGGCACTCTTAATTTCATTTCTTGCCTGTACTTTCCATCTTTTGCCCCTTTTTTTTGGTTCTGCCTTTTGCCATGTAGTGGTCCCCAAGTATCACCAGATCACACGCACCCCTCCTCCTAAGATAGAATCTATTTTATCCTTCACATTAAATTTTATACATTGTGGTAACACGTGTTACTATCTACGTGACGCGAAATCATGTGCATCATTAAATAAAACAAAAAATAAAATTCAAGTCGTAATATAGATTGGGACAACCCATGTTGATTAATAAATTTTTATTTTTAAAAGAGACAATTGTATTGTATACTTGTAATCTTTGACGGATCATTAGTCTTTGAATTCGACTTTTTTAAAAAATAAAATTAAAAAAAAAACTAATGGACACCGTCATATCATCCGAGTGATATGAGAGTGGACGAAAGTATCTAGAATTATTCTTATAAACAGTTGGACAGAATTTTCTTCTCAATCGGATTTAAAGAACTTTCTTCAATCCAATTTATAAAAATAACATGTGTCTATTTTTTAATAAAATATGAGAGCATATGAATTTTTAATATTATTTATTTTAATATTATTATTTTTATTAAAAAAAACATAAAGTGAATTAGAAGAGATTCCTCGGTCCTAAATAGTTTTGTTGCATTAGAGTTAGGGAGAGTGAGAACACGCGTGGCTTAGAGAGAGTGGGCTTAGGAGTTGTAGAGATTTATAAAAAGGTTAAAAGGTAAAGTGAAAAAGTCTTAAAAAGGAAACAAATGGTCAACTTCGTACCTGTTGTTGTCGTCATATGGGCGGGGATACAGGTGTCATTAATTTAATTCCAATAGATAATCGAGGAATGTTAACAACCAACCACAAGTACAGTTGTATTCTCTCGGTAGGCTTTGGACAAAAAAGTCTACAATACTACGATTACGACCACGAGGTGATACAGTGCTTCTCACCTCTACATGGATATGCAACACTCCAATGATCTCCACCGTTTGTAGTTTTCATTACTATCTTCTAAATTCTTTAGAATAATTTTATAGTAAAATTATCAAAAGGTTTTAATCATTATTATTATTATTTTTAATTAAATGATTCATTTTTAATCATTTCTGCATCTATTATATTTTCTTAAATAAACTTTTTTAAATTTATTATATCATAAGTTAATAATAAATAAATAATCAGTTAATTTTAAAAAATTATTATTATGAGTTTTTTTTTTAAAAAAAAAAAATTATGTGCTATTGAATAGTGTATATATTGTCACGCCATTTAAAATTTTAAATAATGTGATGTCATACACACCGTTAAGTGTAATAGATCAAAATTATAACAGTAAAATGAGGGTTACTAATTTTTTATACAACTCACGAACCCAACACAATTAGCGTGTTAGGGTTGAATAGTCTAATCCGTTTAATTAAATGAATCGGATTAAAGTTAACCTATAGTCTTGTATTTAAACATCGACACAATCTAAACCCGACACGCGATAATATGACACGACCCACGAACCCAATACAAAATTAGAGGGTTGGGATTGAATGGTCTAACTCATTTAATTAAATAGATCGAATTATAGTTAACCTATATAATTTTGTACTCATACTTTACCATGATCCGAACTCAACCCACGAATACGAATTACTACTCCCCATATAAAATAGACTCTATTCCTTCAACCATTAACACAAAATTGATGGGATTGAGAGGGTCATTAAATTTGCACAATCATCAAGTAAGAGTTCATCTTACAATGGGGAGATTTTCTGCACCATGAGATTGAAAATTGATGCTGCATCCGGCGGCCAAGATTGACTTGGGCTACGCGAGCACAGTGTGGAGGTTGACAGGTTGTATTGAACATGCATGGTGAAGCTGATAGGCGCTATATGGGACCAGACCTCTCTTCCTTTTTTCATTTTTCTTTTTTAATTTTGGTTTGTGTTTTATGACAAAAATTTTCTTCAAATTAGTCTGAAAAAAATATTTTTTAACCCATTTAAAATAGTCTCAAGTGTTTATAAACATTTAAAACGTTAGTGTAAATTAGTAAATTGTAATTAATGATTTTAAGAATTTAATAGTGTAACCGATTTAGAGGAAATTTTTATCCTTTGTTTTATTTAATGTTTGAAGAGTTTACATGGGTAAAAAGGGCGATCTTCTTGGTCTTCCACTCAAAGCAATATCTTCCTTGCTATTTGTTCTTTTGGAAATGAATTGTAATTTTATAATAATTGTTTAGATTTGTTTTCTTTGTCAAAACCACGGCTTAAAAGGTAGATTTTTGTTTTTTATTTTTTTTTGTTTGAAGTGGCTTAAAAGGTTGATGATTGTGTTGAAGTGATTAGTAAAAGTGGTGGAGGGAATTATTTTAATAGACACGTTAGAGAAACAATGCTAGTCAACTCTAATTAAAAGTTATTTTAAAATAAAAAATTCAAGATTTGGTCCCCTATATCTATACTTGGTCCAAAAGAAATCAATTTATATCAACTCCATAGATAAGAAGATCATAACTTTGTCTCTACCTTGCATTGTCATAATTTGAGTTTGAGTAAATTAATTACATTTTACCATTGTATATTATCATATTTGTTGTTGTAATGCCCTTATTAAAATCTCAATCTTATCGATAGACCCTTTATCTAAAATAATGGTTGTAATTAATGTGCCCCAAAGGGAAATAAAATAAAAATAAAAGATTTAGCTAGAACCTTTTATGTTATTGGCATAAATATAGACATATAACTCTAAAAAAAACAAAAAAAAACAATGAATAACCGGGTATCCGTCGTTTCGCCCCGATTTGATCCCCAAGACACTGTGCATTAGAGAAAATAAATAAAATATATGCATATGCAAAGATTTGCACAAAGTTTTGATATTGGATTTGCAATAAGATTATTGGTTTATAACAAGACCCTTGAAGATTTCTTGGTTGAATTTTCTTCTTTAAGAATAATAAGAGTTAAAACTAAAAAATAAGTATATCGAAAATTTTCTTTTAACAAAAAATTGTATAAGTAACATATTAATCTTGGATTTGTTTTGCCAAAAAAAAAAAAAACAGTATCCGGAAAAAAGGAAAAATAACAAAACTATTGCATTAACAATAATCATAATGTGCCTAGAAAACAACACAATCAACATCATGTTGTCCATAGAAAAAAAAAAAATCAACATCATGAATAAGAGATGTAGCATTTGCCTTCACGCACCTAAACAGCCTAACAATTTAATAAGTTTTGTGTTGTCTGTCAATTGTAGCAGCCTGTATGGGGCCTAATAGCAATAGGGTAGCAGTTAAAGTAGTTGACTATATCTATATAACCTTACCAAAATCTCAAAATAATGAAATTATTTGTCTTTTTTTTTTTTTCTCTCAACTTTAGCTAACTATTTATATGTTAAATTCAGGTTGATTCGTAGATTGTATAAAAAATTATTAACCCTTTAATAAAATTTAAAAAAAAAAAAACTGAGATGCCAGAATGATGTCCGTGTGGCTTCATGTCAATCTTCTAAATGGTACGTTTTGGTTTCCACCATACAAATGGCATATTTTGTAGTTCAGACTTGATGAATACTGCTTTATGAGTATTTATGGTTTGTCTTGAAGATATTGCTCTCAAGATTAATTATTTGTGAAAGTAAAAAGAAGGCTTTATCTTCACTTTGGAAGATTGTTAACCCCTCTATTAGAAGTACGTAATCAATCTAGTGGGACCATTTTTAGGATGAGGATTCCCTACAAAAGAAATTTGGATAGTCTAAGTAATGGGATTGCAGAGCCTAACAGTTGTGGACAGTTTAGAATGGGAGATTTACCTATCTGAAACAGGTAAGTCTTGCATCTACTCTCTAGTATCAGAATAAACGCCATGAATTCGAATCTTGTCTATCTTTCATGCCGGCTAATTTCAGTTAAATACTTCACATGTTGGTCCTCAGTTGTTTAGGGGGAGTTCAAGTCTACATACGTAGACCTGGAGTGTTGAAGTATTAATTAGATAATTGAATTTATTCTTTTTTATCAACTTAAGTTTTTATTTTTATTTTTTTAAGAAAACTAATGGTTTAACAAAATTCTCTTTCACTCTTAGGAGTTACGACGATATATAGCTCTTATTCTTCATCTCGTAATCTAATGTAGGACTTGAAGTTGAGAGCTGTTAAGATTTCAATCTTCAAATCTGCTTCTAGATTTTGTATTAATTTGTTATCATTAAATGCTACGGTTTGTCTTGGTGTTCTCCTAGTTAGTGTTTTCCTTCTTCTAAGTAGATATTGTTTTCTAAAAAATTAGAAAATAATATTTATATAGAACCATAAGAATACTAAGAGAACACAAGGAAAAATTGTCTTCTACTCAAGAAGAAATGGAGATAATAAACAGATACAAAATCTTTTAGCTGATTAATTTTAAGATGATGACACTTCCTTTTCTTTTCTTTTCTTCTTCCCTTCTTTTTTTTTTCTTTCAAGTGTGTCGGCACAACGAACTAAATTCAGATGCATGAAGTTGCATTTTCTTCATATTTTTTATTTTTCATTTTTCATTTTTGTTTTCTTATATATGGAAGATTGACAGCAACATTTCATGCAAATGGATGGTGAATCAAAACCATGTGGAATAATAGTACTGGGGCTGATTCCTGATAGTGATAGAAGCATTGGAGATGGTGGGTTGGCAAAGCTACCATTTGCTTAAGCATAAAAAATATATAAATAAATAAAATAAAAAATCAGAGAAAATAAAAGAAAAAAAGCTACGTACCATTTGCTTTGTGGGGCTGGGAACTGGCTGGGTTTGATGATTAACGACGTCTAAAGTGTAAATGATTGTATTTGGCCAAGATTAATTGCTAATTAACTAACTCCATTATCATTACTTCATTCCTTTAATTTAAGATGTAACTTTCATTTAGTTACTCAGTCATTGTAACGGTAATCGATCATTCTAAAGGCATAGTTGTAAGATCTGAAATTCATTATGGTGTTAATGTGTTATCATTAATCTTGCTAATGATATCAACAAAAAGAAATTCTTGAAAAATTCAGCCAAGTTTCTATATCTGTCTCAAAGAATTGGAGCTATATATGATTGCTTCCAAAAAAGAAAAATAAAGAAAATGTTATATATATATATTCTACCACTCAAAATATCCAAGCAATCAGCAGCTGGCTCCTCGCACAAGGACAAGGAGGCAGCAAAAATACAGCTGCTAATAAGTGCGAACCTAATGGTTATGGGGTGATTCGGTCACCTGGCCTACCATTCAAAATATCCAAGCAATCAGCAGCTGGCTCCTCGCACAAGGACAAGGAGGCAGCAAAAATATAGCTGCTAGTAAGTGCGACCCTAATGGTTATGGGGTGATTCGGTCACCCGGCCTAGACTGCTCCGAGAGGATGGTTGAGTAACTCTACTGACCAAATAGGGTAGTTGAGCAATGGGGTGGTTTCGGCTACCCTATTTCGACCGCCCCTTTGAAGTGTAAAAGCTTAATTATATAGTTGTATTAGCACCTCACAAAGTTTAGGAGGAAGTACACTTTACCTCCACCCTGGAGGCATTTTGGGGAGTTTCAGGTCTAAAATGTCACATGCGACGTAAGTGACGTAATTTCTGTCCAAAAAGACAGAAAAATTGAACTTATTTTGTAAAGTGTCATAGTTTGATTGTTTGTGAGATTTAAATATCATTTTTTAAATATTGGAGGTAAAATGCCAAATTGATGGTAGTTTATGGGGGATAAAATGTATTTTTTTTTCCAAAATTTTACTAATAAAAGGTTGATGAGTGTTTGTGTTTAGTTAATTACTAAAATTTTGGAAAAATTATGCTTAGAAAACACTGGAATAGAAATATTTCTAATGCATGGGTTTGCAATTGATTATATGTAAGCATGCTCTTATGACAAGTTTTTTCTCATTTTTTTTCCTTGGAAAAAGCAGATATACCCTAAAACTAATAATTTGTAATGTACTCTCTAAACTAAAGATCACATTAATATTCTTTTAAAACTACAAAAAAATTGTAGTGTATCCCAATGACAATAACACCCTTAAAAAGAGAGAGAGAGAGAGACTAGAAGAGGGGGTGGCCAAACCAGCCCTAAGGCTATTATGGGCGATGCGGCCACCCCTCAATTTTATTTATATTTTTTTTTCGCCATTTGGCAATTAATGGCTGAATCACCCCTATTGACCATGGAGGTGGTTCAATCACCCTAGATATAGTCAAAGGGAATGACTGAGTCACTCATTGGCCATTTATTGGTGGTTTAGTTACCCTCAAATATGACTGAATGAGGTAGTAAAACTTTTGTATCCTCGTCCTACCATCAATTACCAATGCATTATATCGTAGATATGATTTGATTCTCTAGGATTTAATTAGATAAAATAAGTTAGGTTTGAACTTTAAATTTTGAATTCTTTTATTATCAACCTCTATCTTATGGATTCATCACAATCTTCTAAGTCATGTCAACAAAATTTCCATCTAAAAAAATATTAAAAAGACATTAGGTTGGGCAATTGAAAGGAAAAAATAAAGAAAAAAACAATAATAAAGGGATAAAGCTAGCAAAAGAAAGAGAGAGATGGGGGAAAGAGAAAGAGAGAAGCTTGAGAAAGCTACAAGGATCCATTGAAATGTCCACATCTCAAATTTGTTCCGATTCCCAAAAACGTTTTATAAATTGTAGTTGTCATGACTCAATGACTCAAGAACACATCAACATAAATCCGAATCTTTATTATTTTTATTATTTTATTACCAACCTAGTTTTATGTATGAATTAAGGAACTAGAGTGCTAGATTTTATTAAAAAGTATAACCTATCCATATCAATTGTGACAAAATAGAGATTGCCTAGCTTCCTCCAATGGGAACTACTGTCACATGAAATCCAACTTTATGTTATTTAATTGATAATTGGTGGGGAATAATCAACAATGGAGCCAAAAAGAATTTTCTTATAATAGTAATCTTTAATTCTATACACTTGTTGTACAATATATGACCAATTGAATAATAGTTTATTATCATTTCATTTGGAAAAAATAAATAATGTTGTTATTGTCATAAACATTCCATTCATAATATTTTTTGTATTCTTAATCCTCATAGTTTTAACATAAATAAATAAAATCACTTCTAATTCTTCCGTTTTTCATTTGCAATTGTGATCCCTATCCCTAAATGCAACTTGTATTATTTTGTAGATGGTTAAAGTTGACACTCCTCAATCTCACATCTACAACAAAGTTTGTGTGAATTATCCCCTTTTTCCTTTTTTTCTATTATAAGATATTATATAAGACTATATATAACATATAAGGGTAGGCAATTAATGGTCGTTAACCGTCTTTGCCTACCCCCTAAAACTGATAACGGCAACTGTCCTATACGGTTAACGATTTTTGTCAACCGCCTATCAAAGCGTGTATGGTTAGTAATAGGGGTAGGAATTCGTGTTCGCGTGTTAATGCATGTGTATAAGACTATATAATTAAACGAGTCAAACCATCAATCATAATATTTTAATTTTGTATTGGGCTTGTGCCGGGTTCGCCTGTCATGTCAAAAATTGCTAGTCATTATGTCACGTATTAGGTTCGAGTTGTGTCGAAGCATATGTATAAAATTATATAAGTTAATTATAACCCGACTCATTTAATGAAACGAGTCAGACTCCTCAACCATAACCTTTTTAATTTCATATTATGTTTGTGTCGAGTTTCCGAACTGTGTCCAACGCTGCCCGCAATAATTAGCGATTAGTAAGGATTAATTACCGACTAGCTTATACACCCTACTAGACAAAACCCAAACTAATAATGTTAATCCTTTGGTGGGCCAAAGAAAGAAAAAATACAAAATTTATAGCTTAAAAACAGGAGTGTTTGTGCTGGGGACAAAAAAGAATGACAAGAGAGCTAAGTGAAAATTTTGGGGTTAGCCAACAAAGCCATAAAGACATTGGTGAGCACTGAGCACAAACCTTAAAGTGAGGGAGGGCGAGTGGGTTGGAAAAGGTTTATATAATGTTTTGTAGAAATCCAAAGGAAACGGCAATCTTTTGCGTACTTTAACCACACGCAAATGTTTCCCAAAAGAAAGACATTTCCCACCACAAAACTCTCATTCTTTTCCTCACCTCTAGAACCGTCATTGGGGCCAGCAAAGATCTGACCACAATTTCAGATTATTGGAGACCATGTCCTTATCCTTAATTCTAAAATTTTTTAGCACTATTTGCAAATTTGATATTGACTTAATATAAAATTAATAGGTTGATTTATATAATTTTATATATATGTCTTGACACGATTTAAATTAAGTATGCGACATTTAAGAACGATAAATTTTTATAAGACTCGTGAACGCAATACGAATATAACATAAAATTAATAGGTTCCGACCCACGAACACAATGTGTGTTAATATATAATTGGAGCTAAAAGCTATAAGCATTTAACAGTTTTCAATTGTTAAAGCTCTATAATTAAATCTTGACTCTGTCAATTTACTTTTCATTTTAATTAAATATTTCACGTGTTAAGTCGCATTTATTAAAAGTGAGTTAAAGCTCACGCGTGAGGGGAGTGCTAAAGTAATTATTAACCTTATATCTTCTTATTAACTTAAGCTTATAGAATAAGTGGTGATTTAACATCAATCACACACACTCTAACATGTATTAAAAATTCTAAAATAATTGAATGTTTAGCATTTATTTCACAATAAATTTTGCAAGTGAATTCCCCTTAGGAATAATGGTCTATGAATTATATCAAGCCTTATAAATATAAGGTGCGTTCCCAATAAATAGCTTAATCGACTAAAAAAATGTCTCATAAAGTGAATATCACTAGTTTAAATTATCATCTTCCTTTCCCTCCTCTTATACTGGCATGTCAAATATATATATATATATAATGTGATTATAAATAATTGGTTTTCAAGGTAAAAGAGGAAAGGATTTATATAATTATTTAGTGTCAACAAACATCTTTTTGGATGAATAAGATTTTATAAAACTTTGGAATTAAAAATCCCAACTAAAGGAAGAGTTGGACTTTGACTTGTATCAAATGAAATTATTAGTACGTGTCTTATTAGTATTAGTCACCTTGATTCTTATTGATATTTGATGGGGTTGGATCAGGTTATGACTCATTTGAACTTGAGAGAGTGACTGCAGTTCCTACCATTTATGTCTCTTTTGTGCGGCTCCTAGTGGGTCACATCTAGCTAGAATAGCCGCAATTGATTTTATTAGCCTACCATTTTAATTAGAAAAAAAAAAAATTGTTAGCAGGACATCAAATCTTTAACACTTAATTTATTAATTTTAATAACAATTCCATTTTTTTTTTTAAAAAAAAAACAATGTTTAATTTAAAAAAGTCTTAAAATTAAGAGTGAAAGAGTTCAAAAACATTCATCAAATGGAGTATGATACATGAATAAAAAAAATAACAAGAAAACAAAAAATAAGTCGTAATTGAGACTTTTAAGTTTCCGAGATTGAACTTTCGGCAATTGATAGCATTGAGGAGGAGGCTGCGGCTTACACAGATTCTCTCTCCCACGTTTCATCAACTTAGGATTAAAATATCTCATCTTTTTGTCCTCCCACCATAAATAATTTACTTTAAAATTTATACAAATATGTAATTAATTACAGTAACAAGTATCTAAATTGTGCTTAATACCGACCACAAGTGTCTAATCCGATGATAATTTTTATTTAAACACTATGGATTCATTAGTTTGAATCTAACTATATTATATTACGATTTTTTTAAAAAAATAAAAATAAAAAAGAAAAAGTGAGAGTTAATCATTTTATACTTGCGGGCATGGTCGGCTCAACAATAATTAATTATGATTAAAGTATAAATTAAATAATTAAATTTACTTATTCCTATCGACTAAATTTTTTGAAATAAGTGATTTTATTTTTTTTTGACATGAACACACAAGAGGGGGAGGGAGATTCAAATAAGTGACCTCCACTTTATTAGGCGTGGTCCTAACCGATTGAGCTACCTCTTGAAGACAAATAAGTGATAAGTTTGAATACTAGACTCCGTCAATTCACATCATATTTAAATCAAATATTTTTACTTATTAAAATGGAGTTTGAACCCACACGTGAGGGTGAGTGTTAAAATATAAATTAAATAATTAGATTTACCTATTCCGATTGGTGATTAGCTTAATATGTTGGAACAAATAGTAATTTAACAATTATTAGCAACTTTTATTTTAGAGAAGAGAGCCCCTATGGTCCGGTCAGTCTGCAAACCCCCCAATTTACAGCACCCAATCCTCATATGACACCTCATCAATTCAGGAAAATTACAAAGAATTAAAATAAGAACAAAAACAGCCAATTTTTCAACCTTCGTCTTCTTCAGTCCAATGGGTCTCCGTCTGTTACTCTTCACCATCTCTTTCTTCTCAGGTAATCGCACAAACTCACACCCACCATCACGATTTCTCTAAATTTTTTTCATTTCCTTCTTACCCACTTCGTGTTTTATCCTTTTTTGGTCCTCGCAGAGGTCCATTCCACTTCCTTCAAGAACCCCCAAGACCCAGGGGTCTTACCCGCTTCAAATCCATCGTGACCCGCTTCAAACCCACCTCAAAACCCGTTTCTAATGCCAAAAATCCGTTTATAATGCCTCAAACCTCGTTTTTAATGCATCAAAACTCGTTTTTTGATTCAAATCTAAAACCTAAAGGGAAAAGTTAACTCTTTAGGGATTTNAAATGGAGTTTGAACCCACACGTGAGGGTGAGTATTAAAATATAAATTAAATAATTAGATTTACCTATTCCGATTGGTGATTAGCTTAATATTTTGGAACAAATAGTAATTTAACAATTATTAGCAACTTTTATTTTAGAGAAGAGAGCCCCTATGGTCCGGTCAGTCTGCAAACCCCCCAATTTACAGCACCCAATCCTCATATGACACCTCATCAATTCAGGAAAATTACAAAGAATTAAAATAAGAACAAAAACAGCCAATTTTTCAACCTTCGTCTTCTTCAGTCCAATGGGTCTCCGTCTGCTACTCTTCACCATCTCTTTCTTCTCAGGTAATCACACAAACTCACACCCACCATCACGATTTCTCTAAAATTTTTTCATTTCCTTCTGACCCACTTCGTGTTTTATCCTTTTTTGGTCCTCGCAGAGATCCATTCCACTTCCTTCAAGAACCCCCAAGACCCAGGGGTCTTACCCGCTTCAAATCCATCGTGACCCGCTTCAAACCCACCTCAAAACCCGTTTCTAATGCCAAAAATCCGTTTCTAATGCCTCAAACCTCGTTTTTAATGCCTCAAAACTCGTTTTTTTATTCAAATCTAAAACCTAAAGGGAAAAGTTAACTCTTTAGGGATTTTATCACCCTAAAGGCCGGAAAAAATTACTCCACACCGAAAAATCGCTTGAGAAGATGACTCATGAGAGAAGGAAGAAGAAGAAAAAAAAAAAGAAAAAAAAAATGACTCCATGGCCATCTTGTTGCAGCTTGAAGAAAAAGAAGAAAAAAAATGAGAGAAGGAAGAAGAAGGTGTTGTGGAGAGAAAAGAAAAAGAAGAAAAAGACCAAAAAAAAAAGAAAAAAGGAAGGAATATGTTGTCGGCAGGCATTGAGAGAAAACAAAAGAAGAAAAAAAAAAAAAAGGAATCGGGTGTATTTAGGCTTATGTTATTTTGGTACAATTTTTTAGTTTTTGCTGAGGTGACAGTTTATGATTGGAGGCTGTAAAATACCACTTTTAAGGATCATCCTGACCAAAGTTTAATTCTTTAGAGAAAAATATATTTTGACCTTTCAAACTAGTAACTACCATCACTTTTTCATTTACGTCACATAAATTCAAAAACGGATATTCGTATACCCTAAACTCCCATTAATTGTCAAACGGGTCACTCTATGGCATCTTTTGACAACTGCCAATAGTCGATTACTATTGATAAAATAAATAAATTTAACTCATAACATTTTTATTTTTTATATTACATCAATCACTTTTCACTATTATTCAAATAAAATATTCACTACAAAACAAAAAAGAAAATTTATTTTTTCATACCAAATATTCTTATTTTTTTCCTTACATCAATTAATTTTTGCTATAGTATCAGGTTAATACCAAACGAACCGTATATATCCGTTACAATATATAGAAAAATGGATATGTAAAAAAACTCTTTAATTAATTCATTTTAACATTCGACGCTAACGAATCGACTTTTTTACGCTAATAATTCAAGAAAACAAAGTATATTTTTTCCTTTATTTTACACGGTTGTGCGGCCTCCACATACCCCCAACAACCCCACAAATACGTCATCAACCATTTGGGCGAAAATTGAAGTGAAAGTGTCACATTCTTTTGATGTGATGAATGGTAAATGCCACAATTATATATTTGACAATCATACTCTATGGTGCCGCCTTGTCATAGTCATTGGCACAAATTACTTGACTTCTTTGAGATCCCTTGATGGAACTCCAGCTTGCCATCACACGTTTGCTCAAGTCCAATGTGAGACTTAATTTTATTTTATTTTTTTACTATATTCTTCCAACATGCTTTAATTGCTTTTTAAATGTCTTATTCTTTCATAATTTGTTACTACAATGGTAATTTTCGACGAAAGATCACGTCTCATAAAGTAGAGTTTACAATCTGTTGTCACGGTTTTGATTGCAAATCAATACATGACAACATATTGTAAAAGAGTTGTAAGAATAATATTACTCTAAATAGGGTGCTTAAAATAGAACTTTAAAACATGTGAAGCTAGCTCATACTTGATAAGTTTATATCTCTTTCTATTGGATTTGTTTATAATTGAATAAGGAAAATGGTTACAATAAGAAGGAGTGAGCTTCTCAACAACTGACCCAAAACAAAATAAAAAATGGTACAAATATATACAAATAATAGGAAATTGGTCAAATATGAATCCATGAAGACTGATACGTACTAGATAAATTGTTCTTGCAATTTCACGATTGTTTGTGTAATTGTCACTTGTTGCTGCTTATCGGTTTAAGTTTTAGGATAAATGATGTTGAAACGCTGATTATGACTCTTTCATTCACTTTCCATTTTAGTTTTTAAGAATAAAGATTTAACCGTTCCGGTTCAGAACATTACTCCAATCATAGATACACTTAAACACACATCAAATCTCAAAGTGAAAAGACACCACTAATAAGATTAAAAAGTATTCCTCAAACAAAAAAAAGAAAAAAAAAAAAGAAAAAAGAGAGAGAGATTAAAAAGTAGATATCCATAATTAAGAAATAAAATATTCACCTTGTCAAATTCTCTCGCTACTATCTTATTCTCTATATTATCTTCATATGTGTCACCTTTAATCACTTGTGAAATTTATTGGTTTCTTTTCCTTCATTAATTTGTTAATCATGTAAACCAAATCGAAGATTGCATATATATATATGCAATCGTCATCCTCTTTCCTTTTCCTCCAATTAAATTTATTCTACTTTTGATTTTATTATTTTGAAGTTGAAAACTGAATCAGAAAAGGAAAAGTTAATTACGGCTAGACTTTGTTTTAGCAGGTCTTCTCTTCAAAGAAATGACAATTATATATATTTATATATATATATTTATATTGCTTCCTCTCAAGTCGTTCTCTCCAAAAGTACTTGTTCATGACTCTCAATAAATCAATTGCTAGCAAAAAAGTCATAAAAAGTGGCCAACTTGCGTGGAAAACCTTTAGCGCAAGAAGAGAGAGAGAGAAAAAAAAGGAAAAGGAAAGAAAAGAAGAAGAAGCTAGTCCAAATTAATTAGTAGATGTTCCCAGCTTGAATTAGGAAAAATAATAATTATAGTAGCATGGAATTGATAATCATATCATTATAATTTTATGACTAATTATAAAACACATGTTTATCTCACACCTATAATGTTGATGCGATAATTCCAAAAATCCATTAAATTAGTTTTTGTTTAAAAAAAAAAATTGAGGTGTATTATGACTGTCTCATTAATTAGCATTATGGGATAAAAACATTATTAGTAATGCTATAAATATATTTTTATTTTATAACTATCCCACAATACTGACCTAGTAGCCCTAACCAACCTTTGGATTAGTCTCTGTTAAAAAAAGAAGAAGAAGAAGAAGATTGGTTTTAACTATTACTTTAGCTTCGTAGGATAGTTGTGAGATAAAAATGTGATTTTTAGTATTGCTATAATTTTATACTTTCTATTACATATTAGACCTAATTACTAATACTAAACACTACTCATTTATCTTATTGAGCTGCTGTGGCATGAAGACTATCACATCAGCCTAGTAAAATAAGAGTGTAATATTTAGCATTACTCTAACTTAAATACTACACCACCAAGTCAGTGGCCTAATAAATAACAATTATGTGATTGATCTTCCTAGCCTATAGACCTCGATGATCGGTCTTTCCTAGCCAACGCTTCATTGAATACAAGGTTGATATATACCTGTTTTGAGAGTTAAGTTTCAGTTAAAATTAGATTCGTTGAGATTAGACAGATATTTGTTTTGTCATGAGACACATGTTCCAATTTTGAATAATTTCAACTGAAATTGGGTACCTAATATATATATATAGTACCCTATTCCCAGTAGAAAAGATCTAGTTAGTCGTTTCAATGATGCATTAGTTTTTTCTAAGTTCGATATGAAATTAGGATTTTGTCAATTCCAAATTGATGATAAGGATAGATATAAGACTCCTTTTACTACTCCTTTTGGTCACTATGAGTGAAATTTGATGCACAAATTTAATTGTACTTGTCAATTGCACAAGTCGTTATGCAGTGTAGCGGGTGTGCAAGTGCGAGGTCGAATCCCACAGAGAATCGTGTTTTGTGTAAAAATTAATTTAAATCGCCTAAACTAATCCTATCTTAACCTAATTCCAAATAACAAACAGGTAACGTGCGTAAAAATAAACTAAATTAAATGCAATAAAACAAAGAAATAAAAATATTAAGGCCTAGAATCCACCTCACCATATTAAATACATAATATCATGCTTAGTCATACATCAAAAATAATTACGCTACTAGGCGTATTCTATTTGCTATTAATTAGTTCATACGTCTGTTTATCGATTAAGCACTAATGCATGTCTTATTATCATTACGAAATCTTGTCGAACTAATCGATGTAAACACTGTTTTAAGAGGTCACAACAGATATTGATCCGAAGACGAATCATCCGATGTATCTCCGGTTGTAACGACTGTTGACGTTTAACGATTCATAAACAATAATCAACGCAATTTTGTCACAAAATTGAATTGAAACGAACAAGCAAAACAGTAAACGACGAACGGAGTATCAAACTAAGCATAAAAATATGTAGATAAAAACATGGTGAGGCTTCATCTTCAACCTTAGTTGAAGATTAGCCTCCCATGAGAACAAAATACCAATTAAAACTAAGATAAAGCATTAAAATAAAATAAGTGACGATTTAGGTGGTTACACAGTGAGGAATAGAGGGCTTCTGGCCCCTAAGGCGCCTCCCAAAACGTAGAAATCACGAAAATACAAAGGGTCCTATTTATAGACAAAATAAAATGTGCTGCCAAGTCAGGGGTGCGTTCGATCGCAGTAGGTGCGATCGATCGCATCCCTGTGTGCGTTCGATCGTCTGACATGCGTTCGACTGCAAGTGCATCGCAGTGCCGCGTGTGTTCGAGCGTAGGCGTTGCGTTCGACTGCATTGCGTTCGATCGCACATACTACGATCGATCGCATGTAACTGCCTATGGCGCAAAAGTTGAAGCGATGGAGCATAGGGCCGGCTAGGGCAACGCGGACTTCACGGGCTAACATGGCTTGCGATCGATCGTGGTTTCTGCGCTTGATCGCACTAAGTGCGCTCGAGCACACTGGCAGGGGCTTGACATCTCTTAGCTCAATTATTCCCTTTAAGCCATTTTTTCACGACAATGACCTACAGCACAACACAATACAAAAACAACACAAAACATAAGATATTAACAAAACTAAGAGCCTAACAAACATAAGTTAAGGGGGGCCCAATATACAATATTTGACACCGATCAAAATGTTATGCCTTTTTTATTAAAGAATGCACCTAGAGAATTCTTAATGGTTACAAGAGGAACTGGAAGCAAAGTAAGATTATGGTTACATACAGAGAGTAAGGTGATTGCAGAATGAGTTCAGTATTTGGCTGAAAGCTTCTACCTTACAAAGAGAGAAGAGATGTCTATTTATAGATGTATTCTAATTAGCTGAAATAAAGTTACAATCATGAAAGTAAATTAGTGAAAGCAGATTATCTGCAGCACTGTGTAAATAGTGGACAAAAGAGCATCATTCTTTGAATAGTGAAAGCAGATTCTCCGCAGTACTGTGTAGTCAGCACACAAAAGAGCATCAATCTGGAATAGTAAAAGCATCGGTCTATATATATATATATATTTCCCTTTTTTGTATTAGAGTGAGGTTTTTTTTTTTTTTTTGGTAAACGTATTAGAGTGAGGTTGATTGGACATTTACGTGGCTTCTCAGCAAGAAAGTGAAACCAAGGGGTGGATCTGCAATACTGCATCATCGTCAGGTTGAAAACGCAACCTCTATGATTGGGCCCAACTTTTTTGTGATGCATAGAAACAAAGAGGGTCCCACAGAGGATCCCAGAGAGCCATATGGCCCATTAAGGGCCCACATCCACGTAGCACTAGCCAGCCTTTAGGCCTCATCCACAAGCTCCTCACTCTCCCCCCCCACCCCCCCACCCTTTTCTTTTTTTTTTTTCTTCCTTGCTCATCAATGAGGTGGGCCAGGCCCAACCAGCTAAGACTTTTTGCCAACGCCATGAAGGGGGTTTTTATTCCGT
Source organism: Carpinus fangiana (assembly GCA_006937295.1). Taxonomy (NCBI): domain Eukaryota; kingdom Viridiplantae; phylum Streptophyta; class Magnoliopsida; order Fagales; family Betulaceae; genus Carpinus; species Carpinus fangiana. Next base: position 31,913,404 of record CM017324.1, read on the forward strand.
ACGGCAAGCACCACCACCTTCTTTAGGGGACAAATGGTGGGAGTGGGACCATGAAGCGTACAGATGTGATAAAAGTAGTCTGATCGTGGGGTCCAGGGTGCCCACCCCACCTATCAGAATTGACCCAAATTACATGTTTTAATTTCCATGCAATTTCATGATCATCTTTGGGCCCCACCGCCCCATTACATGTGAACCACACGATGGGTGGGGCTCACTAGATTTCACGTACAATATACTTTTGGGTTAATTAATAAAATCACTATCATGAGTTTTGGGCCGACATCAATTCACCCCCTTCTTCGTTTCTTTTTTTTAATATTTTTGTAATCTTGCTTCGCAGGTTTTTTGTCCTGTTGTTTTTTCAACCACAGACTTCTGTTTTATTTTTCATCAATTTTTTATTAGGAGAAGTGTGAAATCTCAGTTATATCCTTAAAAATAATAATAATATTAATAATTCTTATTATTAAAAAATAAAGGTTGGATTGGTTCAAAACGTCAACTCAACACGAATTAGGATTCTCTATTTAATTTGAATTGGATAATATCCAGTTAGTTATAGTGGAAGATATTTTTGTCTCCTTAAAAAGTAAAAAGACAAAAACACCCCTTAAATATACTAAACTGTATATGAACCGGAGAGCGACACATGATTTTCCTTTTTAATAAAGCTTTCTTGGTTTAAGAAAAAAGTTTTAACTATTTGTAACTTAGTTTAATAGAATAACTAACTCAACTACTACTGATGGCTGGTTTTTGAGCAACCAAACTGGAGGATGTCGTTCGTCCACAGGGAAAGCAACCAAGCAGCCCACGTTTTGTCAAAAATTGCTACACGTGATGTTGTTGAGTTTCAATGGCTCTTTGAGCCACCAGACTGTATTGCTGAGATTCTACCAATAGAGCGTGATGCTCTATATCTTTGAATTATTAATGAGAATGATATGAATATTTCAAAAAATAAAAAAATAAAAAAATTGATGGTTGGTTTTGGTTTCTTCTTTTGACCATTTATGGTTGTGATGGCGACCTTGATGGGTTTTGTTCCGTTTATTGAATGTTGCCCTTTATTACAACATTTTTTGGTCGTTTAAGTTCTGTTGATGGGCCAGGTCTTCAATTGACCAATTCCTGACTATTCCTATTCCTTAGAGAGCTCTATCGTTTTCGTTTCTTCTGTTTCTTGTAATTTCCTTTTTATCGTTCACCCACTTTGAATAAAAAATTAAAAGAAGAAGAAGAAGATAGTGATATGTTAATTTCCCATATTTTTTTAATGCAAAAATTCTCTAAAATTTCAAATTGATCTAAGATCTTGTAGATCTAATTAGGATAATTTTGTGGCAGAATTCTTAGAAGACCAATTATGATTTTCGATTAAACTGTTCAGATTATAATTTTAGCATACAATTTAAGAGGATCATCGATTAAGAAAAAAATAATCAAGAATTTATAAACATTAAATTGCATGACCTAAACCATATTATTTTCTTTTTACATGTTCGTATAAGGGGAGGGAAAGGGGGAGCGGGATTTGATTAGTAAATCATGATTTTCATTTTATGAGACGTAATTTTCAATTGATTGAGGTACTCATTTGGACAACCTAAACCATTTTAATCAAAGAAAACTGTTAGAAAAAGTGAAATGAAACAGTTGGGCCCATCTTATAGCCCAAATGGATCAAAATTACCTTTTATTGAGTCTGTATATGGGTAAAGTGGTAGATTCAGGGACTTGACCCAACTTTTTTTTTTTTTTTTTACTAATCTAAATCTTATGTATAGAGGAAGGCTACATGGTATAGCATATTGTTAATAGAAGAGTAATGTTAGAAAAAAAAAAAGAAAAAGAAAAAGGAGTAATATTAGAAATTATATTTTATTTTATAACGCTGACGTAAAGTTCTTAATTAACCCTTGAATTAGTCCTTATTATAAAAAATTCAAAAATTAGTTAAAACTATCGTAACAGTACCATAAAATTAAAATATATGGTATATAACACTACGGCACTCCCAACTTCATGTTATCATTAGACCAATAGTAAACATTTTTATGAGATAACATTTGACAAAAATTCAGCACATGGGATGCATGAGCACTGTTATCAACTGGTGATTTTCAGTTTCAGTACAAGAATTATATATTATTGTTCATAGACAAGAACATGTCCTTAAGGGGTAGCTCATCAGTGGAGACCAGGCTTCATGAAACGGATATCACTAGTTCAAATCTCCCTATCTCTTCTTGTGTGGACATGTAAAAAAAAAAAATAATAATAACAACAATAATAATAATAAAAACCGAGAACATAATTGCATATAATATTTTTTCGTCGTTTCTGCGAGGGGATAGAAACAATGCTGCACTTATGAACATGGACACACAATTTGTGAGCATCTTAGGGTTCATAACCAGGAAAATGCAGTTTTTATTACAACTCCTTATAAATTCACGTGATAATCCATATTTTATGTAAATAAGTGTCATGTTAACTGTAACGTAACTATCTACATTTTAGTGGTTGTCGAAATAATTGTCATGAAGAATGTTACATGATAATTCATATTTTAGTAACTAACATAATAAATGATATGTGGACTGTTACGCCAATTTATTTAAAGTTTTATAGTAAAAGCTACAATAATCCTAGCAGCTGTGGGTAAGCCTGTGAGTGTTTCAATTATTCATTCCTGAAGTGTTAGAAAGGAATAAGGGCATTAAATTTAATAAGTCAAATGGTGCTTTAAACAGGAAATTTCCAGATAAATATACAAGTAGTAAATATGTGCAGAAAGTCGAGCCTCCAACCTAAGAAACCAAACAAAATAAGCTAAACGACAAGCAGAAGATCATAAATGAGAACAGCAAATCCCAGCCAACATGCCATGTCTCAAGCCATTGGCTTAGTGCCTAATCATACCATGCTCTGCATTTTATTCACCGTCTTAATCCCATATCCCTCTCAAACCTCTGCTTACATCATGCTTTGCTCCTGCTGTTGTTGGGATGTTAAACAATGTTATCCAAAACCAAATTCAATAAAGCTATACAATCATAAGTCATAACAACAATGATAAAAAGAGTATAACCCTTTTCCACAAATCAAACTACAGCAAAATCTCAACACATAAAAGGTTTCATTATTGTAAATATCATATTTAATACTAACTTTTACAAAGAATCCCCTCCTTCTCTCTCTTACTTTCTTCCCTCACATCAACTGGTATTTAAATGTCCTTTATTTGGGACAAAAATCAAGCAAAAAAGGTGAGAATCATCTCTCTCCTCACTTTTCTCCCTTACACCATGACATATTTTTACATGACTGTTAGGCCATCTTCTTTTTCTTTTTCTTTTTTGGCTGCTTGAATGCTATGGTGGATTCGGCAAAATGTTGATCCTATGAAAAGTTACTAAGGAGTGTAACATTATAAAGAGTTGCACCATGTGTAAGTTGAAACTAATTCATAATATAAATATTAACATAAACATTTGTGCATCTGTATGTACTTATGCATGTATTCCATATGTATGTAAATTTGTGTGTACGGTGAGTGATAGAGGGAGAGAGTTATGCTCTGATTAGATGAGATATGCATCACTATAGGTCATATATATTAGTAAAATTACAAAGGAGCTGTGCATGGACAGCCTATTTATAAGAAAACAGCTTTCAATTTGAATTAGGAGCATGACTCAGACCTCTGTATTAGCAAACACAACCTCAGATCCAAAAAATAAACAGGATCATAACAATATATTTACTTCAGCTTGATTTCAAACGGCTAGAAAGGCAAGAATCTGATGACCTATAGTGATGCAAGCCATCATGAGGATGGAGCAGATTTCCATGAGTCAGAAGTTCCCTCTGAAAAGAGACCCTGAAAGTAAAGAAAAAATGAGGATTTAGAGAATATAGTCTGAGAGCAAGAAAGAAATCTACACATGAAACAAAATTGACCGATAAATGGGAAGGCAATAGTACTGGAGTAACGAAAAGTTGCTGCACAAGAATTTTAAAATACCAAGACATTGCACTTCCGTCCTCACTCTTTCCAACTATAATGAGCATGATCAACAACTAAATAGTCTCCACGGATATCCTTTGCTACTCTAATGTCATCATCAAGGTATATAGATTCAAACCTGCAGATGTTAAAGGAGTTTCAATTATTTTTCATTTTTTTCGTAGTTAAGGGGGTTGTGTGTTTAGAAGCTGGGAAACTGGGAATATGCTGTTGATTAACTCACTCAGATAAATACTAATATGAACTGAAACACCAGCTATTTACTACTAAATAAACATGATATTTAGTTGATCCAAGAGTCTGAGAAAGTTTAATATCTAGCAAAAATGGCTGTGAGATATTAATTGGACAGGTCAACGTGTAATTTCACGAGGTAAAACCACACCTTCAAAACCAACTTGTTCAAGTTGATTAGGGGGGAGGGCGGGGAAGACACACAATAACAAAGAAAACAAAGAGAAATAATAGGAGAAATACTTCAAAGCACAAACAATAACGTGTCTGGCAAAACAAAAAAGTATTGGATCAAAACTTCACCACAGGAAGAATATTAACTTTTTTTTTTGGTAAGAGGAAAAAATATACCAAGTCTACATGAAAAACAGTAACAACAATTAGAAGACTGTAAAAGAGCACCAACAACGATAACAGAGGCAAATTTCAATCCCTAGGCAGTGGGCAGAACTGTAGCTCTGCTTAATGTTGAGGAATCAACATTTCACATTATTAAAGGTAAGAAGATTACTGTTGATGGGATTTTTAAGTTAAGCAGGACCAGGAGGTAGAAACCTACATCTCCTCTTTCCAGGATGTTCAATTGAAAGGCACAACAACTGCAGAGTTTGGGGAGTTCTCCGGTTCTGCTTAATGTCGAGTCTCAGGGGGTGAAGAGTGGTCAAACATTTCAGGGGATAGAGCTCAATCTTGTTTTTTTTTATAAGTAATGTTGTATATATCAAAAGCTACACAGCAAATATACAAGAAAACGCCTAAGACAAAAGAGAAAACAAAGCAAAGAAATCTAAAAAGCTAATAACTAGAGAGGCTAAATAAGTAGTTGTCCAAGTAAAGAGGGAAAAAAAGAAATAGGGCTTGTGCTCCTCTAAGGTCCTCTCAAGATTATCAAAGTTCTCATCATTTCTTTCCCTCTATAGGCATCACATAAGGCAAAGAGGCACCATCTTCTAGACGACAGCACTTCGTGATTTCTTAAATTCACTTACATTTGAATATATGTTCTGAGTGATTAACCCAACCCCGAGATCACACCACTTTACCTCTTCAAAGCAGGAACGTCAGACCACCTTTAATGCAGGATATAATGGAGTGACTATCATTTAACGGGAAGAAAAAGGGGTTTAAACTAAACACACACAAAGAAAAAAAGGAAAAAAAAAAAGAAGGTATATTTAGAGGTCCCAATAATTAAAGAAACATTTCTTTGTTATAATTTAATTCACAGCCTTTCTCTTTTTTTTTTGTGCATATAATTAAGGAAAGAATATAATCTTCCATGGAACACAACATTCTCCCTGTCAGCAAATCAAAGTCATGCAAGTAGATTATCTGGATTCATACAGAAACAAGTAGCATTTGTGCATCAAGCAAGACCTGTTCAGGTTTCTCACTTAAACAATTGGCTCTGAATTAAGTGAACTCACATTTTGCTCCCACATCGGTAACAATAACATAAACCATAACTTTTGCCCTTCATTCTTTCCAATCATAAGGAGCACGGTCAACAACCAAATAGTCCCCCCTGATATCCTTCACAACTCGAAGCTCGTCATCAAGGTACACGGACTCAAACCTATAGAAATAATATGCCCTTGATACCACAACAATATGAAAAGGAAACAAAACAGAAGAACAAAGCAGTCCCTATGACATTCTGCCATATGACTATATAAAACCAGATTATAGAGAGAGCATAATAAACAATAACAAGAATAAGATATCATCATGAAAGACTACAAAACATTAAGATCTGAGAAGAGAATAGATCTCAAATCAGCTTCTGTATGAAGGAACCTTAGATTCAAATTTAAAGTTATACAAGTTTACTACATATGCACGTAAAAAAAAAAAAATCTAAAACCCCAAACATTCTCATCTAAGAGTGACCATCAAACTCAAATTTAATATGTGTATAGAATGAAAAGATACGAGTGCAAAGGAAAACTAGAAAGAGATTTTTAAGTGAAAACTAAAAAGAACATTGGTTGAGGGAGAACTATAAGACATCACAGCATGTCATTCATATAACACAACGCCAAAACATAAACATGCTATAAACAAAGGCGCATGCAAATGAGTTGGGCCAAAAAGCTCGGCAGGATGAGAAATGGGAACAACCAAAAAGGAGGAGGAGGGGGGGGGGGGGGGGGTGGAGAAAAAGGGACCTTGAACCAGATCATCTATATATGGAAAACGCTGCAGGTGTTGGCAGTGTTGCCTACCAACATGAAATGATGTTTTGTACTTTTTTTAAATAAGTAAATAGTCATTTTATTGAAAAGAGGATAATGCTCCAGTACACAGGATCCATACTAGAGCAACTCCTAAAACTTTTACAATCCAAGGTTTAAAAGAGCAATAAATTCTAGAAAAGGAGTGGAATGAACAAGACCTAAAGCAGACATTCAATCATTCAAAGTTTTCAGGAATGAATTCTGCCTAATGATGCCATGTCATATTATATTGCAATTATAGACTGCTTTTCCAGCCATGGTAAAGCAAATCAGGCAAAGTTTCAAAAAGAGTCCTGAGCCAATAAAATTTCAAGAGCTAAATCAGACTTCTCTCTCTAAATGAACAATCATACGCGGGGGGTGGGAAGAACTAGGAAACAAGAAGACAAAGGGCCTAAAATCAGAGGGGGGAAAAAGCATGACATTGCAGCTTCTATATATCTTTAAAGGAATAAACAATCTGCTGAGAGAAACTGAGGACAGAAAAGGGCAACAAAAAGATGACTTATATGGTAAGAGAAAGAGAGAAGTGTAGAAAACAAAACAAAACAAAAGGTAACACATACTTCAAAAGATGTACAACATTCAGAAAAACCGGAGGAGGTAATTCAAGCATAGCAGAAGTGTGCAAAGTGAAGTGATTGTCAGGAACACCAAAAAAAAAAAAAAAAGACTGATATTAGAAAGACAAGAAGCTTCCCAAGAAGAACTCCAACCTAACGTTCCTTTGCTTTCACAAAACCATTTGGCAGACAGGTATGAATCGTAAACACACAACAGAAGCAGCTTACATTTTCTCAGTATTATACTCTGACACAGTCCAGAATAGGAAGAAAAGAAAAAAAACAGCCCTGTAAGAATAGAAGATGGATACATCAAACTATTTGTAATCACAGCCCAATTTGAAAAGAGAACTTGAACCTTTATCCAGAAGAACTCTATTCCACAGTCCGAGACCTAGGAAAGGAACCACAAATACAGATAATTGAAGAGGGCTACCCAACTTAGTCCATGCAAACTAAAGCTTTTCCAAATTGCTTTCCAACCAGATTATTCTATGAGTATCATACGATATGAAATTGCTTTTAAAATAAGGATTTTCATGTTAAATCCAAAAGATAGGGATAAATCTCTAAGGACACCAACTATCATGGCTTGATGGGATATAAAAGCCTATCTAGAGCTCCAAATTTAAAATGTCATACTGAAGGGGTGGGCATATAAGAGAAACGCAATATGAGTACAAAACACAATCTGCATCTAACCTAAGGTCATGGAGGTTAACACTGAAGCTACCATGAAGACTCAATAAAGATCACAAAGATGACATCATCAGTATCTTTTTTGTTTGGATGGCTATGATCATCAAAGTTTGATTTCCTTTTTATCCTTTTCTGTTTTGCCATATGAACCCTAATAGTTCCTTCTTTGTTGATACGTAACTTAAGGTTTTTTATGAAGTTCTCCATCAAATTATCAATAAACCACCCCTTCTCTATTTTTCTTTACAGCAAAGCAAAAGCAACTATCCAGTTGTGTAGGGACAACTCTGAGACTACAAATGGAGAACCTTAAACATCACCAAGATTAACATTAGCAATCACCTATCAAGATCAGAAATTGAGCACTCACCAACCTTGCCCGAACGGCGGTAGTGGGATCTCCCAGTTTTTCCCCCTTAGAACAGCGCTTGTAAATCTGACACAAGCATCATTTTAGAGATAAGTCATCAAATCTCTTTATTAAAAGAAGTAAATGTTATTATGCTCTATTTTCACAAAGATTTCAAAACTATTGATTTATTAAAGGTAAAGCTGTTTTGTGATTTTAACATCCACAAAATTCAAACCCAATACCAAACTCATTATACATAAAAGTAACATTATCTTAACAAACAACCTGTAACCTCCAACTTCCAATTCCAATGATAAGGCTAAATTGGCACACAATAAGATCAGTTTAGTAGAGTTTCTGCTTTCAAATCAAATTCGAAATACTTATGTTTCAAATAACATTTACTCATATATTGTTTTATAAATGGACTCAGAGCCAGCTACTGTAACAATACCATATTAAATTAACAGTCAAACTGTTGTTCTAAAATATTAAACTGATAGGAAAATTCAATTTAATCATTTAATTACTTAACCATTACTCTAATATATTGCAGCTAACTAAAAGTTGAAAATACTTTAATAATGATTTAATTATTTAACGAGTAGTTTAATACAGTGTTCGAACCCAGAATCAGCTAGTTTAATACCAAGATAAATTAACAGCCAAGCAATTGTGTCAAAACCATTTAGTACCTAAAATTCACTCTCTGCGGCGAAGCGATTTCGATACCGGAGCGAACAAAGAAAGCCCCATCTGGAGGGAAAGTGATCACATTGTTTAGAGTCATTTTCTCGACATCGATCACCTGCAAGACGTCACCGGCCTGAGTACCAAACAACCGTGCATTCTCGACGATGAAGAGCTGCTCCTTTTCCGTGGTCCAGAGCAGCCGCCACGTGGCCGAGAGGGACGTGCCAGTGGTGACTGTATCGCGGCCGAGAACGGCCATGGCGTCGATGGCTTCGACGATCGAAGCGCGTCTCGCAGGGTCCTTCTGGGTCTTGATGCCTCGGTCCTGGTCCGCGATGAGGCTGAGGAGGTGGCGCTTGGCGGTCTGGGCCTGGCCCGTGAGGGACGAGCAGGTGATTTTAGGGGTGGGAGAGCGATGGCATTTGGGAGCGTAGGGGGTGGGAATGAGGAGGCATGTGGCCATAGCTGTATATGTGGATATCTGGTGAGAAGGAAATGAGAAGATACAGGCCGATTGGCTGTTTTTGTGAGCTGAAAAATTGGCGGTTCACACTTCAAAGGTAGGCCCAGAAAGTATGCATAACAATTTTTTACACGGCTCACGTAAAAATATCAACTCAATATGAAATTATTATATCACAATGGTTAAAGTTTATGACTCGATTAATTAAATCTGTTAATTATGACTAACGTATATCGTTTTATATTCATGCCTTTGACACGATAATATATATAATTTTTGACACAATCACAAACTAGCAAATTCGAGAAATAATTCAACCTAAAATTAACAAGTTAAAATTGTTGTTCAGTTATATTAAATTTGATGTCTATAATCTTATACATATTTCTCGACAAGCAGATAATTAAAAATGACATTGTTGCCTCCCAAAAATTCCTTTGCGCTCACATAATACCCCTCTCAAAGTTTCACTTGGTTTTTATATTTATGTCTTAGTATGATCATTAGTCTTGGTTTTTTTTTTTTTTTTTGAAAATAATGTCTTGGTTTTTAATGTTATTAATTAATATATACATATATATATATATAGACACATGTCATTTTGTTATTGGTGCTGACGTAGCATTTCATCAAATTTTAGACGAAATTTAGATAGAAGTACCATCTCTATTTTTTAGGCAAAACAAAAATACCTCATGTAATAACAAGTAAACTCTATGAGGCAACAAATATTTTTTTTTTAAAAAAAGTTAAACCACAATAAGAATAAGATATTTAACCCAAATCTTATACATATTTCTCTCTTGATACGAGTTAAACCCCGTCACGCGAACACAAATGTTCACTTTTTGGCCCACAAATAGATAATTAAAAATGACGTCGTGGCCTCCCAAAAATCCATTCTCTCTCAAAGTTTTCACTTGATATTTATATTTAGGGAGAATTATCATTTTTCCTCATAAACTACCACGCGACGACAATTTTTTTTTCTATCAACTATCAATTTTACATTACGATCCCGTCAAACTATCATATTGTTACAAAAAACCTATTTCGTCAATCAAAGTCGTTAAGTTGGACCGTTAATTGACTGTTCACGACACTGTTAAAAGGTTGACTATATGACTTAACAACCTTGACTGACAGATGAGAGTTTTTCGTAACAAAATAATAGTTTGAGAGGGTCATAATATAAAATTGATAGTTGATGGGAGGAAAATGATCATCGCATTCATGGGAAAATGATAGCTTCTCATTATATTTATGTTTTGACATAATTTAAATCTGGCATAATTTTTTACACAGCAAGCAAATTAAAAAATAATTATTAAAAGAGTTGATTAAACCCGTTTTTGGTTCTACCGTATATTTCGGATGTACTGTAGCGCCACAATGTTTGACTAGAGTTTGAATAATATGACATTTTTGCCCTTATTTTGTTGGGTTTCCTCCAACACGTTTTGTTCAATCTCCTTTGTTCTCCACGGTTTTCCTCCCCTCCAGCGCAGTTCCTTCACCAGCGACTCCTCTCTGCGTTTTTTCACCATAAGGCTTGTTCATTCCCCCAATCACACGCCTTCAGCAAGACTTCTACAGTCGACGGAGCCTCCGGGAAATCTCGGCCGTCAAACCGGAGGGTGCCCTGGAAATCGACCCTAGATCTAAACGGCTGAAGAAATCGAGCAAATCAAGGTCTCAGACTTCGGCCTCAGCGCCGTCTCCGACCAGATTCGCCAGGACGGCCTCTTCCACACGTTCTGCGGCACACCGGCTTACCCACCAAAACCGCCACAACCATTTTCCATGATCCAATCCTGCGCCCCGCACGTCGGAAACCCAAGATTCTCCAAATACAACTGCGCTTGAATCGCAGTATATACTCTGTAAATCAATCCAAACCTCCAAAAAAAACAAAAAAACCCACCCAAAAAAAACAAAAAAATCTTTCTCAGCCTTCCTCCAACAAAGAACCAACTGGGTTTGCTTCAAACTTGGTGCTTGACTTGTTCCTGAAACAAAACGCTCAAAAGGGCTTCCTTTTCTTTCTCTCCTCTCTGGTTCTTTCTTCCTTGGAATGCTTGGGTTTTGAGGAACATATAGAAAACAAAGGTGACGGTGGTGGGGGTGTGGTATATATATATA
>CM017324.1:31926746-31957020 GCA_006937295.1 Carpinus fangiana
TGTTGGGTCACGAATCAACCCCACAAAACCATCCGGCCTGTACTAAGCCCAAGGAAGGCCCATGTTCTCAAAGCCCAAGAGCATCTCGAGCCTCGAGAGCCCAAGAGCGTCTCGAGCCTCGGGAGCCCAGGCAAGCCTCAATCACCCGAGAACACCTCGAACAGACAAGAAGGCCTCAGGCCTCGACCGTCCGAGAACCGCTTCGGGCCTCGATCACAATAGATCACTGATATTCTGAGCTTAAGGCCTCCGAAGCCCGAAAAGCTAGGGATCAAGAGATTAAAATCAAAAATCCTATCTTATCCGTTTCATTCAAATACCAAGTACTCAAAAGTACAAGATCAGATATATTATCTACAAGCATTCAAAATTTAAAGTGCCACAACAACCAAATCCTATCTTGATCCCATCAGGTCTTGATACGGATAACTACCTAAATCCCTGGTAACAAACTGCCTCGCAGAGAATCAGGGAAGAGTCAGTCATTGACAAGGGAACAATCACTCCATGCCTATATAATACAAGTCACCTCCACAAGTTCTGGTAACGCAACTCTAGCACTCTTAAAGCTTATGTTGTTTCCTCATCATTTCAAGAGCATACACTGACCTAGGCATCGGAGTATCCCCGTCGGCTCACCTCCGGTCTCTTCGATCCTATTCTCTTCTCTATTGTGCAGGAAAAGTCAAACTTGGATCATTCATCAGAGAGTCAACAAGCGTGCCACATCACCAATCGGGAAACTGTGTATCAACAAAAATGAATAAAGTTTTCAGTTTATTTGATGTTGTAATATTATTATAAATATAAAGAAATTTCTTAAATTAAGGTTAATAAATATCATTTCAATTTTTTTATTTATTGAATACAAATAAATATTTAGGATACAAGAAATTGGTATTTAGGATACACTGAATACGTTACAAGAAATTGCAAGTGCCTTGCACGTGCCCAGGCACGTGCCCTCATCCTAGTATATATATAAATTGTAAAAGAAAGAGAGGTAGCAGTAGATAAATTGACGCCTTCGTTGGTGGTGGTGGAGGGGCATTTCGGTGACCTTAAAAGGTTTATTATGAAAAAGACAAAATAATAAACAGTACATCCACCAAACTTTTGTCAAACACGGGTTAAACGACACCGGTGTACCTTTTGGCCACAAGTAGATGATTAAAACGACGTCGTGGCCTCCCCAAAATTATTTGGCGCTCACATGATAGTATAATACTATAATACCCTCAAAGCTTCACTTGCCTCAACCAAGCTCCTCCCGCTCTGAACATTCCAGAGAAGTTCCATTTCTTCTCTGCATCCATAGATCTAACCTAGGGTTGGTTTCTCATTCTCTCTGACTTAAACAATCTCTCTCTCTCTCGTTCTCTCAGAGAACCACAAAATGGGCCCTGATATTCCCGGGGAGCGCCAGTCCGGCGAGGACGTTCGCACTCAAAACGGTACTCTCTTTCTCTCTCTCTCCCTCTCTGTAATCCATGGCGCGAGTTTTTCAAATGCTCGACAATCCGCTACATTAGCGGCGGAGACAGACAAGCTTTCTTATTCGAAAAAGAGCTCTAGAAGTTCAGTCGGTGTTGATGTTGGGTGAGGCCGATAGGATATCCTTACCTCTAACTAAAAACAAGAATAACAATATTAAGTAATTATTAACTCCAGATTTGATGTTATCATTTTCTCTCTTTTGGTCTTCAATCAATTGGTTTCTGCATCATCTGCTGCATTTGAATTTGAGCCATTGTGCAAAATCTAGCAACATAGTATTTGATCGTGTAAGGCACTCAATTTCGGGCTTGTTGCTAGGCTCATGTGTTCTGAGAGGATTTGTATAACAACTCGTGTGATGGAACATTTGGGTTAAGTTCATTTCCTTGTTTCAATGAAAGATGGTGATGATTCTATCATAACCTAAAGTTATGCTTTGAGACGGTCATTACTCTTCTCAGTTGCACGAAATAAAATAATTTACTGTAAAAAAAAGAAAAAAGAAAAAAGAAAAAAATCGATTCAGCCCCTCAAGAGTAATCGGGAATCTTTTCATACTGGGACCGGATAGTCAGATCGCAACTGAAAAACCTGCTTTTTATTTATTTTAATTTTGTGTGAATTTAATGCCGAATTTGTTGTTTGGTTTGTGATGGTGGTATGGTGGAATAGTGATGGCGTGCGGAGCGGTAGCTAACATTGTCAAATCCTCGCTAGGTCCTGTTGGACTCGACAAGGTATTGATGCTTTTCTGTGGTTGCAACTTGCAATATTGGTTGTTCCTGATAGGATTTGCTTTACTTTGTTCGTGGTATTTGTAGTAACTTGAAATGGCTAATTGTAGAGGTTTGCCAGTGCCATCATTAAATGTTGCACAAGGTCTTCCTGTAATCCCTATGCTCGCTAAGATTAAGGACTATTTCATCTAAATGTTCAAAGTTTAGTTTTTCATTTTCATAAGAATATGCTAAATGCATGGGTTTATGGATTTGATAATAAATGATAACCGCTTGAGATGAAATGTTTAGTACAGAGAACATGTAACCTAATGGAAGAATTGTCAAAATATTAGTTCGATTATAAGTTATTGAGCAGTGTAGCATTAACAAAATGTTACACCACGTGTGAGTCTGTAGACTTTAGTAGTGAATTTGATTGTGTAATAGTTGTAGGATAATGAACAAGCGATCTCCTTTGTATTGCCTAAGTGGTTTCAAATTGAGCATATTGCTTGTCTCAATGGAGTGGTGTTGTTCCTATGTACTTACGTTCGTTTGTTGAGGTGTATGGGTGGACATGTACATGTGTTGGAGTGAAATATATATAAGGCAGTGAAGACTGATGAGAGAAGGACATTTTGGGAAAGGAAAGAAGAGGAGTGTCTTTAGGTTCATTTGTTCATTTGTTTACTTGTATGTTTTTTATTTAAGAGGGTACCAATCCATGAAGACTATTTAACATAATTGTAGTCATACAGTTAAAAATTAAAATGCTGAACTGCATGTCAAGTTTTACTTTGTTTTTTGATGTCTATTCAGAGGCATTTGCTTACATGCCTTTTCACCAAAGCTTTATATTCGTCCATGTAGTTTAACTTGCTTCTTCTTGATTTATTGTTTCAGATGCTTGTTGATGATATTGGTGACGTGACAATTACTAACGATGGTGCTACAATACTCAAGATGTTGGAAGTTGAGCACCCTGCTGCCAAGGTGGATAAAGAGTCACATCTGGCTTATCACTTTGTTTAACTGTTATGGATGTGTGTGTGTGTTGTCGCACAGATTCTTCCACTTTGTTGCATGTTTAATTTTTTTTTTTTTTGGTCTGTAGGTTCTTGTGGAGTTGGCTGAGCTTCAAGACAGAGAAGTTGGAGATGGGACAACTTCAGTGGTCATCATAGCTGCGGAATTACTTAAGGTAAGTGTAGGCAGTCTGTTCATATAATTTCTTATGGGTTTTAAAGGAATTCTCTTAATGTTTTGATGATGACTTAATTATTCCTAATCCCTGCCGAGAGCAAATGATATTATGGTGAGGAATCACATTTATGCCATATCTATGATTAAGTGTAGCTAGTGTGTTTATTTAAGATTTGATATTCATATTGGTTATAGTGGAATTCCCATAGGGTCAGAACCAGAATTTCCCCCTAGTGGAGGCAATTAACAAAACATTAGTAATACAAATTATTCACTCATTAAATTGAAAACCAACTTAGCAACCCAACAAATTTTTTTAAAAAAATATTTTGTTTTTTATAATATTGATGTTTGCTATTTATTTATTTGTAAAATAATGGGTAGGAAGTAAATCTCCACGGAACAATTAATTTTATGATGAAGGAATCACATATCAATAGTAATCAAATCATTAAAACCAAAGATAAAAGTAAAGCATTAAACTGACAGTTGATCAATGTAAATTAAAAAAGAGCATTAAGAAATTCATTTCATATAAAAATTATTTTTTGTCAATGGAATCAATAATTGAATAATTTGAGTCAAACTTAAAAGCATACAATTTGGGATTTTTCTACCTCATTTTTGGTGCACATAAAAATTGTGAAATTGAAAAGACGAGATATTAAACATTTTAAATGAGAATTAGTTCAATTCTTAATTTTATGGAGTACCTCATGTGTCGTTTTGGTGTTTGAAATTGGAACAAGCTATACTTTTTTAAGTATTTTATGTGGACTGCAGCTCATTTTTAATATTTCATTTTGAAGCTTGTTCCCTTACTGGGGTTGCTTTGAAAACTTAACAAACACTGTAACTGTTTTAATTATTTTATAAGAATCCCACTTTTTCATGAAATTTTAGCTGGGACAATCTTCTCATAACTTGACAAAAAAAAAAAAAAAACTTATCCACACAAGTTTATGAGACTTCAATGGGAGCAATCACTTCCACTCAGTTGAACATGGTTTCGCCTATTAATTCTCCTGTGGTTTGATGGACGATGACTCAATGTATCATTTAATCATAATTCTGCAGAGAGCAAATGATTTGGTGAGGAATAACATTCACCCTACATCCATAATCAGTGGATACAGAGTGAGTGACTCTCTCTCTCTCTCTCTCTCTCCAACTTTTTTTTCTAGTTTAAGTTTATACACTAATCAAGTTCGACACTATGTTACTTGGTGAGTTGCCTTATGGTTTTATCCTCTATATTTGCATATGTTCTTGATGTGAACAGCTTGCTATGAGGGAGGCATGCAAATATGTGGAGGAGAAATTGGCTGTGAAGGTAAGTCTCCAGTGAATTTGTGTTGTATAGCTGTTGAAAACTAAATGTGTATGCTTGTGTGTGGTGGTGACAATTGTGGTTCATAACCATAGTAGGCGTGAATGGCAGTTTGGTATGGATCATACAGTTGCTGTTTGTTAGTTTATCATTCATGCTAAAAATGGGGAGAGGGTTTGGCGTGCAATATTATGGTCCAAACTTAAGATGAACATATTGAATTGTTGTATTATAGCCTATAGGCCTTGCTAAATTCTGTTGCTCCCATGAAATTGTTGGACATACACGTGATATTCTGTTGACAGAAGTTTGTAATGAAGAGTTGTTAGTGTCCCTGTCCCATTTGTCATTTGTAGATAACACTTTGATTTTAATAAGACGTAAGGCATGTTAGTAACTTGGTTAGTGGTGTAAGTATTCAAATGTTTTTCCCTCACAAACATAGTGGTTTTTAACTTTATGCAAGCCATGTATAATTACCCTAACCTCATAGGGTTTCAAGCCTATGGGGTTCATAAAGAGGTAGTGGGCTTGATTAACTTCTGTTGCACTAGCTTGCTGCCTTTCCCACCGCTGCTTGGTGTTGCACTTGGGACCCCAGGAACAGTGGCGTTTTTCATGTGCTCAAATATTCCCCACACACTATCCCACTCAAGGAACAGAAATAAAAGAGTCAAAACAATCCACGGACTCTTCACTCTCAACCTTGGACGGCTCTCACAAATTGAAAATTCCAATCTTTGCCTTGTTATCCTGAATACACGAATATGAGCCTACAGAAACATTCCTATCCTCAGTTAGCAAAAACAAGTTTTGTACTTAAGAGGTTGGTCCCTGTTCATTTTGCTCTGTATGCCAATGCTCTGACTAAGCTGTAATATATTTGATATATAAGATTGTTTCGTTGATTTCTCTAGATTGAAAAGCTTGGAAAAGATTCTCTAATAAACTGTGCCAAGACAAGCATGTCCTCAAAGTTGATAGCTGGTGACAGTGACTTCTTTGCAAATCTGGTACGCTTATTTATTGCTCAAGTAATATGGATCTATTTTGTTCCAATACTCTGGATTTTAGTGAAATTGGTACTTGTTTCTATACTTAACCAAGCCATTTGTGCTTGTTGTACCTTTTATGAGCCTTTTGTGTGTTTTATTGATACATACTTATCAAAAATTGATACATATATTTGATATATATTTCTAGGTTGTGGATGCTGTACAAGCTGTTAAAATGACAAATGCCCGGGGGGAAGTCAAATACCCAATTAAGGTGGGTTGTGTATATTCCATACCTCATCCATGAATGGTTATGTAGTGTGCATGTATATCTGGAGGAAATTTGATATCTGTTTTATTGTTAGTATGCACTGTAAGTTGCTTTTAAAATTACTGGCTAGTAGGATCATTGGCCTGATATGGCCCAACCTGCTTTTCGTGGTTTTTATGGTATGCTAAAATTTGTGAATGTGAAAGTTGAAATGCCGTAGTTGCTCTTATCATGCTCCAGGGAATTAATATTTTGAAAGCTCATGGCAAAAGCGCAAAAGACAGCTATCTTTTGAATGGGTATGCTCTAAATATGGGTCGTGCTGCCCAAGGAATGCCAATTAGGGTTGCCCCTGCGAGGATTGCCTGTCTTGACTTTAATCTTCAGAAGACAAAGATGCAATTGGGTGTCCAGGTCTTAGTCACTGATCCCAGGGAGCTTGAAAAAATTCGTGAAAGGTGACAAATAATATAAAAGTATTACTTTTATATTAATAGTCGAAATTTACTTGATTGATAATTAGCTTTGCGCACCATTAAAACAATCAATACCATGCTACAGTTCACTTTCCATATGCTTATTTATTTGCAGTAATTGATTTAGTATCCAATTACCTATTTAGAGCTGCCTGGTAAAGGCACAAAATGGTCCATATACTTGCGTTCAAATATATCCGTGTATGTGTTTGTGTACCTAGTCCAAATTCTTCTAATAAGTTGCTTTATAAATCTATGTGGAGATTTTATCATTTTTTTTCAAAGATGAGAATAGTCTATTTACAAATAAATTAGTCAGTGAGGAGAAAAAAGAAAGAATGGATTTTTATTGGCAATATCTGTTAAAATGGATCTACAAGTATCTTAAAATATATATTTGCCATGCTATCGGTTCTTAGCATCTAGTCTTGAAAATGGATTACACAGGAAGCAACTAATTGAAACCTTACTATATAATTATGTTTAGTTGGCATGTGAAAATTAATGTTTTGTATCGATGTTAAATGGGGTTATGAGAAGAGCACAAATGCCGACCTGCCTTTTTTTGTTTAAAAAAAAAATTGCTTCCTTACAATTTGTAAATTAAGAGTCTAATAACTTATAGTTTGCATATTATCATGTTCTTAACAGAACTTTGCAGTTGTACATACCAGGGTTGAGTTATTAGTGAGATGTACAAAGGTATCATGGTTGTAGTCTTAGGGAAATGATCACAAACCCAAGATTTATAAGTGGAACATGTTGGACAAAATATTATTAGACAAAATGTGCTTGTGGACTACGAAAACTGCCATGGTGCCTCAAATATATTTATACTTAATATATTGAGGTAAGAGATGGATCCAATGTGTGGTTTTGGCATGATTTATGGTGTGGAGAATAGGCCTTGAAGATATTTTGTCCAGGATTATTTAGTATTGCAGATCATTTGCAGTTTCGAAATGGAAATATTCATTGTTTCTTTACAAGACCTGCATATGATTGGGAGGTGGAAGTGGTATCTTCTTTCTTTGAGTTGTTATATTCTCAAAAGAGTAAGGCAAGAAGGTGACAATAGAATTTGCTGGATACCTTCTAAAAGGAAATTTTTTGAAGTGAAGTCCTACTATTGTGTGTTATCCATTCTTGGAAGTTCCTCTTTTTTGTAGAAGAGTATTTGGAAAATTAAGGTTCCTTCTAGAGTGGTGACAGCTTTAGGGAAAATCTTAACTTTGGATAACTCAAGAAAAAGGAACATTATTGTGGTGGATTGGTGTTGTATGTACAAGAAATGTAGGGAATCTATTGATCACCTCCTTTTTCATTGTGAGATTGCAAGAAAATTATGGAGTTTGCCTTTTCATTTATTTGGTGTAACCTGGGTTATGCCTATAAGGGTGATAGAATTGTTGGTGAGTTGGAGAGGACAAATGGAAAACCATAATGATTTGTAAGTTTGGTGATTGGCTCCTTTGTGTCTAATGTTGTGTATTTAGAGAGAGCGGAATGCAAGGAGCTTTGAAAATCAAGAGACTATGTTGTTGGAGCTGAAAAAGATGTTATAGTCTTTCTACACATGGATAAAAGCATTCAATAGCCTGCCTGTTTCTA
Source organism: Carpinus fangiana (assembly GCA_006937295.1). NCBI lineage: Eukaryota > Viridiplantae > Streptophyta > Magnoliopsida > Fagales > Betulaceae > Carpinus > Carpinus fangiana. Next base: position 31,934,849 of record CM017324.1, read on the forward strand.
ATTTCTCTTAGTTTTTGGCTTTTTGTTCCTCTTTTTCTCTCTATTAGGGCTTTACCTTGTGTACCTCCTGTATACTAGGGTTGTGCCATTCTACGGTTTTAATAAAATTGAATTACTTACCAAAAAAAGTATTGATACTTATTTCCTTTGTTTATAAGCATGCTGTGTCTTGTCATGTAGCATTGACTTAATACATTTATGAGGCTAAAAGTATTGCATTTCCCTTTCTTTAGTGCATGTTCTCGGCAACTAAAAGTCTTTCATGCGTTAAGCTTGTTGTGTTGTGACAATTTTAATTACCACTTATTTATGGTTATCAAGACAAAAATCATTACATAATGTTTGTCTACATTTTTGCTTATGTGGAATTGATGTTACATATGTCTTTGCAGAGAAGCTGATATGACAAAAGAACACATTGAAAAACTTCTGAAAGCTGGAGCTAACGTTGTTTTGACAACAAAAGGGATAGATGATATGGCACTCAAGGCAAGCTTCTATGGATATATGATTCTGCTTTGCATCTATGACATGGCCAGTATTCATTTGTGGGCACTGAATTGGCTGGCATGACGATTAACATCCTCTCTGATGCCATAACCCTAACTGAACTTGGTTGCATGTACTGGTTACAGGGTCATCTTTTTGTTGGCATTACTTAAAGGTCACTTGTCTTTTGGTCGTGGTCCTGTGATTATTACTATGTTACAGGGGCTAGGTAGAAAATGTTGGATTAATGTTTGGAGATGTGTGAAACACCAAATGTTAGGAAATAGGAAGGATAAAATGTTGAAGTTACTATTTTTTTTATTCCCCAAACTGAAAATGAAGTTTGTAGCGCACGGTGTGATTAACCTGGAAGTATCACTTTGCGCCTTTGATATATTCTATTGACTTATCAAAAAAAAACCTGGAAGTATCACTTTGAGATATCCATATAGTATAGGAAATATTTAAGTACCTAGGGAATGTTTTAGTGTTTTGTTTGATAGAGGTATTCTTGATCCGTTGAAGTGTCTAAGAGCATCCTCAATGAGCTCTCTAAAATTTCGCCAAGTTTTAGCTAAAAATATACTTTTACTATTTTAGTTAGCCACATCCCAAAGCACCATATAAACTCTCTAAATATTTTCCTACATTTAAATATTGTTTTTGTTGATTTGGTGAAAAAGTAATCATGAGTTAGCCACTTCCCAAAGCACCTTTTCAATGCAAAACTTTTGTGAGTCAGATGTTCAATGCAAAAAAGTAGGGAAAGTGAAAAAGTAAAAAGATAAAAAAAAAAAAAAAAAAAATTGAATGGCTAAAGAAAATTGAGCACCAAATTTAGAGTATCTGACAATAACTATTTTGGAGAAAGGACGGAGAGTTTGATAGAGGTTGGTTTTTAAAGATTTTTTTTTTTTAAAAAAAAAAAAAAAAAAGATTTGGCTAAAACCACCTAATAGGGAGCTCATTGAGGATGCTCTAAGTTGGTCGCTATACTTTTAGTGGATGGTCAATGTTTATATGGTGATACATTGACATCTAACTTTTGAGTCAATTATCTTCTGGTTTTGGTCCACTTTGTTGTTGATTGTGTGGTCCGAAGCATCTTTTGAAATGGGTTCACTTTAATAACAGTGAACTCAGGCTAACAGGCTATCTTAGATTATTCTTTTCTAGTTTTCTCCTAGTTCATTATTTACCTACTATCACACTTGCAAGCAGATTTAGATTTGGGCATGTTATGATTTTTTTTTTGTTCTTTGATGTTCTTTCAGTACTTTGTTGAGGCTGGGGCCATTGCTGTCAGACGTGTTCGGAAAGAGGATATGCGCCACGTTGCCAAGGCAACCGGTGCAACCCTGGTAAATTTCTAGTCTGCTTATGTTAATGGTATCACTTATCAAGGCTGTTATTTGCTTTTGACATTGGCTAATATTTAATTCAATCATGGATGTACCAAGAGCAATAGTTTATGTCCAGAAATATTGTGATTTAGAATTTTTGAATCAGCAGAGCTTTAAAAAACTTTTTGGTGGTGAAGGGGGCAAAGTACTCAGTTGTACTACTTGTTCTCTTTAACTATCTATAATCAAAAAGGTATATTTTTGGTCCACATTAGGGCCTCTTTTGTTAATATAGGAGCTGCAAAAGCCCTGTATATTTGTGTCCAGTACATATTGGACACGGCTGATACATATCCTATACATGTCATAAATTTTAAAACTATTTTTTAAAATCTGATTACTAGGACATGGCCAGATACGCACAGGACACTTTTGTTTGGAGTTTGCAATTTTTTGGGTTGATGTGGAGGATCACAGCATTGTTGGGTGAGATATAGTAATGGATGGCCCCACACGTGCAAACTTGTCAAGAGATCGACAGCCACTCTGATTTTTTGTCAAGGTGTGGGAGTGGTGGCAAGGGGAGGCCAGGTTGTGGATTTTGATGGTGGGGAGTTGAGGCTTGGAGAGTGAGCTACCTGGATGTTCTGGATTTGCTTATACAAATTTGTGTTGAATGGGTATTTAGTGGGTTGGGGACTTGGGTTGGCTGTATTTGATGGGTTGGGTGTAGTCCACAGTCCATGAAAAATATAGATAATTTAAGACCACATTTGGTGTCACTAGAAAATGATAGTTAACAATTTTCATGTAATTTAAATTATGCTTTTGATGCTTTTAAATTTTAATATTCGTTTAAACCAAAAATTAATATTTGTATATTATATACACATATATATGTAATGGTCTTGTGTAGGCTAAAAAAAAGACATACAACCTTGTCAAGAACGGAATTCTGCAGATTTTATTAATTTATTAATGCACTCCCAGCATACCAAATCCTAGTATATCAAAACTCCTGCATTGCTGTTTTCAGATCATATCATATTTGTTTCCCATGTTGTTATTGGTCCTTTAACACCACAAACTGATCTAGCAAGGCTCTCAGTATCGTAACTTCAGTGAGAGCAACGCTTTGGTGTTCATACAAGATCTATCAAGGCTTATTAATTCTAATATAATTTGTTAAATATGTTATCAACCTCCCTTTGTCTTCAGGATTATCTGAATTCTTACAAAGCTTCCTGATGTTTGATCTGGTCGTTCTTAGCACTCTTTGATGAACTCTGACATAAATGTCCAAATATGTAATTTTTCCTTTATCACAAGCAGGAGTAAATTCTATTAGCGCAAATGCCACATGCATGTAGGTCTTAACTGTTGAGTACGGATTTACATTTTTAGCCCCAAAAGCCAATGTATTATTATACTGTCAGAAGTACAATTACGAAGCTTAATGATTCACTATAATTTTTGTTTTTCTTAAGCTGTTATTATTTCAAAATGTAACTGCTTGGAAATGAAGAAAGCAAACAGAACTTCAGAACTTAAAATTCATTATGTCCCTTGGAAAAGATAACCAACTTATAGCATGTGATTGAAGTACTCCTCTACTTGGCTAGGCATCTTGCCTCAGTGACATCTGATGCTGTGGCAAATTACTCTATTATCATGAAATGTCTACTTTTAATTGGCTATCTTTGCCGTAAATTCTATATATTCAATTTGGTTGCAAAGTCTAAAAGCTAATTCCGTTTTTGGCCTACGTACTATGATTTAATCTTTTAAGCTGTATTCAGTTGCAAGGTTATTTGTTACTCTTTTCGTCCCAGAATGAGCGTCCCAGTAGATAAATGCTCAAAGTTAGCTCTTTTCATCTAAGCCTGATCATCCGACCTCAATTAATGAATTATATGGAATATTGATAGAGAGGTTTCGGGGTGATGGCTTTACATGTAAAACACTGTCTGGGGAGGGAATTTTGAAATGCATATTTAGCTCTTTCCTTCTTCAATTCCAGTGTATCCATCTTACGATTGTTATGTATTAGTTTTTGTATTTTAGTGCATATTAACGATAATTTTACTGTTTTAAATAGGCTAACCATTATTATTTTATTTGTGATTGTGTACAATTGATGGGCAGGTCTCAACATTTGCTGATATAGAAGGAGAGGAATCATTTGATTCATCGTTTCTTGGATATGCAGATGAAGTTGTTGAGGAGCGTATCGCTGATGATGATGTGATTATGATAAAGGGGACTAAAACTACCAGTGCGGTGGGTGATTTCTTTAATTTTGATTATTCTTTTTTGGATTTTACGCTTCTCAGCTTTGCAACCCAGTTGCTTGAAAATCCTTGTGGAATTCCTCTTTCTATCAGACCTCGGAATGAGTCTATAACCCTGTTAAGTTCGACTGTTAGCCTGTGAAAGTAATTTTTAAATGATGCAACTTAATATAGAAATTATGAACATTTTTTATCGTACTTTATGAGATATCAGTTAGACATTGTTTTCATGCATAGTCACCTTCTGATGTTGCCTTTTTTTTATTCACATACTTTCTCTAGGTTTCCTTGATCCTCAGAGGTGCGAATGACTATATGCTTGATGAGATGGAGAGAGCTCTGCATGATGCTCTGTCTATCATTAAAAGGACCCTTGAATCCAATACGGTAAACTTCGGCACTTTCTCTAATACTTGGTTATAATTTCAAACTCTTGAATATGTTGTTTATTAGTGTTGCTCGTTGTCATAATCTAAGTTATTGGAATATGAGACTGGTGGGATGATTTTGGATATGTAGGAAATTTGATATAATATAATGGCAAAATGTTATATGCTTTTCCTTTTCAAAAATATGTTAACTTTTTAAGCAGTTATATAATTTAGCAATTATGTCTGCTATGTTGTTAGTGAGCTTTTTATTGCATCTGTTGTCAAGCTTTCGGTTGATTATTTGCCCATATCTTAGTGGCATGGGAGTTTGTTGCCCAAGTTGCTTTTGGGTATACACTAGATGCACATTGTACTGCGTTTTTGCTTGATCAGAAGAAGGGATATAATTTTATTTTTAACATCCCATAAAGTGAAGTGGAGTCAGCACCAAAATCATATCATGAAATCTGAGATACAGGAATCTGCTGATCAGACAAGCTTAGGCCCAACACGCTTGAGCATGCATATACATAAGACTGAAGAGACATGTCCCGGCTAATAGCATATTTTGGAGAAACAAAAAAGAACTTTGTAATTGCTTTTATGTAACTCTTTCATGTGGAATTAATGCACTTTAGCGTGACCTTGATTTCTTAGCCCAGTGATGCCTCTACAAAAAATACACACGAGGGTACTTACTAGTTGGCACAATTGCGAAATTGTATACACTCTGATGTTGACTAGGAAATTATATTGGTTCCGTTCGTGCTATGACAAGTGAGATTATAAAAGATATTATATCAAATCATTTGGTGAAATTAGGCATTTCATTTTCATGAGTCACTTCGTCCTTGTAGGGGATTGCCATTCAGGTTTTAATGGATTCAAATGTTTTATTTCCTTCATTTTTGTTTTTGAACCAAATAGGACTTTTTGCTTTACTATCCCTTTTTTATTATTATTCATAACTGGGAGTTGCAAGAATTTGTACTGTTCTCTAACAAAAAGGAGACGAGAAAATGGAAGCGATATATTAGAAAGTTGGTAGCTGTCAATGCAGTTTTCATTTTTCCTATTCATATTCTTACCATGACATATTGCAATACAGGTGGTAGCAGGTGGAGGCGCAGTCGAGGCTGCCTTGTCCGGGTATTTGGAGTGCCTTGCTACAACTTTAGGATCCCGTGAGCAGTTGGCAATTGCAGAATTTGCTGAATCTTTGTTAATTATACCAAAGGTTTACTATAATCTATGAGTGCATGATTTAACCTCCCCCATCCCACCGATTGGAGTTGCTGACAAGAGACAATAATGACATGTATTTTGTTCAGGTGCTAGCCGTGAATGCTGCTAAGGATGCCACCGATTTGGTCGCAAAGTTACGGGCTTACCATACCATAGCACAAACCAATGCTGATAAGAAGCATTTATCTAGGTATTTTATTTTTGAGCTATTCTGTGAGTGGCATTTTGGATTAATAAAAAGATTTTTTTCTTCTTCACTCAAAGTACTCACAGTAAAATTCATTTCCAGACAGGTGGAAATTTTGTTATTTTATCTGTCGCTCAATATTAATTGGTTTGGTCACCTCTTAAATTATTGCAGCATGGGTCTAGACCTTTCAAATGGAACCATTCGGAAGAACTTAGAAGCCGGAGTCATTGAGCCTGCAATGAGCAAAGTGAAGATAATTCAGGTAAATGTTGTTGAACATACAAATGCTCTAACTAACTCATGAAGAGGATTGATTAGGGATTATTTCCAAATGGCCTCTAAAAGTTGTTTCTTGAATTTTCCATTGGCCAGTTTGCAACTGAAGCAGCCATAACGATTCTTCGAATTGATGACATGATCAAGCTTGTCAAAGATGAAAGTCAGAATTAAGAGAATTAAGAAAAACTGAAGCAGCCATAACGATTATTCGAATTGATGACATGATCAAGCTTGTCAAAGATGGAAGTCATGAAGAGAATTAGGACCCTTTTTTCTTCTTCTCTCTTTTTTTTTTAAAAAAAAAATTTTTTGGGGGGACTTTCTTGTATCATGTTTTTACCACCAAAAATGCCTGTTTTTGGTTTATAAATTAGTTTGTTATCTTAAGCTTGCATTCGTTTATCTTATAAAAGCTTGCTTGCTCTTAGGCTAAAATCCCTGTCCCAAGCACCTAGAACAACTTCAAACAAATTGGTCTTGCCATCTCTGCATATAACCCCACTTGCTTTCCAAAGATGATCACAAAGCAGCCGATTTCCATGTATAGAGGAGTTTGGGGGTTCTAATCAGAACAGAGTAAACACTTGCAACTCTTATTACTTTTCACTTAAGTCTCTAAATGAATATGTCTTCAGATTATTATTTTTTTAAAAAAGAAACTCCACTTTAGACTTGTGAACTACCACACGATTTGATATACCTCTCTCGAACTTTAAAATCTCTTAATTTGGATCATTGAACTTTTAATTGTAGTCAATTTGAACATTTTCGTTAAATTTTAAACGTTAAAAGTGAAACAATGATGTTTATATTCTTCACTTTTTTATAAAATTTTAAATTTACTCTTAATTTAAAATTAAAAATTAAAAAATATATATTATTTATAATAAAAATTACAAAATAATCACGGTTGGTCTATCTTGTAACTCTTTTTGTTTTTGTTTTTTAATTTTTAATTTTCTTAATAAAAAAAAATTGAAAGATAATTTTATCTTTTTATAAATTTTAACGGTAAAAATTGATAAAAAAGAATAAATTGATTGTAATTAAAAGAGCGTAAATTGATCGCAATAAAAGAGTTCAAATTGAGAGAGAAAATTGATTGCAATAAAATTGAAAGGTTTCAAAGATGACTTTGAAACACCGGAGAAGAAAGCTAACTTATGGCTTCTTCAACTTGCAACCGCCTGATCGGCAGAACCTTCTCAACCCTCAAATCAACCATCGAACAAAACCTCCGTGCCTCTGTTCTCGACGGCAATGCGACGAAATATAATGAAATTACAATTTTGTAGTACACAAGTGCTCCACTCTCTCAGGCCACTCTCTTCAACCTCCACCAACAAACCCAAATGGAACTCTACCACCAACGTTATCATCACCAACCCAACTCTGCAAATCATGGAATCGTGCGCGAACATGCTCCAATTGAAGCAAATTCAAGCCCACATGACCGTAACTGCCATCATTACTCACACATTCCCTGTGAGCCGGGTTTTAGCCTTTTGCGCTCTAGCTGACACCGGTGACATTGATTATGCCCGTGTGCTTTTTTCTCAGATTGAAAACCCCAATACTTATATATGGAACACAATGATCAGAGGCTACTGTAAAGCTAAAGTTCCCACTGTGGGGTTCTTGTTTTTTCGTCGAATGGTTAGAGAACGCGTCGAAATGGACCGCCGGAGCTTTGTTTTTGCGCTCAAGGCGTGCGAGCAGTTTTGTACAGTTTTGGACGGGGAATCAGTTCACTGCTGTATTTGGAAGATGGGTTTTGATTCGGATTTGGTAGTGCGAAATGGGTTGGTTCATTTCTATGCTACTCGTAGGTGTTTGAAATTTGCGCGTAAAATGTTTGATGAAACTTTTCTGAAAGATGTTGTTACTTGGACCTCGATGATTGATGGATACACGGTGCATAATTGTACGGATGAGGCTTTGCAATTGTTTTATTTGATGCTATTGAGTGATGTTGAGCCAAATGAGGTTACTATGATTGCGGTTCTTTCAGCCTGCTCACTGAAAGGGGACCTAAGTATGGGGAAGAGTATCCATGAATATGTACAAAAGAAGAATTTGTGTTCGAGCCTGAATTTGCAAAACGCTATGTTGGATATGTATGTAAAATGTGGTAGCCTGGTTGCTGCTAGAGAGATTTTTGACAACATGATAAATAGGGATGTGTTTTCATGGACTAGCATGGTTAATGGGTACGCAAAGTTTGGCAAACTGGATTTGGCAAGGAAGTTTTTTGATGGCATGCCAGAAAGAAATGTGATTTCTTGGAGTGCAATGATTGCGGGTTATTCTCAGAATAATCAACCAAAGGAAGCTTTGAAATTATTTCTTGATATGGTAGAGGCAGGTTTGGTTGCAATAGAGAACACTTTGGTGTGTGTGCTTTCTGCTTGTAGTCAACTTGGTTCTTTGGATTTGGGTCAATGGATTCACCACTACTACATCAATCAAAAGCGGATTCAACTTAGTTTGATTCTAGCAAATGCATTTATTGACATGTATGCAAAATGTGGGAAAATTGATGCGGCTGCAATGATCTTCAATGAAATGTTGGAGAGAGATTTGGTTTCTTGGAATTCCATGATTGTTGGGTATGCTTCTCACGGACAAGCTACGAAAGCCCTTTCCCTTTTCGAGCAGATGATCAGTTTGGGATTTATGCCTGATGAAATCACATTTGTGGGTCTGTTGTCAGCTTGCAGTCATGCTGGTTTAGTTTCTGAAGGTCGAGAATATTTTGAAACCATGGAAAGAAATTTTGTGATGGAGCCAAAGGTTGAACATTATGCTTGCATGATTGATTTATTTGGTCGGGTCGGGCTACTAGAAGAAGCTTATGAATTAATAGCAAAAATGCCAATGGAAGCAAGCATAGCAGCATGGGGTGCTCTTCTTAATGCTTGTAGAATGCATGGGAATGTTGAGATGGCAAAGCTTTCTGCCTTCAAGCTTTTGGAGTTGGATCCAGAAGACAGCGGTATTTATTCATTGCTTGCAAATATTTGTGCTCATGAGAGAAGATGGGGTGATGTAAAGATGATCAGAAGCATGATGAGAGAGAGGGGTGTCAGTAAGACTCCTGGGCGTAGCCTGATAGAGATAGGGGGAGAGTTTTGTGAATTTTTGGTTGCTGATAAATCACACCCTCAATCTGAAGAGATTTATCGAGTGTCGAATGAAATATTTTTGCTGTCCAAACTGGAAGTTTTTGTGCCAAATACTTCCCAATTCATGAACTTCCTTGTATATTGTGATGATCTCTTAACAACTTGAGATACAAAGTCTTTGGGAGGGAGGGAGGATATTTTTGATGGGGAAGAGGGTTGCCATGAAACTTGAAGACAGAAGAATTTCAAAAATTTTGGAAGGACTTCCTGCTTTTGTTGGGGTATTGCATATAATGAGTTGAAATTGATTTTCATTACACTTTCCCAGCAGCCAAACGCCCCGAGATTTTCTCTCTGTCAAGCTGGCAGAAATTTGGTGCACTTAAAAAAAAAAAAAAAAAAAACCATCATGATTGAGATATACATAAACGCAAAGGCATGTGAGTCTGCACACCGGCGTTGCCTAGCTTATTATTTGTATATACACACTCACGTGGCCCTATTATCATCCTTACAAACAATTTCGCCATCTCCAAAGCCATGCATTTTCAAGAGAAAACAACCGTCTTTGGATTTCTTGTAATAGTGGATATTTTAATTATTTCTCCAATATGTCCCCAAGAAATAGCTCAATCGGTTGTGAACCACGCCTTATGAAGCGGAGCTCACAAGTTCGAATTCTCCCTCCCTCTACCNTATACACACTCACGTGGCCCTATTATCATCCTTACAAACAATTTCGCCATCTCCAAAGCCATGCATTTTCAAGAGAAAACAACCGTCTTTGGATTTCTTGTAATAGTGGATATTTTAATTATTTCTCCAATATGTCCCCAAGAGGTAGCTCAATCGGTTGTGAACCACGCCTTATGAAGCGGAGCTCACAAGTTCAAATCTTCTCTCCCCCTACCCTTGCGTGGACATGTAAAAAATAAAAAAATAAAAAAAATTTCTCCAATATATATACAATTATTAATTTATTGAAGAAGCTTAACAAAAACAAAAATATCCACAAGTAGTCCTTAGAAACAAGATTGCCTAAAAACTAGAAGGTAACCTACACAGATTCAGATCTTCTTTGGATATTCGAATTGCTAGCAATTTAAACAGTTCCATAGAAAGAGAGAGAGGTTGCACAACTTACTTGTTCCAAGCAGCCCTCACTTGTTCAGGGTAAGAATTCGGGCAAGTGCTTGTAATCCTTACTCTACGAAGCTTCCCTAATTGCTAGCAATTCGGGAAATTAAGTTAAAGAGTGCTTACAAAAAAGCAAATATAGGCAAATAAAACTAAAAGATTACTTTATAAAAACTCTAAGCTCAACTAAAAAGCAATTAACGGAAAAATCATAACACTCTTAAAAGAGTTTATTTTAGATTTAAATTGAAACATAAAATTCTAGAAGGAACAGAATTCTCTCCGGTTCAAATGAATTAGAGAATATTCAGTTAGTTATACTTGAATGGCATTTTTGTCTTTTTACTTTTTAATGAGACAAAAGTACTACTCCAATACAAGTAACTGGATTAATAGTCAACCATTTAATTAACTAGAAAAGGTTTTGTGCAATTTCAAGAATATGGATTAGGATTGGAACCCACCTCCTGACCTCCACCTAATTATTACTCATTATTAGCTAATAATAAACGTTTGATAATAACCCTTTATGAACTACTCCATATAGTCCCCAAGAGATAGTTCAATCGGCTGTGACCACGCCTAATGAAGCGGAGGTTACTAGTTTGAATTCCTCTCCCCTCTCTTGTGCGGAAATGTCAAAAAAAAAAAAAACTACTCCATATAACTTCTTCTTTTTTTCTTTTTCTTTTTTTTGGTTCAAATTTGCCTAATAAACATGTTTGGAATAAGAAATTTATTCATTTTCCTCCTAATTGAATTGAAATATATATATTTTTTCAATTCAATTTATTAAATTTTACATGTGTCCAAAATATATGTGACTTTTACATGTATTTTTAAAAATAGTAATAGTTGAAATTACATTTTTATCTTATATTTATCTTACAATGTTGGCATAGGAGTCTCGACTAATCTTTGTATATATCATTCATTGTTAAAAAGTAAATATTCAATAATTGATTAGAACCATCATATGACATAAAAATATTGCCTTTAGCATTTCTCTTTTTAAAACTTAAAAATGTAGTCGAGAATCATGTACCTTATTAAAACTGCATATAAAAATTAGGAGAAACTTCATTTTGGCCCCCTAAACTTTCACACAATTTTACAAACACCCTAAACTTTAAAATATCTCACTTTGGACCCTTGAACTTTGAAATGTTCTCAATTAGAACCCTTTCGTTAATTTTAGCCATTAAAAAATTGGGAAAACTTCACTGAAGACTCCCGAACTTTCACCCGTTTTGAAATATCCTCCTAAACTTCAAAAACTCTAAAATGTAGTCTCCTGAACTTTCAATTGCTCTCAATTTGGACCTCTCCATCAATTTCAGCCGTTAAAAATACAAAAAAAAAAGGACCAAAATATTTATGATTTTCATTTTTTAAAAAAATATATAAAAAAAAAACGTTTTGGAAGTTAGAATTTTATAAAAAAGTTCGGGGTATAAATGCCATATAATGTTTAAAAATCTGATGGAGGGGTTTAAATTGAGAGCAATTGAAACTTCAGGAGACTACATTGAGAGTCTTTTAAGTTTAGGAGGTATTTCAAAATGGGTAGAAGTTCGAAGGTCTTCAGTGAAGTTTTCCTTTAATTTTTTTTTTTTTTTTAGAAAAAAAAAACAAAATAACCCTAACTTTCGTTTTTTTTTTTTTTTAATAAAAGGAAGTTAGAATTTTATACAAAAGTCAGAGATATAAACGTCATATAATGTTTAAAATCTGACGGGAGGTTTAAATTGAGAGCAATTGAAACTTTAAGAGACTGAATTGAGAGTTTTTTAAGTTTAGGGGGTATTTCAAAATCGGTAGAAGTTTGGTGGTTTTTAGTGAAGTTTCTCCTTAAAAATTCAAAAAACAAAATAACCTTGATTTTCATTTTTTTTTTTAAAAAAAAAAACGTTTTGAAAGTTTGAATTTTATACAAAAGTTAGGAGTATAAACATTATATAACGTTTAAAATTTGACAGAAGGGTTTATATTGAGAACAATTGAAAGTTCAAAAATTCTAAATGAGAAATTTTTAAATTTAAGAAAAATTTGTAAAATCACTTGAAAATTTAGGACGAAAGTGAGATTTTCCTAAAAATTGTAACAAAAGAAGTCTAACACATAAGAATATGTCAAGTGCATCTGAATGCAGTGCTACTTCGTGACAGAGCTGTCTCCCATCTCTCATACGCAATCCATGTGAAAAAGTGGCCCTCTCTCCTTTGCTTTTTTTGTTTTTTTTAATAAATAATAATAATAATAATAATTATTATTATTTATTTATTTAATTAGCATCAAAGTTGGTCTCTCATCAGTAGTAGTCAGTACTTGTATTGTCTAATGCAGGAACGGCACATGGGCCACATCCACAGATACGGCCCATTAAATATATTTGTCATTCTATAAATTTTCAATCACTGGCACGTGCCGGGACATTAAGATTAGGTCAACATCTTTACAATAAGACCCTTCATTCCTTAAACCTAAGATCTCACCATTTTTTATTTTTTTTTTCTGAGCAAAAATGGTAGGTGAGAGAGATCAATTTTGGCTATTCTATTTAGACGTAACCATAATAGCACCTACTCACTGTAAGCCACACAGGATGGGCCTAGATAATAGGAACCGCAGGCGCTCCCTCAAGTTCGATTGTGTCATAACTTGATTCAACTTCATCAGGACATCAATAGGAACCAAGGTGACTAATACTAAGCAGATATATGTAGAGATTTTACATTGTGAACATTTGAACGCACGCCCTATTACATGTTTAACCACTTTGGGAATTTTCTTTGGTCATTGAACCACAACCCTTCAATCTCACCGTCTAGCTTGGGAAGGAGACCTTTTTTTTTTTTTTTTTTACAGAGTTTTCCTCTAAACTGGGTTAGAGGAATCTCCTTCAACCTAATCTGTAAAAATGACATGTGTCTCTTGAACATGTGAGAGACATATGTTTTTTTAATAATAGAGACAAAGTTGAAATAAATAATATTAAAAACTCATGTGCATCTCACATGTTATTAAAAAAATGGACACATGTCACTTTTAGGGATTAGGTTTGAGGAGATTCCTCCAACCCAATTTGAATGAGAACTCTGTTTTTTTTTTTTTCCTTTTTTTTTTTAAATCAATTATGATTTGTCACACCAATTTATAAAAGAACTTGCAGTAAAAATTATAATATCCCTAATTGCACTATTTATTTATTTTAGCAAAGAAATTACAATGCACACGAAAACTCCATAACAAAACAAGTTATGAATTTTCAATCCCACTTATTGTTTGATCAGGAATGCTAGCTCAAAGCAAACTTTTCACATTAGATTTTTATACCCGTTTCATATTGGTCGACGTAATAATGATTAATATTTTTTATTTATTTATTAAATAATTCACGTAAAAAAATTACTTAAAATACAACACATCATTCCGATATAAAACGGTGGGGGGAGGTGGGAATACCAACTTCCAAAGCACCGGTGATTTTATTCTTGGCAAAAGAATAAAAAATAAATAAAAGATTCGCAAATAATTCAAGTCAATAATAATCATGGTTTTTATAATCCCCATCACGTTTAAGGAGCACATGAGCATGCACGTGCAGTCTTGTGGGCTTCGGGATCGCCATTTTTTTTTTCCTGTCATGTCACGTGATTCGAGGTCCCTTCCCCACCCCAGGAATGCATTTGTAATTTCTCACAAAAACTCTACAAGCTGGTGTCTCCAATGGCATGTGTACAAATTTCAAGATTAATGCACCCATTCTCATGCTAAATTCACACTAATCTAATCATTGCCCTATTTTCTTTTTAGTAATTTTTTATTTATTTATATATATATATATATTTCTCCCTTATAGGAGGAGAATCATTATGGACCATCCTCAGAATCTTCTCTTGGGGTTTTTGATGGTACCTTTTTATTTTATTTTATTTTATTTAAGAAAAATTTTATTTTAAATTCTTAAAATGTCATACGATTTGATATACTTTTTAAATTTTAAATTTTTTTAATTTGAACTTTTGAATTTTTAATTGCAGTCAAGTTAAACCCTTTATCATATTTTAAACGTTAAAAGTGAGACAATAATATTTATACTTTTAACTTTTTTTTTTTATAAAATTTCAAATTTATCCTTAATTTTAAATTAAAAATTAAAAATATATATTATAAAAAAAAAAACAAGGTGACCCACAATTGGGCCACCTTGTCACCTTTTTTTTTTTATTTTTTTTTAAAAAAAAGAAAATTAAAGGGTAATTTTATATTTTTAAGAGTTTTAACGACAAAAATTGACGGAATTGAGTGAATTGGCTGTAATTGAAAGTTCAAGAGTTCAAATTGAGTGATTTAAAAATTCGAGAGTGTGTCAAATAGCGTGGTAGTTTAAGAATTTAAAGTGAAATTTTCCCTTTTATTTATTCAATACATATTAGAAAAGCTTGAAGATGCCTATTTGAACATGTCATTTGCGGCTGTGGACATTGGACAACTACCTTAACATTTGGGCATTGATGTTAACATTTCACTAAACTAAATTAATGAAACTTGATTAAAAAAAAACTTGGGATGGCCTAGGGCCACTTTTGGGGTGCCCTAGCGTCCCCGGCCACTTTTGGAGTGCCTTACAAGACCTAATTCAAGAAATAGAAAGGAACTGATTTGAGAATTTGACATATGATTTTATTTGTCTACTTTAAGCAATGACTCATTCAAACTCCCACAAGAGTTTCCTTACTCTTTACCTTGAGAGAGGGTGATTTGTGGTGAAGCAAACCATTGCCATAGCCGATAAATGTTCTTCGGCCGGGCAATGTGATTTCATTGGTACTTCATCTGGTTGGGATTTAAATTTACGAAGAGCTAACAAAAGTACACTTATTGATCACATGTTATTAAAAAGAAGGAAAAATAGTAGTGTAGTTGGAGTTGGACCATGCCTACAAAATAGGGGCAACAGTATAATTTTAATGATTTTGTCCCTCATTTTAAAGGAATCGACTTATCTTCAACTGTCTCTAAAAGACAATTCAATTGACTGAGACTACGCATAATAAAGTTAAAGTCATTAGTTCGAATTTCTATCCTCCTCTTATTTGGATATGTTAAAAAAAACTCATCTTCAATTCATTTTAATAATAAAAAACAAAGAAAAAAAATAGAATTTATTTGAAATTCGAGCAAATGGACTAAATTTAAATAAGACAGGAAGTTAAACTATATATATATAAATTTTTCTGACATAAGGTTAGGATGTGGACCTTTCAAGGCTAGGATGTGGGGTCGACAAAAAGATATGGTATAATATGATATGGTGACGTGGAGGGAAATCCAGGCTGGCAGTTATCTTCTAGGTCGTACTTAACAAAAAGAAGAGAACACGTCAGATCAATCAATCAATCAGATGGACCATCGCACCGTACGGTCCGGCGGTACTTAAATTTGTACAAAAAGAAAGAAAGAAGAAAAAAAATTTGCTAGGGCCTACCACCGCCACGGGCCCACAAAACCCAAATCCCCACGCTCCTACACGTGCCTCTCTTTATTGATCAACTCGTCCTTTCCGCCATTGCCTTCGGCTTTTCCAAGTTCTAGCTGGAGCCTGGAACCACTTGTCGGTGCAATAAAATCTGAGCCCCCAACG
Source organism: Carpinus fangiana (assembly GCA_006937295.1). NCBI lineage: Eukaryota > Viridiplantae > Streptophyta > Magnoliopsida > Fagales > Betulaceae > Carpinus > Carpinus fangiana. Next base: position 31,950,966 of record CM017324.1, read on the forward strand.
TAACGGACATCTCCAGTCACCACTCCTCCCCGTCACTTTTTTCCTTCTTTAATTTATGGCTTCCGTTACGGCCTCCTACTATAAAATCATATCTTCCGTTACGAAACTCTTTTGAGCCGGCAATGGGACGGGAGGACAGGATTACAATCTTCTTTCTTTTTTTTTTGTTCTTTTTTTTCGTAGAATTTTTTGGTTCATCGTTTTGAATTTTATTATATTTTAGTAATTTATATATTAGAGTGGACATTTATAATTTAAATGGGTAACTTCATTTTACATCCTGAATTACCATATGATTTGATCGTCAGATTTACCTGTTAACTTCTGACGGTAATACCTAAAAAGATTAAAATATTCATTGTTAAAAAAAAAAAAAACCCTTGTGACTGTATTTTTTTTTACTTTATTTTTTAATTTAGAATTAATGGTAAATTTAGAATTTTATTAAAAAGTCAGGCGTATAAATGTCGTCTTCTTGATTAAATGTTTAAAATCTTATCGTGGGGGTTCAATTGTTCATGTGTCGGAATTTGGTCATGTAAAGGCATGTATATCTTAATTGAACCATTTAATTAAACGGGTCAAATTCATCAATTATAAACCTTTTAATTTTGTACTGAATTTGTATTGAGTTTGTGAGTCATGTCAAAAATTGCTAGCTATTATATCATATGTCGAGTTCAGGTCATGTTTAGATATTTGTATAAGACTAAATAGGTCAACCATAACCTAACCCATTTAATTAAACATATCAAACTCCCTAATCCTAACTCTTAATTTTTCGTATCGAGTTCGCGTACTAGTTAAAAGTCAATAATGTCATTATTCATTTTTATTTCTACCTTTAAATACCTATAAAAGAGGGAGTATAGGAAATGGCGGTCCACTTATGTCATTATTGATTTTGGTCCTAAGAGTTACGGCATTATTTATTTTTATGGTAAATGACAAAACTGAAAAAGGTACAAAACAATAAGCAACACTCTTAAATCCTCTAAGTAGCTTCAACTAGACTCTTTTATGAGTCTATTCCAATCAAACTGTAGTTGTAGTTAGCAATATTAGATTATAGTGTTTTCCTTTAAATTGAGCCGAAAGAATTATTAAATTGGCATATATTTTTAAAATGCACATAAAAAAATCATATGCTATAATGACATATGTTAGCTTAATATATTAAATTTTTTTTAAAAAAAATAAGTTATATATGTTGTAGTTTTTGACACCACCTAAGCCAAACCCAATATAAAATAAGTCATTATATCGAGTATATATATATATATAAGAAAAGATACGTCCAAAATACTATTATCATTAGAATCTATTATTCCCACCGACTAACGTGGCATGGGTTGATCGACCACTTACGAAAATAAAACTCTCTACATCTATTCAGCTTATGCCACATTAACGGAGTGAAGTAGAATGTGATAAAATGAGTGTAATTAGCATTAATTTTATCTTTTTCAAAGTTGGCAATCTTGTAAACCCTAACGTTAACAAGAGCATGGGACCCTAATGAATAGACTGTTTGATTGGGCGGTTAGTTAGTCACCTTTTGCCTCTGCAAGAATGCGATTGGAGTGACTAGACAAATTGTAGAGAGGAAAGGGTAGGGGTAGCTCTCCCACTTCAACAAAGGATTCATTAAATTGGATAAAACGTTGGGCTTTTTTTCAATGGTATATTGCCCTACTTATATAGGGAGAGGGATGTACTTGATCCTAGGTAGGGTAGCAATTCATCTTCGTGTACAAATTTGGATCGTATTGAGATATAAATATAAAATTATGTACATTAATTTTAATTCGTCTCTTTAATTAAACGGGTTAAAATCTTTCGTCAAAACCTGTTAATTTGATGTTAAGTTGGCATGTGTGAATGATCATGTTGAAAATTGATCGCCCTCTAATCATAGAGGGAGATTTTGGGAAATTGGTTTTACTAGAATTTTCTCCTTGGTTGCATGTTATTGTTTCATGCTTCTTGTTGATTGCCTGGTCCACCAATGGACATGCCCAAATGGCAAATGTGTCAACATCAATGGTGACTCGTAATTATTTTGATGAATCAATTTTATTTATAGACAATATGATTATAGAAACACTTGTCAAAATCTAGCTTATCAAATTTCATCCTACAATACCCTTTTTTTTTCTTGAAGAATATATCATGGATATTCATGTGATTCATTACATACATAAAAGAAAGATCCTTGTAGCNTTGAAAATTGATCGCCCTCTAATCATAGAGGGAGATTTTGGGAAATTGGTTTTACTAGAATTTTCTCCTTGGTTGCATGTTATTGTTTCATGCTTCTTGTTGATTGCCTGGTCCACCAATGGACATGCCCAAATGGCAAATGTGTCAACATCAATGGTGACTCGTAATTATTTTGATGAATCAATTTTATTTATAGACAATATGATTATAGAAACACTTGTCAAAATCTAGCTTATCAAATTTCATCCTACAATACCCTTTTTTTTTTCTTGAAGAATATATCATGGATTCATGAATATGTGATTCATTACATATATAAAAGAAAGATCCTTGTAGCCATTTTCAATACTTTGGTTAAGATTGAAATTACAATATTAGCCATCCCAATTAGAAATCAATCTTGCATATCCTTTAAAAAAATTAAAAAAAAAACAGAAGAAGAAAAAAATTGAACCCACCTTGATGTTGAACCGAGTTAAATAAAAACCAATTGAGCAAAAAGAAAACAAAAAGGATATTTACTTAACTATATGTGTGATTCACTTTGTCTGTACGTAGCAATAGGTACTTTTAATGGGATAGTTTCTCCGTATTGAAATTATCTATTATAAAAACGTGCAATTTAAGAGAAAATGGTTGTAAGACTCACTTGCTCGGAACAAATGAATAGGTGATTTCTATATCCTACGATGTCCGAAACAAATGAATTCATCAACCCTCCATAAACTGCTTGAATTTATGTGTTATTCGGACAACCTAATCGGAGTCGATAGTTTCCGTCACGTATTTGGGGTGTATTTAGCAATAAAAGAAAAGTGTGGGCAAAAACAAAAGATGGAATGGATGGAGAAGAGAAATATGAGAATGTAGGAGGGGGCAATGGGTGCAAAGAGGAGTAATGCATGCATGTGTAGGTGTGTAGCCATTTGTCCATGATTGCATGAAAGCATCCATGCACCTGGCCTTTCCAGTCTCACCCCATTAAAATACTCCACACCTATCCATTTCAGAATTCAGTTGCACAGATAAAAAGAAATTAAACAAATCCCCCCATCTCTCTCTCTCTCTCTCTCACTGCAGTGCATGGTCACTCCCTGCACGTTCTCCTGCCCCCCTTCCCATCATTCACTTCTATATCTCTTCCCCTCAGACCACCCTATCCCCTCCCCTCTGATTCTCTTCCTCTCTCTCTCTCTGATTCTCTCTCAGAAACCCAGAGAGCTGGGCCAGAGAGACCCCTTACCGGAGATAATGGATGTGTACGGGCTGTCGTCGAGTGGAGCAGACTGCAGCTTCCCCATCGACGACCTTTTGGATTTCTCCAACGACGAGCTCTTCTCCTCCTCCTCCGCCTCCGCTTCCGCCTCATCCTCCGATTCCCATTACCTTCCACCGACTCATGACAACCCCTCCAACACCCACCGCCTCTTCTCCCCACCCACCATTCCTAGCCCCGCCGGCACCCACTTCTCCTCCGACTTCACCAACACGCTCTGCGTCCCCGTAAGAACCCACCACGCTTTCTCTTCACTTTTCTTTATTACTGATTTTTTTTCTATTCTTTTTTTTTTTTTTTTTTTTTCATTTATGGTATCTCGCTTAATATAAATACAAGGGCCAAGGCGATAGAATTTAGATTATTTAATTTAAAAATAATAATTAAGATTTTACGAAATTTATTTATTTAAAATTTTAAAAAAATGGTAACCAAACAGTACCTATGTATTTTCTTTGATCTCTGATTGTTTCTGATTTCGGTGTGCAGAGCGACGACGTGGCGGAGCTCGAGTGGCTTTCGCAGTTCGTAGACGACTCATTCACCGATTTTCAGGCGAACGACCTCGACGGAACGATCGGATTCAGATCGGACACGTCAATCTCCGGGACTAGATCCGCCCGCATCAAACGCTCCAAAGCATTAACCACCACGCCGGAGACCGGAGGATCCAGTCCGTCAAAGAGCAAGAGCGGCGGCACCGAAGATGGAGGGGTGCGGAGGTGCGCGCACTGCGCGTCGGAGAAGACGCCGCAGTGGCGGACGGGTCCACAGGGGCCGAAGACGCTATGCAACGCGTGCGGCGTGCGGTACAAGTCTGGTCGGCTCGTGCCGGAGTACCGACCCGCCGCGAGCCCGACGTTCGTACTGACTCAGCACTCGAACTCGCACCGGAAGGTGATGGAGCTCCGGCGCCAGAAGGAGCTGATCAGGCAGCAGCAACAACAACAACAGGAGCAAATGTATAATCATCATCTTAACCATCACCATCAGCGTGACTTTGAGGTCTGCTGACGTGTCGGAAAGTGATTGGCCTCTGATTATGTTATCATGTTTATCAAAATCAAATTCTCCAATTTTAATTTCCTTTTGTTTCTCTAAAGAGAAAGAAGGTTTCTTTTGCTTCATGTTTTTCTTTTTCTTTTTCTTTTTATATGATGAGGGTGCTTTGATCTTCATCCTAATTATTTTTTTAGTACAAATCCTCTTAAGATTAATTTTGCTTTTATGTTTTTTTTTTTTTTAATACTAAGATATAATCGTTTACGTCGTCGGATGGCCGACCCACCCACCATTCTTTGTATCCAAAAAGGTGGTTCGATCCTCTCCAATTTTTACGAATGTTTTTCAAGGGAAATTTTGTTGTTATTATGGCTAAATGAATAGGTCATTTTTTTAATTTATTTTTTTAGCACTAATTATGTTATTATGTTAATCAAATTCTCCAATTATAATTTCCTTTTGGTTTTCTAAGAGAAAGAAGGTCATTTTGCTTTATGTTTTTCCTTTTCTTTTCTTATATAATGAGGGTGCTTAAATCCTCATCCTAATTAATTTCTCTCTACGATTAATTTTAATTTTATGTTTGGATTTTAAAGGGAATTACCAAATTGGCTATTTTTGGACTAGAATTGCATGTTGTAATATCCTAAGCATTACATGTTAATGCCAAGTCTTTAAATTAGACCGTTCATTTAAAATTGCAAGTGAGTTGTACGATACTCGTTTATTAGTTGAATCACTTCTCGTGACTAAAGAGATGATTCACTCGTTTATTGGTTGAATTACTTCTTGTGACTAAAGAGATGGTCCGACCACTTACTAAACCGCTCTTTAACCCAAAAGGTGAGTTTAGTCATAATCTAGACAGTCTATTTAATACGAGTAATCCGGATTAAAGTATTGGAATCAGGATCTTAATCCTTTTTTAAGAGGGGGGGGGGGGGGGGGGNCTTTTTTTTTTTTTTTTCTTTTTTCTTGGTTTCTCTCTCTACAATGGGCGCTGAATTTAATTGCTGGTTTGTGGGACCCGATTAAAGGATATGGTGATATGGGATCTCAGTCGTCGGATTTTGTTTTACTACAACAATAAATCATCATCACCTGTTGATGGGGTCATGTGTTCTGCTGATGATAGTGATATTCGACCATTCATTCATGTTTTTTTTTCTTTTTTATTTTTGATCGAGCATTACAATAATACTATACACTCACCAAGTAAATTTGTTGAAAAATATGATGGTTAAACAAATATGAATTTTCAAAATTATGACTTTTTAAATAATTTTCTTTTAAAAAAAATAAATATTTAAATAAAATAGTAAAAGTCGATAAGTAAAATAGACAGTGAGATTTATGTGCTTTAGAAAAGTTGGTAATTAAAATAAATAATATACATATATATAATGTATTTTTAACTAGATATGAATGGAGAGAAAATTTGTTGAGCCAAATGTAAATAAATGCTCTCACGTGGTATTGATATGGTTTAAGGAAATAATTATGGTAGTTTCAGCCAAGCCGCCACCCCCCCCCCCCCCCCCCCCCCCAAACCCC
>CM017324.1:31957150-32217981 GCA_006937295.1 Carpinus fangiana
CGTGCTCTTCTTTGTACGGGGTCAACGTACACGCGATCGGCTTCTTTCCCTGTATTTCTTTTTGCTTGTATTCAGTTATGTTGCTTTTATTTTCCCTGTATTTCATTTGTTATTTGTTTGTAATAATGCTCTGGCCTCGATGGTTCGATTGGATCCCCTTTGATCTTGACCTGTGTGTCGTGGATGTGTATTTTACCCTGGCTTTCGGGTCGAGGAGGAAAAATGGTCCAGACTTCTATGTCGTGGATGAATATGTATCCTGACTTAATTGTCGAGGAGGATGAGTAGCGGCATAAGAGGGTTTACCTCTTAGGGTCGTGGAATAAACGCTTCCTGTGCAGCTGATGACGTCTGCTTGGTTCAGTAGTCTTTGAACCTGCCAAGCAGATTTGAATGTTTATCCTGTTATTTTAGTCATGGGGTAGCAGATGTGTTTTCGAATTTCGTTGATTTGTATGAGATTCGACCTGTGACTTTGTAGCTTAGGCTACGGTTACTTCAGGGTTTGCCTTGTGATTGTAAGAGTTTTCGCTCTTGAATTCTATGGAATGAGAATGAGTTTTTTTCAAAAAAAAAAAAGAAATAACTATGGCGCAAAGGTGCTACTGCTATTGTTTTAATTGATCCCTTGTTTAAGAATAATTTTGTGCAGAATCAGCCACATAATCCTTGTTTAAAGATAATCTTCAACTCATATTACAAATATTTCCTAGGTTTAGGACCAGATTTGGCTTAGGTGCTATAAAAAATTTATATATATATATTAATGGTCTATATTCAATTTTAAATTTATGAAAAAAAATATAGAAAAAGTGAAATTAAATATGGATAGTTAATAAAAAAAATTAAAAATTGTAATTTTTTAATAAGCCCGGATTTGGCTTTAGGTGCTGTCAGGGCCAAGCCCCAAGGCACCTTCCAAAAGCACAGCTATGATATGAGCCCACCTTTTTTTTTTTTGCCTCCCAAGAAACACTTAAATAAGAGTATTTTTTTTTTCCTAGTTAAATAATTAGAGTTGGGTGAATACATGTAGTAGGTTTGAAATTGGCCACCATGAGTTGCCCAATTTATCAATGAAGAAAACACAAAAATTCATGACCAGTAGCCAGTAGGGGTTGCAAACTGCAAAGGTTGCAGGAGAGGAGTTGTGCAGCGTGGGAAGAGGTGGTGGGTGGTGACATTGATGGAGGATGGTGATCCAACAATATTTCATTCATCACAAACACCCAAAAAATAACAAAAAATAACAAAAAAATTCCGGGAATTGTTTAACGTCGAAACAAACGGAGCAAGCTTGATACAAGATTCCATGATTTGGTAGGTATTTGCCTAAGAAACTAAAAACTTAGAACATATGATATGACAAGTTTTTCACAGCTGTCTGTTATCTGTACTATGTTGCACAAAAATAGTACATTAGAAGTCATTCATCACAACCCCAAAATTTAAATATTGGACATGATAATAGAACAAATGGCTACAAAGTAGGGAAAGGAAATAAGCGATGATAAAATTTGAATGCAGGACATGTATCTCCTCTTCAAAACATATTTGCCTTTGTAAGCAAGAAAACCTTGCCTTTCCCAAAACTCAAAAAGAAAAAAAAAATGTTCCACAGATTGCATTATTTCTCACAGAATAAAGTTCCTTCCTCACATGTTAGATAAAGGCGATTCAATTTGTAAAAGCTTCAAAAGTACATGCAACAAAAGAATGTCAGCAGGAGAAGTCTCAAACCGAGATTCCATAATTGCTGATTTTTGTGATCTCCTTGGTCAAAGCATTCCTTTCTCGCTTTGCCTCAGAAGCAAGGTTAGAAACCTGTCAACCAGACAGCCCCACATCAGCATTTTGGGAAACTACAGAATACTTAAGACACAAGCAACATGTTTGTTAATATCATAACTTCCTGCTCTTTTACTTTTAATAGATGTAGAAGTTATTGACTGAATAAAGTTTTTTGAAAAAGTTATTCGACAGGAAGAAAGATAGAGGACGTGGCTTGCCCATGCCTTTATTACCCATTCTTCACTGGTAATATTTTATTCCAGATAATGATTCTTTTAACAGGTCACTTTTAACTATGATGATGTCTTCTCCATGGAGTTGATGACCTTCGAAAATTTTAACTTGTGGAAGAGAGAGGAATGGTGAAAGAGCTTTTGGTTCTATTTGTTAGTATATTAGGGTAACTTTTTATTTTTATTATTATTATTGGTTTAAAAAAGTGTTTTGAGATGACATAAAGGTGAGAAGTTTTACCGTGGGGTTCGCATTTGAGAAAATGTTTAATGTGACTTGCTCATTTTAAGAAAACAAAAACATGTATAGTGTTGACTTCTTACTCTATATATATATATATATATATATATGCCGTATAGCCACCACCCCTCTCCACACGGCCAAACTAACCCATTCTTTAATTTTTTTAAATAATAAGTTAGCTCTTACCCCTGCAAAAGCTAAGCACATGTTTTGTCAAAATATTCTTATAAGGAGGTATGAAAAGCTATATAAAAAGTGTTTTGCGTTTTGAGTTATTTGTTAATATATATAACAAGAGTGAGAAATTCAAACTGAAAACATAAAACAAGAAGAAAGTAGGTTAGCAAATAGTCCTCTCTTTTTTTCCCCCTCTTTCTTTTGATAAGCAATGGGGAAATGAAGAAAGGGAATGCCTCAATTGAAAAACTAACCTGTGACTGAAATTGAGATGCCCTAGGAAGTTCTCCAAGAATATCTTTCAATCCTGTTGCAACAAAGGCGACATGGAGATAACATTAGCGGAATGTTTCATCCACATAGGTTCAATGTGCTCAATGTCAACAATTTCAATAGAGATAATATTGGCACACCTGCTGCTTGTCTTTCAATCTTATAAGCTGAGCGGATTGCACCTTGAATCTGCTTCCCTGCGAGTCTGTAAATGGTTTGAACAGGATCTATTAATGCAACGAAAAAATGCGGTAAACTATGTAAACTGCTATTTGTTATAAGTGCAAACCTGAGTTTTGTCCTTCCGCGTATCAGTATCTCTTCTGCGTGTAATGTGCTTTTCTGAAAAGAATTTGTGTTGTTTTAGGAATGCTTGCTCGAATCAGTTACATTGATCAATGAGCAGGCAATAGCTTAAATCCGAAAGTGAATACAATATCAGCCATGAGGAAAAATGCTATGTTAAAAAACACCTAATTGATATGCTGAAGCTTTGGAGTTTTGCACTGTGTTGCAAATCCACAAAGCAAGAATATGGCGGCCTCCTGTTTCCCACCCTCCCTCCCCCCCTTTTATTTTGGCTCCCACATTGCAGTATTCCAGATTCTACTTGGCAATACAGTCTTTTGAGTTACCTTCTCCCTTCTATTCAATTTTTTTTAAGATAAACAACAAATATATCAATAAAAGAAAAACAAAGAGGGCAAAGCCCAAGTTACTTGCTTCTATTCATTCTTATTTATGAATACCCAACACCTAATACCACAATCAGCTCCACTCTTTGGCTTGAAACAGCTTTCACAATTTTAAAGAACACTTAATAGTGTTGAAGTGGTTAAACCTTTCGCATGCCTCTACCCACAATGATTCACCCCATTGACTTGTAGGGACAAATTCTCTGCAACACTCCCCTTCCATAGTTGTATAAGATAATATCCAAAAGGGTGTCATGATAAGGCTGTTTAAGTCTCTTCATATATTCCTCAAATACATGAACTAAATAGATATGTCCATTAATTTGATTCCAATATAGTCGCACTACCAAAGTGTTTCAAGGAAGGATTATTTTGACGTAAGTCTGCTTTTCAACTAGATCAGCTTAAGATAAATGGAGTCTCCATTATTCTGCTTATCAGATATGAAACTTCGTACACCTTGAGGTTTATGGAAATAGGATGAAAGGGATTTTTTCTTTCTTTCCATCTTTGAGGTCCAAATGTCATTATCTAGCATTGACTAGACTGGGAATTCACCTTATCAATATCTCAAACCAATAATGGGGTGCCTAACCTAATGGATGCCCAATTGGACCAAACCACTTGTCCGACTACTGTTCTCTTGGTTTATTCCCAAAATGTCAGAGTAAAATCTCCGTTTCTCAAAAAGTTTAATATATTTTTCCTTCTTTCTCAGTTTGTTTGCCAAACATCATGCCCCTTTATGGATGCCCAATTGGACCAAACCATTTGTCCGACTACTGCTCTCTGGTTTGTTCCCAAAATGTCAGAGTAAAACGTCCATTTCTCAAAAAGTTTTATATTTTTTTTCTTCCTTCTCAGTTATCTTGCCCCTTTATTCATGGATGGCACATGCCTATGATACACTCAAAGAAAATTCTTTCAAAATCATGGTGTGTGGGGGGCGGGGGGCTTTGATCTGACCTTTGAACCTTTGTTTTCTCTCTAGGGAGTGTTGGGTGCTTTGAGTGTTTGCAAATACCTACCAAAGCATTGGAGGTTTAAGATGCTGAATGCTTTGAGTTTGAGTGTTTGCAGATACCAATCTCTGCCTCTGGTCAAACTTTTAGACTCAGCCAAGAGCAGAGGACCCCTGAGATTCCCAAAGTATAAATATTACGGTCCAATTAACTGCGTTAGTGAAACTCTATATTGCAGGATATCATGGTTTTTCATTTCTAAATTTTGTTGATTTGTTCTACATAGCATAAGTGTGCCACTTCCTTTTCAACATGATTTTATCTCATCACAATAAAATATTGCAGTCACAAAATTCTTGCACCGGCCAAGTCTTCTCTTTTAATGAGAGGGGGGGGGGGGGGACAGAGAGAAAGAGGAACCAAAAAGTAATGGATGCATGAAGAAACACGGAAATAATTCATGACACACTCTAATCAATTCCTCATCATCAATTTATTTGTTCTTAATTAAATTCCTCATCATCAATAAGGATTGACAAGAAACCAAAGGTTACCTCTAACTTTTCACTTTTATCTTTCAGATTGTCAAGTGATGTCCGCAACCCCTCTACCTTCCGATTAGCTTTGAGCAGTAAGGTCTGCACCCAGAAATAAAGGCAGAGTTAAATATCTAAATAGCATAAAATAACAGGTTCAATTATAGAACAACAGCTCAGGGTTCTCAGCATAGACGCCAAGTATTAGTGAGAATACAGCATCAATGCCTTGGAGTTGTAGGAGCAAGGATAGACAAAAAGAATGTTCTCCTAAGGAGCGAGATATGCATTTGAATTTTCTTGAAGGCATTGAAGTGAAATTGCAAAAACATTCATCTTAACACAGGCAATTCCATCTTGAGATTGATGTTTCAAAATCATTGCTTTATACTATTGGGTACTATTGGGCACTAGATATAAATTGGTAACAGATTTAAAAATGGATTGATGAAACAAATTTGGCCTCTGTCACATGAAAATGTAGGTGGCATATGCTCTTGCTCTGAAAAATGTCAGAGACATAAACATGCAGGAAACACAAAAATGGTAAAAATACCTTCCAAGTCCAAGTAAATGTGTAAGATTTTGGCAAATATATGCAGTGATGCCTATTATAATAAGTTTTTTTTTTTTGATAAGTCAAAAAGATTTTATTAAAAAAGCGAAAGGCGCCCCAAAAGTACATAGGATATATAAAAGAGGAACTTCTAGCTAGAAAAAGAAAAGCGGGAAAGAAAATCCGTATAACTAAAAGACAAAGGGGATAGGTAAGCCCCAGTCCACGAATACAAGGAATACAACAAAGATGCTAGAATCTCTTCCATAGAGCTTTCAAAGTGATAATTTTCCCAAGCGCTGCTGACCACACAAAGAACGCAGCCCTTGGGGGAGACTTGGTCCTCCACACACTCTTCCAAGGGAAACCTCTCCCTTCCGCCCTAGATAAAGCTCTAAAGTAATCTTTGACCTTAAAAATTCCTTTTTTGGAAGGAATCCACCACAATTTATCATGACTCCCCCTTTGAATAGAGACAGACTGCAATTTCTGAAAAAGAGCAGTAACGACATCCACCTTCCAATCATGAACTTCCCTGCTAAAAATAACATTCCATTGAGGGGCTATACCTAAAAACTCCACATTGGCTAACACTGAAACATCCTTCTCATGAGCAATACCGTAGAGCACAGGGAAATCCTCTTTAAGCTTCGTATCCCCACACCACCGATCATGCCAGAACCGGATCCAAGACCCATCCCCAAGCACTAGTCTAGTGTGACTAGAAAAAATCTCCCACCCTAACCGGATATTCTTCCACAAACTTGCTCCTGACACTCCTGTGTGAGGAACAGTGCACCAACCACCCCACATGCTCCTGTATTTGGCCTCCACCACAACTCTCCACCATGCCTCCCTCTCATGCCCATAACGCCACAACCATTTACCTAGTAAAGCACGGTTGAAATCCACAAGCTTCCTTAAACCAAGCCCACCCGCCGAAAGCGGGGAGCAAACCTTGGACCACTTCACCAAATGATATTTGAAGTCTTCCCCAACTCCACCCTATAGGAAGTCACGTTGAAGCTTATTAATGCAATTGGCAACCTTAACGGGAATCTTGAAAAGAGACATATAATACGTAGGAATGACAAGAATGATAACCTTTCAGTTTTCATGATTATAAACTGCTCCTAGCATGCAGCCAGCAATACCTTTAAATTTGCCTTTACCAGCTGTAAATCAACTCCAAAACTTCAAAAAAAAAAAACCCTGAATTTTACTTTGTGGTACAACATGCACTAAACTGAATTACTAGCAGGAATCAGTTTATAACAAGGGCAGATTGGGATGGTACCCAGAGGATCAGTTTAGAACATGATGTGGATCAACAGCAAAACCATGCAACTCAACCAGTTTAGCAAGTTCAGTGTTTCAACTATAATCCACAAAATTCAAATGAATGAAAATATTGAACTAGAACTTTTCTTAATTAAAGACAATGAAAATATTTATGGAGATGTTTTCACTTTCCTTGAGAAATAAATGAAGGAATAAAGGATGAGAAAGAAAAAGAACATGCACAAAGATTATACAAACTATGAACTCATAATTCCAACCTTAAAACCAAAATTTACCAGGTTCGGCACAGGATCATTAATAAACTCTATTGAAGATTTGTGACACCCCTAGAAAGTTAGTTCTACATTGGATGGATGGATTCCCCACATTGAGTTGTGGATTATAAAGGTGCTCATAAGTATTAAGTCTCATACTAGTTCCTTGCTGGATGAGACTGGACTTGTAAGTAATTCTAGATAACTTCAATTGTAACTTGGGAGTAATAGCACATATGTGGTTAAAGCTTTCTCTATATCATTACAAATGGTATTAGAATAACCAAGTCACATGGCACTAAGACACTGCATGACGTGGGCCCTGACAAAGACGTTAAGGATTTGAGTGAGGAAATTTTGACACCCCATAAAGTTAGTCTCACATTTGGTGAATGGATTGCCCACATCGAGTAGGTGGATTATAAAGATTCTCATTAGTGCATTCCAAGTGAGATGCCCAAGATAAAAGGAACGAGGGAAAGAATCGACGAGGAATCAATAGTTATGTCTCATATTGGTTCCTTACTATGTGAGACCGGCTTTATAAGTTAGAGAGCTCCAATTGTAACTTGACAAGTCCTTTTAAAATAATAGCGCAAATGTGGTTGATGTATTCCCTAGGTCATTATAGGATTGTCCAGCACTTACCAACTATGACCACCGGCACATCTTATGGGGTGGCTTGGAAGCAAGCTAGCTTTCTCATATTCTATGTATCCACATATAATGGTAGGTAAGATATACACAGCAACCACCCTCCGCTAAGGTGATAAGCATGCATATGAAGTCTAGGTTGAAGTTCATACCAAAAAAAAAAAACTTTTCACTCTCCAAGAGCGGGAAACACCAATAACTATGGCAGGTTAGCCCCTTGTCAAAGAGGATTTAAGTTTATTGATTAGGTTGAACTACCAATCAAACGTCACACCAATAGGAAACTGACNTCCCCCCCCCCCACAAAAAAAAAAACCCTATTTTTCTTAGTAAGATGGAACCTATGTCCGACTCAAACCCACCACTTTTACTTTTTGAGCCTGGGCCCTTGTTGCAACATTCTCTCTCAATCATGCCTTTTCTTTTATTTCTGATAAAAAAATTCATATGATAATAAACCAGTTAACACAAGTGACTAAGTCTAAAGTCTCAATGTTTCCACTTCAGTGTAATATAACCCTTGGAAATCGGTCCACTATAAGATTTTAGTCTAAAGATACAATTATTTCTTCTTCTTTTTCAAGGAAGATTTGAAAATTTGGAATAAGCAGGTTTTTGGTGAATTGGGAGTGAACAGTGGGTTACAAGGAGACATCCAGAATCTAGATGTGAAGGAAGAGAATGCTGGGTTATCTCTTGAGGAGCCCTTAAAAGAGATTAACTGAAAATCAAGTGGACGATCAGTTATGCATTTATTGATCCATCACTCTGCTTGCCAAACATTGCACAAAAGATCAGTAGACACTTGGTAATGAATACAAATTTTACAAACATTTTTGCCATGTCAACTGAGGCATCATTGTAAAATATTGAAGACTGTTGTATGAACAATTCATTTTCATGTTGTGGATGTCTCTCTTGTATACATTGCGTGTACGAGGGTTGTGCCAAACAATTCATGTTCATGTTAAACCCTGATTACATAGCTAGGCCATGAATTGGATATAAACATTAATTTTTTTCAAATGTGTTTGTAGCTTACCTCGTCACTCTCAAAAAGGCGCAATAATTTATAGTACAAGACACGCCGTGGCCCTGCAGTTAATAAAAAAATAGTGATCAGTAAATATTATAGATAATATTCAGTAGAATGCTAAAACCTTTCAGAACATGCACGATAACATATTTATCATTAGGATATGATATGAAATAAAAACTAGCTTCATGAATGTTCTTGAGCAAAAGCAAGTTCCAAGATTTGGCAGATAAGTCAGAAATTTCACATCCATCTATGTCAATAACATTCATAATATCTGACATATAAGAAAATATCTATACAACACCTCACTTCTAGATGAATTATACCGCATGGCCATCGAAAAATAAGTACATCTAGAACCTTTAAAATAATTTCACTCTGATCCAATGGTCTACAGAACTTTAAACTATACCTTTCAGTACCATAAATCCCAAGCCAGCAGCAACCCCACCAGTAGTAATCAACGGATGTGAAGCCACAGTAACAACACCTTGTGCACACAAGTCTGAAAATAAACACCATCAAATATCAAAAAATCTAAAACAAAGAAATACGCATGTTCTTGGTAAACAGCAACAACAAAAAAGCTGAAACCAGAGCTAACCTTTAATCTCTCCAAATACCATATCCTCATAAGCAGCATACTTAGACTTGAGATCTTCCAAAGAATCCTACATTCAAAGTTCCAGCTGCTATAACATGAACAACTTCATAGTGCAACTAAAAAATGAACTTTTTTTTTTTATATACATGTAAAAGAAATATCATTAAAAAGCGCAAAAAGCACATCAAGTACACAAGAAGTATACAAGAGGAGCACCTAATTAGAAATAAAAAGATGGTAAAAAATATATGAAAATAAAGCACATAAAGAAAGTCTAAATTAGCAGCCCAGTGGAAAATAATACTGAAAAAATATGAAATCCACCACCTTCCTCTTGCCATCTTTAAAATCCCTATCATTTATTTTCCTCCAAATACATCACAAAATAAAGGACGGAATCATCTTCCACATTACTGCACTCTAGGGATTGCCACTCAACCCTCTCTGACAAGCAAATAGGTAACCCACTCTCTTAGGCATAACTCAAGTAAGACCAGCATTACTAAGTATAGCACTCCATAAGGTACTAGCAATCTTACAGTGTAGAAAAAGATGATCCATAGACTCCCCACATATTTTTCACATACATCACCAATCCACCACAGTGACATACCACTTCCTAAAGTTATCTATGGTGAGAATTTTCCCTAGGGCAGCCCACGAAGCGTAGAAGGCTACTCTCAAAGAGACCTTATTCTGCCATATACACTTCCAAGAGAAAGGAGCACCATCATGGGGGTGAAGACATTATCGAACGATCTAATGTCAAACAACCCTCCCTTGGAAGGGACCCAATAAAGCTTATCTTCACCTCCCCAGCCCGCTCTGGAGGAATACAACAAACTGAAGCTGCTCTTCTAAAGCTTATGTTCTACTGATAAGAGCCGTCAGAAACTTCCAAATGATCCATCGCAGAGTCATTCTTATACAAAACTGAACAAAAGCTTCCTTGAGGGCCCAATTTCCACAATACTTGTCACTTCAAAATCTAATTTTAGAGTCATCTCCCACCTCAAATCTACTACCAAAATATGAACTATTAGATACACAATCCCCAGTTTAAGCATAATACTTCGTTTGGTTTCAAGTAATAGCCAAGTATAATACAATTTTCATTTTCAGCATATTTTATCTGAATTTCAAATTATTGAAAAAGAAATCAATCCATGACGCATAATATGCAAACTTCATTCGTTTTCATTCCTCTTTCTTCTTGTCAAACACACAATTTCACACTATTGACGAATTCGATTGCCATAAACCTCATTCACCTCTATAGCAAGATGTAGAAAATGTATATGCAGACTAAAATCTTGAAAATTAAGTGGTTCGGTGTCTTTTCCACTATTTTCTCGGCAAACAAACAGAGAGAAGATAAGTAGATGACAGTAGAGGGAATTTACGATAGTCTGATGGAAATGCGTGGAGGAAGTGGACATGATTTGGGATAGCCGGGACTTGGAGGCTTCGATTGTGGACTCGACGGCCTCGTGGGCGAGCTGGGCTTGTTGGACTGCGTACTCGATCCACGGCGCCGTTTCGTCAAGGATTGTTGTCTTGCTGTGTTTGCCTACAGGATCGTCGGTGCGCGGTGGTAGTGGTGGTGGTGGTGTTGGGTTCGGTTGTTCCGATGACTCTGCAACCGTCGCCATTTGCTAGAGGTTTCGTTCAGTGTCGGACTCGCACTCCCTGTGTCTTTCTATCTCGGAGCGAGTCAGCGAGGTACACGTCAGATCCGGGAATCTGGATCCGACCCATTTGAGTTGAACCGGATGTGAGCCATTTCATGGCTGCGATTTCTTTAAAAAAAATCAAAGGCCTTAAAATAGACACGTCATCAAAATAACTTAACGCTGCTTGTGGACTCTCTGACTGACCGTCACCTCCCTCCATTCCTGTGTTTTCCATGGCTACTGCAGTTGCACCCAAGATCAAAGATAGAACAGAGTCAACAGACAAAATGCTCTCAGAGATGCCCAAATCAGAGCCCAGTCCCAATCCGATTTTGATTCAACAAGATCATTTGCAACGCCCCGTGCCTTGTGTTGTTTAGAGAAGAAAAGGGGGTTGAACTACTTGTCTTTCAATTCAATATATAATCTCAAACTCTCAATGAATTTGCTCCCTTATTCTTTTAAGTCTCCGAGTGATATTCACAAAGCATAAGCAACACCGCAATGAATTACTTTTCTTGTTATTGTTCTTGGCAACTTGGTGTTCTTCAATCTTCAACGAAACCTTCATATGGTTTCAACATCGCGCGTTGCATAGTGAGCAGCTGGGAGGGGGAAAGGAGAATTACATAATAAGCACGCAAAACAGGTGGGCAACTCAAACAACAACCGAAAAACAACTAAAAGACAAAGTAGCCAACGAGAAAGTGTCAAATAAATGACCCTACCTAGTTACCTACTCATTAAGAGAACCAAAATGATCACGAAGGGGCTGCAATAATAGGCAAGACAAAGGGCTCCGGAACTAGAGCAACCATTTCCAAATTCCTGACGATAACAAAAACAAGCACAGAAAGTGGCTAAAACGGAGCCACTAGGGAAATGTCACACCACAACAAGAAAAACTGTTGGACCAAGGTTCGGCCCAGCAGAAGAATAGCCCAACCTAAATCGGCCCGGATTATGGAAAGCCCAAGTCATCCACAAGGCCCAAGATGACCAAGGTGTGGGAGTCCTGTCCGCGGTGTAAGCCAACCTAGTGGCCCAAAGATGCGAGGCCAGACTACCCATTGAGGTCCACGCCTGTGCCCTCTTTGAACTAGGGCTGCTCAAATGGGGCAGTTATAACCACTAACCGCTTTCAATTATATATAATAATATAAATATATTATATTAATGAAATATATATTATTTTTTTTATTTGTATTTGGATTAATAGATTTTGGCTATTTATGATTATGTATATAAAATATATAATGTGATATGTGATGTTTTGGGTTAAGCCTTATTTAAAGCATGTTTTTTTTTCCTTTATCTGTTTTGAAACATTTTGGCCTTAAACTCTTAAAATAAGCCCCACAAATAGGCTATTAAAGGCTCAAAACACTTAAAAAAAACTCAAAAGCCCATATAAAAAAAAAGCGGTTACAAAACTACTGGTTATTGGATTGAATAACCGCTAACCGCCTAAGCAGTTGCAGTTATTGCCAATAACTGTTGGTTGTAACCGTTTGAGCACCCCTGCCTTAAATAGTGGAACACAAACGTTCAGGTTCGGGTTCACACGTAATGCTCGTCGCTTGAGCGAACCCCTGATATCCTCGTTAGAAACCTAAGTTTAGTACCATCATCGTATGAGAGGTTCGTCAAGCGAGGTTCAACCAATCTCAAGGAAATAAAAAATAGACGTCTAATCAGGATAAAGGGACTGTCACATCTCTGTCCCGTCAAAGCTCGACCGTACTCAAAAGGGTTGTCGTGACCATACGGGGAATCAGGCGGGCCAGACCCGCTCGCCCGGCCTTTGATCTCCAAACAACACATGTCGCGCTCCAGTGTACCTGTGGTGCGAATCCGTGAATCCTGAGGCAGCAAGGCATAAGTAGAGATTGTTACCAACAAAAAAAAAGGCATAAGTAGAGAAAAGTATGTAAATGAAGGGGATGATGGTAAAAAATAAAAAATAGCAAAAAGAAATAGATTTGTTTTCGATGAGTTCGGAGAGGGGTATCAGGTGATCTTCCGGTGTGATTAGAGTGAGTGGCCGGCAAACTGTGTGAACAAAATCCAACCACCACACGCTGGAATGAAAAGCCACCGTTAGCAAGAAAAATAGCCGAAGAGCATGGGACATTGGGACTACTTCTTAAAAAAAAAACAAAACAAAACATAATTAAACACCTACAATGGTGAATGGGGTTAGTGGAACAGTGAACTAGACATCACGCAACAAAACATAATTAAACACCTACAAGTGACTGAATGGGGGACTGAAGTACTGAACTAGACATCACACAAAAGTGAGGGGAGTCCACGTGTCGGCACGTGGAAGACACTTATTGGCAAGTGAGATCCACGTTTGGGCGTATGAGGGATACGCGCCGCGTGGTAGTCGAACGGTGACACAAAAGAGAGCAGCGGAAAACAATGAGGTCCAATAGCATGGTGGTGGGGCGCGTATGAAGATGAAGACGAGGTTGATGAAGGTTTACAAATCAATCATTGAAAAAGCCAGATTTGTTAGCCTATATAGAAATTGTGATACAGTCGGGGAGGGGATGATAGGTACTGAATAGAAAGCAGCGAGAGGCGTTGGGCCAGATGTGGAGGTTGAGCTGCAACGGTCTTATGTGGAGGAAACAAAAACAAGAACAAAGTATAAAACAAAAATAAGGTAACAAGAATAAGAAAATGAAATGAAGAAAGGGGGAAAGGAAGAAAATAAAAAGGGAAATGGAGGAAGGAGGGGGAGAGTTCAGTCCCTCCTCTCTTGAAAAGCCACCCGAGTGGAAGAAAATCATCACAAGGAGATAGAGAAGCCTTACTATTTTTGGAGAGAAGGTGGAGGTTCTCTCTTCTCTAAAGATAGCGATATATATACGTGTAAGTGCAACATGTAGCATGATTGAGAGTCATTGTTTGAGATTTTAAAAATATTTGTAAATAGTATGAAGTTGAAAGGGGTGTGACAAATTAATGTTGCCGGGGGGCCTGTATATGACATGAACTAAGCAAGTTTATGATGTGAACCCATAAATAAACATTTTATTTAAATATGAGTCACACCTAACAACACTTATCACATTTATGTTATATTAAAACACTTTTTTCAAACAAAATAGGGAAACAAAATAATTTTTCAACATTTTTTAAAAAATCCTTCTCACCCTTATAGTTTTTGTTACATGAAAAAAGAGTAATGTTATAAACTATTTTATTTTATTTTTTTAATCTCATAACTATATCACAATGATGACATGACAATTTTAATTAACCTTTGTATCAATCATTATTAAAAGAGTAATGATACATTTCAAATAGGGGTGTAAATGAGCCGAGCTTGAACGAGCTGCTCGGCGCGTTAAACTTTTACTCGTGCTCGAGTCCAAGCCGAGCTCAAGACCGAGCCCCAAAACTATGTTTGAGCTCGGCTCTTATATTAACTAAGCCAAGGCTGAACCAGCTTGGCACAAGCTCGAATACATAATTTTTTTTATAAAATTTAAACTTTAAATAATATAAAACAGCTAAATTAGCCGGCTTACACTTGAGTTGCACTTAACCAAGTATTAGCTAGCTTTTTTACTCATTGATGTGGCAAGGGTCGCTTGTTTCTTTGCCATTGAGATGTGCATTCTATTTATAGACAAGGATGGGAGTGAGCAAGGGCGGAACTATAATTTTTAGTGTGGGGGGACGAAATTTTTTTGTTTGTTTGAGATTACCAAAAGGCAAAAGGGGAGGAAAATTTTAAGATTCTCTAAGGCAAGCTGTAATGAGGGGCATCATAGATGAAGCTATGGAGATAGAATAATAAACATAGAAATACAGGTAATGAAGGACATCATATATGGAGGTTGGATAATAAACATGGAAATGCAACAATCTGATAAAGAATTGTATTCCAACAATAAAAGATTCACAATGGTTATTTCCCTATAGAAGGCAATTGTGAATTAACAAGTCAATAATATTGATTACATTCCTTATACAATTTTAATTAGTTTTCAATAAATGTAATCCTTAGGCTGCAAAAAATAATATTTTGGGGACAAAATTATAAAAATGTATACTTTAGGAAGGATTTTAAAATTTTTGGGGGGATATTTTCAATTTTACATGCTAGAAGAGGGACATAAATATTATTTGGAGGGACAAAATTATGAAATATATATATTTTAGGAACAATTTTAAAATTTTTGGGGGGACGACCCTTCAAGTAGGTTCGCCCTTGGGAGTGAGTTAGTTTAGTCTTCTCGATGTGGGACAAGGATTTGCATTTTTTTTTTTTTAAATGTTGGACAAAGTCATAAAAGTAAGCATTAGCCAAATTGGGCCTTAGCCTTAGAGGCCATTAGACTAAGGATTTGCCTTAAGTCTTATTCGGACTACTTAGTGGGCTTAGCTAATCGGACATTTTTCATTCACAACCAATAAAACAACATAATTTAAGTAACTCTACTAGATTTAAATGAATACAATTATGGGTTGGGCTATCAAATAGGTTGAGCATCTCTAATTCAATTAGAGGGAAGTGTAAGTATAAAAGTAAGCATAAGTGTTTGAGCTAGGCTATCAAATGGGTTCAACATATAATCAATTAATTATTGCAATTCTTAATATATATACGAGCTTATACGAGTTGATTCACGAATTTAGCCGAGTCGAGCCGAACTTGTTTTGTTTAACATTCGAGTCAGGATTTATGTTTATAAAACCCTTCATTTAATATTCGAGTCGAGCATGAGCTGAGCTTGCTTGCAAGACGCTTTACTCACTTAATAGCCTTAATTTCAAACAAACATCCTACTGATATATATATATTTTGACATGTCCACATAAGAGGGGGATGAGAGATTCGAATTAATGACCTCCACTTCATTAGGCGTGGTTCTTAGCTGATTGAGCTATTTCTTGGGAACAACATCCTGCTGATATGATAAGGTTTAATAATCATTATTTATATAGATATATATTAAAGATAATTATGAGATAAGGCGTGGTTCTTAACAACTTTAATTTTTTTTAAAAATGCTGCTCATATATATATTTTTTGACATGTCCACATAAGAGGCGGATGAGGAATTCGAATTAGTGACCTCTTATGAAGCGTGATTCTTAGCCGATTGAACTATTTATTGGGATCAACATCCCGCTGATATGATAAGGTTTAATAATCATTATTTATGTATATATATATTAAAGATAATTATGAAATAAAAATATAATTTATGTAATATTATTCTAAAAAATAAAATAAAATAAAAAACATACTAGGGTCCCACTGTGATTGTAATGGCCTAGGCAGTCGGGATTGTGGTGGTATTTGATACCCACTCGAAATCATGTGTTACCCATCGTATAAAACCCGCCGGTAATTCGCACATTTCCTACACAACAAAACCAGTCGTCCTTACTCTATAAAACACTATCAGACGCGAAGTCTCGCCTTTCCTCTCCGTTTCTTTACGATTCTTCATCCCGTCGAATCTCCGAATCTCCTCACCCAATCTTCTTCTCACAGACTCAGTCCCTCTCTTTCTCTATGCTAACCCTTAACCCTAGAATTCAATCACTCGCTACCATGCTGAGGTTTTCGTCAACGTCTTCGAATCAGATTCGGTTCCTGTTCCAGATCCTCGACGAATCCAACGCCGACTATGTTCTTCGTGAGCTCCGTCAGGTATTCCCCATCTCTCTCTGCATGTACGCGTATATGTGAATATCAGAATATCTATGTTTCCATATATAAAATGCTCTGCTTTTTAGGTTGTAATATCATCATCATGTTACGTTTCCCTTGTTTGTTTAGCCGGAAACCTAATAATTTCACTTTCTTGAGGTGTGTAGGTTGATATATATTTGTTTGGTGTGTGGATTTCGCTTGCTTTTTTCTGTTTATAGGCTTAGATTGTGCCGTATTTAAATTGGTTGAATCTGATTAAACGTTGGATTAAATATACTCGAGAGTGGGTTGACTCCAATGACTGGTTAAGGGGGAAAAGATTAAGTGATAATTTTGATGGGTATTTGCTAATTAATTATTGGAAACTCAATTGATTTATTTACTTGGAGGAAATAGTTAGCTTTGCTTTTGGATAAGTGTGTAATTGGTAATGCAGTTTGAAAATTGTTACTGGATGCCTTTGGTTGTATGTAGATGACAATTAAGACAGCTGGGACTGGACATCCAGCGGGTCCCGGATGCTAAGTTGGATGGCGTCGATAGTGAATTGAGGCTTAACTTTGAATGTAATCATGGTGGACGAAATATTAATGAATGCATTTCCTAGATGGATATTCTTGACTATGAATGCAATTACTATGGTGTTATTTTTGTTCTAAGTTTCTTAATTTTCAAGATCTATGTGAGTCGTGTGAAATCATTTTGCTAGAATTAAAAAATTTAAAGGTAGAAATATCATTCCCTTTGTTTAATTGGTGGAGACTGCTTGCATGCAATGTTGTTTCTTAATAACTATGCCTCTCACATTGGAAATATTTGAAGGAGTAGTACCTTTGGTTGCTGAAGTGTGGAAGGAGTCTCTTGTACATATATGCCTCATTTCAACATGTGAACTATCAAGTACCCAAATTCTGAATTAATTGGTTTGGAAGAGGCTTGTCTTTCAAGTTCATCTAAATCTATATGTGGAGTTCAAAGACCCTATTTGTGGATATAGAACATTTGTTTTTGAAGGGGATATAGAACATTTATGTGGTGTTACTTCTAGATCCATTTTACTAGTGATTTAGGAACTCAAGCCCCATCCAAAACAAATGAGTAGATTAACCAGATTGCACATGTGACACTTTAGAAAGTTAGTCAATCCCACATTAGGTAGGTGGATTGCCTAGATTGAGTGGGTAAATTATAAAAGTGTTCATGAGTGCTAAGTTCGACATTGGTTCTCTACTAGGTGAAATTAAGCTTTATAAATGATTCATGGGAGTTCCAATTGTAATCTAACTAGTCTCTTTGGAGTAATATTGTAAGTGTGATTAGTCCTTTTCCCATATCGTTACGGCATAAGTTTTTGCAAATCACCATTCAATCTTTTACTTTGCATAGAAAACCAAGGTGCATCAAGTGCAATTATTTGAGAGTTGTTTTAATAAGACTGGTTATTACTTGTAAAAAAAAAAATTATCCAAGAGTTGAATGAACTTGCCTTATAGGAGGTGGTATTGGACACCGAAACATTAGATTAAGTAAAGGAAAGCATTGCTATGAGTGATATGGTGCAATGCTCTTCATTGTATTGAAAACCCACGATGTAAAAACTTAATGCTATGCTAGCCGAAGGATAGGGAAGACTGGAAGACTGGGTTATCTTTTAAAAAATTTAATAGGTTTTGACAAGTTATCTGCATGAATGCATTCTTGGTACAGAGAATTACTAGATTGCTAATGATATTGGATTTGTAAAACTTAGAAAGGTATGGTCTGAACGTAACGGGAGATTTTTTGAAGATACCGAAAGAAGCTTGGCGGATCTCTTGCATTTCTTTCTTACTACTCTATTCACTTGGACGGAAGCTTGGCTTGCCCCTTTAGTGATTAGTTTTTCTGATTTTCTTTCTCTCTTCTCTAGCCCCCTTTCTCTTGTAGACTTCCTGTGTACTAGGGTTGAGCCCCTCTGCGCGTTTTTCTATAAAACATTACTTATCCAAAAAAAAAAAAAAACTTAGAAAGGAGAGTGATTTTATTAAAAGAATGAAAAATGGAACTACTGTGCTTACCATACTTCCATACTTGGGCCTTGAAAATGAACAAGAGAAAATGAAACAAAAGAAAGAAAATGAAGTTTAGTTGCTCCATGATGTTATTGATAAACAAAGTAGAAGATTGGACAGAAATGTAACTTATACAGGCTTGAGCTGAAAAGTCACCATGGATACTATCTTCTTGTATCCTTTTTATTTTTTATTTTTATAAGTAAACAAATCTCATTAAAAAGTGCAAAGGGGCATAACCCAAGTACAAAAGAAACACACAACTAAGAAGAAAAAGAACACAAATAAATAAATTCTAGAAAATTAGAAAAGCGAGAACAATTATAAGCAGGCATCCCAACATAAAGAGACTTGAGCATAATGGCTTTTAACTCTTAACACTGTATTTTTGGACACACAACACTCTATATCTTTGGACACACAACACTATCTTTGGACACGCAACACTCTGTATCTTTGGACAACTTCTTTTGTTTATCTTTTGACGATTAGTTGTCATGATTTTTTTTACTCATTCTAACTAGGTGTTTTCTCTTGTATGTTTTTTTTGTGTACTTAGGAGCTCTTACACTTTTAATTTTTTTTTTTTTGGATAAGTAATGAAACAATCTCATAAAAGGCGTAAGGCGCCCCTAAGTACACTGAGAATATACAAAATGAGCCATCTAATTAGCATGGGCAAAACGAATAAGGAAATCACTAAAACTAATCGACAAAGGAGACATGTACGCCGCTGTCCATAGATACAAAGTTTCATAGAACAAGGATAAAATTTTCCCCAACGTCCTCTCTTTGTCCTCAAAGCACCTATCATTGCTTTCCTTCCATACACATCAGATGAGGCACATAAGCAATATTTTCCACACCGCAACACTCCTATGCCAGCCGAAGGACCACCACAACAATTAAGCAAATCAACAACACTTCTAGGCATAACCCAGGATAACCCAAAATGACTAAAAATGATATATCGATTACTTATAAAAAAAACTCAGCACTGTCTTTTCACAATCTTTGAAGTTTTGAGCATTGTGTTTCTCCAAATGCACCACATTAAACACAGATGAATGTTTATATCTTATTAATGTTGTTTTTTAGGTTAGAATCTCTTAAAGTTAAAGATATGCCTAATAATTCATTGCATGAATTTGGTCTTGTTTATTTCAGATGTATGTACATATGAGGAAAAAGGTAGTCTAAGAGTACTCACATCAGGCTAGCCCTGTAGCAAAAAATACCTAAGAAAGCTTCCCATCCGGCTAGCCATTTTGGCTAAAAAATTGTCTAGTTGTAGTTCAACAATGCATAATCAATCTGATTTTCTCTCCTATTCGAGAATAGTGGAAATAGATAAAGAAATAATATTTTAAATAGAATATTGAAAGTTGATAGCTAAAATGCTAAGTTAGATGTAAGAGTTTTGAAAAAGTGGGTAGTTAAAATAGAATAATTTGTTCTTTAGCTAAATATTTGTTGAGTTAGATGTGAATTCTCTTTTTTTTGATAAAGTAATAATCAGTCTTATTAAAAGCGTAAGGCTCCCCAAAGTACATAGGGAGTATACAAAAGGAATCACTTAACTAGAAGGGGAAAAGCGAACAAGGACATCATCATAACTAATCGATAAAGGGATGTGAATGCTCTAAGCATGGATATTTATGTTTTTTATTTTTTAGTTTTTAATTAATTAATTAATTTTCATAACGAGGAACCCCTCCAAGGCAGGGCCACTACGTGTATCCACTCTTGTTAGGTAAACCTCAGACTGTGTAAAGTGGATTGGGTAATACTCCAGCTTTGTCGGCTGGCTGGCCCCAAGGAATTGTTTGCACGCAAGGGAATTCGAACCTTAGACCTCATGGACTACCACAAAGACCAAGGCTCTTACCACTTGAGCCTAGCAATGATACTTATGTTTTATCACAATAGTGTTTGGGCTTGTTGATTAAAGTTGGATACAATTATTATATTGAACCATTTTTTTCTCACTAGACATATTAAATAAAAGATGCCCCGCCACGAGAGGCTTTCACTATTTAAAGAAGGAATATGATGTTGAATTTTTGAATATATGGTTGTTGGAAGAAAGAAGTTTGAGCAACTAGACCTTATAAATTGTAAGAGCTGTTTGTTTTCCTAATTTGTTCTGCATGAAAAACGACAGCTATGAGCTGCTTTTCCTAGCGAAAAGTAAAGAAAAGAAGCTATAGAGATTTTAATCCAAGATAGATAAAAGTGTGTAAAAGACATGCTTGTGTGAGTTGAATTGTTGCTGAATCAGATATACACACCAGTATTTTCTCTCCCTACTCCCTTGTAATGTTGTGCTAGTGGATATATCTATTGAATTCATAGGTGAAGGTGATAACGAACTCCAAAACGTCTTTGTGTGTATTTTTCTTTTAAGTGTTGATTCTAAATAATTGATAAGGCTCAAACCTTAGCACCTGGTCCATTCCTTAGGAAACTTATAATTATATGTAAAATCTGTTAACTTGATTTCTATTGTGCAGTCTATTTCAGACATAACTTTGCTGGCAATGATTAAAATTTATTCTTTTACACTCCCATTTTGAGGGGTTTTCTGAAGTTTATGGCATGCATAACTGCTAGTCAAGCCTATGTAAAAAATTAATTTTGTATACTTTTACAAATTTGGAAGTGATGATAGTTTGCTCAGGCAGAAAGAGGTCTTCATGAAGCAGATCCAAATTCATTGGAATAAGGGTTTTTTGAGTTTCATCTATGCATTTGAATGGATAACGTGCTGATATGGTCTATTTCTTTTTGGCAGTTTGTTGAATATGGAGTTGAGGGAAGCATTATGCTGCTCCAAGCATGCATTGATCACCTGAACTCTTACGGCACAGACTCAAAGAACATGCAGCTAGAATCAGTTGTTGCATCAATTTTTAGATACCTGTTGGACCAGCCAAATTTCAGCACGGTATTTTTTGAGTCGCTAAGGAACACAGAGATCAATGAAGGAACTCTAGAGAATTTATCTAATGCACTGCACCTGTCTGTATCTGAAAAAATTGCCATTGGTCTCGCTTTGTCAGATTCTGAAAACCTTGAAGCCAGAATGAGCGGTAAGTTTCAATTTTAAGTGGAAGTAAAATCTTGATGCTGGGATGAATTCTTGCTTAGTTAGTTTCCTTTGCACTTATTGTCGTGTGTATGTATTGCACCTTTTAATAGTGTTTTTTTTTTTTTTTTTTTTCGGTGTTATCCAGGAAAAAGTTTTTGTATGGCTCAGATTGAGGAATTGTGTGCCAATCCTGTTTTACTGAACTCTTCTGAGCGAATTCAGAATATTGTCATGTTCCTCCAGCGGTCTGAGGCCCTTTCCAAGCATTTAGATTCCTTTATGCAGATGTTATCTTTCGTGCAGTCGAATGATGTTGCCCCATTTGTTTTAATGCCGCTTCTTTCAGATGAATTGCGTGAGGCCAATTTTCTAAGGTGACAAATCTTTCTCTAAATTTTTTTCTTCTAGAATAGTTGTGCAGTTGATTAAAAAGATGCCCTGCCCATTTGTTTATTGCTTCTAAAGGTATCATCTAGAAATAACTTTAATTTATGTTTTTGCTACAGGAATATGGATTTGTTCCATGACTGTGGAGAAGATTTTGATTCTATTTTAGCAGAAATGGAGAAGGAAATGAGCATGGGAGATATTATGAAGGAACTAGGTTATGGGTGCACAGTTAATGCATCACAGTGCAAAGAGATTTTATCTCTTTTCTTGCCACTGACTGAGATCACTGTGTCTAAAATACTTGGCACAATTGCCCGCACCCAAGCTGGTCTTGAGGACAATCAGAGCATGTTTTCAACGTTTAGCTTGGCTCTTGGTTGCAGCACTTTGTTTGATCTGCAATCCTTGGACTCCTGGAATATTGATGTTGTCATAGATACAATCAAGCAACTTGTGAGTTTATTTTTTTGTTCTTGTTGCTGCAATTTTTATTTATCGTAATGATTGCTAGTTTGTATGTGTCCTTTGTACCTAAGTATGTGTGCTGAATACAGGCTCCTGGTACCAATTGGATACGAGTTGTTGAAAATATGGACCATGAGGGGTTCTACTTTCCTAATCAGGAGGCATTCTCTTTTTTTATGACTGCATATAAGCGCGCGTGCCAGGTATATTTTTAGTACATGTGCAGAGTTACACACAGCAAATATGTTGTAAGATAAATATGTGAATTTCATATGAGAAACATGTTAGTTCTAAATCTTTGGATTATGCAGGAGCCATTCCCTCTCCATGCCATTTGTGGTTCTGTATGGAAGAATACCGAGGGGCAGCTATCTTTTCTTAAATATGCTGTTTCAGCACCACCAGAAATATTTACATTTGCCCATTCTGCAAGGCAGCTGGTATGATGCCACATGTATCCAGTTGTTACTTCTTTCCTCGTGCTATCTCGTTTTGATTGTTGTAAATAACCGATAATTGTTGCAGGCTGATATTGATGCAGTGCATGGCCATAAGCTACAACTTGGACATGCTAATCATGCGTGGTTGTGTCTTGACCTTTTGGACGTGCTATGTCAACTAGCTGAGAGGGGTCATGCCACTTCTGTTCGGCTGATCGTTGAATATCCTATTAAACACTGTCCTGAAGTCTTACTTCTTGGGATGGCACACGTTAATGTACTTTTGTTTACCTTTTCTATTCGTTCATTGATGGTTTTCGTTGTTTTCCAAATATTTTTGGTTGGTTAATAAATTTTGCGTGTGTTTTGCAGACTGCTTATAACCTCCTCCAGTATGAAGTGACCTTTAGTGTTTTCCCTGATATAGTAAAAAATGCCATGAATAGTGGAATGATTCTTAACCTCTGGCATGTTAATCCCAATTTGGTGTTGCGTGGATTTATAGATGCTCTCAACTCTGATCCAGACAGCATGACTAGAATATTGGAGATCTGCCAAGAGCTAAAGGTAAATTTTGAGTGAACTCATGGTTGATTGCCTTCCTGTTTGTGCGTATCATTATATTGCTAACTCAAAAGTTAAACAATATGCTTGTAGTATCAGTCTCTCAATCAGTCTGATGATCTCCTCAAAGAACATGAAATACTGTTTTGATGCTGTGAAGTTTCCATCGTACTTTAGTTTTTGATTGCTTTGAACTTCTTTTATCCAGATATACCCTTTTGAATGTCTAATGATTTTGGCATTATCAGATTATTTATTTCTCCTGCTTCTGTACTCATTGCTCTTGTCTACTGTGCAGATTATATCAGCAGTGTTAGATGTGGTTCCTTCTTCTTATGCCATCAGATTGGCAGCTCTTGCGTCAAGAAAAGAACTTGTAGACCTTGAGAAGTGGCTCAGTTATAATTTAAATACGTATAAAGATATTTTCTTTGAGGTAATAATTGGTTGCTCCTGCATCTGCTACCTTTAAATGGTGCAGATAACTGTGAGAGTGCCAAGTTTTGGTACCTTCTAAATATCCCCCGTTTCCCAAAAACAAGTATCTTGGTTTCAAATGGTACAATTTTTTTGTGAAGATTAATAAGTGCAATAGGCTTTCTTAAATGCCCTTGACCCTCAATTAGGGAAAATGATCCTTTCCATTTCAAAATCCCTCCATTTCCTCCATTTAGTGTATTTTGAAGGGTAGTTTTGTCCAAAAGTTTTAATGATGGTAAATGCACTACCCTTCAAAATACACAAAATGGAGGAAATGGAGAGGATCCTTTTCCCTCAATTAGAGGTTGGCTAATGTTACCGGTTGGTTTTTTGACTAGGTAGGGTTAATGTGGGAGCATATAGAAAGTACTCTTGGCTTTTTGAAAATGGTGCTCATTTTGGAACGTCCCAAAAGGAAAGCAAAAAGTGACATTAGGACAAAGAAGTTTTAGTTTAGTTTGTGATGTGTTTAGAGGGTGTTTTTTGTTTTTGGTTTGAAAAAGTGTTATGAGGTGACATAAAGGTGGACATTGTTTTTGTGTTTTTAGGAGTGTTTTGTCTTTAGATTGTTGTTAATGTTTTTGTTTTGAGAAGAGAAAACAAAAGACAGGAAACAAGAGTGTTAACAAACGGAGCCTTTATTTTTGTTATTATTGAAGAAAAAAAAAATAGCAATTGTATTAAAAATATGGTTTGACGTGCATAGTTTGACCTTTCAGGAGTGCCTCAATTTCTTGAAGGAGATTCAATTTGGTGGATCACAGGATTTTTCCACCAATACATTCCATCATTCCGGTGCTGTCTTGAATCTCTATGTAGAGACTAGTTCTACTTTCTTAAAGGTTCTTCTTCTGCAACTTGGTCAATCTGTCAATGACTAGGGGTGTTCAAACGGTTATAACCGTTGGTTATTGGCTATAACCGCAACTGCAACCGACTTGGGCAGTTATTGGTTTTTAATAACCGCAACCGCATAGGCGGTTATCGGTTATTTTATAACCGAAGGTTAGCGGTTATTCAATCCAATAACCTTTTTTTTTTAAAATGAGCTTTTGGGCTTTTTAAGTGTTTTAGGCCTTTAATTTGCTATTTTTTGGTCTTATTTTAAAGGTTTCAGGCCAAATGTTCCAAAAAAGATGAAAAAAAATATGTCCAAATAAATTCTAGCCCAAAAACATGGCTAAAAAAACATAGCCCAAATCCATTAATCCAAATTCAAATGAAAAAATTAAAAAGACAAACCCCAAATCTATATATTTAACACCAAAACGGCGTCGTTTTGGATGTTTTATTTAATAGTTTATTAATATAAATATTTAATATATATTTATATTATTGTGTATAAATAAAGACGGTTATCGGTTATAACCGCCATTCTCTACCCCTAAAATCGCTAACCGCAACTGTTCTAGTCGGTTAGCGGTTTTTAATAACTGACTACCAAATCGGTTAGTAGTTATAATCGGTTGGCGGATCGGTTATAACCGACCCGCTTGAACATCCCTATGTCAATCCACATGCAGTCTTGTTCTCGATTATCTGTAACGTTCTGTATTTTTTTACTGCAGGTCCTTAAAGCTCATACAGGCTTGATTAGCTCTAGTCAGCTTTCTGAGGAGATGGAAAAGCTGCATGTAACAACTATGGATTCTAATCCAATGTTGCAGAATGGTGGGGCTACAGATTCTTCAACGTCTGATGGATATGCAGATGATATTGAGGCTGAAGCAAACTCTTACTTCCATCAAATGTTTTCTGGTCAGTTGACCATTGAAGCAATGGTTCAAATGCTTGCTCGATTCAAGGAATCCTCTGTGAAAAGGTTTAATGCCTGTTAAAGCTTTTACTCACCTGGTTACTTGATATCTCGGAATATTCTTGTATTATTTGAAACCCCAGGTTTTGAAAGCTTACTCTGTCTTTGACTCGTTGTCATGCTACTTTTATCCAATTGAGATATGGCTATCTTTTCTCATATATCTGATGGCAGTTCCCATCAATGCTAATTGTCTTTCCGTGTTTTAGCCTTCGGAAAACAAGGTCTAAGTGGGTATTTTGTCTTTGGAATTTTGTTGTGCCAATCTTTTATTTTTCAAAATGGGTAAAGTCTGGTTAAGGGAGCTTTTTGTTCAAATCTGCTGCTCGCCTATTTTCACATTAAAATTTTATTTTCTTTCTAATGTGGAATTAACATTTCAAGGGTCTTCTGCCCCGACAGGGAACAATTAATTTTTGAGTGCATGATTGCAAATCTGTTTGAGGAGTACAGATTCTTCCCCAAGTATCCCGAGAGGCAGCTCAGAATTGCTGCAGTTCTGTTTGGTAAGTTTCATAATAAAATTTGCAGATGACTCTTAACTCAACTATAATGACCCTTACCCTCTTTTCTTGGAGAAAAAAAAACTGTATGCATACATACATAATAAAATTTGCTGATATTTCATATCCTCTTATTGTACTCAGAATTAATCTTATTGAAACAGCTAGAGTTAATATGCTACATGAGCACTTTCAAATTTCAGCATCATTTCTACATTTCTTGGGTATGCTGGACTAAGTTCTTTCTGTTTGGTCTTGTAATAGCTCAGCCTTGTAGAAATCCCCTAGAGAGAGAGAGAGAGAGTGAGGTGGGGGAGATTGTCTTGTTGTGCATATCTCATTTCTAGGAAAGGGTCTTGTGAATAAAACCATGCTTTTGTCGTTGGACTTTTGCTATGATTATCTGCAGCAATAACATTTGCATCTACTCCACTCGTATCTTAAAGGATGTATCCTGACAGATTTAACTTTAGGACATACCTGAGAGATATCAGAATTTGAGGCCTACTTTCCACATGTAGCTGTCTTTTTTAGTCGAACCACCTTGAAAGTTGGAGATCATCAGTTTCTGAAAACATTCTCTTTGGCCTTATGGTGACAATTAACTACAGCGTTGGAGTTAACTACATTGTTAGAATTACCCTGACTCACTACTCTGGTTAATCTTGTCTCTTCAGTAGTCTTCTAATGGTGACTCTGTTGAATGTGCTCAGCTCTATATGGTTATGCAATTTGGATTTATATGATATATGCAAGTCGTATTTTGTTTTTCATCTCTTCAGCTGATTAATGACATTGGCTTCATCAGAATTTATTTTTAGCCTGATTTTAATTGCAGTGTTGTATATTATTCAGCTTTTGGTTTATTAACAGACACCTTTTTTCATTGTTAGACTGTTATGTGTCTTTAAAATGATCTTTCTTTTGCTTTATCGCCATGGTTCTTAACCATATCTCAGGCTCTGTTATCAAGCACCAGCTTGTAACTCATCTCACACTCGGGATTGCTCTGCGTGGTGTTTTAGATGCGCTACGCAAACCTGCAGATTCAAAAGTTGGTATCAATTTTTCATTGACTTTTCTTTCATTGGTTATTGTTATATGATATTAATGTTGGATTGTTTCTGTGCAGATGTTTGTGTTTGGGACTATGGCTTTGGAGCAGTTTGTAGATCGTCTGATTGAGTGGCCCCAATATTGCAACCATATCTTACAGATATCCCATCTGCGTGGTACTCATTCGGATATTGTTGCTTTCATAGAACAGGCTCTTGCGCGGATTTCATCTGGCCATTCAGACACGGATGGAGGCAGCAGTCATGCTTCTGTTGTTAATCACCATGGTTCCGCTCAGGCTACCTCAGGAAATATGGAGGTAAAGAGCAATTGTCTCTTGACCGGTGTCATGCATCTGAACTTAATTGAAAATGAAGTTAAGAGGAGTTGACTTCCATAAGGCTGTCCTTATCAGCAAAATTACTTTTGGAAAAATTCTATAGAAATTGTAGAATGGATTGTTTGAAGATTTTCAATCAGCCAAACAAATTCAATTCTAATAATTCATTCTCTATATTGCATTATTGATTAGAATGTATTTTGAGTACGAAAAACTGAGGGACCCTTTTACTTAGCTAAACCAGTAATTCAGTTGATTTGTGTACTGAATAATCAATGCCTTTTGCTTTTATATGCTGGGTCATGACTGCAGTTAAATAGCTCTAGCATCATACAGCCTGGGCAGCAACTTTCGACCCCACTGCAGCTTCAACAGAGAAATGAAAGTCTTGAGGACCGTCATAAAGCAGCTGCAGCATCATCTAATGATGGGAAACCACTCTTATCTTCTGTAGGGCAACCTTCAGCTGTTCATTTAGGTGATAATTCTAGTATTCAGAAGGTAACTCTCATTCTCTCTCTCTCTTCCCTTCTGGCCAGCACTCTTCTGTCTCATTTTTATTCCCCTTCTAAGCAGTGTTCCTTCTATTGCTAAAATTGCAGTTACAGAATGCTGTAAGTGCTCCGCCAATGCTTTCTTCTTCATCTGGTTTTGTTCGCCCTTCTCGAGCAGTTACTTCTACCAGTAATTTTCTTGTACTTCATATATAATGCTTGTTTTTCTATATAAGTTGCAATATGCTACTAGGTCTTTGTTTTAGTTAAATGCCTCATCACTTTAGTCATACTTATGCAACAATTTTACAGGATTTGGCTCTGCTCTGAACATTGAAACACTTGTTGCTGCAGCCGAGAAAAGAGATACAGCTATAGAGGTACTCAATTCCACATTCTTTAACTTTCACTGAAAAATGTTCACTTGTGGTGCAAGTCAATGCATCTTAGATTGAGTTGAAGATTTGATTTGTGAGATATTTAGCATTTGACAATACATGTACTACAGTGGCAGTTTTGTTCTCTACATTCCTTTTTAAACTATTTTATGTGTTTTTAAAT
Organism: Carpinus fangiana; assembly: GCA_006937295.1. Lineage (NCBI taxonomy): Eukaryota > Viridiplantae > Streptophyta > Magnoliopsida > Fagales > Betulaceae > Carpinus > Carpinus fangiana. The sequence goes on from CM017324.1 coordinate 31,986,081, forward strand.
TTTGTGCTTGGAGACTTTCCCTTGTCTGGTCTATTTCATCTTGGCAGTGTGTCATATCTGTGCTTCCATTATTATAAGATTAATATTCACGTCCATTATCATAACAACCAGCTGGTTTTCATGTATTTCAAGTGCAACTAAGTTCTGTATTCTTCAATTGGGTTAAGTTAATTTTGACATACACAATTTTTGTCTGGTAGCCTAGGCAAAACTATACTGTACTGATATGAAATATGTGATTTCTGGTACTCCTGATATGCCATTTTTGGTTTAGCATTTTGGGTCTCTCTCTCTCTCTCTAAATACAATTTATGCTTAGTAATCGAGATATCATTAAAAGCATAAGGTGTCTCCAAGTACATGGGAAGTATAAAAGAGAAAACACTTAACTAGAAAAAGAAAAAAGAATAAGAAAATCATGAAAACTTAGAATCAAAGGAGAACATAGGTAGCTGTCCACAAGTATTGAAGAAAAAAAAAACTTAAGCTTCTCCATCGTCCTCTCGCGATCTTCAAAACTCCTATCATTCATTTTCCTCACCATAAAAGGCAAAAACACACAACAACACTCTGAGTATCCCCAACAGTTCACTAGCATGCATACAAGTTAATAACTCGTCTAGGCTTAACCCAAGAAATCCCAAAGTGACTGAAGAAAGCATTCCATAAGACACATTTCGCCTCACAATGGAGAAGATGATGATCCATGGTCTCCCCATTCCTTTGACACATGCAACACCTATTGATCACTATGATGTGTCGCTTTCTAAGATTGTCCATGGTAAGGATCTTTCTCAGGGCCACCGACTAAGCAAGAAAAGCCGCCCTTAAATGAGTCTTAGTCTGTCAAATACTCCTCTAAGGGAAAACAGGATCTTCCCTACAACCTAGGATACTGTAGAAAGATCTAGCTTCGAACAATCCTCTTTTAGAGGGGGACCACCAAAGCTTGTCTTCACCTACTCGTTTCACTCTGAACACAACAAGCTAAAGAATGAAGCAAACACATCCACTTCCTAATCAGGAGCCGTTCTAACAAAACTAACATTTCATTGATTGGAATCACCAAACCTTGGACCAACTTACCAGGTAAAATTTGGACTCTTCTCCTAACCCACCCCAAAGATATTACATTGAAGTTTCTTAATTCGGTTTGCAACACCTAGAGCGAAAGGGAAGAGTGTCATGCAATACTTATGCAAATTGGAAAGTGTGCTCTTTATGAGGGTAACCATACCACCTTTAGACAAATACATCCCTTTTCAATTGGCCAACTGACGCTCTATCTTTTCAATAACCCCGTCCTAAATAGACTTGGCCTTAAAGGAAGCCCTCAGTGGAAGACTAAGATACTTCAAAGGTAAAGAAGCAACCCCACACAACCTAGAATGCCAGACAACCCATCCACATTATCAACATTGCCCATAAGAACCAACTCAGACGTAGTCAAGTTGATCTTCAAACCCGAACAGGAGGTGATAGATGAACTTTGGTTGGTATTCTTGGGCTTTTCCCCATAGAGAAGCCAGCCAACAGAGCTCCACTATGCGGTAAAAATCATCCTCCCCAAAGCCTTCATCATAATGATGAAAAACAAGGGAGACAGACAGTCCCCTTGTCTCAAGCCAAAGGAAGTACAAAAAAATTGGTGGGAGTGCTGTTCACCAAGACCAAAAAACGCACCGAGGATATACGATGAGCTATCCATGAACACCATTTCCCCCCAAATCCACTCCTCAGCATGTACAACAAAAAATCCCAATTGGCGTGAGCATATGCCTTTTAAAGTCCAATTTGCATAGAACAGTCGGCTCCATAGATTTTATTCTACTATCAAGGGCACTCATTGGTAATATAAATAGGATATATAGGATCTGCCTACCTTGGATGAAAGCATTATGTGATTTGGAGATAATCTTTCCCATAAACGTCTTTAGCTTGTATGCTAGAATCTTAGCAATAATGTTGTAAATACCACTCGCCAGACTTATGGGGCGAAAGTCCTTGGTATCAACAACCCTAGGAATCTTCAAGATGAGGGCGATGATCCATTGCATTCAAGCTTTTTTCTAACTTGTAGCATGGAATTCACAAAAGACGTTCATAATGTATTGTTTTAATACACCCCAACAATGGAATTATCCAATGGAATATCCAGTTTTCTAGGCTGGCTCATGATTGGGAGGTGGAGGTTTTGGCCTCGTTTTACAGGTGCTTGTACTCTTGTAAGCTGAGAGGGGATGGGGAAGACAAGTTGTGGTGGGTTCCTTTGCGCAAGGGGAAATTCGAGGTTTAGTCTTTCTACCGAGTTATCTCGCCTCGTGGTTTTACTTCTTTTCCTTGGAAGAACATTTGGAGAACTAAGGCTCCTCCTAGAGTGGCGTTTTTTGCTTGGACGACTGCTCGTAGTAAGGTTCTCACCTTGGACAATCGAAGGAGGAGGGGTATGGTTATGGTGAACAGATATTAGTTATGTGAATCGGAGGAGGAGTCAGTTGATCATCTCCTTCTCCATTGTGGGGCTGCGGGTGCTTTGTGGAATGCTTTTTTGCTTGGTTCGGCCTTAGCTTGGTTATGCCTTGCTCGGTCAAGGAGTTATATGCAAGTTGGTGGACAGGTGGTCGTACAAGGAGTGTCATGGTTTGGAAAATGTTTCCTCTTTGTATTATGTGGTGTATTTGGAGGGAGCGTAATGATAGATGTTTTGAGGACTCCTCGAGGTCTAGTGAAGACCTCTTCCATTTTTTCCTTTTTACTCTTTTCACTTGGACTGTGGGCTTGCTTGCCCCAAGAGTGATTAGTTTTGCTGATTTCCTCTCTTTCTTCTCTCTCCCCTCTTAGTCCCTCGATGTATACTCCCTGTGTATTAAGGGTTGCGCCCATCTGCGCTTTTGATATATATTGACTTATAAAAAAAGAAGAAAAAAAAAAGCTTGAAAGAAAGCCATAGAGTGACTGCCAGGTCCTAGCGCCTTGTCACCATTCATAGCTTCATTACCTCCAACATCTCCCCTTCCTCAAATTCTCTCTCCACCCAATTAACCTTAGCCTCACCAATAGAGTCAAAATCAAGGCTGTCGAACAGAGGTCACCATCTGAATTGCCTCATATACATTTTTTTATTTGTTCGTAAAACTGTACAATGTGCTCTCTAATCTCCGAATTGTTGGTAGACCTGGTGCCATCAATCGACAAGGAGTCAATAGAGTTCTTTCTTTTGTGAGAAAAAACTTAGTACATTTGTGAGCCTCCCCCAACAACAAAGCCTTAGATTTCTGCCTCCAACTCACCTAACTTGCTTAGTTATTTTGACTTCCTCATTCTCTGCTCGTTGCCTAAAGCCCCTCCTTCAACAATATAAAAGCACATAGCTCTTCTAGAAGTATCTTTTTCTTCCTTCCTACATCATCTTTCAAAGCATTAAGCTTGTGGGCCATAATGAAGCTTGGAAAGCCATGAAAATGATAGGAAGAGTCCCACCACTATTTCACCCTATTCGCAAAAGCCTCAAACTTAATCCGCATGTTTTCAAATTTTAAGTACCTACTGCACCTCTAAAAGTCACCACAGTCAAGGAGGACCGGGAAATGATTTGAGCACAGCCTATGAAGCCTCCTCTTTGGGCACACTAGGAAATTAAGCTTCCCAATCCAGAGAAACAATAAATCTCTTGATCGTAGACCAATAAGGTGACTCCTGTTTCTTCGACCAAGTAAAAGTACCTCCAACAAGAGGATTTCCATTAGGCTCTGATAAAAAAATGAAGCCAAAGAGCTCCATCATTGCTGGGCATAATCGAGGTTCTCTGATCTCTCATTGGGGAACCGGGTAATGTTGAAATCACCCCCAATGCACTAAGGCTGGTTATAGACAATCTTTTCAAAAACTCTATATTCTCAAATTCCACCACATCACATGTTGCATTTAATTTTCTCATTTTCTTATGACACAGCAACGTGTCCTCATTTCATGTGCATCATTTGTGAGTAATACTAGGTCTTTTCATGTCCATTTTTTTGCCCCTCCAGAATTATTTTAAGTACCACGAGCCCATCATTTGTTGTGTGGGTGGACCCATATTATACCAGCATCTCTTTTGGTTCTTCTCTAAACTGATGTGGCTTTAAAAATTATTTTGTACCCCTTATTCTATTCTTAGTCCATTCGTTAGAAAATTCTAGCAAGAAAGGGTTTCACTTAATTATTGAAAGTAACATAACGGGTTGGTCACTGTTATGAAATTTTAATGTAGCAAGTGTACGAATCGTTTTGTGAAATTTGTTTGGCATCTATGCTACCTTTCCTACAAAAAATGTATGGTATCTTTCTGCTCTTAAAAGCAGCATAGAATTTGCTGATTTCTGATTGGGTCATGTTGTAAGATCTGACCAGAGGTTACATGCCTACGGTTAGCTATATTTTATACCCTCCATTTTGCTTTGTGCGGGTTGGTTTTGTTTTAGGTGGATTCCAGTCTAACTCAGTATGTGTCAAATATTGATAATTGGGACTTTGACAGTCAATAGTTCAGTGCACTCCATTTAAAGCTCATCCCTATGGGCTTCTCTCTCTCTCTCTCTCGCGCACACACACACACAATAATATGAAACTGTCTTTACACATTGCTCCTTCTCAATAAAGAGAATCTCTCTCTGTTGATGCTGAAGATCAGCTTTTTGGTGGAAGTACTGGCAGTTGGCTTGATATATGAATTATAGGGTTTTGATCCTATTGTTAATCTCCTTATTTTGACTATATGAGCATTAATTCATATTTTTAGTAGAACCTGGGCTTAGTTCAATTAATCATCCTGTTGAATATCATGGTCACAATGAGGATTGCACAATGGAAAAGTTACCATTGAAATTTTTGGTTTGCCAATCAATTTGTCCATATGGTCTTGTTCTAATCCTTTTATGTGTCTATTCTTTGTTTACAGGCTCCAGCATCAGAGATTCAAGACAAAATATCTTTTATCATAAATAATATCTCAGTTGCTAATATTGAAGCTAAGGCAAAAGAATTCACTGAAATTTTTAAGGAACAGTACTATCCCTGGTTTGCACAATATATGGTTATGAAAAGGTTAGAAACTTTGTGATTGTATTTATGATTGCATTCATAGAAAAGCACATATTAGAAACATGCTGCCTGAACTTGTAACTTTGTTTATGCTAATCCTAACAGCTGCCTTTATATATTTTATTTTTTTGGGGTCCCTTTCAATACAGTTATGCTTAGCTTACGCCATAGAGTAGTTTGTTGTAATTGTCTATATCATTGTACAGTCCTTTATAAATGTCTCCCAACTATTTAATGGGAAAGCATTTAGCTGGATTTTCAATGACCTGTGAATTCACACACACAGATATATATATATATATACACACACGCATAGTTAGGTACACACACCTTGCAGTTGCCTTTTTGTCACGTTCATATGATTTCCTATCACATATCACATTCTTCCTGATCCTTGACAGAGCAAGCATTGAGCCGAATTTTCATGACTTGTATTTGAAGTTCTTGGACAAGGTTAATGCAAAGGCTTTGAATAAAGAGATTGTTCAAGCCACATATGAGAACTGCAAGGTTTTTGTCTTATAACTAATTTATTTATGCATTTGGATGTAGCTACCAGTGTAATAACGATTGGGATCTATTTATGTATTTATTTATTTTTTCAGGTTCTCCTAGGATCAGAGCTTATAAAGTCAAGTTCCGAAGAGCGTTCATTGCTAAAAAACTTGGGTAGTTGGCTTGGGAAGTTAACAATTGGAAGGAATCAAGTCTTACGGGGTCGTGAAATCGATCCTAAATCTTTGATTATAGAGGTGATAATTTGATTAATGTTTGTCTTCTTGATTATGGTTTTGCCGCATTAGATTTTCTTTTGTTATCTTTCAGGTTTTTCTGGTTAGGTATTTCTCTTGTATATTTCCTATGTATTTAGGTTACGTCCTCTTTCATTTTAATAAATTTTGATTGCTTATGAAAAAAAAAAACTTTCAGGTGCTCTTGAGAATCATATGCTACATATTTTATGATTTTATTTTTGACTCTTTTTGTTCATCTTGGGTTGGTGGGACAGGCATATGAGAAGGGATTGATGATTGCAGTAATACCATTTACTTCTAAGGTATGGTTATGCTGATAATTGCTAACTTTTGCTCTGATATTAGGTGATTTGATCTTAACCGCGCACTTCTTGCTGCAGGTTTTGGAACCATGCCAAAACAGTCTTGCATATCAACCTCCCAATCCTTGGACCATGGGCATTCTTGGGTTACTTGCTGAGATTTATTCAATGCCAAACTTGAAAATGAACCTCAAGTTTGATATTGAGGTAGACATACAATTATTTCATTGTTGAAGCCTGCCTAATATAATGTTGGCTCTTTTAGCTATTTATATTTCTACCTCATGCCATTTCAGGTCCTATTCAAGAACCTTAGTGTTGATATGAAGGATGTTTCACCGACTTCTCTTCTCAAGGATCGCAAAAGGGAAGTTGAAGGGAATCCTGATTTTTCTAACAAAGATGTTGGAGCATCCCAACCACAGTTAGTTGCTGAAATTAAATCCGGAATGGTACCTCCAGTGAACCAAGTTGAGCTACCGCTTGAGGTTGCTAGTACACCTAATTCTGGTGGCCACACACATTTATTATCTCAGGTTTGTTTGGTTTGAAATTTTTGAGATCGGTTATGACCCTCCCTTCTTTTTTGTATGTCTATTGTATGTGTTTTTGTGTTCTCTGTATAGCTGAGTTCGAATTAGTTTGGTGGTCTGTATCCTTGAGTTCTCATTAATTTGGTTTTTCAGTATGCTTCTGCTCTTCATCTCCCTTCTGGTTCATTGATGGAGGATGAAAAGCTGTCAGCTTTAGGATTGGCTGATCAGCTCCCTTCTGCCCAAGGACTCTTGCAAGCCACTCCATCCCAGTCGCCGTTTTCTCTTACTCAGGTATGGTTGCATTTTCTTCCTTGCGTTTAGTAAGAACAAAATTATGTTTTATTTTAACAAGGTAGGACATCTAGTTTTAACTAATTATCTAGTTCTTCTGTTGTTTGTAGCTTCCTGCACCAATACCTAACATTGGAACTCATGTTATTATCAACCAGAAGCTCAGTACTTTGGGCTTACACCTGCATTTTCAGAGGTTTGAAGCTGAAAATTCTTTTACTGCTTGTTGAGAAAAGTGCTTTGTACTTCTATGACAAGCTCATCTCATTCATACATTACAGAGTGGTTCCAATTGCGATGGACAGAGCTATTAAAGAGATAGTATCTGGTATTGTTCAGCGCAGTGTATCTATAGCAACCCAAACAACAAAGGAGCTTGTTTTAAAGGTTTGTTAAATCTTTATGTGTTACTAATTCTGTGTATCGATTTCCTTTTTGGCTATAGGCAGGTCCTTACTCTAATCAATCTTGTCTCTTTTCTCACTGCCATGCCTTTTTGTCGTCTTTTCCTTGAAGCACCTCAACTTGAAAACAATCTTTACATATAAGTGATGCATTAATTGCTCTTCTATTCAAATACTCATCCTTGATGACGTCCCCACATCTTCCTTAATTGTTGCCACCTCTGACTTCATTTTTTTTAAGAGTCATTTTGTCGTGCTTATCCATTCTGCTTCTGTGTTTCAACTTTGCTTTTTCTGTTTTGCATGCAATATCCTGACTGCTCAGCATATTGTTCCATTAATTAGAGCCAGCCTTATCTTTGTAGAATGATCCCTTTTTCTTGGAAGTGTTAACACTCTTGCATATGCTTCTTTCACCTTGCAATGACAGAGCAATAGAACTATCTGGAATCATAAGAAGCTCTTGTCCGCAAAACTTTCTAGTTGCTACGGTTGTATCTTTTTGCACTTACTTTTTTCAAATACAATGGCAGGATTATGCCATGGAATTGGATGAAACACGCATATTTAATGCAGCACACTTGATGGTTGCAAGTCTGGCAGGAAGTCTTGCTCATGTAACGTGCAAAGTAATGTCTCACACTTAAATTTGGGAATTTATTTATCCCGTTTGGTTTTAAAGAATATTTTTGTGATTCAATGGTCATATCTTTTAGATTGTATGCTTTTATTTTCTGTTTTTAACTTTAGTTTGTGGTTTCTGCTAGGAACCCTTACGGGGGTCAATATCAAGTCAGCTGAGGAATTCACTTCAGGGTCTGAATATTGCGAGTGAACTTCTAGAACAAGCAGTACAACTTGTTACAAATGACAACCTTGATCTCGGTTGTGCAGTCATTGAACAGGCTGCCACGGATAAGGTTAGCTGCAATACTTTTAACTTTTATGCTCATTTGTGTTTTACTTTTGAGGTGGGTGGAAATTTCATCTTCATCTACTAAAGCATTTTTCTACACACTTTCTACTCAAGGCTTTTTACTATTGATGGCATTATAAAAAGCACCTAGTCTTTTTATTGTGTCAATTAGAAAATATATAATAATATTTTGACATAGAAGTTTTATCACCAAAATTGTCATGGACCGTACTCTTTTGATGACGTTGAACATTTCTAATAGCTGTTTGGTTTGAAAACAATAACTTGATGATATCCATGAAAATATTTGGCTATGTCTTGTACATTAGAACAGAATGATTTAAGTAAATTGGAATATGTAGATTGAAGTCAATTAAGTGAAAGAGAAAAAGGGACTTGGAAAATTGCTGCCCACCAATGTTGAAAAATTGGCAAAGTAAAAGTTACTTTGGACATTTTGGGTATTTAAATATCTTATAAAGAATGATTTGAAGCTATTCAAAGATCTTGTGCATTTGAAAGTTTTTCTCTAGTGGAATTCATGGGTATGTAATTACGTTTTATGTTATGAATTTGATATCTTGCTAGAATTTGAAAAGCCTATAAAGATTGATTTGAAGTTATTCCAAGATCTTGTGCATCTTAAAGTTTTTCTTTTTTTTGATAAGTCAACGATTTCATTAAATACCAAAGGGCGCACTCAATTACACAGGAAACATATAAGTGAAACACCTAACCAGAAAAAGAAAAAAAGGTCAAAAACTAAGTCATGAAAACAGTTATAGGCAACCATCCATTGGAAAAGGGTATAGAAAAATAAGGCCTTTAGCGCCTCCACCGTCTTCATGCTCCGGTTTTTTTTTTTTGGTATAAATATACCACTTCGTACTGAGCGGAATCATCCTCCAAATAACTTCACTTTGAGGACTACCAAACTGCTATGTCCACATCATACAGAGCGGAATTATCTTCCAAATAGCTTCACTTTGAAGATTACCAAATTGCCCATGACGAGGCATGACACACATTAAACCAAATAAACTGAATCTTGAGATCCATATTGGCTATCTCACAATGGAGTTGGAGGTGGTCATCGGTTTTCCCTCTCTTCTTACACATGCAACACCAATCTACCACATTGAGATCACTTTCTTAAGTTGTCCAAAGTGAGGATCTTACCTAAAGCAGCTAACCAAGCAAAGAAGGCCACTCTTAAAAGGGCCTTACTTCGCAAAATACACCACCAAGGGAAGGGAGTGCTAACATGGGGGATTAAGACATTATTGAACAATCTTACATCAAACAACCCTCTCTTGGAGGGGCTTCCAACAAAGGCTGTCTAAGCTGTCTTGCTTCAATTTGATGGAATACAATTGATTGAAAAATGAGGAAAATGATTTGAACTCCCAACCATGCTTGTCTACACTGTCCTGTTTCAATTTGATGGAATACAACTGATCGAAAAATGAGGAAAAGGATTTGAACTCCCAACCATGGGCCGCTCTAATAAAGTTAACGTTCCATTGAGTAGAGCCATTACAGAACTAAAGATAATCTGCCAGGAAGTAGTTAGGAAACTTAGATAAAGTGCTCTTGATCATGGTAATCCTACTCCCTTTAGACAAGTGCAACTGCTTCTAGCTAGCCAAATGACGCTAAAACTTCTCAATAATGGCATCCCAAATAGATTTGGCTTTTAAAGAAGCACCCAAAGGATGACCTAGGTACTTTATAGGCAAATAAGAGACCTTGCATCCCAAGATCCTAGCCAAACCTTCTACATTATTGACACCTACAAGAACCAATTCCGACTTAGCCAAATTGATCTTCAAGCTTGAGACAACTTCAAAACATAAGAACAAGCAACACAAATTACGGAGGTTATCTAGGTCTGCCCCATGAAAATTAAAGTGTTATTTGCAAACAGAAGTTAAGAGATGTTGATCCCACCAACATTTTCAGTCCCTATAGAAAAACTAGACAACAAACCCCCCCACCCCCACTTCAGGAGAAATCATCTTTGCCCAAAGCCTCCATCACAATGACAAACAACATCTGAGGCAAAGGTTTAATAGTAGTAGTTTTTTTTGTTTGTTTTTACTTTTTTTTTTAAAAAAAACTACTAAAAAAACAGTTACCTATCAAAAAACTATTAAAAACACAGGTGGAGTGCTGTTCACCAATGTGGAAAAAACGCACCAAAGAAATACAATGAGCTATTAAAGTGCACAATTTCTCCCCGAAACCGCTCCTTAGCATATACATTAGAAAATCCCAATTAGCGTGATCATGTGCTTTGTCAAAATCCAATTTGCAAATTGCGCCTGACTCCCTTAATCTGATTATGCTATCAACACATTCATAAGCAATGAGAATGGGGTCTAGAATTTGCCTTCCTTGGATGATGGCATTCTGAGACTTGGAAAAAATCTTCCCCAAAACCATTTTCAGCCTGTTAGCTAGAACTTCGGCAATAATTTTTAGATGCAACTCACTAGACCAATTGGATGAAAATCCTTGAGATCAACGGCCCTTGAAATCTTCGGAATGTGCAATGAACATAACATTTAGGCTGCTTTCAAACTTGCTTCTAGCATGGAAGTCATGAAAGATATTCATGATGTCTTCTTTTAAACAACTTAGCAGGCTTAGAAGAACACCATAGAGTAACTGTCAGGGCCCAAGGCCTTATCACCTTTCATAGCTTTCACCCCCGAAAGCCTCCCCTTCCTCAAACGCTTTCTCCAGCCAATTGGCCTCAACTGCATCAATAGAGCCAAAAGAAAGGCCATCCAAATTAGGCCACCAAATGAACTGCTTGAAATACAGATTATTATAAAAGTGCACAGTGTGCTCAGTGATCTTAACCTGGTTGGTAGAAACTGTACCATCAACTTAGAAAGATTCAATTGAGTTTTTTTTTTTTTTCTATTAGGTTGGCCATTATGTGAAAAAATTTCATGCACTTAGCCATTCAACCTACAAAGATAGGTGCATGTATGTTTTTAATGGAGTGATTCATTTTCTTAAAAAGTAAACTTCTTTGTTCATGAGTGCACTGCTATAGGAGTTGAGATATAATACTATTTTGCATCATTAAGCAGAATTTGGAAAGTATTCGATGTTGTAGTTCTTGGATTTGTTTGAATGATTTTGTATCTTTAAGGAAGTCCCACAAGTTCATGTGGGAAGCATGATGTTCGTATGCGGTGATTTTCCGTTGTCGATTAATCCCTTGTCAATCAAGCATGTCTAGAAAGACTCTTTGACTTTTCTTTACCCTGTAGGATTAGGACACCTAACTCATAAGGTACTAAGTAACACCTGGTGGACTAAGTTAAAATCGAATAATATGCTCCTAAGAGTCTTAGAAGAAACTCCTATAGAACTTTAGAGTCAACAAGATCAAGCGAATATTACCTGATCTTTGAAGTGGGTAAGCCTTGTTTCATTGGTGCTGGCATGTGGGTCCCACTTGATAGAACTCAAGATCACCATAGGTGAAAGTAACAAACCCGTGACTTAGTTTTTTCTTTTTCTTCATCATGCAAGTCCTTATAGTATTCAAACTAATAATTCAATTTAAACCTTTTAGGGTATATCCTAAAAAGACCATACTTTCTTCCTTCTATCACCTCTCTCTTGTTTTTTTTTTTTTTTTTTTGATAAGTCAAAATGTATTAAAAGAGCGCTAAAGGGGCGCAACCCATAGTACACAGGACGTATACAAGGGAAAGCCTAAAGAGAAGAAGATAAGCGGGAAAGAAAATCTGGAAAACTAATTACAAGTGGATCAAGCCAACTGGCTGTCCAGGTGTAGAGCGTAAAGAGAAAATAATGCAAAATGTCCTCAAATGCCCTTGCGGAGTCTTCAAAACATCTAGCATTACGTTCCCTCCAAATACACCACATAAGACATAAATGAATCATCTTCCAAACCACCGCACTCCTTGTGCGACCCCCCGAACACCAACAGGCCATCAACTCCTTAACCGATCTAGGCATAACCCAACTAAGACCCAAGCGGCTAAGAATGACATTCCACAGAGCGTTCGTCACTTTGCAATGAAGGAGAAGATGATCCACTGATTCCCCATCCGACTCGCAAAGCCAACATCTGTTAACCACTATCATGCCTCTTCGACGAAGATTATCGATGGTGAGAATCTTACCTCTAGCGGCTGTCCAAGCAAAAAATGTCACTCTAGGCGGAGCCTTCGTCCTCCAAATGCCTTTCCAAGGGAAAGAAATGTGCCCATGGGAAGAGAGCACCCGATAATAAGATCTCACCTCAAAGGCTCCTTTGCTCGAAGGAATCCACCATAGCTTGTCCTCCCCAACCCCTCTTAACTTGAAAGAATACAAGCAATTATAAAATGAAGCCAAAGTTTCCACCTCCCAATCATGTAACAACCGGGTGAACACAATGTTCCACTGAATGGTACCATTGACGCGCTCCATATTATCCGCAATGGAAGCTTCTTTGAACCTGGCAATACTAAACAGTCCAGGGAAAGTATCTTTGAGAGAGCTTACCCCACACCAAATATCCTCCCAAAAGCTGATCTTGGAGCCCACCCCTGGGTCAAATCTGAAATGACATTTAAACTTACACCATCCCATACATATATACTTCCAAAGTCCCACCCCATGTGGCTCAGTAATCTCACTAGAATGCCACCCATCCCGAGAAGACCCATACTTAGCCTCCAAAATTGATCTCCACCAAGCCCCTTCCTCATGAGCATACCTCCAAAGCCATTTCCCCAAAAGAGCTTGATTGAAATTTCGCACATGTTGGATGGCTAAACCACCTTCGGAGATGGGAGAACACACCGTGTCCCAGTCTACTAAATGAAACTTGACCTCATCATTCAATCCCCCCCAAAGGAAATCCCGTTGAATTTTCTCAATACGTTTTGCCACATCAACTGGAATAGGGAATAACGAAAGCATTTAAGTGGGCAAGTTAGAGAGAGTACTTTTGATCAAAGCAACCCTCCCCCCCTTGGAGAGATACATCCGTTTCTAAGGGGCCAACCGCCTAGCCATCAAATCCTCCAAATCCCTCCAAATAGACTTGAGCTTGAACGACGCCCCTAGCGGAAGGCCCAGATATTTCAAAGGCAAATCAGCGGTGCCACAACCCAGGCTACCAGCCAGCTGATCCATATCAACCAAAGTGCCAACCGGGATCAAAGAAGACTTAGTCAAATTCACTTTAAGCCCAGAAGCCGCTTCAAAGCAAACCAGAAGAGCACCCATGTAACTGATTTGGCTAGCATCCGCTCCACAAAACACCAAGGTGTCATTTGCAAATAAAAGGTGAGAGACTTCCACTTGCCCATGATCCCTAGGACCCACAAAGAAACCTGAAATCAGCCCCCTCGAGTAAACAGCACCAATCATCCTACTAAAAGCCTCCATAACCAAGACAAATAAGAACGGGGAAAGCGGATCACCTTGCCTCACCCCTCGAGAACTTCCAAAAAAACCGGAAGGGGAACCATTTATCAAAACTAGGAACCGGACTGTGGAAATACAGTGTTTGATCCAAGAACACCATCTCTCCTCAAAACCGCATCTTTTCAAAAGATATAGCAGAAAGTTCCAATCCACATGGTCATAAGCCTTTTCCATATCCAACTTGCACAAAACCCCCGGGACCCCGGATTTAATCCGGCTGTCCAAACATTCATTGGCTATGAGAACCGAGTCTAAAATTTGTCTACCTTTTACAAATGCATTTTGAGGCTTCGAAATCACCCTATCCATGACACTCCTCATTCTATTCGCCAACACCTTTGCAATAATCTTATATATGCCACTTACAAGGCTAATCGGACGGAAGTCCTTAATCTCCGTAGCACCATGCCTCTTCGGGATGATAGCAATGAAAGTGGAATTTATGCATTTGACAAATTTACCTCGCTCATGGAATTCAGAGAATACCGCCATAAAGTCCCTCTTGATCACCTCCCAACATTCCTTAAAAAAAGCCATAGAGAACCCATCTGGACCGGGAGCCTTGTCTCCATCCATGCCTTTGATCACCTCCCACACCTCCCTTTCCTCAAAAGGTTCTTCTAAGCTTGAGGCGTCAGAGTTCGAAAGCATGTCAAACTCGAGATTATCCAAGCGGGGTCTCCAATTAAGAGGCTCCGTGAACAAGGAATCATAGTAATTAACAATGTGATTGCTAATAATAGTAGGATCCGAGGTGGGCGTACCATTCACAACCAAGGACTCAATGGAGTTATTTCTGCGATTCGCATTCGCCACCTGATGAAAAAACTTGGTGCATTTGTCCCCCTCCTTTAACCACCGAATCCTCGATTTTTGTCTCCAACTAATTTCCTCTAGAAGAAGGGAAGCTTCCAGCTCTCTAGAAACCTGGCGCTTTCTATCCTTCTCCTCCTCAGTTAAAAGTCTCACTTCTTCTGATTCGGTGGACAAAAGAACTATTCAATTATGATTGTGGACAAAAGAACTGATTATGAACTTTTTTCATTAGTTTTTGTATTTTGTGGCAATATAAATTTTAATTCGTGGTACATTGCTTGTTGTAGGCAATACAAACCATTGATGGGGAAATAGCTCAACAACTTGCTTTGAGAAGGAAGCATAGAGAGGGTGTTGGCCCCACATTTTTTGATGGAAACATGTATACACAAGGTTCTATGGGTGTTGTACCGGAGGCCCTCCGTCCTAAACCTGGTCACTTGTCCCTATCTCAACAGCGAGTTTATGAGGTAGGTACCTGCTGACTGACTTTTTGCATGAGGTATGATATGGTGTTGAAGAAACTTGGTGCTTAAAATATGACATTTTTTGGTATTCCCTTTTTGTTTTAGGACTTTGTTCGGCTTCCCTGGCAAAATCAATCTAGCCAGAGTTCACATGCTATGGCTTCTGGTCCTGCTTCATCTGGCGGTATGGGTCTGACTGGTGCGTATGGCTCAGCATCTGGACAATTAAATCCTGGCTACTCATCTACCTCAGGAAGCACAGGATTCGAAGCAGTCTCTCGGCCACAAGATGAGTCAATGGAATCTAATTCAGCTATGCATCATAGGTGCTTTATCTATTTTATGTATATTTATTACTTCTATTTTCTAAATTTTTATTTGCTAATATGATTGGAGTGCTTGTGAGTATCCAGTGCTTCCTCAATTCACATTGGAGTGGCCGATGGTGTTGCCCAGCTTAGTTCTGAGAATGATTCTGCCACTGGTTCGTTTCCTCCAACTTCTTCAGCCTCTGAGTTGCATTCATTGGATTCCTTGGATGTCGCAAAGGTTAGAATTTGTTATTATGTTGATGCTTTTTATGATGTTGAGGTTTTAATCTCTGTTATTAACATGTGCTTCTAATTTGTTGCAAGGAATCTGGAGCTTCTTCACAGCTATTACCTTCACCAGTTGCCACTGAGCGCCTTGGAAGTAGTATATCCGAGCCTTCGCTCACCACTAGGGATGCATTGGATAAATACCAGATTGTTGCACAGAAGGTTGGAAATGACCTTTGTTGCTTGTCCTTTTTGTATCTTCTCCCTTCAGTGTCTTTTCCCCCTCTCTCTCTCGTATACCATTTACTTCATTATTGTACACTTTCTGCAACTTATGTTTATGTTCTAGACAAATATGGCGCTGATTGCGACTGTTGCATGGAGACCATTTTCTTTCAGGGCTAGTGGTTCCATGTATTTTTTTTGTTAGTTCCTTTCATTTCTGTTATTGTTACTTCAGAAATACTTTAACCTGTTTGTAATTGTTTCAGTTAGAAGCCTTGCTAAATAATGATGGTAAAGAAGCGGACATCCAGGTATTATCTGTACCACTGCCTTAAATTCATTATCTGTGATAACTTTGTTGTGGAATCACTTGTGCTTTATCCTATTTCTTGAACATGTTCTTAGTCTCAAATTTTACTTACTTTTTATTGGGACCTATATTTACATTAAAATGCATTCTTTTGGGGTATATTTGTGTTCAGGGAGTCATTGCTGAAGTTCCTGAAATCATACTCAGATGTATTAGTCGAGATGAAGCTGCCTTGGCTGTTGCGCAAAAGGTGTACTACCTTTTATAAGATAATATTTTGGTTATACTTTTTGTTTAATGTGTTATGCTTGAGCTTTCTTGGTTGCTCCACAATTTTATGTTGGTGTCCAATCAACTGCTTTAAATAGCTGCGGAAGGAACGATATACCTTTGGGAATTTCTTAGCCTAAACTTTTCTATGATTTGATTTTCATTCTGTATTTTTGATACAGGTTTTCAAAGGTTTATATGAGAATGGGTCAAACATTATTCATGTTGGTGCTCATCTTGCAATTCTGACTGCTATTCGTGATGTTTGCAAGCTTGTTGTTAAGGAGCTCACTAGCTGGGTATGCCCTATTGCTCATTTTTCCTGTTTCTCAAGATGCACGATATGGTTTGGAAGCTCTTTGGTCCCATGCTATGTGATGGTTTCTTTACCTTTTACACACTTGGTCTACCTTAGGTTATATCTTAATTTTAGATAAACTTTCTATGCTGATCTTTGTATTATGGATCCTATGTTTTTTGTATTCATCTTTTCTCGGTATGTGGATTGAGAATTTTCTAAATATTCTCAAATCTCATAGGGTATTATTAGCATTATTTTGCTTTGTGCTTTCATAGACTTCAGTTATATCACCTTCAGGTTATTAGAGGGAGACCTTTACTTGATATACTATATAATGGTTCTGCTGTTGATAATTCTGTTTCTCTTCATGCTCTGTCTGTTCCATTTCTTCATCATTATATGAGTTTGCACATTATTTTTACAGGTTATTTATTCAGATGAGGAGCGGAAGTTCAACAAAGATATAACTGTTGGCCTTATTCGCAGTGAATTGCTAAACCTTGCAGAGTACAATGTTCAAATGGCAAAACTTATTGATGGAGGCAGGAATAGTATGTTCAAGGAACTTCATTTGCATAGTTTATATTGTACTACAGTTGACTGACTAATTGCATGAATTTGCAGAGGCTGCAACCGAGTTTGCAATTTCCCTTCTGCAAACTTTGGTCATTGAAGAATCTAGAGTTATATCTGAACTTCACAATCTTGTTGATGCTTTAGCAAAGGTTTGCCTTCGTGCACTTTCTGTGAGAGAGTGCATTCCACTATTTCTAAATACAGTTTCTTACTAATTCTAAATTTTTTAGGTTGCTGCAAAGCCTGGATCTCCTGAGTCATTACAGCAACTAGTTGAGGTTGTGAAGAATCCTGCTGCTAGTGTGGCTGCTCTATCTGGTGTTAATGTTGGAAAGGAGGATAAAGCCAGACAATTGAAAGACAAAAAGGTCAATGGAGGTGTCATAGTATACTATTGTTTGAATTTGATCATTTGTTCTGATCCTAAAATATTTCTTTCTGCTGAAACAGCCTCCTGGGCACTCTACAACTAGCAGGGAAGAGTATAACAATGTGGAGTCTGTAGGACCAGATCCTGCTGGTTTTGGCGAGCAGGTATCATGATTTTAAATTCTTCATATACCTTGGTTTAACCCAGTTAAAGGTTTTATGGATTATACGTATTTGACCAGAGCTGCTGATTTAGGATGAATGAAAATTGAGAAGGATATATTGGGTGCATCTGTCATGACCTTGATATGTTGTATTTTTTTTAAAAAAATTATATGCTTATTCTTTTTTCTTGGCTTATTACAGTGTTTTGGTTCCTTTCTATTCAAGTAGACTGAAGTAATGACTTAAAACTTGAAACTTGCCCACACCTTTTCATGCATATGAGAACTTTATGTTAAAGTGATCCGCCAGTGTCTGCATTGAGTGAATTATTGTTTTCATCAAATATTGTTTGATATCATGTTAAAGATGAGACAAAAGCAAGATTTTAACTTGAAGTTGGAAGTTTGAAGGGGTGCTTTAGAAACTACAGCACAAACTTGTAGGTTCATAATGGTCATGGACTCATGTGTTTGTCAGTATCTATCTTGCTTGAAGCTTCTAGCTAATTTTGATTCCATAGCTTAATTCTTAGCCTAGCACAGGTAATTGTGAATGATAATCGTTACATATTGGGTAAATGATCCATTTCCCTCACATGCTACTATCTTTATATCGCTTACCCCCACACACTTTTAACTCGGTGCAACTTAGACCATAATTTGGAGTTTCAGTGTCAGTTTGCCCCGTCCATCAATATCAGCCGTTAAGTTGGACANTCATAGGGTATTATTAGCATTATTTTGCTTTGTGCTTTCATAGACTTCAGTTATATCACCTTCAGGTTATTAGAGGGAGACCTTTACTTGATATACTATATAATGGTTCTGCTGTTGATAATTCTGTTTCTCTTCATGCTCTGTCTGTTCCATTTCTTCATCATTATATGAGTTTGCACATTATTTTTACAGGTTATTTATTCAGATGAGGAGCGGAAGTTCAACAAAGATATAACTGTTGGCCTTATTCGCAGTGAATTGCTAAACCTTGCAGAGTACAATGTTCAAATGGCAAAACTTATTGATGGAGGCAGGAATAGTATGTTCAAGGAACTTCATTTGCATAGTTTATATTGTACTACAGTTGACTGACTAATTGCATGAATTTGCAGAGGCTGCAACCGAGTTTGCAATTTCCCTTCTGCAAACTTTGGTCATTGAAGAATCTAGAGTTATATCTGAACTTCACAATCTTGTTGATGCTTTAGCAAAGGTTTGCTTCATGCACTTTGTGTGAGAGAGTGCATTCCACTATTTCTAAATACAGTTTCTTACTAATTCTAAATCTTTTAGGTTGCTGCAAAGCCCGGATCTCCTGAGTCATTACAGCAACTAGTTGAGGTTGTGAAGAATCCTGCTGCTAGTGTGGTTGCTCTATCTGGTGTTAATGTTGGAAAGGAGGATAAAGCCAGACAATTGAAAGACAAAAAGGTCAATGGAGGTGTCATAGTCTACTATTGTTTGAATTTGATAATTTGTTCTTATCCTAAAATATTTCTTTCTGCTGAAACAGCCTCCTGGGCACTCTACAGCTAGTAGGGAAGAGTATAACAATGTGGAGTCTGTAGGACCAGATCCTGCTGGTTTTGGCGAGCAGGTATCATGATTTTAAATTCTTCATATACCTTGGTTTAACCCAGTTAAAGGTTTAATGGATTATACGTATTTGACCAGAGCTGCTGGTTTAGGATGAATGGAAATTGAGAAGGATATATTGGGTGCATCTGTCATGACCTTGATATGTTGTATTTTTATAAAAAAATTTATATTCTTATTCTTTTTTCTTGGATTATTATGGTGTTTTGGTTCCTTTCTGTTATGACCTTTTCATGCATATGAGAACTTTATGTCAAAGTGATCCGCCGGTGTCTGCAGTGAGTGAATTATTGTTTTGATCAGATATTGTTTGATATCATGTTAAAGATGAGACAAAAGCAAGATTTCAACTTGAAGTTGGAAGTTTGAATGGGTGCTTTAGAAACTAGAGATTTTAGGTGGAGTAGGATTAAAACTGAGTATAGGAAGTGTAAGTTTAGTGAAATTAGAAATAGGGTTGGCGGGTTGGTATAAAATATTAGGATGTTAAAAAGTAACAAGTACATAAATTGAGTAGCTGAAATGTGACTATTAAGATGGATGGGTGAGAAGATTAGGAAAGATTAGGGTGACTCTTATTGGATAAAAAAATGAGGCAGTCACTTAAGTTGGTATCATGAGCAACAAAGATTATTAGTGTATTGGTGAGAAAGTGTGATTAATTCGAGGTAAGGGATTGAAATGGGGTAAGGAAGGCCTAAAATGGTATGGATAAAATTAGTGAAAAAGGATATGTCAATTAGTGAGGTGACGAAGATGTGATTTTTGATATAATAGAATAGCATAAAAGAATATATGTTTCTGACGAAGCTGATTAGTTGATAAGGATTCGTAGCTGGTCCAAATTTCATTGGGATTAAGGTTTAGTTGAATTGGAATTGTCTTGAGACTCTGCTTGATGGCATAACCATTGTGTTGCTAGAGACAACATTTTCTTTGGAAACCTAAGACTAAGCAAGAGGTCTCTTTGGTTCAAGATGTAGTTAATTAGGTCACACCTTACATATCAAAGAAAAAAGTTAATTATGTCATACCATTTTATTAGCTTTCAATTTGGTTTATTGAAAGTGAAGGGTGTTTTCATTAGTCTGTAATTGTTGGTTGTAGGGCACAGTCGTGGACCTTGGATTTTAATTTAATAAAGAGGTCAGTCTTGTCTAGTTTATAGGTTTTTATGTGTAGGCTTTAGTCCAGTCCGATTGGGAGTTTGTTTATTAGTTGAAGTAGGAGTTTTTGTCCTATTAAATGTTTAGATCTAGAATCTATTCGTGTACAAGGGCTTTGGTTTTTTATTTTTTTATTTTTATGGATAAATTATCATTCATAAAAAAGATAAAGTATTTGGTTTTATTGAAGGTTTATGTGCCTAATAGAGCTTTAGTCAAGCTGATATTGAATGTTTAAACTTGTTTCGTTTAGTTTTGTCTCGAATACAAGTTGAGTTCGAGCCTATTACCGAGTTATATAATCTATTTAACTTTGGTTTATTCATTTTTTGAACGGGCTTCTCAATTAACTTATTCATTTCTTTGTTTATATTTTTTCCTAGATCCTTGTTCATCATTAGTTATTTAATTGTTGTTAAGATTTTATAATTCAAGTTAATTAGATAAATTGATTTTTTTATATATACTTTATAAAATGAACTTCACTAACCTTGTATTATATAAACCATATATAATATTATATCATGAAATAGACTATTTATATTATATCTTATTATCTTTTCTAAAATATTAAATCATCCAATCTCAAGTATGTATGTTTTGCAGTACACACATACACATATCTATATCAAGACTCACAATCATAAAGATTTAAGCTATATCTATTATGATAAAAATAGAATTCCCCTTTTTTAATTTTGATGTTCTCCCTACAAAGTAAAACCAATACTATAAAATAAATGATAAAAATGAAGTTTAAAGAGCTTATACAAGTTGCTCGAGTTTATACAAGTTTGTTAAATGAACGAGCCTAAATTTCTGTTCAAGCTCAAACCAAACTTGAGTCGTGTTTATATGGGTCAAGTTTGAGCTGTTTATGAATGGCTCGGTTCATTTGCAGCCTTAGTGCCTAGAGTACTTTCTTGGTCACTGTTCACATTACCATTTTCGTTTTATTATTATAAGTAAATGAATTTCATTAAAAAAGTGGTGCAACCAAAGTACACAAAAAGTATACAAGAGAAACACCTAACCAAAAGAAAAAAGATTAAGAAAATCATGATAGATAGAAAAATGAAAGCAATCCCGAGCAGCCGCCCTTTGGTAGAGGGTATTGAAGAATAAAGCTTTTAATTCCACCATCATCCTCTTACGTTCCAGATACACCACATCAGGCAGGACGGTACCGTTCATAGCTTCAATGATTCTGTTTTCTTGTGATATTTTAATCTTAATCCACAACTCTTTTCCTAGATCTTATAAACCACTAAACCCCGAGCTTTTCCGTATTGTAATCCACCAATTAAAACCTTAATACAACCTCAAAAATATCAGATCTTGTTGCTGTTAAAAAAATCTCTGCTAGTGTTTGCTTCAAGGAGGATTCCTCTTCATCGTTCAACCCTATCTAGTTCTTTATGTAAAACCTTGAGGACATCGTCCTATGACCACTAGCCCTAAAACCTGACCTTTCAGCCCTAAAGCCCAGGACAAATTACCTAAAACATATATCTTTAAATCTTTCCAATGTCACTGCTCCTTTATTTTTTTGTTGTTGTGTTTTAAACAATATTGCCTTTGTTTCACAGATACGAATAAAAAAATATGCTGTCTTCATCATGTTGTTTACTAATTTTCTCAAGACTTTTTGTGTCACCTTATTTGTGTAGTGGTATATTGTGTTTGCTGTTGGTGTCCTGTGTATGTGTAGAACAGGAAGTACTAATTCTTTTGTTCTGTTGTCTGTTTCTATTTTGAGTTTATTATGATTGGACATTATTGCTCATAATTGTATTGAATAGTGTAAACAGAGGTGTGACTAAATAGAATAAAAACATAATGATCAGTATTTTATATGCATTAGTGTTGTGGTCTTAACATTTATGTGTGTTAATATGCTGTAGGTTTCTAGGCTGTTTGCGGAATGGTACCGGATATGTGAACTGCCTGGTGCAAACGATGCAGCCTGTACACATTATATCTTACAGTTGCATCAGAATGGACTGCTGAAGGGGGATGATATGACAGATCGCTTTTTCCGCCACCTCACTGTGAGGTTTCTTTTTAAAGCAATATTTCAACCTAATTCTCTGAGATGCACATTGAACCCTTAATATTTATGTCAGGAGCTTTCTGTTGCACATTGTCTATCTTCTGAGGTACAATCACCTCAACAAGTGCAGAATATGTCCTTCCTTGCTGTTGATATCTATGGAAAACTGGTGTTTTCTATCCTGAAGGTGATCATGTGTTTTAAAGATTCTGTTTGGACTTTTCTTCTTTGGAATCTAATTTACGTCTTTTTCTTTTTTTTTTTTTTATCGGTATCTAATTTACGTCTATGTAATGTTGCATTATTTGATTTTTTGTGGAGCAGGGGTCTAGTAAACTCTTTCTTTTGTCTAAGGTTAGTCCATAGTCCAAATTAAAATTTGTTTTTTTCCCCTCTTTTTTTTTTTTTTTTTTTAATCATATTTTTCCCCTCTTGTTATTCTAGAATGATGGTTCCTATTTTATAAATGGCATACGACAGATTCTGGCCGTCACTGTGAGATTCATCCAGAAGGATGCAGAGGAGAAGAAAACATCATTTAATCCGCGACCATATTTTAGATTGTTCATTAACTGGCTGCTGGACCTGAGTTCCCTGGATCCTGTTATTGATGGTGCAAATATTCAGGTTTGGATAGTTATCATTTACTTTTTCACTCTTCCGTCCATGATACACTAAAGTTGTGCTGTATTTCACAGATTTTGGCAGCGTTTGCAAATGCATTTCATGCTTTGCAGCCCCTTAAAGTTCCTACATTCAGGTTAGCATGTTGAATTTGTTCCGTCAACAGTCTGATGGTAGGACATGTTGACATTAACATTATGAACCTGTGAGCTTTGGTACAGATAGATTTAAATTTGGATGATTGTGAATGATGTATGCTTTTAGTTTGAATGCTGACTTGTAGGTTCTTTTTTGTGATGTAATTAATAGTTTCGTGACTGATTTGTGAGGAACTGTTGAATTGTATGTTTTTAAGTTGATTAAAGCATCCTGCATAGAATATTAATATGCAAGCTTGCTAGTTAGACAAGTTATGTTCAGTTGATCTCCTCCTCTTTGCTTTAGTAACGTTTCTAGATGGAGAAATGAAGGGCAGTTTGAGAGATTGAATAAATTGGAATAAGTCTGTAATTAAATTGTTGGGACTGATGGTGTGCACTAAAATTATAGGTACTCTATGAAACATTATTCTATAGTTCCTCGTGTTGTTTATTTAAATTGAACTATCAATTGAAGTACCAAATCTACTTTTGTTAGTGTTATACCAAAGCAAGGAATCTTTAGCACAGCAGATACTCATTAGCTTCTATTAAAGTATAAAAAATACATAGTGAAAGATACTTGTTATGCTTGAATTGAAGAAGGTTCTTTGAAAAGTTAGGTTGGTGTTTAATTGATTTTCATTTTGAAGCAAAGGGCTAGTTCAGGACTTGATTGGAAACTGTTAGCTTTCTTGAATTGATCATTCTTATTTACGTTGTTTGTAGATGTTTTGACCAGGGTCATCAGTAAAACGCATTGCCAGAATGAGATTAAAG
The DNA here is from genome assembly GCA_006937295.1 of Carpinus fangiana. Lineage (NCBI taxonomy): Eukaryota > Viridiplantae > Streptophyta > Magnoliopsida > Fagales > Betulaceae > Carpinus > Carpinus fangiana. The sequence goes on from CM017324.1 coordinate 32,010,223, forward strand.
GCTTCTTAGTGGGCAGAAATATAGGTTGGATTTTTGGCGGTGGTTTGAAGTCGATATTCTTTTCTGATCCTCTCTGCAGCTGATTCTGAAAATCAAGTAGTTTTTAGATATTTAAAGATGATACGTTTATTAAACCCAATCAGTTTTTTCCAACTTGACCATGGCCAAGTTTGTCTTTGTTTAAGATATCTGTCAAGTGGCTGTTAGGTTTGAAATGTTCTACTTGGAATCTTGATGGGCACTGCTAATAGAGGAGAAAGTTGATCATGCAATAGAGTTGTCTGTACCTATTATGAAAGATTTTAGAATGGTCTGAATTTTTTAGATAGTGTCTCAAGAGTTTTATATTTCTGGGTAATTGGCTGTGAAGGTTTACAAGGGGTTTAAAAAGGCCCTTGGCATGCTGATGCTAATCAGCAAGTAGGTATTCATTATTATATGGGTGGCATTTTTCTTTGGAACGTATTGTATTTGAAGAGGATTTTATATGCATCATGATTTTGGCCTGCCTGTTTTATTTTGTGTCTTCTATTTTGCACCTGCAACACTAACTTTGTTGAAATGCTTCTTCAGCTTTGCATGGCTTGAGTTGGTGAGTCACAGGAGTTTCATGCCAAAAATGCTCACTGTAAATGGTCAGAAGGGGTGGCCCTTTGTGCAGCGCTTGCTGGTAGACTTGTTCCAATTCATGGAGCCATTTTTGAGGAATGCTGAACTTGGAGTGCCGGTTTGTCTCTTTGTTACTGGGTTTCATTGCTCACAGCCACTATGACTCAAGTATAACTATCTTTCATTCTTTTTGTTTTCTTTAATATTTACAGGTTCATTTTCTGTACAAAGGCACGCTTAGGGTGCTGTTAGTGCTGCTTCATGATTTCCCTGAGTTCCTGTGTGATTATCATTTTACCTTCTGTGATGTTATTCCTCCGAGCTGCATACAAATGCGAAACATTATCCTTAGTGCATTTCCCCGTAATATGAGGCTGCCAGATCCATCTACTCCCAACCTAAAGGTACCTGACTGATCGAATGTAATACTTGTAAAGTGTTTCGTGAAGAGAAAAAAAAATCCTGAATGGAACTGGTTTTCTTTGATATGCAGATTGATTTACTTGCAGAAATCAGGCAATCCCCACGCATTCTCTCTGATGTTGAGACAGCTCTTAAAGCAAAGCAGATTAAGGCTGACTTAGATGAGTATCTCAAGGTATCTTGTTTTGTCTCCTTCATTGTTTGTTTTAGCCTTTAAAATACCAGAAAATATGCATGGGGAAACTGTGTTTCACTTGTTGCGGCATTTACTTACCTTTTCTTTTTTCTCCTCTATTCTTCTGTGCTTTTTCCTCATAATATTCTGGACATTTCTTTCCTTTAATTCTAGTACTGCACTCCGGAGTTTATTCTTTCTAATGTTACATTCTTCTTGTCCTTTTTCTTTCTTTGTTATTTTTCTTTTTTGTTTTTGGGCATATTCCACAGACTAGGCAGCCCGCATGTTTTGTGACTGAACTGAAGCAGAAACTACTACTTCCACCAAGTGATGCTGCCTCTGCTGGTACCCGTTACAATGTACCCTTGATCAACGCACTTGTGCTTTATGTTGGAATGCAGGTACTCTGATTTTTACCCTACTTGTACATGTGTACTCAGGGTCTCAAAGACCACCATTCATTGTTAGCAGACTGCGTTCCCCAGTTTTTTTACATGTTAAGTTGTCCTCTGGATTGTTACTTATGCATTCTTTACCTGTTAATGTTGATTGGTCTGTTACCAATGTGTTAAGTGCTATTATCGTTTTTTTGTTGTTGCACTCGATCTGTTTTTAAAAGAACTTTTGAAGAAACCACAGTATTTAATTTTAAATTTGCCATGGGTTTTTGCTCCAGAGACGTGGGACGTGTGGATATAGGATAATATGTTTATCAATTTGAAATTAAAAGGACTTTAGGAAATTGTCTCTCCCCCTCTGCTTTAGAAAGTGTGTTTTGATGCTTATCTTCATGTTATTTTTCTACTGGCCATCCAGCAGCTGCAGTCGAAAACTCCTCATGCACAGTCCCCTACCAACACTGTCCCATTGGCAATGTTCTTTGTTGGTGCCGCCTTGGACATCTTCCAGGCTCTAATAGCGGACTTAGACACTGAAGGGCGCTACCTCTTTCTTAATGCGGTTGCTAACCAATTGCGCTATCCAAACACCCATACACATTACTTCTCCTTCATCCTTCTTTACTTGTTTGCCGAATCAAATCAGGTACGAAATGTTCTATTTACAATATCACTTGGATGTATTTGTCTTGTGTGTTTTTAATTTTGTAACTGACGCTGAAGATGGCGATCGCTGTGCTTAGAACTTCTTCCTTGGGCAATAGGAAAGAATGTTTGATTTTTGGATTTCAAGCAATGTAAACTAAGTGCATGCCCTTCAACAAAGTGGATGGACTGATATACTGCTCCTTTTAAGTATTCAGGCCTAAAATATGATTCGAAAACTGATTTCTTTCTGATTTGCATTTGTTAAATTGGCAAGAAAAAATTGATCTTTAAACTTTTCATTTTATGTTGTCATAGTGAGGTTATTCTATTGTTAAATCTCTAAATGATTCAGTTTTGTTAAGTATCTTTTAACTGGTATTAGCATACGATGATTTAACTCGCATTGTTTTAAAGATTACATAGAATATTCAGCTGCTTGCCTTAAATTCTAATTTCCTTTGGCGTGGGCAGGAAATAATCCAGGAGCAAATTACAAGAGTGCTGTTGGAACGCCTGATTGTCAACCGACCTCATCCATGGGGCCTTCTGATTACATTCATCGAGTTAATTAAGGTGATGATATTTTTAACTGCACTGTATCCCTTGCAACTTTAATTCCAAAACTTTTCTTCAAAGTTGGTCTTTTTTTTTTTTTTTTTTTCTCAGAATCCTAGATACAACTTTTGGAACCAAACCTTCATAAGGTGTGCCCCGGAGATTGAAAAACTATTTGAATCAGTCTCAAGATCCTGTGGAGGGCCAAAATCTGTGGATGAGAGTATGGTTTCTGGTTGGGTATCTGACAACGCCCACTGATTCTTTGCAGCATTTGATTATCAAAGACAGGACAATTATGTACTTGAACTAGTTAAAGCAACTAAATCCATTGTATGTAGTATTCAATATTCTTACAATTGTATTTAATGGATAGTTGTAAATATTTTTGCTTTCAAACTTCCAAGCTCTTGGGTATAGCTTCATGTAATTGTTTCTGTTTCGCCTGAAACATTAGATGTGTAAATACTACGTCGCAGTAGTGTCTTGTTAAACTTCCAAGGGAAGGTAATGACTAGTAATGCTTTTTAGTAAATTGCTATACAGTTTTAATGACGAATCAGTGAAAATTAATCATTGATTTTTTTTTTAACACGAAAGTGCTTATCAAATAGTTGATTCTTACAATTACATAATCCGGTTTGTGTTTGCGTGTTGAGTTAAGATCTTGTCAAATTGTAAGACTATGTAAGTTAATTTTAATTTGTTTCATTTAATTAAACGGTTAAACTCTTTAATCTTAACCCTCAAATTTTGTATTGATTTGTGTTGGGTTTATGGGTCATGTTAAAAATTGTCGGTCATCATGTTGCATGTCGGGTTTAGGTTATGTCAAAACATAAGTATAAAATTATATAGGTTAACTATAACCCGGCCTATTTAATTAAATGAGTTACTCATTTATCTCTTAATATACTACTTTTGTATTGGGTTCATGTTGGTTTTATGGGTCATGTAAAAAATTGTTTATTATGTCAGGTCGTGTGGAAACATCGGTATAAGATTATATAGGTCAAGTATAAATTGACTAATTTAATTAAACAAGTTAAACTTTCCAATCATAATCTTTTAATTTTGTATTGGGTTCGTGTCTAGTTGGTCATGTCAAAAATTGCTAGTCATTATGTCATGTGTTGAGTTTAGGTCATATTAAGGCATGTGTATAACTTAACCCATTTAATTAAATGTGTCAAACTCTTCAACTCTAATCTTCTAATTTTATATTGAGCTCGTGTCGGGTTTGCGATTCATGTAAAAAAATTGGTAGTCATCATGTCATGTGTTGGGTTATGTCGAGGCATGGGTATAAGATTATATATGTCAATTATAACCCGACACATTTAATTAAATGTGTTACTTTTCAACCATAATCTTTTAGTTTTTGTATTGGATTCGTGTTGGGTTTGCAGGCCATCTTAAAAATTGTTTTTTTTTTTGTTGTCGTTGGATTATGGTTAACATTATTGATTGGCTCCAAAAGTAACATTCACAAAGGGACCTAGCTTCCATGCGGTAAACAAAACAATCGGACATCTACGGTAGAAAAAAGTAACGGTCCAGATTTATCTCCAATATATTTTAACTCCAGCCACGCTGTGAAAAAAGGTTGGATGAAAAACACCTAATGCCGTTTCAATAGGTAGAAAAAAGCGCATACTTACCTCCTTTTTCACAATCGTCACTTTGTTCTCCCCTGTTCTTCACAACCTAAACAGAGGCCACGCATGAAGCTGCTTCAAGCTTCAAGATCGTCCCTTGTCAATGCGGGTAAAAGATGTACCATGGGTCTCTCTTCCTCTTGTAGTGGCAACAGGGCCTTGCGATTTTGGGAACTGGATCCGTTTTAGGAAATGGAATGGCTTAGATTTCCCGCTTGGCTTGGACTAGGGATGATCAACTCTTATCTCCTGGATCTATTTGGAGACAAGTGGGATCTGGTTTTGAATTTGAGAGCTGGTCGTTCATATGGCATGCTTTGTGATCAGACATCAAAACTTTTGATGTCTATGGGATCTTTTATGCTTCCAAAACGTTTTATGATGCTCGTAAGGGAAGGAGGGTGTTCAGTGTTGTGGGGATGGATCGGAGAATCTGATACTGAAAAGGCTAATGTCAATGGGAGATCTCCAACCTTTCCTTTTGAAACGGCGTTAGCTGTATTTCATCCAACCTTTTTGTCGCAGCGTGGTTGGAGTTCAAATATACTTGAGATAAATCTGGACCGTTACTTTTTTCTACCGCAGATGTCCGGTAGTTTTTTTTTTTACCGCATGGAAGCCAGGTCCTTCACAAAGTACCTCGAAAAAATTCTGACCGACTTGGGTAATAAAACCAAGAGAGAAAATATGAATGAAGTGTTTGTTCTTTTCTTCAAAGGGCAGGAATGCTAATGCCACTAGAACCAAAAGTTGGGAGTAATTGTCATACGGTGATGTATTGAATTTGAACTATATACTATATTTTTATTCTTTATAGGTGATATTAATTTTAAAATCAGTATTAGATCAAAATTTAAAAGTAATTAAAATTTGATCCAATATTAATTTTAAAATCAAATCAATGTCGCATTCTCTTAACTAGAAGAACTTCCTAAGCTTGAGCAATAGAAAACTTTTGGTGGCTCGAATCTTCTCATAATATTTTGAAACTGCTGATATCTCGTCAATTGTTGATCGTCTCGCCTTTGATTTCTTCCTGTTTGCCTCGTTCTTGACTCTGCTTATTCTCTTGTTTGTCTTCGCCAATGCCTTGGAGCGTTTTCTCTCCACCTTGCTCTGCCAACAAGAAATGATGGATGAGAGGAAGAAATAATCGGCAATTTCTTTCGTTGATGATCTTAGAGCACTAGCACCAGCTTTTATTTGATTTTTCTAAGTTTAAGGTAAAAAAAACTACTTTTTGTTTTCCTATGAAAATATATTTTACAATAGCTTCCCTTATCTTTTTCTATACTATTAAAATATTATTTCTTTACAAAATACAAGTTCCCTACTTACCCTCACTTTTTTCACATAATTCCAACACAAATGAAAAATGAGAGGAAAAAGAAATGTTTATATTAAAATAATGTATAGGGAATCACTTTTGGTTCCCTAAACATTGGGAAATACTGTAGCAACCCTTAAGAATTTGTTAAATGTAGAGAGTCTAATGTAAGTATATTTATGTGATTTTTTTGAATTTTTTTCTAAACATAAAGAATGGGATGTCATATAGGGCATCTGCTGCTAATGCTCTTTATGTGTTATTAGAATACATTGTCTGCCCCTGCAATGGGGCTGGCAATTGAGAGAGGCTTCCAATGAGGCTCGGATTAACAAGTTTTGAGTTGTCTGAACACTTGTTTAAACAATTCTCCGACCACAATTGGGCTTGGGCTCTCTAAAGTATCACCGTACCATATTTCATCCCATTTAGTGAATGAAACAAGGCCATCCACATCATTTAGATGATTAAACTCTCAAATCTTGTTATAAATACTAGATTAGTGACATAAGAATTTTGATTAAGAAGAACATTAAAAATAAATATATATTTTCCATATATACCTCATATTTCTTCATCTCCTCCATGGCCTTCTTGGTATTCTTCAACTCCCATTCATTGATAGCAGCTTCTTTCCTTTTCAGTTTGCCAGAACATGCTTAGTTAAAATCTCGATCTCTTGAGTATCACAGAGAGAGAGAGAGAGAGAGAGAGAGGATTTGTTATCTCACTTGTGCACGAGTTTCTGATATTTATCTTTCTTCCATGCGTCAATCTCAGCTTGAAGCTCCTGCCTCTTGAAATCATCCAAAAAAGCATGGTAAGGTTTGTGGCGGCTCAGCAATTTATGGGGTCCATTGTTGAAGCTTCCGGCTTCGGAGGCCCCGAATATGGTGTTAGCGCATGCTACAGTACGGCTCACTTCAACTGGAGACGAAGTCAGGCTGGAAACTTCTTGACGAAAATGGCAAAATGTTTTGGCATTCTCCATCCATTTTTCTATTTCATTACAAGAAGTTTGCCTCTGAGAATTGAATCGAACAGACTCTTATTAACAAATCAAGAACACAAAGACATTCTCATCATAAATATGTACGTATTCATCAGATATCACAGAGAGAGAGAGAGAGAGAGAGAGATTTCAAAGCAAAAAGAGATTAACTTTGGCAAAACCCAACAACAAACAAACAGAAACAATCAAATCTTGCATTAATATATACATCGGAAGCCCAACAACAAACAAATTAATCAAACTCCAAAATACCTGGTTTCTTGCATCGGAAGGCTCAATGGGGACTTGAGAGTCTCGAGGGCCGGAGGAGGCGGCGCTGCAAGTGGGTGATGGAGATTCCGGCAAGACGGCCATAAGAGAGCTCATGCTCCATGCTGAACAGCCTTCAGAGGAATCTGAAGGCGGAGCCTTCGTTATCTTGGAATAGCTGTGGTTGTAGTGAAAGAGAGCCATGCAGTAGTTGATCAATTCATGGCGGGTTTGCATGGGGAGGAGGATTCTATCGGCGTAATACTTCTTCCCATCATCATCAATTCATCATCATCATTTTCTTGGGCTTTTTGCGTTTCTGTTGTTTGAGTTCTTTTTGAATTCAATGTCTCTGATTCCTCTTATATCCAAATCTTTGTTATTTTAGCCACTTGGGCAGAAAGAGAAAGAATTCCCAACTACTTGGGCCCATTTGTTTGGGCCTAAATTTTTTTTTTTTTCGAAAAAGTTTTTGTTTTTGTTATGATTATTATGATTATTATTTATTTATTTTTTAGTGTTTGGCGGGGCATAAAGTAATGGTTAACCCTTCATGAGGCATAAAACGGTTTACATTTTTTATCTGCATAAATTATTTTTCATCGCTTTCTTACACCTTTGGACAGGGTTATTGTGAGAAGACCCTCTATCCAAGTAGGTCTTAGCTACCTAAACACCAGCCTAGGTAAGTGGACCCCCATAAGGGTCATTTTACAATTACTTGTCCAAATTACACGCTGAATGAGCAAACAATTGCATTGGATCTCAATCACACATTTAAAAGCCTTCTATTCTCATACTCTTCTTCGCAACTTCTCTTCTCAATCCCACCTTTAACCAAAAAAAAAAAAAAGCGAAAACAAACAATCTTGGAGAGTTTAGATTTACCCTATTCTCAATCTTTGAATTAATACTCCACTTCTTTTCCAAAACGTGGCAAGACAATTAGTTTTGGATTTAATCTTTTGAAATTTCCTAATTATTACTTTTGTTGGTGCTATTGACAATGAGTGATGCTATTTAGTAAACTCTTATACGATTGTCATACAACTATGATGATGTGACAATGAAAATCAACATTTAGATCAATATAAGCTTGTAAAAATAAAAATCAATGGTTGATATTCGCTGTCATATCATCATAATTGAATGATAGTCGTATAAGAGTACTAATAAATATCATTCCTCATATATAGCCCCGGGTGTTTCCTTCTACTTCAATCCATCTCTTTAAACTCCTCTCCTCTCCTTTGGTACACAAAATTCGATCTTAGGCCCCTTGTTTGGTGATAAAATACACTCGATTTTCTATCTTTGCTCTACATGTAACATGCCAAGTGCAAATTCTAATAGAGCATGACTTTCATTTTTACATTTTTCATGGAAGTGATCTATAATTTCAAGAAGATGCTTTTGATCGATACTTCGGGATTGTTTGGATGTGCGTTTAAGGGGTTTAAAGTGCATTTAACACTAGGAAAATATGTTTGAAGGGAAGAAAAAAAAAAAAGTTTAAAAATTCTAAAAATTAAAAGCGCTTTTAAACGTCCCAAAAGCCTAAAAATGACTAAAACACAATTTTGCCAAAGCTTAAAAATAAAACTTTTGTCAAAAAGCGATCGTACATAATATGCATATCCATCATTTTTTTTCGCATTAGCATCATTTTTTTCGCATTAGCAGAAAAACATTACACTCGATCCTCTTCTAATGGGAATTGGGGCCATTTTTGCCAATCAGATCAACGGTTGCTGGTAAAAATGGCAAATACTTCAATTGACATCTAAGGTCAGTAGAAGCAATGTTGCCATGATGAAGGCAACCCACATTTCAGCTTTTCATCTTCACAATGTTAAGTACAGAAAGAAGAGATTCTGAAAATAAACCTGGCAGCCATAAGGGGCTATCAATAACCATGACCTCAAATCTGCTATATATACATATCACACCACTAAAAATGTTGCAGAAGTGCAAAAATTATCCTCAATTCACAGAGTAGTGCGATACAACTGCCATACAACTAGAATGACATATACCACATCATCAAATTGTATAACAATCGTATAACAATGTATTAAATAGCATTACTCTTCAAATGTAAATCATATTCGCATAACCGAACTATGCTTAAGCATATGATGCAAATCAACAGCAGTAATGAAAATGAATGCTTTGCAAATTGCAATGACTGTATTCTCATTTTAATGGACAAGTAACGTAAACACCAGCAAAATGTTTGCAGAAACCTTTCCCTCTAATAAACAGAAACAAAGACAAACTACAGCTGTTTCAACCATTAAAGAAGTTAATAAATTGAAAAGTCAACCTTTCATCACTTGACATAACTACTTATTCGTTCAAAACCCAAAAATCACCACATCGAATCTCTATCATTTAGGTCAGTGCCCTACTATGCCTCTCTTTTCACAAAGTACAGTTTACCCATGACATGAAGGATGGCAACGAAGGCAATGAAGCCAATGCTCATGACAAGGACAACATTCGGAGAGATCTTGAGGCCCGGGGCGTCATCCGTGTAAAACTGGAGCATAGTCCCAGCTGCCCCTCCGGAGGTCCCACCAGTCGTGGGCCTCCTCCTGCGCATGCTTGCAGTAGCTGCTGCACTTCCCCTCGGGGGAGCTGGTCCGCCCAACGCCATTTCTGCAAGAGTCATCCGAAAGATTTAGCAAGATCTTCAATATCTCACAAATGGAGCTACACAAGTTATATAGGCTAAAATACTCTGAAAACAATCGCAGCATTGCTCAGTCAAGCATGAGCATAATATAGAGCTGTTTGCTATTTCTTTCAGTATTTTGCAACGAAATCTTCAAGTGCAAGCAGTCTTTTGGCAACCCAAAACAATGTAATACTGCAAAATGATAATACTGGCTTTGTTTCATATATATATATATATATTGTCATTATTTTCAGTGATTACAATTAATTCTCAAAATTACAAGGACACTATTTGTACAAATTGGTGCATATATTATTCAACCATAGAATGCTTCAAAGCTTTTGAAAAAAATTTGTCAAAAAACTCAACTCTGACTAAGCATGCAGAACAGTTTCCAAATGGAAGACATTTTCTCATTTTTCAGCGAATCTTCCACAAAATTAAGACATGCTTAGTGAGGAACCAAGAAAATATTACCAGAAAAAAGAAGAAGAGAATTTACTCTAATATACCATGCCAGTTGCACCAAAAGAACCTAAATTTCTAAATCTAGGGTTGAATAATTCATTTATTTTCTTCAAACGACAACAAACCTCGCAATTGGATATCAATTACATAGAACTCAAACATTTATTCATGCATGCACAAAATTTGGATCAGTTTAAGAAAAATATCGCCAACAAATTGCTTTTGCACGTAAAGAACGATGAATCGCTTGGTTTACACAATACTCCAAACAACGATAAAACAAAAATTGATTAAAAAACAAAATAGCAACGAATTTAAATAGAATTGCAATAGAATCCATCAACAACGAAAAGCATTTACAAAATAGACCAGAAGAAGAAGAAGAAGAAGCAAACATATTCAACATAAAACATTCCTATATAGCTAATTCAGAAGCCCTAGATCTCCAAATCGCACTAGAAAAGTCGGATCTGGAACGAAAGTGCACGAAAGGCCAAATCTCAAAACAAGATCCCAAAAGAGATTGGAGATTTCATGCCATAGATCGGATCTATAACCGCTCGCATCGGATACATATTCAAAATAATCGGGGATAAAAAATTCTACATGCATGAGATTCGAATAGCTATGCAAAAGAGGGTGAGAAAACTCGCCTGAGTCGACTCAGTGATTCGGAACTCGGCCGCCTTTGAAGAAGAGAGAATGGCTTTTGACTCTGCTCGGGATGAATACTCCGATTCTTTCCTTAACACGATTTTAATAGGGAAATGCTTCTTTGCATTTTTATACCAACGTGGTTGGTGTCGACGACTACTCAACCAATGGGTTGCCGCCACGTGAGACTATAATAAGTTGTACAAGTCTACAAGACTTTCTATTCCTTTAGAAATGTTCCTGATTTAAAGTTGTGAGATTCAAAAGTGACAAATAATTTCTTATTAGGACAAAGTTTTTTTGCCAAATTGGGTCGAAGAACTTCTTTTAATTCCGTCTACAAAAAAGACTTGTGTCATTTGAACATGTAAAATACATGTTTTTTTAATAGTAAGGACAAACTTGAAATAAATAATATTAGAACTCATGTGCATTTCATATGTTATTAAAAAAATACACGTATTATTTTTATAGACTAGGTTAAAAAGAGTTCCTCCAATCCAGTTTGAAGAAAAACTTTGTCCTTCTTATTGCCTATGTAACAAATAATTTTCTTGGTATAAATTCTAGCTATTTTTCCGACATGATCATTAATTATAAGAGAAATGTTATTTTTCTCTCTCGTGTTGAACTCTGTCCAACTTCATCTATATACATATTTTTTAAATCTATCATTGAATTTGTAGGACTTAAATGCGGATCCTACAAATCTAACGGTAAATTTAGAAAAGAATTGGATAGATAAAAAAAAAAAAGAATTGGATAAGAGATGAACAAGAGTTAAAATAATAGCAAGCCTCTAACTATAAATTTACTCTAGAAATAGTAAAAGAAAAAAAAAATTGGACTCTCAGTAGGTGGTAGACCACCCAAAATTCAACCATTGACGTGGCTGCATCATAAACCAATTTAACAATTTATTACATTATTATTATTATTTTCTCTAATTGATAAGAGAAAATTGTTGTTACAAGAGAAGATCCTTATCATTCTTGATCCGAAATGAAGAGAGAATAAAAGATCCTGAAAAAAAAAATCATAAACTAAAAAATGGCTGGGTTCCTCAACAGTAGACTCAAGAAAAATAATACAGTACAAAAGTAAGAACAAACGGTAGGAAATTGGGTAAACAAGTGTCCCAGTTGTGATGGGGATTGGGATTGGGATTGGGATTGGGGAGGATCTTCTTACCATCTATTAATGTAATAGGTTAAGTCGGTTGTGGGTTGTTGCATTAATTGTTTTGGATATTTTCTTAGCATTTATAGAATGATAAGAATGTCTATATATGATAATCTCATTAGGCTGATTAAATTGTATATAACCCGAATGGATGAAAGAGCCTCTTTCAAGAATGATGAGAGATTGTAGCCTGGATTTTGTTGTATAGTTTTGTTGCACAAGAGGGAGCATTTTACAAGTTTCATAAACATCAAATTTTGAATTGAATTGAACCATAATCTCACCCATGGCAATGAAGTTTAAAACCATTAACCCTTAGGGCATGATTAGTATGTTAAATCAATATTGTATTGAAAAAAAATTACTACTATAAAAAATGAAGAAGACAGAATAGAATAGCTATTAAAATAGTAATAGTTATTTATATTCAATTGTATGGTATTGTGCAATATACTAGTAAATTCAATCATATTATCATTTAATTTCTTAAAATACCCTTATAATACAATTTTGATTTACAACAAAACAAAGTCAGCTCAGGTATAAAAAGCCAACCAAACAATGAAATATTTAGAGGGTCTATTACATATACCAAGCATATCATTTAGGACCTGTTTGAGTGTGTGTTTGAAGAGCCTAAAATACAGTTAACATTTAAAAAGTTTGTTTGGTAAAAAAAAAAAAATTAAAAGCACTTTTAACAGTCCAAAAAGTCTAAAAATGACCAAAACACACTTTTGACAAAAAAAACTTAAAGATGAAACTATAGCCAAAAAATACTTTTTTACTTAAAAGCTTTATTTTTCAAACACAATCTCAAATATGCTACCCTCTACTCCAACAAAGAGAGACAATTCTTTGCCGATAGAGTAAATAAAAGCCAAAAACTCCAGCCTGTATATTTGTCCATCCATATGTCATATATAAGAGAAACCTGCAATATCAATCTGTGCAAGAGTGCTCTGTCATCTGAACATGCATAGATAGCATGTATAGAACAAGCCAAAAATCTACACAGCAATTTCAATAAACATGCGTCACTTCCATGTGTAGTAATTTGTTTGAAATTGGGAGGCATTGGTCAGATGAACCTCTGCTTTGTTGAAGAAAATACCCAATAACGCAAGCTCATGAAATGACAAAGGATCCTCTGCATATTCAAACTGCAGAAAGTTTTTCACTATAACTTTGTGGTAGAAGAATAGATGCTACATATCCAGATGTGAAAAAACTGTACTAAATTGTCTTTGCTTATGCTAATGCCTACCAAGTCAGTTCAACTACCCAACATAACAAAATTAGCATTTCTAACCTTGTTGAACATTAGGGAAGCTGTGCTGGGAATCAACCTACAACATTACAGTTTTAACTTGACACCAAAATTTGGTCAAGCTGGTTATCCCATCTACAACTAAAGTGGTGAGGGATTAGTACGCTTCGAAGGATGTGCCCCCTTTGGCAGGGCGCCGTAAGCAAGAAAGCAAACCATCCTCTGTAATCATGATGATAAACCTCCAAATTAGACAAAATAATGACTACAAAGTCTACAACATAGCCGGGAGTGTGTTGTATTGCCGCTGCCATGTAAATCATCTGAGTTTCACTGATTGAAGCACAGATTCTAAGAAGGAAATAGAAAGCTCAACCCTTAAAAGTCCTGAAAAAACGACCGCCTTTCTTTCCCAAACCAGTCTCAGCAAGACTTGATTGGAGGAGAGACCTGGAATCTGGTCGCCATTTTAACTCTTTAAGAACAGAGAACAAGGCTGCGAGGGCGGGAGTCACTTCACTGTCCTTTATTTTGTTACATGATATTACTCTAAGTCTTTGAAGCTCCTTCCAAGAAAGGATTACCAACTCCAAACCTTCCACTGTCAGCAATGAGCATCCTTCCAAAGAAAGCACCTTCACCCCCCTAGGCAAGGAGAAAAGTAAATTTTTCATTCAAACCTTCAGATCAACAATATTTGGCTATATAATATACAAGATTTCAAATAGGCAGCTATTAGTTCCTCATTAGACAATGTATCAAAATGTTGTATGCCACTAGCCATGGTAAAAGTACACCTTGCCAAATCCTAAAATGATGGAGACCATCCATATAAAGAGGAGCCGTTATCATGAATGTAAAGGCCCTATTTGACAAGTCCATATGGGCTTTATTTATGGCCTCAAACAAAGAATTCTTCAAAGCAGAAGATGAAGAGCATAAACTGAAAACTTAGATTTGTATGAAAGAAAAACACGCAAGTGTGCACACACAACACACATTCCATTTTCCATCTATATTCATAACCAACACTGATGTTAAAGAAATCCACTACCAAAAAATAATAATAATTCAAAAGGCCTCAAATACAATTGCAAGAATATAGATCACTGTGAAAACTGTCATTGAAGCCATTTCTTCCACCCCCCATACAGCTTTGCTTAATATTCAGACATAGCGCATACAGATATTAGGACATTTGTAATTTCTACCGTTGAATGCAGGAAATGTATTTTTCTTTTCTTTTGATAGAAAACTATAAGTCAAGTTACTTTATGGGTTTGAACACATGACTTCATTTTCAAATAGATTCATGGGGGGTGGAGATACCATTTCAATCCAAAGACCACTGGCTTGACAGGCAGTGTTATCTTGATTTCTTGAGAATCTGAATTAAACTTTCCAAGAAGTAAATTGTGCTGATATATTTATCACATCTCAATTTCCAGCAGCCTTCTCCCATGTATGTGGGTGCACTTATGCCTTTAATGATATCTCGATTACTAATAAATAAAAACAATCAGCAGCCTCAAAAAACTATAGATAAGTCCTCCTTTTGTAATAAAACATCTAGCGAACACTTATTTGGAACATCACAACTAACTTTACACTATTCTTCTTGAAATTGATACTTTCTTATGCATTCACATTGATAAAAACTTTGAATTGCAAACTTTTAGTTCTCTAGTTACCGATCTCTGAGGATCTTATAAACACAGTCATCTGGCAAACTGATACACCTTCCGTAAAAGAATTTCACTTATTTAAGAACTTACTATGTCAATTTCATTATTCTTTTATGCTAAACTACTGTATATGTTCTGTTCATAGCATCCATGGGGGACAAATGTCCTGCATTTTGACCATTACCTTACATGCATTTCCAGCTGTGGAGAAACCATGGCCATAACATGTTTTGATTCAACATTGGTTCAGACTCAATCTCTTACATGTTCTCTGATTTGCTTCGGGGAAAACCCAGTGCAAGGACACACATCAAACTTAGAGATCTTCTTGTATAAAGAAATTGGAACACCATAAAAGAAGATAAGGGTAACTCAAGGAAAGATGTAAACCCCAATAAATTTTCTTCCATAGCTCACACTTGGTTAAAGGATCATGTTGTGATTTTTTAAATAATATAGCATCTTTAAGTTTTAGCCACTAAGATGGAGCCCTCCAACTTACAGAGGAATTAGTGATACCTTGGGTTCTTATATATACTCTACTAGTTTGGAATATCTAAAAGACATGCTCTAGACAATAAATATTTCTTAGGTTACTAAAACAATCATATTAATAAGCCGGGGAACCTAATAAGATATTCCGTTCAACAATTGACCTCATTATCATGGCCTTCTCGTTTCAAGAGCCTCAACAATGCATAAACTTTCACTGCACCTTATTTCTTTGGAAGCATGACTTTCTCAAATCACTTTTAGTTTCTATGTTTTGGAAAAAGTAATACTAGTGATTCAGTCAGGATAGAACAATTTTTTAAATAAAAAATACAACTCACAAATACTGATTTCAAAGAATTCCTAAAATCTCCTAATGGCTGCTTTTTTAGTTCACCTCATATCAACTCTCAATTTCATCCATAAGTACATAGCCAGGTAGCTTTAAATGTCCATGGCAAACAAATACAGCCATAAAAATATTGTTCATATTAACAAGAATATTTTCCAAAGACTACTGTTGTTTTGTTTTGTTTTGTTTTTTCTTAAGGTACTAAAATAGAGACTTTTTTTATTTGATTCTCAATGTATATTTTTCTCACAGTGCATATAATGTCTAACTAATACAAGAAATTTGTTAGTCATACAGTAACAGCTACTTTCTCTTCAACTCAAAACAACACGCGCAATCGCCATACGACATGAAAACACATTAAAAGTGTACTCCACAATTGTAATAAATCTGTACAACACAATGACAAAGAGAGCTCATACCTACATATACCAGCAAAGCCGAAAACATCATTCTCCAACCCCCAACAATCCTGCAACACAATCTCCCTAACCTCCCTACACACCAAAAGCAGCGCTCTCACGCCGTGCTGATCCCGTGGCCGCATTTGACACCGCTGCAAATGCAAGCCTTCCAGCGTCCGACACAACCCCAGATGCTCGTCTGGGCCAGGGCTCGAGTCGATGCTCCTGCACGACTGCAGTTTTAAAGTCTTCAAATTCCCACAATACGACAAAGCGGCCAACCACCCCGCATCCATCCTGTGATCTCTCAGGATAATTTCCTCGAGCATCTGGCAGCACTGCCCGATCGCCTTGATCCCGTCGTAGCTTCCCTCGCAACCGCACAGCTCAAGTCTCACCAACCGCGTACACCCTTGCGCCAATATCGTCAAACCGATATCCGATACCACCGAGCCGTAAAATCCATCCACCCAACCGACTAATTTCACAATCTGCAAGTTCCTACACCCCGAAATCCCTCTCAAGCTCAAATCCCCACAACAGTGGAGCTCCAATTCCTGCAGTATCTGACACTCCTTGGCCATCCACGACAACCCATCTTCGCTCGCTCCGATAGCCACCAATCTCCGGAGATTCGGGTACGACTCGGCCAGCGACTTGAGCCCCTGGTCAATAACCCGGGTCGGCAAGAAATCGGCCGCCCCGATAAACCCATTTCCGGAGAAGTTCGAATCGACGTGGACCGAAATGGCCTTGTGGGTCACGAGAATACCGGAGTTTCGGCGCGACCGGATGCAGGCGCGGACGATATCGACGTCCGAGACGTTGGCGAACCGGTGAAAAATCCGACCCGAGTCGAGAAACCCCCAGTCCAAGAGCTTGAGCGATTGCACCAAGCTACCGTGAAGGAGCAACCAGCGCTTGCAGACCAAAGAATTGTAATGGTATTGTGTGACGGGAAGCTTTGAGAAGATGTGCAACAGAAGAGTGTCGGAGAGGAGGGAGGTGGGATCGGGTGCAGGAGGGTCTACGGAGAGGGCGGTGAGGTCGGTGTTAGAGGACGAGCAGGAGGTTGTTGGGGAGGAAGGAGACGGCGACGTGGCGAGCGGGAATTGGTGGTGGGGTTGGTGGAGCTGCATCTGGTGAATAGCATGCTTGAAAGCTTCCTGGTCTTTGAAGAATATATCTGGGAGGCTCAAAGTTCTTGCTCTGGCCACCCTCTTTGATTGCTTTGGATTTGGGCTTGGGTGATTGGGAGCTTTAGGGTTTGTCTCTGCTGAATCTGACATTTCCTCTTTAATTTATTTATTATTGAGGTTGTTTTATTAGAATTCCCTTCACCACCAAAGGAAAGGGTTTGTGTTTGAAATTCCAATAAACCAAACCAAACCAAACCAAAGCTTGAACTACTCTCTGCTGTTTTTGTCTTTTGTCTCTCTGGATTTCTGAACAGAAACAATAATGGGATTATTAATTATAAATCTATCTAGTTTGATATAATTGACATTTTTAAGCAAATGAGTGAGGCTAAGGATAGAATACCTTTTATAACAATCTTTAACAGTTCACTTTAATATTTATCACCTCAACCATTAAAATAGGATAATAATTTTTGAGTGTTTATTTTATGATCGGATTTTAAAGTTTGTGTATCTAATCGTATCACATTATTTAAAATTTTTAAAAAACGTGTTAATATTGACTTCATATACGCAGCCAGATGCATCAACTTTAAATCTTTACTATAAATGAAATAGAGAGAATCTTATTCTACTAAAATGTAGACAATTAGGTAGTAGTTTAAATCCAATGACACTCGCTACAATTACAAACCGACACAATAATTAACATGACACTGATTATTATGTTAGCAACTAAAGTGTCTACAGTCCATATGACACTCATTCCAGTAAAATATAGAGTATTATGTGAGTTTGTAAGATAACTGTAGTCAAATTTGCCCATTTGTTAAAATTTTGGTTTTCTATTTTTTGTTTTCTTATCTTAGAAGAAAAACATTAATAAATAATCTAAACATAAATTACTTCTAAAAACACACCCAAATAATTTTTTTTTTCATATAAAAAAAATAAAAAAGGACCCCAAAACAAATTAACAAAGATAATTGAATAATTCTAGAAGTCATTCTTAAAGCGAAGACAAGATAACAGTTACTGCAAACATTTTCTTAAGGAATAGTTTTGGTATCTCAATTTTTTTTCTTTCTTCTAATTTTTTTTAATGCTCAGAGAAAAGAGAGATTCTTTCTTTTATTGAAAATGATTAGCAACTCAAAGAAAAAAGAAAAATGATTAGCAAATAAGGGGAGGATTGTAATCCTTTAGAGGTTCTTAAAAAAATTTGTCTCACGTGAGTCAGGCGGTGACACAATCTGCTGTGGAAAGTACGCCTTGGGCTGGGCTCAGAATGTCCAACTTTTTGCAGACGGATAAGGTTTTTTCAGTGGGATTGCTTCTTTTTCTTTTTTTCCTTTTTTCCTTTTCATTATCATTTTTTTTTAAGGGTTAAATACTTCATTAGTCCTTAAGGTTTAAAAACTTTATTTTTTTCTCCTTAGGGTTTGAAAAGTAACCAAATTAGTCATTGTAGTTTTAAAAAATAACCAAATTAATCATTCCGTCAGTTGACTGTTAGTTGACTTAACGGATTAACATGTGGATCAATTAGAAGTTGACACGTGATTACTTAATTAAATTTTTATTTTTAAAAAAAAAAAAGAAAAAAAAGGGAAAAAAAACTTTGGGTGGCTACCCACTTGGGTCGGCCACCCCATGGAGCCAAGGGGGTGGCCGAAAGAGCCCAAGTCTCCATCAAGTCCTGAAAGAAGGCTTAGCTTCCTCTAGTCGATTGAGTTGCTTCTTTTTCATTTGTATGTAATCTGAGAGTATGATGGATCTTGTTTTTGTCGTTTATGTTGGGAAAAATTGATGATTTTGAAAGATCTTGTGTATTTTCACTGAAATTAATGGATGAAACCACTTATTTCATTACATGGATTTAGTGATTAATAGCATGAAGTAGATATTTCTTCATAGGTTATATGATTGAATGAAATTTTAAGGGGCGTAGATGGATAGCCGGATATTTTTAGGTATTTTCAGCAATTGAAGGTTGGGGAAGATGATAATGGCCGGAATGCGTGAAATAGGTGGCCATAGCTTTTTTCTTTTTTATTATTTTGAAAAAATATTTTCTGTATTTTTTTTTAAATAAAGAATTTAATTAGATGGTCACGTGTCAACTTCTAATTGGTCCACATGTCAGTCCGTTAAGTCAACCGACAGAATGAATAATTTGGTCACTTTTCAAAATCACAAGAACTAATTTGGTCACTTTCCAAACTCTAGGGAGAAAAAAATAAAGTTTCCAAACCCTAGAGACTAATAGGATATTTAACCTTTTTTTAATTATGAAAACTTGATTTGGCCTTTAAATTTTCACGCAATTTTATAAACTTCTTTCAAACTTTAAAATTTTTCACTTTAAACACTTAAATTTTTAAGGAAAATGTTAGGGGTTCTTCCTATAGTGTTCTCTTGGGGTTTTCTCAGACTTACGTAAAACATGATTTAAGAAAAAATAAAATTGTAATAGCCTCCACCATCGATGTTTTTAGGCATTAACACCAAATTTGAGGCATTAGCACTAAATGTATGATGATCAAATCCATTTTAGGTGACACCATCTCTAAAGGGTTAACCTTCTACCCTTAGGTTTTAGTTTTGAATTCAAAAATAAGTTTTAAAGCATTAGAACCTAAATATTAACTCATAAAAATTAATCTGTTGGCAAAAAAAGGGTACTACAATTTTATTTTTTCTTAAATCATGTTCTACGTAAGCCTGAGAGAACGCCAGGAGAACATTACAGGGGGAACCCCTAGCAAAATCCAATTTTTAATTGCTCTTAATATTTTTTGTCAAATTTTAAACATTACATGACGTTTATATTTCTGACTTTTGTATAAAATTTCAATTTTTAAAACATTTTTTATTTGGTTTTTTATTTTTTTTTAACTACTAAAATTAACAAAATGATTCTAATTGAGAGCAATTTAAAATTAAAGGGTTCAAAGTGAGAGATTTTAAAGTTTAAAAATTTATAAAATTGCGTAAAAGTTAAACGGCAACATGAAGTTTTTCATTTTTATTTTTTTAAAAAAAGAAATAAAAAATTATGTCCTTATCTTCTTATATTTAACGATTTCTTGTTTGTTTTTGGCAAATTCAAAGCTCCGCCGTTATCTATTTTGTTGTGGGTGTGTGTTATCATCTCGTCATGACAAAAGACTTTTGGTGTGAATAATAGGATTCAGTCGGTCACGGATTTCCTTATTTTATTTAATTTTTTTTCAGATATTTTTCGGTGGGCTTTTTTTTTTTTTTTGACATGTCCACACAAGAGTGGGGAAGAGAATTTAAACTAGTGACTTCCGCTTTATTAGGCGTGATCCCAACCAATTGAGCTACTTCTAAGAGATTGATTTTACAGAGTTATCTTCTTATTAGCATATACATATATGGCATCATCAAGTCGAATCTTGTGTTGCCTCCAAGAAGTAATTTAATTGGTTAGTATTACATTTAATGAAGCGGAAGTTACTAGTTTGGATCTTTCTCTCTTTCTTGGACAAATATCATCTCCAGTTCAAAATGGAATGGAGGTGATCCAGTTGGTGGCTAGGATATCTTTAGAGAGATCCTAAGGCCATCAACTAGACACATGTCCCATTAAAAATAATAATAATATATTTTTTTTATTTTATTTTAAAAAATAAATAAAAAATAATAATAAAATATTTATTATTAATATTAAAAAAGTAAGGGTAGCTAGCCACCCCTTGTCAGCCACATGGGGTAGCCGGCCACCACACATTGAGACATGGGGCCACCCCCATGGGCTAAATCAATTCTTCTTTTTAATTTTTTATTTGGCCTGCGGGGTGGTCGATCCACCCCCAAGAGCCATTGGGGGTGGCCGGACCACCCCCAAGGTCCATGGGGGTGGCTTCAGCCACCCCCAACCGGCCCATGAGGTGGCTTAGGCCACCCCAAAGGCCAAACGGTGGCCCTTAGGGGTGGTCTAACCACTCTCAAGGGCCAAATCAAACCAACAACAAAAATTATATTTTTCTTATTTTATTTTATTTTTATTTTTAAAAAGTAAATTATTATTTTTAAAGTGGGCCACGTGTCAGGTTGATGGCCTTAGGATCTCTAAGGAGAGATCCTAGCCATCAACTGGCTCCCCTCCAATCCATTTTGGATTGGAGATGAGCTGGATTCGCCTCTTGTACAAACATGTAAAAAAAAAAAAGAAGAAAGTTAAATATTGTGTTAGAAGATGAGCATTTAAGTATTGGTAGGATTCTTTTTTTAAAACTTTAGCAAGCCAAAGCTACGTTTGGTATATATATGTAATAACCTTTTGGAATGGAATAGTCGTTCTTTTATTTCGGGATAATTACAACTTCTTCTTTTTTTTTACGGGATAATTACAACTTCTATTGGGTGAGACGTCGATAAATCTAAATCTAACAAACAAACAAAAAAAAACGTCTACTAGGTTACTAGAGTCTTTTTCCATCCACTTGATCCTACCCTTGTTCATGATTCCTTTGAGAGGAATAACCTTAAACCTTCCATGCTCAATCTTTGGCCAAATTGTTTATTCATTTTAGTTATTAACCAAGAGATAGTAGAACCATCAAGGATGGTAGTTCAATAGCGCAAGAAAATCTCTAAAGTGGTTAAGCAAGTACTAGGGCGTTGGTTTGAATATTCATAATGAAGAATCTCCACATATGTCTAATTTATATTAGCCACCTTAGTATCCATTGATGCCCTGATGGGGCTGGGTCAAACTATAATTCAGTCAGACTTGAGAGATACTTTCCAAGAGTGTGACCACTTTGTTCCCTTCAGGATCACTCATTCCTAAGATACCAAAATGTTTATCTTTGAGTAATCTATTTACCCTCAAAATTTTAGATTAATCGGAGTTCGTTAAAAGGTTGAAAATGGAATGAGAAGACAAGTTGGTCATGCTACCAACTAAGCATATATAATTAAGAAAAATGCTGGGGTTCTTTCTCTAGTGTTTTCCCAGTCTTGCGTAGAACATGATTTAAGAAAAAATAAAATTGTAGTAGCCTCCACCACCGGTTTTTTTAGGCATTAGCACCAAATTTGAGGCATTAGAACTAAATTTAGGATACTTAAATCCATTTTGGGTGATACCATCCCTAAANTTTGAATATTCATAATGAAGAATCTCCACATATGTCTAATTTATATTAGCCACCTTAGTATCCATTGATGCCCTGATGGGGCTGGGTCAAACTATAATTCAGTCAGACTTGAGAGATACTTTCCAAGAGTGTGACCACTTTGTTCCCTTCAGGATCACTCATTCCTAAGATACCAAAATGTTTATCTTTGAGTAATCTATTTACCCTCAAAATTTTAGATTAATCGGAGTTCGTTAAAAGGTTGAAAATGGAATGAGAAGACAAGTTGGTCATGCTACCAACTAAGCATATATAATTAAGAAAAATGCTGGGGTTCTTTCTCTAGTGTTTTCCCAATCTTGCGTAGAACATGATTTAAGAAAAAATAAAATTGTAGTAGCCTCCACCACCGGTTTTTTTAGGATTAGCACCAAATTTGAGGCATTAGAACTAAATTTAGGATACTCAAATCCATTTTGGATGATACCATCCCTAAAGGATTAACCTTTCATCCTTAAATTTTAGTTTTGAATAAAAAAATAAGTTTTAAAGCATTATAACATAAATATTAACTCATAAAAATTAATCTGTTGGCAAAAAAATGTACTACAATTTTATTTTTTCTTAAATCATGTTCTACGTAAGACTGAGAGAACGTTAGGGGGAGAGCCCTTAGCAAACCCCTATAATTAATGCATTAAAATATGAATTGACCTTGGCATTAGTGGCGGAGCAACAAAGCTTTTTATTTTATTTTATTTTTGTTTTCCTACCCAAGTTCTACACGACACCCCAAAAAAAAGAAAAAAAAATATTCTCTTCTACTTAGGCAAGTTATTACTTGACACTCTCAACAAAATTTTAGTGACACACCCAATATGAATTGTCTAACTTTGTCACTACCTGAAATTACTCTTACTTGTTTCAACATTAAAACCATTTTGTATTAGCGTAGTAGCAGAGTCAATACCGATACATTTTCATTTAAATTCATGTCATTCCCTAGGATTTTTCAAGAAAGTTTGTGAAACACGTTTACATAATAAATTATGAAATAATTACATACTAATTTGTGGACTTAACTTCATTGTTTTGCAGATTATCAGGTTTGGTGGATTTTTGGGAGTGACATTTCATTAGGATGAAGATTTGAAATAATTTTTTTTTTTAAGAAATATTATGAATATTCATTATCTCAAAAGATCCGTCAAAAGATTATACAAGCAGGAGAGATTGCTCCCTCTGTACAATATCACCTACACTTGGTGGGACATTTCCCAACTAAATAGACATAGTGACATGGGTAATAGCCAATTTTGCAAGCATGTGCGATATTATTGGCATCCCTCATTACATGCATAAAGTTGGCGTTTTCCAAAACATGTAATTCTCTTTTGATTAGGAATGAATACTAACTAGGATAAAGTTTTCCTCCAAACTGGGTTGGAAGGATTTCCTTCAACCTAGTCTATAAAAGTGACACGTATCCATTGAACATGTGAGATGCACATGTTTTTTTAATATCAGGGACAAAGTTGGAATAAATTTTATTAAAAAATCATGTGCATCTCACATGTTATTAAAAAAAAGGACATGTGTCACTTTTATAGACTAGGTTGAAGGAAATTCCTCCAACCCAATTTGGAGGAAATCTTTGTCCTGCTAGTAATTATTATACTTAAGGATATTTGGAATTGTATTAAATCATTTTATTTCCGCATTTCACTACAATTTACTGTGATAGTTAATATTGGTGCGGTAACTCCAACTAGTTACAAGTTAATTACTATGCGTTGGGGTCCTTGGGGAGATAGACATCAAGGAAGTCAAATAATAGTAAATTAATATATACAATAAGACACTACTTCTAACCTAAAAGCCTAAGGCCTGGTTTGATTCACGGATTAGACCTTTGAATTGGACTAGCTAACACTAAGTATAGCTAATCTTTTGTTTGGTAATACTCTATTCCTAATAATAGTATATTTCCATGAGACTACTAATTTCATACACACAGGGTTACCTAAGCTACTCATTTTTTAGTGGCTTAGCTAATCCATTATTATGGGATTAAAATTAACGTGTAAAATTACCAAAAAAACCCCACCCTTCTCTCTCAGTTTTTTTTTTTTCCTCGTTCTCTCTCATTTTTTTGTTCTTCTCTCTAAATTTTTTATTTCTTCTCTCGGTTTTTTATTCGTTCTTTCTCAGGTTTTTTTTTTTAATTTTTAAATTCAGTTTTTTTGTTTAATTTTTAATTTTTATTTCTTTTGATTCTCTGCAACGTTTCTTTGATTATACTTCTCTGTCTCTTTTTTTTTTTTTGGTACCATTTATTTTTTTGATTCTGTTTCTTTGTCTCTCTTTCTCTGCACCTTTTTTTTTTTTTTTTAATTCTGTTTTTTTTTTAATTATGTCTATATCATTTATTTTTCTTGATTGAGTTTGATTGACATTATAACTCAAGATTGAGTTTGATTATGTTTTCTCCAACTATTTATACCAAACGAAATAATAGAATTAGCTAGTCTATTCCAGCATTACAACCAAACAAAGAAATATGAATAGCTAATCTATTTCACACTCTTCTATTCCTAGTGGTAGCTAATCATTTTCCAATGGACTAGACAATCCGCTAACCAAACGAGGCCTAAGGGTCCATTTAGGTATATTAATTACTTTTATTCTTTAAACTTTCTCAATGTGGGACACAAACTTACACAACAAATCTCCCCTTACTTCTGAGTCTCTTCCACATTGAACAAACTCTCCCACACATAAGAGTGTCACGTGTACTCCAAGAGAAACCACTCTTTTTACCAAGTTAAACCAAACGCGTCAAACCAAAACACTCATATCACCAACAGCGGAAGCTAACCATAAGCTATGATACCAATTGTTGGGAGATGAAGTGGTTATAAAGTTTTTACTAAGAATATATTAATATACATAGTTGAACACAACTCTAGCCTAAAAGCCTTAGTTAATAGGCTTGGTTCTACTTAGGCATATTAGCTACTCTTATTCTTTATACTTTTTCAATGTGGGACACAAACCTCACAAGTGCATGCACAACACTATGAATGTACTATAAGTAATACTCCGAGTTGATTATTTTAATTAATAAATTTTGAGGTTATTACATTAGGTTCACTACATACCTTTGTTTCTTGTGTGATCTATTCATTAAGTCATGGGCTTACGATTTCATTCTTTTCCATTTATCCACCCTAAATCACTTGAGGACTTATTATGGAGTCCCATAGACCACTTATGGTAATTAGTGCATTCGGGTGAAGTTATTGGCTTAATGATTTAAGATGGTTTCGTGTATAAAGATATGACATAAATCTACTTTGTGGCAGTGGTAAATGTTAGGGAAAAGTACACACATCTTCCCTCAAATTACCACATCTTCGCCAATGTCCCTGTTAAACTACTAAAAAAATGTCAAAATATCCTCCAAGACCCAAAAAAAAAATAAAAAAAAGACCAAAAAAGAAGAAAACCACCCCTTAGGGGCAACCCCCAAATAGCGGTTGGGGGTAGCTCGGCTGCTCCCTATAAGTTTCAAGGGTAGTCCGACCACCATCCCTGGGTCTTTTGTTTTTCTTCTTGATTACTTTTTTAAAAAAAAAAAAAAAAATTAACCTTTTTTTATAAAGATTTTTTAATTTTATTTTTTTAATGGTATTTTTGTCATTAGGAGGGACATTGACATTTTTCGGTAATTTAGGGAAGACATTGACACAATTGGTAGTTATATGTAAGGGAAAAATATAAAAAAGCCCCCTAAACTACCG
The DNA here is from genome assembly GCA_006937295.1 of Carpinus fangiana. Lineage (NCBI taxonomy): Eukaryota > Viridiplantae > Streptophyta > Magnoliopsida > Fagales > Betulaceae > Carpinus > Carpinus fangiana. Next base: position 32,036,520 of record CM017324.1, read on the forward strand.
GCAGTTTATAATTTAGCCCCCTAATGTTCAAAAAGTGATAAAGTAGCCCCCTAAACTACCAAAATGTAACAAAAAAGCCACTTATTTTTTTATATTCCTATAATACCCCTATTCTTTAAACAAATAAAATAATAAAATAATTGTAAAAAACCCAACAAAAAAAATAATGGTTGAATATTTATTTATTCCAATTTTTATTTTTTTTTTTTTTGTATTTATTAGCCCTTTTTTTTTGTATTTTTTAAAAATTGTTTAGTTTTTTTTTACAATTATTTTATTATTTTATTTGTTTAAAGAATAGGGGTATTATAGGAATATAAAAAATAAGTGGCCTTTTTGTTACATTTTGGTAGTTTAGGGGGCTATTTTATCACTTTTTGAACATTGGGGGACTAAATTGTAAACCACTGGTAGTTTGGGGGGCTTTTTTATATTTTTCTAATTTTTCCTAAATATTATGTAATGATTACAATTTATGTGATGGTTACTTAGTGGGTGCTATGGTTGTAATGATTAATATTGATAGTTACAAATAAAAAAAAAAAATTGCTGCATTAATCTTGATTATGGTTTTAGCCGTGACACTTCGAGTTAATTACTAGCTTATTAATTTAGGGGCGTTACAAGGTTAGAGTCATTGATAAGTGGACTCAATATAGTTTTCTATATATAGCCTAGGTTCTCATTCCTCTCCACACACACAAAACCTATATTCTCATTAGTGGAAGAATTTGGGTTGTCCTATTGAAAGGAGTAAGGAGGCCAGGGGAAGACTCACTTGGTGCTATTATTTTACAATATAATGGATTCAAAAATACCAAAGAGATGCCTCGTAATTATTTGTTTGTATTCTAATTTTCTAGCATGTTTTTTATTATTCTAACAATATAATCAGATTTATGGACATTTACTTTAGCAATAATCCACCAAGGTTCAAGTTCCACCTTATCAAATGCTTTTGCATTTCTCGCTTTCCGGATTTACCAAGAGAATTGAAAGCCAAATGAACCGCCATATCAATTTCCATTTTTTGGAATCTCACCTCCGGTTAGGGTTTGTGGTTAAATCAGACCGTCAGAGTGTAAAATGACCCTTATATTCCTATAAGCTTTGTAAAATTATAAAGTACCCTTAAATTACAAATTTTTTTTTTAATTTTTTTTTAAATGAGAGTATTTTGAGAATTTCTTACCCCTCAGAATGGTGAAATTGCAAAATTTTGAAAGTTTAATAACTAAATTGAGAGTTTTTAAAGTTTGAGAAGGAGAGAGATTGCAAAAGTGAAGAAAATTTAGTTAGGGAGTTGAGTGAAGTTTTCCCTAATGGCATAGATTTATCCCTATTAATTTACCATCTTCATTGTAATGTCTCCTCGAATTTTCAATTTGGTTAATATACCTCACCGATCTACCATTACGGGGAACATGATAATTGGATAATATCCAGTTAGTTATAGTGGAGAGGTATTTTTATATTTTTTTATTCTTTTAGTATACTAAAATACATCTCCACTATAATTAATGGGATATTATCCCGTTCATTTGAACTGTAGAGGATCCTAATTCCCATTATGGTTACAATAAGCCATTTTTGCCTCTTAAAAAAATAAAAATACCCTTAAAATCTCTTGAAAAGAAAAATACTCATAAAAAGACAAAAAGAAAAGAAAAGAAAAGAAAAAAAAAGACAAAGCTAATCCACAACCTTCCCTTGAATTTTTTATTTTGTTTGTCTTTTTTTTTTTATTTATAATTTTTTAATGGGCATTTATGTATTTTTAAGTGCAAAAGATGAACATCGCAACCTCAATCAAATTGAAGAAATCAAAGAGGGATAAATGTAAATTGGACACAAGCGATCCGTAGCTGATTTTCATTGGCTCACTGCAAATCAAATGGAGGCGACTGCAAAATCTAGGACGAGTGGACAACAAAATACTAAGGCCCAGAAAATTCAATGTACCTGGCTTTTGAAGCCCTTGTTGACAGACAGACTCAAAAGGCCCTGACGTGGGTTGGACCAGCCTGGCTTTCGCTTGTCCTTTGTTAAATCACGGCAATTTACTTCCGCCGACCATTGTCAGGGATACAATCTTCTAGATAATATATATATTTTTTAACATGTACATACAAAATAAGAAGGAAGAAAGATTCAAATTTGTGATCTTCATTTTATTAGATGTGGTCTACAATAGATTGAGTTACTCCTTGAGGACGAATTGGATAATATTTTGTTAGTTATAAGAAAATGATATTTTTTGTCTTTTTATTTTTTAAGTTGACAAAAATATTCATTTACTATAATTAACTGAGTTCAAATAAAATGAAAAAGACCCTAATTTCCTTTGCCAACATGTGTATATTTACCCTCAATATTTTTTACTCCCCCGCCATAAAACACATATTAGGTGGAATTCAATACACACAATTCGTATTTATGTGTTGGGTGCGGAATGTGTTGAGATACATATAATTTAACGGTAATCATAATTCGCTCATTTTGTGTTTGGTTCGTGCTCCATTTGTGGGTCATATAAAAAAAAATTATTATTATCTCTAAATGTTACATGTCGAATTCGAGTCATGTCAAAATACAAGTATAAGAAGATTATATTTGTAAGTCTTAATATAATCTTATTTAATTAAATAAATTAGACTTTTTAACCCTAATAGACTAATTTTANCCCCCCCCCCCCCTCCCTTTTTTTTTTTTTTTTTTTAATATTTTATTTTCTCTTTCCAGGATTAAATAATTACTGTTGTTATAAATTGACCCATGGGAAACCGAAACGTATTGACAAGTAGTTGAAACTTGAAACGCCTTTAAAATGACAACTTTTGTCTAAACCCTCATGGCGACATCTTAACTAACAATTAGAAGGTCAAGTCATTTGGACAACTCAACTGTAAATGGGGGCTGCTTGAGTCGGCAGCTCGATCGATCTGCATGTGTTTTCAGACCAACTTGGTCCACAGGATATACATGAGAAGTGAGGAGGAGTAAAACTTGGATATACGAGGATTACCTATTTATTGGGTTTTTAATTTTTGACAGTTTAAGAGAGCGGTCGCAAAAGTATTATGTTCTGAGTAATTCAGATGCAGGATTTAAACAGTCTAGTAATAAAGAATTCTAGTTTAACAGAAGTTCAGACAGTTTAAAATATGATGTCGATGTTCTCCCTTTGTTAATTTGTTTTGAGAGATATTTTTTGTTTTTGATTTGAAAAAATATTTTAACATGATATAAAAGTAGAAATTGACTTTGTGGTTTTAAGAGTGTTTTGTGTTTACATCGTTAATAATTGTATTATAGATTATAATAGAATTTTGTCTGCTTCCTCTTCTTTTATGGTAGCAGTACTCGGTATATTCTCTGTACGCTCCTCCGATCTTCATTTATGACGGATGCTTTAGATCTAGCTTGTAGATCTAAAACTAGATTCAGATGTAGTCTCTTTAACCTTAGATCTGGTCATCTTCTTCGGCCATGGTATGTTTTCTGAATGAATGTATACGATGTCGTGCTCCTCCGCTACTACATGTGGGGATTTTGTTTGTTTGTTTGTTTTTTTTTTTTTTGTCTTGGCCTTCGGGTTAAGGATGGAATAGATTTGTGGGGGGGCTTAACTCTTATGGCCTGATTTTTAGTTTTTAGTTGTTTTTATTTTTGTTTTTACATTTTGGCTATTCATATCTTAGATCTAGTCTGCACGAAACAGATTTATTCCTTAAATATAATTGTATATGGGTTAGCGGAAGCTTGAAGTCATTTTTATGACTTTGTAACCTTCATACCTTTTGGCTATGATTTTTTAGAACTACATGTTTAGTGATGTAAGAGTTTTATGCTCGTAAAATTTTATCGATGAAAGTTTCATATTTAAAAATAAAATAAAAAAATTTGTCTTCTTTTACTGTTTTATGAAATTTAATTTGGTCAATTTCTCCTTTCTTTGACTTGCCAAATTAAATGCATGTCCTCTTTAGTAGGATCTAGATCCTTTATGGTCCATTTTGGATCGGAGGGTATCTAATTAATGGTTAAGATTTCTTTAAAAAATTCTTAGGACCATAAATGCGCCATATGTCTTCATAATAATAATAATAAAAATTTTAAATAAAATTTTAAAAATAATTAAAAAAACAAAAAAATAGCAATACCCATTCTTGCCATAGGGGTGGCCGGACCACCCCATTTTTTTTTACCTTAGAGGGAGGCTAGCCACCCCATTTTTACCCATCGGGGTGGGCGACCACCCTGATGGTCAAATAAAAATAAAAATTTATAAAAAGCGATGGCCTTTGGGGGTGGCTAAACCAAAGGCACAAACCATATATATATTTATTCATTTATTTATTTTCATTTGGGTTTGCCTTTGGGGTGGCCGAACCAGCATCAACCCCAAAGGCCACGGGGTGGCTACGGCCACCCCTGACTAGCCATTGGGGGCTGAAGTGCTGAACCACTTCTATGGCCTATAGGGGTACTTCGGCCACCTCTAAAGGCCATTGCTAGAAATTTATTATTATTTTTATTTGGCCCTTGAAGGTGGCTGAACCACTTCCATGGCCTATAGGGGTACTTCGGCCACCTCTAAAGGCCATTGCTAGAAATTTATTATTATTTTTATTTGGCCCTTGGAGGTGGTCGAACCACCCACAAGGGCCACCGAGATGGCCGGTCACCTTGATGGGTAGTAATGGGGTGGCCTACCATCCCTAGGGCAAAAATGGGATGATCTGGCCACTCCTATGGCAAGAATAAGGATGACTATTTTTTTTTTTTTTAATTATTTTTAAAACTTTAAGTAATATTATATTATTAGTTTTATTAAGAAGATACATAACACATTTGTGAAGAAATCTTAGCTATTTAATATCCTTCCATCTAAAATGGACCGAAGATGATCATTTTCCCTTTTATAACTCTTTCACCGATTTAAGATAATTGTAGGACATGGTTATGATAACTTTTTCAAAATATATTTCGCATTTTTTCAATGAAATTTTTGAAAAAAGCAAAATGGAAAGATATTTGTTGTTTCGGAAAATAAAAGCAGACATACAGTAGACATAACAACTTTAAATATACTTTTTTCTTTGTATAGCGAAATAAATATTTATTTACTTCTTTATCTGTCAAGAAAAAATTTAACACAAAAAAAAAGAAAAAAGGGTAATCATTCTAGGAGGGAAGAATCCTCCCCAACGATTTTCTTCTTCAGAAAAAACAGTGAAGAGTTTGTCTTATTTCTAAATTTGTTTTTTTACAGCAATATGGGGTGAAGTTTTTTATGCTATGTGGGGTTTTGACTTTTGATTACCTTTAGTCGGTTTTTAATGTTTTATTTACGCGAAATCCTCATAATAGAGGTCTTAGATCTCTAATTTGTCTTTCATTTTTCTTCCCAATATTTTTTTAGAGCAAATAACTGACAGATGGCACAAGAATTATCATGCATGTAGAAAAAATGCGCTTCGTAGTTGAGAAAAAAGAAAAAATAAAAGAGAAAATAATTGTCTAGTTTGAAAAGTTTTGATGGATCAGACAATATACATGAACATGATTTGCCGGAATATATGCAGTGGATCTGAAGACTAATTAGGACAGTGACTTTCAAATACTTAAAAGATGAACTTGTTCTTCATATATAATTAGATATGTTTGGGTCTAATTTCATCATCTTTTCTAGGCTTGTATGACCCGTGACGTGAGATGAAATTACTCGTTAGATTTATGATATTATTCTATTAGATCAACATGATATATTTTTATGAAATGAACGAAAAAAAAAGACTTGTTATAAAAAATAAAAAAGTAAAAAAAGATTAACATACCATCCAAATACAAAAATACTCTTTTAAAAGAAAAAAAGAAGGTAGTTTTACCTTTATATTATATGAGAATAGATTTTCAAACTAAAAATAAGTTTTACCTTATGAGAGCTGCTGTCATATGGTCATGGCATAAAGGTTTGGAGTTTTGCCCATCACTCACAAGTTGACACCTCAGTATTTTAAGAAAAATGTACAAATTTAAAATGAGAACAAAATACCTAATTAAGCAACCAAATAAATGACCAACTGCCCAGACGTCGCCACCCACCACCCACTTCCGACGAAAAAAAGAAAAAAAAAAAAGATAGATCCGGTCACTGGGGGTGGCCGCAATCCACCCCAATGGCTAGGGGGAGAGATCCGGCCACCCTCAGTGGCCATTTATGTTTTTCTCTCTCAGCCTCCTCTCTCTGCCACCTCTCTCAGCCACCTCTTTCACCCTCCTCTCTCTGTCGTGACCCACGGCTGGGTCTGGCCATGACCCAGCCGTGGGTCACCATCTCCAGCGACTTTGGGTCACTATCTCCGGCGACTTTTTTACCAAATCCAGCCTAAAAACTCATTTATAATGTCTTAAAAATCGATTTTAATGTCACAATACTCGTTTCTAATGCCTTAAAACTAAAACTTAGAGGAGAATGTTAACCATTTTTGAAATTTTATCATCCTAAAAACCAAACCCACCGGAAGGAAAAACCAAAGAAAAACGCCGGCGAGACCCAGCCATGGGTTTCGGTGGCCGGCTAGATCCAGGCCGACCGTGGGTCTACTCTGTATCGTGGGTCTCAGCTTTCTTCCTTCTCCTTCTTTCTCTTCTTTCTCTTTTCTTTCTTCTTTAGTTGAAAATCAACTGTCGCAAGATGTAGGGTTTTTTTCTTTTGCATTTTTTTTCCTTTATGTGAGGTGTCAGTTTGTGACTGATGGGTAAAAAACCCCCCTTTTTACTACAATCGAACTAAAGTTATTCTCTTACCTTTATATTGTATGAGAATAGATTTTCAAACTAAATATAAAAAGGAAAATGCTAGGGGTTCTCTCTCTAGTGTTCTTCTAGCGTTTTCCCAGTTCTACGTAGAACATGATTTAAGAAATAATAAAATTGTAGTAGTCCTACAACCGGTTTTTTTTAGGCATTAGTACCAAATTTGAGGCATTAACACCAAATTTGAGGCATTAGCACTAAATTTAGAATGATCAAATCCATTTTGAGTGATACTATCCCTAAAGGGTTAACCTTCTACCTCTAGGTTTTAGTTTTGAATCAAAAAACAAGTTTTAAAGTATTAGAACATAAATATTAACTCATAAAAATAAATCTGTTGGCAAAAAAATTTGTGGTGGGGACTACTACAATTTTATTTTTTCTTAAATCATGTTTTACGTAGAACTGAAAAAACCCTTAGAAAATATTAATGAGAAAATTCCTAGTAAACCCGATATAAAAATACTTAAAATAATAAATAAATTAGCAATTTAAACACGTTTTGAGCTACTCTATCGCCTGATTCCACGAGGAGAACCTACGCCTCGATAAAAGATGGGGCTGACAATTGACAAGTGAACCAGTTTGAGAAGAAAGTTTATTTTTTATTTTTTAAATTTCCTAGAAAGAAAAAACGCACTTCACTCCTTTGGGCAATTTGCAAAGATACTTCACAGTCCACAACCTTTTTGTTTACTATTTTTTATTACTTATTTTTCATAAATCTATATGTTTTTATGGAAAAAGGCATAAAGCATAAGCTGAGACTGTAGTCAAAGTCTTGCTGCAGATAGCCAGAGCTCTCTCTCTCTCTCCCTCTCCCTCTCTCCATAAATAATATGACACTTTTTCTGTATTCTGTACCTGTGGACTAGAATCTCTCTCTCTCTCTCTTTCCCTCTCTCTCTCTCTCCCTCAAACACATGAAATCTGATTCAAGGCCAAAACATAAGCGAAAGAGAGAAATACCCTTTTCTCCTCCCTCCCCAGAACACCCGTTGCCTCCGGCAACTCCTCCTTACAAAATGAGCCAGCGTGTTCCCAGCTGGGATTTCGACGACAATCCCAACACTGCCAGGCTTTCCCTTCGTTCTCACTCCAATTCCACAGCCCCTGACGTCCCCATGTACTCCCTCTCTCTCTCTCTCTCTCTCTCTCTCTCTCCATATATATATATATGTATGTATGCACATATTGTCGTTCGGCAAAATATGGCGGCGGGAGGTAATTCTGAATCATTTCTTTTGTATGACAACACAGGCCGGACTATGAAGTTGCGGAGCTGACGTGGGAGAACGGCCAGCTAGCTATGCACGGCTTAGGACCGCCACGTGTGCCGGTAAAGTCCACCACGTGCAACACCTCTGCATCCAAGTACAGTACTTGGGAGAAGCCGCGCGCCAGCGGAACTTTGGAATCCATTGTGAACCAAGCCACTAGATTGCCGTCTCTCAACCGGAAGCCGTTCGACGGAGCCGGCGCCGAAGACTTGGTTCCGTGGTTCGACAACCACCACCGGGCCGTGGCGGATGCAGCCGCTGCCGCCTCTAATACTATGACTATGGACGCGCTCGTGCCCTGTTCCAACAGGACCTCCGACGTTGACCAGGGGCAGGGGCAGGGGCAGGTGCAGGTGCAGGTCATGGACGGGCTCGGCACGTGCGTGGTCGGGTGCTCTACACGTGTCGGGTCCTGCAGCGGAGCTGCTGATGGTGGTGGTGGGGGGACGAAGGAGAAAGACGTGGACGTGGTCTTCGCGGGGAGACGCGCGGCGGAGGCGCGTGTTCCTGCGGAGTGGAGCAGCAGAGACCAGAGCGCCACTGGGAGCGCCACGTGCGGAATGGATAGTCAGCATGTAACGCTTGACACTTGTGATATGGACCTCGGTATTGGGATTACTTCCACCTCGCTTGGGTCCCCGGAACACACCAGCTCCGCCGGAAAGCCCTGCACAAAGGCCACCACCACCACCACCGATGACCATGACTCCGTTTGCCATAGCCCACCTCAGGTAAGAGCATCAAGCTTGTGCTACTAATGATTTTACTCTTGTTTGAACCGACTTAATTATTTAAAAACTTATTAAATAATTAACATAGCTTGTTTATAATTATCTTATCTAAAATACTTAAATCTATGAAGAAGTATATGAGATTTCATGACTTATATTGTTTTTTGTAATTACTTTTAATTGCCTTGGACTCTTTTTATGGTTTATTATTTATTTATTTGACTGATTATTTGTTTTTGTTCTTTTATGGTCCATGGTGTACAATTTGTGCAGAGGGAGGCAGGCGATGAGGACAAAAAGAAGGGCAATGGAAAATCCTCTGTTTCTACCAAAAGGAGTCGGGCTGCTGCCATTCATAACCAATCTGAACGTGTATGCTCTGTTCTGCTCTCTCTCTCTCTCTGACATTAATTTTGCTTTGAATTTGTTTTGTTCTAAAGTTTGACGTGATTTTTAAAATTACCATTAAATTTGGGATAGATCTGGTAATTTTTCTATATACCAGATTTGAAGGAATTTTCTTCTAACTCAGTCTCTACTGTCACTTACCATGTGAGAATTTAAGGGATGGGATAGATGTCACTTTTATTAGAGACGGGATTCTCCAAGAAACAGGGGAGGAATGATTTTTAATCTATTTTTGTTTCAGAAAAGGAGAGATAAAATAAATCAAAGAATGAAGACACTGCAGAAGCTGGTCCCCAATTCGAGTAAGGTATGCAGTTCCATATTTGGCCATTTCTGTCTCAACTCTCGTGTTTTCTTTTTCTTTACTAGTGCTTTCACAATTATTTGTTTTGGCCCTTTATTTTTTTTTTTCAGGCCTACTTTTGACTGAGCAATCGTAATGTTTCTATTTTTGTTTTTAGTTTTTAGCTTTTAGTTTTTTTTTTTTTAAATTTATTTTTATTTTTATTACAATCTTTGTTTAGGGTTTAAATTGTGAGACAAAAATTTCAAACTACTAGAAATTTGCTCCTCCATGTTACCATCTCCATTTAATATGCAGTCGGCGGATGATCACAGGGCCCCTGGATAATTATGAGGAATGATTTTTTTCATGGGATGGCATCCGTAACATGATGGATCTTGTTCTAGAAATTTCATTTATGGACAGTTGGCTCGTTTGGTAATGCTTTTTAATGGTTTTTTTTTTAATTTATTTTCTGCTCTTTAGTTGTGACGTGACGTAAAGGTAAAAATTGTTTTTGAGTTTTTTGTGTGTTGAATTGTTTGTTAGTATGTTTTTTTTTTCTTAGGCTAAAAAGCAAAAAGCTTGTTGTAAAGAGTGTTGCCAAACGAGTTTTTTTTTTGTTTTTTGGTTGTGACATGATGTAAAGGTAAAAGTTTTTAAGTGTTTTGTGTGTTGAGTTGTTTGTTAATGTGTTCCTTTCTTTGGCTAAAAAGTAAAAAGTTGTTTTAAATAGTATTGCCAAACGAGCCAATGATTTTTCTTACCATGTTAGGTAGATTTTCTTTAAGGTTTTGTTTCGTCTATTAGAGGCTACTTACCTTTTGTTGGTAAGTGCCATGTAAACTACCACGTCAGTTTGTAAGAAACTTATAGTAAAAGCTTTATTACCCCTAGTAGCACTCAAATTATATCGCTAAATTAACAATTGATAAAAAAAAAAATTTTAAAAAGAAAAGAAAAAAGAAAAACAGCTAGAGATGAGGTTAGTCTTCTAATTTTCACACTTTAGGATACTCTACTCATAACTTGAAAGATTTAAGATTAGATGGGTGACAGTGAATGCAATAGATGTGGTCCTAGCTTATTTTGCATACAAATGGCTGTGGGAATTGTGGGACTGAATCCGATGATCCTAGTCCACACATGCACCTAGTTGCATGCTATGGGGGACAATTTGACAGAAAGCTGTTAGGTGTGGAGACAACGACTTGCTCCCAAACAAATCCTTCAATTGGTAGGCCCTAATTATGTTTGTCTAAAATCACTCATTTCCACGTTATTAGTCTAAATTTCTAAAAACTTTTTGTGGGGAGAGAGAGAGAGAGAGAGATGGTATTGTCACTTTTTATGTGGTACACATCTTTAAAGTAACAAGGTCAAATATGTCGGGTGCTGAATCTTGCAGGCTCTCTCAAGCTAGCTTGGGGTTAATTAGACAGGTTTCTGCATATGGGGGTCAGGTTTCTTTTCCCTATCTCACCTATAGCTTATAAGAAGTCCTACTATATATGTACTTGTGGCTTCTGCCTAGAAAATTTAAGTACATAAAAGCATTGGAATTTGGAAAAACGATAATGCAGAGAGAGAAGTATGAGCTCGTTTGACAACACTTTTTAGGACAGTTTTAGCAAGAAAACAAAAGCACTAACAAACAATTGATCGAAACGTAAAACGCTCAAAATTACTTTTATCTTTATGTCGCATCACAACTATAAAGTAAAGAGCACCCTCTAAAAAGCTTACGAAACAAACGTTTGTCGTAGACACTAGTTTTTTTACAAGTTTGTTGATGCTATATAGCTAGATTTAGAGGATATATGTGCATTTACTCTGCATACTTTCTTGCATTGCAAAATTTAACATTAATTTCATTCCAAGCCATGAACTTTATGAGAGACACTACTAAATAGTTTTAGAGCACCCGCAATGATTGGTATTCATTCTTCGTACTTTCTTGATTTATTGCAGACTGATAAGGCGTCGATGCTTGACGAAGTAATTGAATATCTAAAGCAATTGCAAGCTCAAGTCAATATGATGAGCAGAATGAACATGCAACCAATGATGATGCCAATGGCCATGCAGCAACTTCCGATGTCCATGATGGCTCCACTAGGCATGGGGATGGGTATGGGCATCGGACTTGGTATGGGCATGGACATCAACACCATCAACCGCCCCAGCATCGCTGGCATCTCTCCTGTTCTTCACCCTACTGCCTTCATGCCTATTACCTCCTGGGATGGCTCCGGCGGTGACAGGTTACAAGCTGCCACCTCGGCGGCAGTAATGCCAGATCCCTTGTCCGCATTCCTTGCATGCCAATCACAGGTATGCATGTCAGTTACAGTTGACAATTTCGCTAGATACCATTCACTTGTTCATTAAATTATTGATTTTGGGGAGTTTTTTGTTTTTGTTTCCTTTTTTCTTTGGCTTTTCTTGCAATGATTAAAAAGCACCAAGTTGGTTTTATTGGAACTACAAGGACTGGGTCAATTGTTGCTTGCTCATTGCCATCAGGTCATTACATGAGTCAAATCATATTTAATCTTTGCATCAACAGCTGTGTTTTTACTATTTTAGATCATGACAAAACACAAGCAATTATATGTAGCTTATAGTTATTGACACAGTTTAAATAGTAATGGTAAAAGATACTGTACCTCTGATTTCTTTAAGTTAAACCCTTGGATTATCATGAGGAAGCTCCATCCCTTGGAAGCATGCAAGTACACAAACTTTTCTTTGTAAATTCTAACAGTTGCTAGTTCAGTTAGTTTGGTGCCATTACTTCTGCTTTCTGATGATCTGATAATATTTGTTAGATTTTTTTTTACAATTTGTCTGTATTTTAGAGATTTTGTTAGTACAAGAGCCGGATGATCTGTGAGATTGAAAATAAAGTGAGTAATACAAAGTTTATTGCAGCCGATGACCATGGATGCCTACAGCAGGATGGCTGCCATGTACCAGCAGCAGCAGCAGCATCAACCACCACCTTCTAATTCTAAGAGCTAAAGCTTTCTGGTATGCAGGCCTTGTTGCTTGCAATGCTTACCTAGGGAGAAAAATCAAAAGTTGGGTGCATGCAATTGATACAGTTTTGTGTTGCTGCAAGGGCATACATGGTGGTGTTTCTATATTTTGTGAGTACCGTTAGTGTATATTAGCTCCAACAGAGAAGGAAATAGCGTAAAATGGTGCCCTTTTTTGGGGGTAACCAATTAGTGAATATATAGTTGGCGCATTTAGTGTACAATATTCTCTTTTGCCTTTCAACTGATTTATCTGGGATCTCTGTGCCGCGTTTGTATTTTTGAATGAAAGATGTATCTTCATTTTTTTACTTCCCTTTTGCTCTTTCTTGGTGGTGCAATGACCGCTCAATTTCATCTGATCCATCACCGGCTAACACGGCAAGTGTCACGTTCCATAGAGAACTCGTAACAAAAGTTTTTGTATTACTCCTAACGATCGACACTCGAAAACCCAATGTTGTGCCACGTGACACTCATATGAACTGCAACATGAGTATGAAAACCTTAAACATTTGTCGAAAGCACCACTTCAAAGGATCTCATTATACTGAAGATTTGCAAGTTTTAGCATATTTTTAACTTTTACTATTTGCAATGAACGTACAAAATCCTCTTTTAATGCTTGAAATCATTCAAATATGGTCAATTACATGATCATCACTTCACCATGCACTCAAACGTATAATTTCTACCAATCAATATATCAACAGCTCTCTCCTGTCCCACAGATTTCTTATTAGATGCTTATAGAAGACATCTAACATGCAATGTTTGCCTAAAGATGAACATATAAATGATTGGATGCCGTTTTCTGTCAACTGTATTAAAGGTTCGGCACATATATCTGCCATGAGGGTTCCACATACGTTGCCGCCATAATAGATGAATTGACTTTAGCCCTCTACACAACTACATGACAAAAGCCAATACTTTAGCCTTTCTAGTAAAAATGGAGTGCAGATAAGGTAGGCTCATTGCATTATGAATGAATTGTCTTGGTTCCATTATCCATTTGATTGCTGAGAAAAAATGGGAGGAGATTACCAAGAAAAGTCACTTCAAACACGTAACGCCAATTAATGTAAAATAAATATAAAAAATATCAATATTTTGAAAAAAATAATAAATAGGTTTAAAATTTCGACACGTAGAATAAAGTGGGTATGAATTTACGACTTTGTAACGAAAGGAAGAATCATACATAATCGGACAAAAATCATGGAATTACAATTATTACAAATATTTTACGCAGGGGAATATTTCTTGTAGAACGTACGTTGTCAAATAAGAGCTTAATTCTTTTTCTTGTTGGTCAAACGTGAAATGGATTACGATTCTATTTTATACTACATAATTGATAGGAGAATCTGAAGAAGTAGTACGATCGGTAGAATATATATATGAGCTTGATTTTATTATTATTATTATTTATTTTTTTATTTTTTTTGTAAATCATGTAGTCAAATCTAATATGGATTGTAATCTATGAATGACGAACAATTGATATGACAGCCAGTAAAACTTTCCAGGAGATGTAAACAAACAGGAATACAGTTTTTGGATAAGAAAATTGAGATTCAAAGTATCATACATTTATGTTCAAACCCCTGTTGGAGGGCATGTCAGAAAAACACGTTCCTGACGTCAGAGTCTGATTTGATGGGGCATGCTGAATTTTTTCTTGCGGTAAGGATTAGGGTCTCTTTGCCGAAGGAATGGACCGAACAGGACCAAACATCTCACACCATTTAATATTTATCTCAAAATAAATTCAAATATTTTTATTTTTATATCATAATAATTATTATTTTTTATTATTCAAATAAAAAAATTACTACAATTTTTTTCATACAAAATATATATATTTTTTTCATATCAATTAAATCTGCTACAATTTCAACTTATTCCCTTTTTCAAGTTTTTGGCCAAACACACCATTGTGTGTTTGGACTTTTTAATGAAAATGTTTTTCTTTTTTCGATGTTGGTGATGTTTTTTATTTTTTTTTTGGATAAATCTAACACAATAAAAAACACATGCATCATGTTCCACGTCCAATCTCATGACTTAAAGTTTGTTTGGGATTATACTTGAGAGTTTCAAAAATATTTTTAGTACTTAAAAAGTCGTGCCAAACAATAACGGGCATGATTGGTAAAAAAATTTAAAAGTATTTTTTTTGACTTTTAAGCTCTAAAAATGGCTAAAATGTATTTTTAACAAAAACTTAAAAATAAAGTTTTCGTTTTTTAACTTAAAAACTTTATTTCAATCCAACTTTTTCTCTTATTAGGCTTTTCTATTGGTTACACCATAAACTCCATGCTTTTTAGGGTTTTCACTCGACGGGTAAAGATTTTCAACAATTGTCTGAACAATTTGCTATTCATTTAAACAATATATGTGAAGAAAAGAGTATACCTATTCTAGTAAGTGGCTGAACAATTCAAAATTATTGTATTAATTGCTGACAATTTGAGCAAAAAATTACTGAAAATCCCATGCATCCTTTGACTATAATAGCACCACAAAATCCATGGTTTAACATGATGTTCAGTCAATGGAAGAGTGAATGAAAGAGTTTACCTGTCCGAGTAAGCGGCCAGACGGTTCAAAATTAATTTTGGTAGGTAGGTTCGTATGAACTCTCTTAGATTATACTGTCTAAATTGCTAACAATTTGAACAAAAAAAATTACCGAAAAATCCCAAATCATTGGCTATAATAGCACTACAGACTCCATGGCTTAATTAACATGATGGTCAGTCAATGGAACCATACAAATAAAAAGCAATAATTGAACCCTCTTTTTTCCCTTCTATCTTTTCACCCTCTATTTCTTTTTCATCTTCTTCATTAGATACAAATATTTGTGTGAAAAAGGACTTGTTCGATCTCCTTTTTCTCAATGGGACCCCAGCATATGTTACAAGCAGCAGTGTAGTGTCCATCAATGTGGGTTGGGGCGTGCGAAGTAGTGTAGATGAAGGTGATGGCTATGAAAGAAAGAGATGCAACAAGAGCAAGTGTAAATGATTGGAGAGGAAACGAAACGCTTGGAGTATGAGATCACCACATGCATTACGTTGAAAATCTAGGATCTTTGCCTCCTCCAGGAATCTTGTCCTTTTGGCCAATTTCCAAACAATCATAATCCTCTTTATCAGATTCTCTTCTTCAAACAGTGCCATCTTTCTCAATTGCTGATGCAAATGGACTGGATAGGACTGTCGGGATTCACATATTATCAGGATATTAGTGCATAGAGGCCGGATAGGCTGCAGTCTATTTTTTTTTGGGACTGTTTATTTTAAATGAATGATTCATATCGTGCCAGCATTAATAAAAAAACAAAATAAAAGAGGAAATAAAGTGAGTTGGGTGGTTTACGTGGGGCCGACGGGTCGATGGTCACCCCAAAACGTCTTTTTGGGCACCAAAACTATCCGACTCTTTTTTCTTTTTGAATTGTTGGCATGATTTGGACCGTTCATTTAAAACGAACGGTCTAGAGAAAATTTATTATATACACTCCATGCAATACATGGTAATAAAACTAACAAATTTGTTCACCTGGAAAGAGCGGAGTCATCCCTAATTTAGGAAGCAGTATACCTGTACTATAAAAAAGAAAAGAAAAGATTACATGCCATGCAATACCTAGAAAATCTGAATTAAAAGTCTTAAGTAACAAATTGGACCACCTAAAACCAGCTGAGGCCCTCTTAGAAAGCCTCATATGTGTGTCCATATCTTACATTAAATTCTTGTCCTGTTGGGATGAGGATGACGTACAGAACATAAAAGCTTTTGATATTTAGGCCTTTCTTTTTCAGGATGAGGTGGAAAAATTGACTTAATATCTAAAATACCAATACTGGGTATTTAAAAAAAAAAAAAAAAAAAAAAGTCTCCACAAATTCAATTTTCGCATTTCATATTGGTGAATATTTAATTAATTCTACAGGAAAACTAAGCATAAATCAAAAAAGTGAATGTACATTTTTGGCTTTAAAATAGGTCAAATTATGCTATATTAATTACTCATTCTTTTGATATGTTTCCAATGTAGGGAGGGCTTCATGAATTTACACTCATATGTGTATACTCAACAGTTTTTTTTTTTTTTTTTTTGATGAGATGAAAACTGGTTACAACCCATGTTTTGATCACTAGAATGAGCCAATACATAAAACCTAATTGTTACTAATGCTGTTTCACAAAACCAGTTGTATACCTTAGGGCGGAACTACTCCCACCCGTGGGAAGTGTTGGAACTAGTGACTTATATTCTCTCAAATATAGAAAGTAATACTAGAATACTAGTGGTTGGCCGAATAGACGGAGCAAAGCTTTGTATACGTCCGTACAATTAGGATTTTCCTATAAGTATATTATATTGTAATCCTGAATCATTAATAGCTATACAATGTAGCTGCAATCTCTTGTAGGCGTAGGCACCAGCTTTCCGAACCACGTAAATTTGTGATTGACTCTCTCTTTTTGATTCCACATTATTTATCATTGTTGTGTACAGTAACAAAATAAAGTTTAAAGCCCTCCCAAATTTTATACTTTTTATAATATAAATCCTTTAAACTTAGATTTTTACTGATTCTAAGAGTCGATTTGAGATTGGGTTAGGGAAGGTCAAAAATACTATTAATACTTAGAAAGTCATGTCAAATAAAAAGCTGATATGTTTGGTAAAAAATTCCTAAGTACTTATTTAACTTTTGGGTTAAATACCCCATTAGTCCTTAGGGTTTTAAAACTTTATTTTTTTATTCCCTATGGTTTTTGGAAAGTGACTAAATTAATCTTTGTGGTTTTGAAAAATGACCAAATTAGTCATTTCGTCAGTTAACCGTTAGTTAACTTAATGGACTGACACGTGAATCAATTAAAAGTTGACAAGTGGCCACATAATTAAATTTTTTTATTTTAAAAAAAATAAAAAAAATATTTTTTCAAAAAAAAAAAGAGAAAAAAAGAATTTGGGGTGGCCCTTGGCACCTTGGTGGTGGCCAAGCCACCCCCATCCGGCCGGCCACCGTCTGCTCTGTTATTTCCTAGAGAATCTACAGAGGGGTGAAATTAATGGGTATGAAATTCTTGCAAAATCTAAAGTTCTTGTTAATGTGTGGGCAATTGCAAGAGATCCCAAATATTGGACTGAACCTGAGAGTTTTAAACCGGAGAGATTCCTTGATAGCTCTATTGACTTTAAGGGAAATAATTTTGAATATCTTCCATTTGGAGCTGGAAGGAGGGTATGCCCAAGCTATACATTTACCCTAGTCATTGTTGAGTACACAATTGCTCTGCTTTTGTACCATTTTGTTTGGACACTTCCCAATGTAATGAAGCATGAAGATCTGGACATGATTGATATCGCTGCAGCTACAACTGGAAGAAAGGAAGATCTGGTCTTGATTCCAATTGTTTGGATGGGGGTGGGCCGGGTGGCCAAGGTGCGAATTTTTTTTCTCTTTTTTTTTTTTTGTTTAAAAAAATAAAAAAAAAATTTAATTAGATAACCACGTATCAACTTCTAATTGGTCTACGTGTGAGTCCGTTAAGTCAACTAACGGTCAACTGACGAAATGACTAATTTGGTCACTTTTCAAACCCTAAGAAGGAAAAAAATAAAATTTTGAAACCCTAAGGATCAATGTGGTGTGGTATTTAACCTTTAACTTTTTTTACTCTAAAAATAACCCAAAAAAAAAAAAAAAAAAAAAAAAATTGAAGCTTTTTTCTAAAAAGCTTTTTTGAGTTTAAAAACTCACTTTCGCTCAATTTCAAACATATTATGCTCTAAAAATTAATGATTCTGCCTATATGTATACCTAAAGGCTAAAGGCCCCTAGCACCCATTCTTTTAGCTTGGAATATGCCTGCCCATTAAGAATGCACCATAGCCAGGCGGAATATTTTGTTCAGCAAAAGTGACCACAAGAAAAATATTTGTTCAATGAAGCAATAATCATGGGAGATACTAGATATATATGAGATATTGACATGCATGTGTTAAACTATTGCCACAAAGCAAGATTTTGAGTGTTCTTTTAAGCTCTATAGTAGAGGAGAGAAAATGACCTCCTCATTCGTAAAGTGTTGGACCACTAATAAGTGCCTTATTAGGACCATATACTTATCCCTATCTAGCTGGTCCTTTCAGAAAGATGAAAAGAAAAAGAAAACAAAAATTTTCTACGTCCATTCCTTTAGAAAACATTCGAAGACATCTAGAGGTTGAGTGTTTTTTTGTTTGTTTGTTTTGAATCAGCCAATCAGAGGATACATTTGGGGCTTTAGGATAAATCCTATGTGGTATATGAATATTGGATCGAGATCCCCAGCAATTGTCTGAAAATTGCTAGGGGATTGTTTTTGAAATCTTGGCCATTGATTTTCATCCAACAGCTGTGGATATGCCACGTGTCCCACTTAATAAAAAATAGTAAAATATTATTTAAATTTGAAAAATAAATAATAGAATAAAATAAAATAAAAAATAATATATATATATTTTTTAAAAAACATGGGGGTGGTTCGGCCACCCCATTTTCTCCCTAGGAGTTGGCCGGCCACCCCAGCTCAGCCTAGGGGGTGGCGTCGGCCACCCCCAAGGACCGGTTTGGGGTGGCCGGCACCCATGGCCCCAGGGGGTGGTTCGGCCACCCCCTATGGCCATAGTGGTGGCGCCGGCCACCCCAAACCAGTCCTTGGGGGTGGCCGACGCCACCCCCTAGGCTAAGCTGGGGTGGTCGGCCACGCCCCTAGGGGGAAAATGGGGTGGTTCGGCCCCAATGTTCTTTTTTTTTTAAAAAAAAATTATTATTATTTATTTTTAAAATTTAAATAATATTTTATAATTTTATATTAAGTGGGACACGTGGCATATCCACAACTGTTAGATGAAAATCAACGGCCAAGATTTCAAAAAAAATCCCTAGCAATTTTCAAACTATTGCTAGGGATCTCAATCCATGAATATTACTTCACCTTTTTATGACAATATATATAGAGGATGAATCAAATTTAGTCCTTAGGTTTTCATGGGATTTTAATAATTAGATCCTTGAGTGTTTTTATTTGGTTCTAAATAGATCTATTCATCAATTTATCGTCCAATTAATTAATGGGCACGCTATGTTAGTCCAATCAATTAATATCATGGCCTTTCGTTATGTGCCATGTGGCACAATTACTTTAAATTGCAAACATATCATAAATAAAAAGATTTTTTTTTTTTAATTGTCTCACGTGACACGTACAATACACACATGACGTGTCAAACGAGAATCACACAACATTAATTGATTGGTATGACATGACATACAGTTAATTAATTGGACAATAAGTTAATGGAAGGGTCTATTTAAAGAATTAGGATCATCTTCATTTCATTTGAACAAGAGAATATCCAGTTAGTTATAGTGAGGGTATTTTTGTCTCTTAAAAAGTTAAAAGACAAAAATACCCTTTTAGTATAATTAATTTGATACACTCCTGTTCATTTGAACTAGAGAGTATCATGCTCTTTATTTGAAACTGAGTAATACTATAAGTTGCTTTTGTGTTACTCCAAGAATGATGTGGCTTCTAAAATCATAATTGAGCTTGTGATTTATTATTATTGAATTTTGATCAAATAATGAATTTAAAAATCATCTTATTTTTAGAGTGACACAATAATGACTTCTAAAATTAATCATTTGATACTGATAAATAATCAGAAAATCACGATTGATAAGATTGATAAGGTTACTTAGGTAAAACAAAAGGAGCTTTTACTTTCGTTATTCATCAATTTGAAAGAAAGTACTTAAATTTGCCACATGGATGAAGGCCATGAAGGTATTGGGCACAAGATTTTGGGCTTGTGACATTATTGGATTCGTGAATTGGGCCATGGATTTGGAAATAAAAGGTCCAATCCCAAAATCGTTTGCTTGGATCTTTTTACTGGGCTTTGAATTGGGTTTTTTGAGGTCCGATGCCTCAACCCGACTTACACGTTAAAATGGAACATTTCTAATTCCACCTGTGTGAGTGCCTCTCAAGACTCAACATCATGATGGGCTGGGCTCCACTCAGGGTCAGTAAAGATGATGATCTTTCCGGGTCCCATCCAACTGTTTAAAACAAACGTGGAACTTGCATCCTATCAGGTTGGGGCGAAAATGCGGATAATGCTTTTTGATATTTACATCTGCATTCGCGTGCTCAATGCGGATATTATCCGCTATCCGCATTTGAGGTAATCAGCGTTTTAGACTTTAAAGTTGTCATTCACTAATTTTGCTTATAGTAAATACAAAAAAACAACATTATTTATACTTGAACGCTATTATTTAGATCACATTTGCTAATTATTTTGCCAATAAATTTTTATCACGGATATTATTTAATATTTAACTTGCAGTAAATATATATCTGGTGACCAGAAAAAAATATTTTTAAATAATAATAATAATTGGGAAAAATATAAAAAAGCTCACCCAAACTACCAGCTGTTTACAATTTAGCTCCCCAATGTTAAAAAAGTAATAAAGTAGCTCCCCAAACTACTAAAATGTAACAAAAATGCCACATTTTTTTTAAAAAAAATATATATTTCTATAATACCCCTATTCTTTTAACAAATAAAATAATAAAATAATTGTAAAAAAAAAAAACTAAACAATTTTTAAAAGATACAAAAAAATAAAACAATGGGCTAGTAAATACCAAAAAAAAAAAAAAAAAGTTTTTTGGAATAAATAAAAATTCGCCCATTATTTTTTTTTGGGTTTTTTTTTTTACAATTAGTTTAATATTTTATTTGTTAAAAGAATATGAGTATTATAGAAATATAAAAAAAATAAGTGGCCTTTTTGTTGCATTTTGGTAGTTTGGGGGTTACTTTATTACTTTTTGAATATTAGGGAGCTAAATTGTAAACGACTGATAGTTTGGGGGGCTTTTTTATATTTTTTCCAATAATAATAATAAATGAACATATAACTAATTGAAATGGGAGGATCCTATTCCAAAAATTAAGTACTCCATTCCAAACGTGGAACTAGACAGTATAGAGAATATTTAATTAAGATGTTGCATCTTTTCAAAAAAAAAAAAATAATAAAAATTAAAATGTTGCATAAACTTTAGAATCATGGTAAAAACACCGGTTATTCCAAATATTTAAGCTGATAATAAATAATGAGTTTAATAATTTATAGCAAGTATTTTAACATATAAAGAGAGAATTTTCACTTTAATCTAGACCCAAATATTTTTAGTGGAAGATTGAAGTGTAGTGACGTTCATTTATGAAGTTTCAAACCTATAAGTTGATATATTGACTAATCATTGGACCAAAGAAATGTAGTGTGATTTATTTCCTTGGACTCATATGAGATTATATATGGAGCGAGAAAGGTAATGGAAAATAATAATAAAAAATTACGTAATTTTAGTGGCAATATTTAATAAGACACTCGTTAATTGGCCTCTCATTATTTTCAAGAATTCATGAATTGTCCCTTCGTCATAGAATGTTTCCTAATAAACCTTGTATAATGTGACAATTGGATACCACGTTTTCTCTAATTCGTTGTGAGGATCACAACCTAAAAAATTGAAGTCACCAATGAAAACTGAGAAGTCATTGCTAGCCACAAAACACGACCTCAATGAAAAGTAACTTTTGTCCAAAAGTAATGTTATTTAGTAGATTTTTATATAACTGTAATACAACTGGATGATGTAGCAATCAAAAATAATAATTGGATCAGCACTTGTAAAGAAAAAGAAAAAAAAAATCAATGACTAATTTTCACTGTCATGTCATCCCAGTTATATTTATAGTAATCGTATAACAGTCTACTAAATAGTATTCAGTAAATTATACTGGCTTTTAGTATACTACTATAAGACTGTTATACAACTTTATGATGTGTCAGTAAAACTCAACCGGTTATATGATAGTCGTATAACAGTTTACGAAATAACATTACCTGCTTCGACTGGTTTCTTTGAGCACTAGTTGAAGACCTATAAATTGTCCATTAATCCCAATAACAAGAGAGGAGCAATGGATGCAAGTGGTATAAGGAAACTCATGGTGATGATGATAAGTTTAACAATGGTTTTGCTAGCAAGAGCAAGAGCCAGAAACCCTCCTATTGCTCTCCATTCATCTACACCTTCGCCATATTCCTCTCTTCCCCTCCCCTTCCACCTCCTTCATATGATGTTGTCGACCTAAAAATACGACGATGGATTTGTTATACAGAATGTTTTGTGGAGAGTATATTTCCTAGAGGTTTGACTAAAATCATAAGTCGTACAAAAGATTGTATCTTCTTCGTGTGCTAGCTTGGATCTTCTGCATCATGCCAAATTTAACTCTAAGGTATGCAATGCTGACATTATTCCTAGGTACTCCAAATTATGTATCTCCCTATAGGGGTTTGTTAGGGGTTCTCCCCGTAGTGTTCTCCGGGCGTTCTTCCAGTTTTACGTAGACCATGATTTAAGAAAAAATAAAATTGTAGTACCGTTTTTTTGCCAACAGATTAATTTTTATGAGTTAATATTTAGGTTTTAATGATTTAAAACTTGTTTTTTGATTCAAAACTAAAACATAAGGGTGGAAGGTTAACCCTTTAGGGATGGTATCACCAAAAATGGATTTGATCATTCTAAATTTAGTGCTAATGCCTCAATTTTGGTGCTTATGCCTAAAAAAATCGGTGGTGGAGGCCACTACAATTTTATTTTTTCTTAAATCATGTTTTACGTAAGATTAAGAGAACGCTAGAAGAACACTAAGGGGAGAACCGTAGCATTTTCCATATATATATATGTTCTCATTGGTTTTGTTTTTATATTTTCAGGTAAAGATGAGAGACGTAGTAGGAGGTCAGAAAGCAAGTTTGATGAGGGAGCAGAATAAGTAATGTCACTAGTTCGAATTCCTCTCCCCCCTCTTGTGTGAACATGTAAAAAAAAAGAAGAGAATAAGTATTGTCATGACAAGTTAAACTTAAATTTGAATTAGAAAAAAAGAAAAAAGAAAATGTTAAACATTTTTTTTTTTTTTTGACATAGTTAAACTTAATTTTAAATAAGTGCCTCGGACCACAAGAGAGAAGAATTATATTATGAATTCATTATGAAGTTAAGTTTTAGACCTTAATTACGTTTTTGCATTAATTTTTCATAAAGATTTATCCTCAATACCTCCTAAATTTATTGTTATATCTAATCTTAGTCACTGACTTTAGTGTCTCCAAGAGGTAGCTCAATTGACTGAGACTGCGCTTAATGAAGAAGAGGTCACTAGTTCGAATTCCACTCTCCTTCTTATACAAATATGTAAAAAAATAAAAATAAAAATAAAAAAGTTACTGACTTTAGCATCAGAGGTGGAACCGCCACCCTTACCCCACCCTTGCAGCACTCCACCACATCTTAACTATCTTACCTTTTTCAAGGT
The DNA here is from genome assembly GCA_006937295.1 of Carpinus fangiana. Classification (NCBI taxonomy): domain Eukaryota; kingdom Viridiplantae; phylum Streptophyta; class Magnoliopsida; order Fagales; family Betulaceae; genus Carpinus; species Carpinus fangiana. Next base: position 32,060,582 of record CM017324.1, read on the forward strand.
TCCGAGCTGCTAGCAGTCACGCCTAACAACTTCATTAGCAAATGAATAGGTTGTCGTAGTCAGAAAGGAAATTCTAATACACTTTTACAAGTGTCCATCTTCTAACATGAGAATATCTTCAATTCGGATGTGGCAAAAAGGTGGGGATTTTTGCCCACTACTCACGTGCTGACACCTCACATAAAGAGAAAAAAATGCAAAAAACAATTCTACATCTTGCCTCACACGATAGAGTCACGATGCAGAGAAAAGAAGAGAAAAGAAGAAGGAAGAAGGATCTTGGCGGAAGGAAGAAACCGGCTGGGTCTTGCCGGAAGGATCTCGCCTGCGACCAGACACCTCGCGGCCGGCCACTGAGACCCACGGTTGGGTCTCGCCGGCCGTGGGTTTGGTTTTTTTTTTTTTTCCTTCCGGTTCCCGTGAGTCTAATTTTTTTGTTTTTGTTTTTTGTTTTTAGGATGATAAAATTTCAAATAGGGTTCACCTTCCCCTCTAGGTTTTAGTTTTGAGGCATTAGAAACGAGTTTGTGGCATTAGAATCGATTTTTGAGGCATTAGAAACGATTTTTTAGGCTGACCGAATTTTTTTTGGTTCGCTGGAGAGACAAAAATGGCCACCGGGGGTGACCGGATCTCTCTCCCCTTGGCCGTTGGGGTGGATTGCGGCCACCCCCAGGCCGCTGGGGGTGGATCACGGCCACCCCTAGTGGCCGGATTTTTTTTTTGGTTGGTTCACCGGAGAGACAAATATGGCCACTGAGGGTGGCCGGATCTCTCCCCTTGGCCGTTGAGGTGGATCGCGGCCACCCCCAGTGGCCAGATCTATCTTCTTCTTCTTCTTCTTTTTTTTTTCTTTTTTTTTTTTTTTTCCGCCGGAAAAGTCACCGGAGGTGGGCGGCGGTGTGCGGCGGCGTCCGTCGCCGGAGGTGAGTGGTGGGTTATTTATTTGGTTGCTTAATTTGTTGATTTGGTGTTTTGATTTCATTTTTAGTTTGTGTATTTTTTTGAAATTGTTGAGGTGTCAATAGTTGAGTGAAAGGCAGAAAACATGGGTTTTCTGCCTTGACCGAATAGCAACTGCTCTCCTTCCAACATTCTTGTCTCTTTGGCTCATTCACATCCAATTTTTTTTTTTTTTTTTTTTGAAGAAAAATCTGATCTCATGCAAAAAACCGAGCCGAAGTTCTACACAGCAAGAGCTAAACGCTCTAAATTGACTAAGTCAAAAATACAATTAGGAGTTTCCTCTAACCAAACCTTGTCAGAAAAATTCTTGGAAGCCATATTCAATTCTCTTTTAATATGACACACTTCCCAGCCTATGAACCCCTTCAAGACTACTTTGGCATCAGCAATAATCTGCCCATACGTACAGTTGCTCTGCTCCGTCTCAGCAAGAGCCCAAACCACATTTTAAAAGATAAAAAATAACAAAAGAACAAAGAGAATGGAAAGAGATGTACGTTTGAAAATGCTTAGTATTTTTCTTCGCAATAAGCTACTTAATTAGGGTTTAAAAATTGACTTTATTAAAATTCCTTGTCATGATGATGAGCATAAATGACATATAATTTCAGTTTCACCCTAAACTTCTATTTGAAATTTTGACCAAAACCGTCAAGATTGGTCGAACAACTCCGAATTGACAAGACGAGGTAGTTAAACCACCCGAATGATTTAAGAGTAGTGTGGTGACAATTGTTGTCAAAATCTTAAAAGAAAGTTCCAGACTGAGGGTCATTATTTGTTATTTTTATACTGATCACATAGAATTTTAAGTAACTTTTTAAAGCATAAAAAGCTTGTTACAAATTCTGATAACCAAGAAGACAAATTTTACATTTTTTCCTCCATTTTTCTACAAGGATTCTTCTCCTAAATGACCAGACCAAAGTTCAGGAATGGGCTTCACCTAAAATATGTTCTGTCTGCTAGCTTCTCACTGCCTATTTGAAAAATGAAGTGAGTGGATCCACGACATATTATTATTATTATATATTATCTTTCCATATGGTGCACCACTTTAGTGTCGGTTCCTAATATTGTATGTGACATAAATAGAACACACAAAAAATAAGAAACTCAATCATTGTAAAAGATATTTGAGGCTGCCAACAGTTTTGAGTACGTGAATATTATTTGTGGACCAACTGCTTTTAAACATCAATTGGTTATTATTTAATTTATTTACTATTGGTACTTTTAAATTATTTTCGTACTTTACATTTTCTCTTCCAGGACTAAATTATCTCCTGCTACGGTACGGCTGTCGGTACTCGATCATTGAGCTCTATAAAAAAATTGAAAGTAAATTCAGTGAAAAAAAAAAAGATATAGGGGTTGTTTGATAACCCGTTTTTGGGTTGTGGTTGTACTGTGCAAGTTTGCACTGTACAATAAAAATACCATTTTACCCTCAGCCCAATACCGGAAGCCCCACACGGTTCTTCTTCTTCGACCCAACAAATTTCTCCTCTCTCTCTCCCCCACCCCCACACCTTCGGAAGTACCATTAGCGCCGAGAAGTACCATTAGCGCCGAGGCATCGAACAAGCTCCCCACTGCGCTTAGCGAGCCCTCCACTGTCGGCGGCGCCAACCCACTTCGGTACATACTAAGTTCTTTCTCTCTGTCACTCAGCTCTTCCTGTTGCCTAATCAACACCCCCAAATCTTCGCCGAAATCCGTGTTTTGATGCACCGATCGCACTGAAACATCGGGCGATATTGTTGCCTAAGATTGAGTCTTCGGCACAGAAGCAGCTCAATATTGTTGAAACCCAAATGGGTTTCTCGATAAAGCTTTGAAAAAAAGTTTTGTCTTTGTGGTTAGATCACCAAGCAGTTTGCCGATCTCACTCCGGAACAAGAAGAAGCGATTCGAACTCCGGTCACGGATCTGACCGCCGTCGGCGAAGGAAGAGGCACAGTGCTATCGTTGAAACTCGATCGGTTGTCAGATTCGGTGTCAGGACAAACCGTCGTGGATCCAAAAGGCTATCTCACCGATTTGAAGAGCATGAAAATCACGAGCGACGCGGAGATTTCGGACGGTTGGGTGAGACTTGCAGAGAAACAGAGGAAACCACGGATGAAGAGGAAAAGAACAAGAGGGCATTTCGGTGATATTTGATGAGTTATTAAGAAAAAGACAAAAATATGAACAGTATATCCCTAAACAGTACATCCGAAAAACCTTTGTCAAACACCACCATAGTGAAAATAGATCTAGATCTTTCAAATAATTTAAAATAATTATTCTTTAAAATCATTTAAAAAATACACATGTGCTGTACGGATTTTATAGTGAAAATTGTAAATTAATATTTTAAAAACTAATTTCAATTATGTCATGGTGTAAACGGAGTGTCTTGCATAATTGAATAGGATGCAGGTACCTAAACTTAAAACACCAAAAAAATAATATAACTACTTATACTAAATAATTTTTATTATCTTGGCAAAATACCTATCGACAAAATCATTAACAAAACTATTAGAGACACTGTCTTGGTTGGTTTTAGAAACTCCAGTGACAGGGGCTTGGAGCTGTGTGGGGGGTTTAGTGGTGGGTGGTAGGTGTCGAATTAGAATGAATGAAAAAATCCATGATATTGATTTGAATTAAAAATACGGTGTTTTCATCTTTATTGTATTTGATGTTTTTATCTAATCTGTCAAATTTTTATTGAAGACTATAAAATGAGATTTTGCACCACATCTAGATAGAAGGAACTCAATATTTTAACATTTTTCTTTACGTGTGAGCTCAAACTTTTTCTTTATATGTGAACTATAACAAGTGAAATATTAATTGAAAAATTAGAGGTAAATTGTAAAGTTATAGTTCAAACACAAAACTTGTATCTCTGATACCATGTGAAATTAGTCAGTCACGAGAATGTTTATGACATTTCTATTACATGCATGCTGTCAATGTCATGCCACGTGTCAATAAATAGTAAAAGAGTTACAAATTTGTCATTTTTCAATAAATTACTGAGGGGTAAAGTTTATAAAATTCTTTAAAATGTCACCACAGAATTTCAGTTTCAAATGGAATATCATTTTGTGGGACAAACTGAACCTTATTGTTCAATGCTGAGCATCAGAGCAGGCATATCAAATGCCAAAAATCATAATTGAGAGTAAGAATAATCAAAATGATTCTTACAGTGTCATTATCATGGATTTCTGGTGGTTCAGTGATTTCGGATTATGTTCAGAGGATTTGATAGTTAATAAGTCTCGATCAAATTAGGAAAAAAAAAGATAAAGAAAAAAAGAGTATCGATCAAAAGGATAAATAACAACATAATGTGGGTAGAAATTGCAATTGTATATAATAGGGAAAAAAAATAAAACAACATAACATACAAAATACAAGGAAAATAATAGAAAGGTGACATACATAGGAGTAAAATGAGGGAGCCACGTGCGGGTGAGAGGTATCCACACGATTGCACATGAGGGCTAGATGCTGCGTGTGGTGGCCGGACAGAGACGCAGAGGGATGCTATAGGTATAGAAGAGGCCGATGAATATGGTGGTGAGACACATTTGTGGTCAAGGCCCACGAAGATTAATCGATTGAGCCTGGAGAAGACTAAAATTGAAAACCTCTTCAAATTTGAGAACTAGCTAGTCATCTTATATGAGCGGAACAAGGGCGAAGAGAGGCATGCTGGTGGGCGAGCTGAAGCCAAGTTTTTTGAAGAGAGTTATAAAGAGAATAAAGATGGTGTGAGGGAAATGGTGAAAATAGAGAGATTAATCGATTGAGCCTGGAGAAGACTAAAACTGAAAACCTCTTCAAATTTGAGAACTAGCTAGCCATCTTATATGAGCGGAACAAGGGCGGAGAGAGGCATGCTGGTGGGCGAGCTAAAGCCAAGTTTTTTGAAGAGAGACTGACAAAGAGAATAAAGACGATGTGAGGGAAATGGTGAAAATAGAGAGGAGAGAAGAAGGGAGATAGGGGAAGAGATGTATCCCTCCTCCCTTGGAGAGCTCACTTGTGGTGGATGGTGGCCTCACAAGGAGGAGGAGGAGAGAAGCTTTACTTTCTTGAAGACAAGGAAGAGCTTCTTTCTCAAAAAAATAGAAACGAATTCGGCCTCTTCAACTACTCTTTAGAGTGGCCAATTCGATTATAATTTTTGACAATTAATCGTTTAAATTGCTTATAATCATCTATTCGATCGAACAAACATATCTTATATATGAAGACCTTCATGAACGTACCAATTTGAACAGATAATTATTATAGTTCTTGATCTCACATGCTCAACCAACACCTTGAGATGATCAACCACCCTCTCATAGGTCGACCGACCACGATGATGATATGAATCCTTATTTATTTAGTTTATTTTTTAAAAAAAAATATTTAAAAGGATAATGTGGGAAGTCATATAATCTTTAGAATTGCAAGTTTGTAGACCTTAATCCATGTCAGAGATGACAAAAGAATTAAATGGCCGAAAGAGAAAAAACATGGAGAGATGGGGAAACTCAATCTTGGGATAGATTTCATTGATGATGGGAGTAATTTGCTTCCATTCTCTTCGAGCAGCATTTGCACGTGCTGCAAGTTGCAAACCAAGATTCGATGTGTAGCCCCCGCACGTGTAGTACCTACAACTCGTACATACTTCCGGCCTCACCCTGGAGGCATATCTCGCACAAATCTTGAGGCAAAAGTCAATCTTTAAATGCCCTCTACTTTTGTGGGACCAATCACCTACCTATGTCTTCTACCTCTCTATTTTTTTTATACAATTTTTAAATTTAATATAAAATTAAGTTAACAAAAAAATAAAAAAACATTTAATCAATATTTTTAACATTTTCTTAACGCTTACAATATTTAATTAAAATAAAGAGTAAAATGACAGTTCGGTTTCAAACCTATGACATTTGTCTCTAATGTCATATTAAACTATCATTTATTTTAAGAGCTTAACTAATAAAAATATATAAATTTAATTACTCAATCAGAACTTTAACAAATGGAACATGTCAACTCACCTGAGAAAGTTGAAAGAATGTTAAGAACATGTTTGAGAAATTGAGCTTTTAAGTAAAAATAAAAAAAAAAAAAAAACATTTTTTTTTGGCAAAAGTTTCATTTTTAAGCTTTTGTCAAAAGTGTGTTTTGATCATTTTTTGATGTTTTGAACTCTTAAAAGCGTTTTTTTTTTTTTTTACTAAACGAATACTTTTTTCACTAAACGTACATTTTGAATGATAAACATACTTTTAGGCCATGCAAACGTATACCCAAAAAGGCCCTAAATATCATTTCAACGAACAAGATATGATCGATGAGTTTGATCCGATTATTTAAATGGGTTAGATTAAAATTGACATATATAGTATTTTATTAATGTTTCAACACGATCTGAATTCAACATAGAACATTTAGGGCTAACAGCTTTTAACATGACCCATAAATTTATTCTGAAAATTATGGTTAATGATCTTGATACGTCTAATTAAAGGAGTCAAATTAGAGTCTAATTTACGTAATCTTATATTTATCACATTCGAATTAAAGTATTCTTCCATCCATGCCCTTCACCCCACTGTCGGCGAGTCAAATTTTAAGAAGAGAGAGAGAGGGTTTCTGCATTATACAATGAATAAAGCTTAGCTGGTGGTTTGTACTTTGCCTTTACAAAGAGGAGGCACACGTATCTCGTAGTTTGATATTATCTTGGCTTCCACCCACCTTCCAAATGTCCCCAAAAAATGTCATTTCCCTCTTTCTTTATGCACTCTCGCCTCTCACTCTCTTGTATTATATAAACCTCTCTAGACACCTTCTTCTTCTTCAACGACAAAACCCCATTCTCCCTCTCCAAACCTTCGTCTTCAATCCAATATGGCTTCATCTTCCCTCACAATATCCCCAAGAAAGCTCCGATCCGATGTCTTTTCCTATTCGTACCAGGAAGACTCAAACACCCCATTGGTGATCAATGTTCTTGCCTCCCTCATCGAGAGAAGTATGGCCAGGAATGAGAGGATTGCCAAGAGCTGCAGATGGGCCATCAGAACCCGGGTTTTCGACTGCCACGAGACGCCGGACATGACGATCCAGTCCTATCTGGAGAGGATTTTCCGGTACACCAGAGCCGGGCCGTCGGTTTATGTCGTTGCTTATGTCTATATTGATCGGTTTTGCCAGAGAAATGCAGGGTTTCGGATCAGTGCCACGAATGTCCATAGGCTTCTCATTACAACCATCATGGTGGCTTCCAAATATGTGGAGGACATGTGAGTTTTTTTTTAAACATATGTTAATCTTAATCTGAACTTTGTGTTGGGGTTTATGTTCTCTAATTCTAACACCCGCGCTTGTTTTTGTACAGGAATTACCGTAATTCATACTTTGCACGAGTTGGGGGATTGACGACAGAAGAATTGAACGAGTTGGAGCTTGAATTTCTGTTCTTGATGGGCTTCAAATTGCATGTAAATGTGAGTGTGTTCGAGAGCTATTGTTGCCACTTAGAAAGAGAAGTGAGCATTGGAGGAGGCTACCAAATAGAGAGGACTTTACGATGTGCAGAAGAAATCAAAGGCAGGCGGAAAGAAGAAAGAGGGTATAATCAGATTGCTCGTGTTATGTTGTAGACTTATTGAATTAGGAGTTTTATGATTATTACTTTGTGAATTTTACCCACCATGTTGGTGTGGGTAATTCTCTTGTACAGTAAAAAGTAAAATTTGTTTCTTGGGAATTGTTTTGAGGATCTACAAAGTGTGAGTAATGTAAAACTATTGTGGTTTGATATATAGACAAGGGAAATATAGTGACTTCTTCTTTTTTGCAGAAAGGTTTATATATATATATATATTACATTTTTCCATTTCTTTTAGGGGAACATTTTGCCCCAAGTTATGGTTTCTATGTCTTGGCTATAGAAATGAGAATACAAAAATTTTAGAAAAACTTCGCTTTAAACTCCTGAACTATTTCCCATTTTGAGAAGACATTTCTAAAATTCAAAAACTCTTAATTTACACCCATGAACTTTCAATTTCAATCAATTTACCCGTTTCCGTTAGTTTTAGCCATTACCTTTTAACGAAAATGCCTAAAAATACTAAATTATCCTCCAATTTTATTTTTTGTTTTTTTTTTTAAAAAAAATGAAATTAAGGGTAAATTTAAAATTTTATAAAAATGTCAGGAGAATAAACATCATTTTATCACTTTTAGCGTTTAAAATATGACGGATGAGGTAAATTGACTGAAATTAAAAGTTCAGGAAATTAAATTGAAAGTTTTTAAAATTTATGGGATTCTTTTCAAAACGCGCGATAGTTCAAGAGTTTAAAGTGAAGTTTCTTCAAAATTTTAACGAAGACATGAATAACCGACCGAAAGTACAAAATCGCTTTTATGTCACTTGAGAACATTTTTTAAAACTATTAAGAAAAAAAAAAAATTCTAAAACACATTAACAAAGAGAGCCGCACCATGGCATATAATCATATGTTATCAATTTCCTCTATGAATTATCATTGAGTGTAATTGAAAAAAAAAAAAAAAAAGAATAATTATTTTTGGTTAACGAGGATTTGCACTTAATTTAGTTATGTATTTGAATTTGGATTTTGAATATCAAATTAATGTGAGAGACATGATGATCATCTTCCTTTAGGCTTTTCTCTGTCAAAATGTTTGAAGGCCCATGCTACAACCATAAAAGGAAACTTTTGGATATCTTTGACGCTCCACCTAAAAGGCTAAAACGCTCTTTAGCCATGATTAATTTGAAAGGGAGTAATGGCAAGGTAGCGATGATAATATATTTTGGACATAAATTTTCTTCAAATTAGTTTAGAGAAAATATTCTAAATGAGTTGTAGGGTGGTTTATACACCTAATGGTGGTGGCCAAGTCACCATTATGGAGTAACTGAGCCACCCCCAAATCACATGGAGGTAAAACGACCCTTGCCATGTGATTCAGGGGTTACCTGGCCACCCGTCAAGCACACTTGGTGTTGGCTTGGCCACCCCAAAACACTATTGGGGTAGGCTTGGCAAGCCCCTTGTGACTCGAGGGTGGCCAAGAATTTGGGGTGTAGTTCGACAACCCATCTTTTGTTTATTTTATAAGCTTAATTTTTTTTAATTTTTTTTTTTTGGTTAGGTGTTTTTGGTATTTTTTTTTTTTTTAATTTTAAGTAAAAATGAACACATGCATTTTAAGTGAGCCTTTTTTTTTTTTTTGGTTAAATTTAACCTGATTGGCTAATAAAATAATTTTTTTTTAGTGATTAGTAGTTGAAGGGAATTAAGAGTCTGTTTGGGATTTCGTTTGAGAGGCCTAAAAGTGCTTTTAACACTCAAAAAGTTCGTTTGGTAAAAAAAAATAAAAGCGCTTTTAAAGGTCCCAAAAACCTAAAAATAATCAAAAAGAACTTTTGGGCAAAAGTTTCATTTTGAAGCTTTTGCTCAAAAGTTCTTTTGAATTACAAGCTCTATTCTCAAACGCAATCCCAAACAGGCTCTAAGTGTGAATAAGAGTAATGTGTAAATGAATGATAATAGAAGGAATTAAGTATAATTAACCCCATTGGTTTTTTTGTAGGTGCTGAATTTTTCAGTTGATGTCTTGATGATCATTGCCCTTTTTGGTCCATTGAAGCCTCACTGATCTCTTATACCCGCTGACCTTTGGGTTCCGTTTGGCATTCAACAATTACTATTTAGTGGATAGGAATTGTAACAAAAATTTATTGATGAGAAAAAAAAAATAAGAATGTTTGGTACGAAAAAAGTAAAAAAAAAAAAAAAAAGTTTTGTAGTGATTTATTTATTCATTTGGATAATAGTAAAAAGTAAAAATGTTAGGAGTTAAATTTGTTAGATAAATAGTAATAAGCTCTTGCCAAACAATGCCTAAGTGACATGGCTCCTGGCTCCACCCCTAGAAGTTGATGATCACCTGCCATCACGGAGAAGTTTCTGTTTCACCAACAAGGCAACAAGCACCATTTGATTAATAAAAAAAGCCCTGCAGGACAGATTAATCACGGGCTGCATTTCTTACAAAATAATTCTTATTTGCTGCAAAATAATCAAAGAGAAAGCTAGGGTCAACTTGTACAGCATATAATGCATATAGATTTAATTTGCATGAATTGATCCCCCCTTTGATCATTACACTTATACTAATTATGAGTAAAAGCTTTATATATATATAATAAATAACACATTATAATGTTGCATAGGATCTAGGTCATTGTGTACTGCCAACAGAAGACAGCTTAATTAAAGGAAGGGAATTAGGAAAGTGGGCAGAAAGAGAGTTGAAGTAATGAGAGGACAAGTTGGTAGGAGAGGAATCTTCAACTATTTTTTTTATTTTCTTAAACAAAGTTCTAGTGTTTAATCATGTCTTTCCCTGCTCCTTCCCACTTCTAATGCATTGCGTCTTCATAGATAAAAATTATGATTTTTAAATCAAATCATCAATTTAAATCAAATCATAAAAAGTGAATTGTTTCATATTATGTTTTTAAAAAGTTTGCATTTTCAAATCGTAGGCAATGTAGTATTTATTTGAAAACATAAAATTTTAAAGGTTACATTGCGGTTCTAAAAGCCTAATACTTAATTGCGTTTTTAAAAATAACGTTTTCAAATTGCACATTTTTAAATTGCACTTTATGAAATCGCAAACCCAAATGAACTTTTAAGGCAAGCTTAGAACATCTCTAACGGTAATCAAATACATTTTTTTTTTTTTTTTGTACTTCGGTTACTTTTTTTTCAATAATTTTTTATTATTTTTTACTACACTCTTCCATATGTGAAAGAGAGAGATAAGTGCGAGAGAATGAAGAAATAAAAGATTAAAAAAATAGTTTTTTTTTTTTTTTTTTTTTTTTAAAATGTCCGCATAAAAGGGGGAGGAAGAATTCAAACTAGTGACCTCCGCTTCATTAGGTGTGGTCCTAACCGATTAAGCTACTTTTTAAGGAAAAAAAAAAAAAAAAAAAAGTTACTTCAATAAACTTTCATACGAAACAATTTATTATAGCACAAATTATATTTTGACTACTATACTAAAAGAATAAAATAACTCATAATAAATATATTTAGTTATTATGAGTTATTTAAAGCATCGGCTAAGAGCCTAAGATGCTCTAATCAAACCTTTTCCTGAAGGGAATTTGACTGCAGCTCCTACCATTGACCCACAAGGCGTGCAAAAACATGCTTATTTTATAATTTTCTTCTTTCAGCTGTTATGGAGCGTAAATTAATTATAAATTAATATTCGGCTCCTTTTGGTGCCAAAAGAACATTATTATATTTTGTTTTTGGGCTGAAAGAACAATAGCCGTCCAAACTGTACATCTTGAACACACACGGCTGTGCCATTTGGAAGCAAATCTTGCCCTTGTGCACATTCATATTATATTATATTATATTGAGTAGAGTAGTTAAAATTGGTAGGTTATTATATGATTGTTATATAATTTAGATAATATGATAGTAAAAATTAATTCTCAATTTTTCCTTTTTTATAAGTGTTGATCCAATTTAGCTACAATCGTCGTAATTTTAACATTTTTGTTAGATGATTAATTAATTAAATGCTCATATTCATTATTTTTTGTGATAACTAATAATTTAATATAATGTCAGAATAAAAATATTTATTTCAAATATTGACGGTTTATCTTTTATTTAAGTTTTTTTTATTCAAAAAAAAAAGAAAAGGAAAAGGGATATCTTTTATTTAAATTAAATATTCTATTATTTTATATGTTGGGCTTCATTTACTAAAAGGAATTTAGGTCCACTTTTTTTTTTTGGGGGGGGGGGGGGGCTTTTGGGATAATGATTTAATAATCTTAAAAAGAATGTGGATAAATTAAGAGAGTGGGAAATATTTAAAAAACAAAAAGAATGTTTTAGAAGAAAGAATCTTGAAATTGTGACATAAGAAAAGCCAATAAATAAGTTAGAATAGGAGGCATTGGCATCATAATTTGTCCTCATTAGTCTTGAGTAATCATGGTTTACTACCACTTTCAAAATGGCCAAGTACACTTTTCCCTTTTTTTCTAACCATTTTATTTCATTCACAACCAATATATGTAGGAATTGTTAATAATTTCGACACGTAATATAAGAAATTTTATATGAAATTTACTGTTCAAATAAATTTTAGATTGACCGATCATTTATCCAGATAAATAAATCTCAAAATCTTTAACATTTTCTACTAAAATTACTAACCATTCAAACAAATAATTATTGGGAATCCAATTCTCTCTCTCACACACAAGTTGAAGCTTGTTCTGATTTCAACCAAATGTCAGCACTTGGATTTGGCTCCTTCGAGGTGAAATTGTTATAACCAAAGTGCAATCATGAAGTTAAAACATATAATGATTATAGTTCATCAAATTACGCTCTTCACCTACTTCGATCAAACACAAGAATTGGAATTCAGAGGATCTCTTCTTTTATAACATATCAAAATACTCCCTTGCGTAGGCTCAAACTTATTTTTTTAATAGGTTTGAATGTAGGATCTTTAGATTTGACATTGTGTTAAATTATTACTTGTTCTAAAAGTTTGAGCTGATAGGAAGAAATAAATTTAATCATTTAATCAATACTTCGACACATCCCCAACGCCTTATGTGCGAGATCAAACTTTTTTTTTTTTTTTTTTTAATTTTTTAATTTGTGAGGCCCAAAAAGTGAAATATTTAATTGAAATGAGATGAATGATGAAGTCAAGATTCCAGAACTCAGTATTTTTTGCTTTGATACTATGTTAAATCACTACTTAAAAGTTTAAGCAAATAGAAATAGGTAAATTTAATTATTTAATAATACTTTAACAGTATCAACGGACCATCTTCCACTATACATAAGTCTAATTGTAGTACAATATTAACAGAGACCATCAATAGTGGCATTGGTTTTGTTGCTTTAGAGCATGATTAAGATTGCGTTTAAGAAATAAAGCTTTTAAGTTAAAAAGCGCTTTTTGGCGAAAGCTTTATTTTTAAGCTTTTGCCAAAAGTGCATTTTGCGTATTTTTAGACTTTTTAGACCCTTAAAAGCCTTTTTAAATTTTTTACCAAACGACTATTTTATTTTTTTTCAAATGAACTTTTTGAATGTTAAACACACTTTTAGGTTCTTCAAACACAATCTTAATCAGACTCTTAAGATAATTCTCATATGGTTGGACAAGTGCTAAGGCTAGTTCCATTGGTGCAATGAAAATAATAATTATAATAATAAACGTAAGTTTTTAAAACCCAAACACCTTAAATCTCTCTTTTCTTCTTTCCAATTACGCTTCCACTTATATTTTTAATTCTCTATCTTTATTAGAAATATAAATAGGCTTCTTTTGCCACCACAGCTTTCTCTGGAAAAGTAGGCCACGGTGGAAATATTTTATTCTTCAAAAAAGTAAGTTTTGTTTACTCTTAGAAAACATAAAGTAGAGGCAATAATAGGGTTGTATTTTTTATTTTTATTTTATCGCCATTTTTCATGTAATGAAGCCACTCCACTCCATTATAGAAAATGGATGAAATTTATTTAAAAATGATGTCGAGAATATACCAAGGTTTAGGAACACAAAGGAGATTATGTTTCCTGTTCTCCATATAGTTTATATATGCTGCCATGTCCATCAGGGTTCACCAAATCACAAGCTTTATTTATGTTCAATTATGAGATTCCATAAATCATTTGGAGATTTAAAATCTAATTCTGTCTGATTACGTTGTCTTCAGGATGTCTGAATTGATTAAAACTTTGATACAGATCTGGATTTCAACACCAAATCACAAATCCAAGCACCCAACAATTAACCTAATGAATTTTTGGTGACAAAATGGAAATCCTTTGAACATGTTAAAGGTACAACCGCTTTCGGGCAACAAAACCCAAAAAATTCACTTTGTATGGAAAATTCAAAGTAGGGGCAAAGTAAACTTAATTACAAACCCCCTTGTAAACTACTAAGATAATTTGTATGCAGACAAGCTCTTCACTTGCTACGGACCTTGCCTTAACGGCTCCAACTCATCACTGGCCAATTTTTTATACGTGACTTTCTTATCGACCCATACGTAGACTTCAAATTATTGAAAATTGTTGAAAATAAAATGGGCGTCCACATAGGCCCTCTACGTGTACAAAGCCAGAAGGTATGACACTTGGCTTGTAAGTAGAAAACTGACATTGTCAGTTATTCTAAAAAATAAAAACTGCTCTCTTCATCTAAATGGGATATACTATAAATAGTCTCCTATTAAATGAGATAAAAAAAAAAAAAAATACACAAGAAACAACTCTCTTTCAATATGTTTTTCATTAGTGCTCTTAAAACTGTGAATTTTGTGAATATTACTCTAGTAATTTTTGGTAGTGTATTTCATCACTGGGTAGAGAAGAAATTCATTGGAGAATAACATTGAAGATTGCAGTGCAAATAAGATACTGTTTTATTCCACTGTGCATTATTAATATTTCTAACATTAGTATCAGAGTCATTGTTGTTGTTCCTGTGAAAAATAAAATACGAGTATGTATTTACTGTTTTTAAACGTTTTTGCATCTGCCGGTAGTTCACATCACCACGGCACCACCGCACAAATCACCAGATTGAAAATTGTAGTGGTGAAAGCACCACCGCATCTAATTACAGTCATTATAGATAAGGTTTTTTTTTTTTTTTTTTTCAATCAAGTGTGCCCAAAAGGACAGAAAATTGCCTTTTTTTATAAAAAGAAAAGAGAAAGGAATTGCAGCAAGCGGTGGCTGCGCTGAGGAGGAGTGGTGGTCTTTTAGGAGGCCGGCGGTGGTCTGTTGGGATTGTGGCCATGACTTTGGAACAGTGTGTTGTTTTGAAGTGCGCGGCTGTGAATGAATATGTGATGTTTGGACAAAAGATGACCGGGTAGAGTTTTTTGTTTTTTTTTTAAAAATTGATTTCTGAAATGGGCTTGGCCCATTACACTTTTTTTTTTTTTTTTAAAAGGAGAAACAAGCCCATCCGTTGGGGATTGTAGGTTGACCATTTGGGTCAGTCTAGACACACGGACCGGATCCAAATGGGTCAGCCCGACCCGGTTTTATATGTTTTTTGTTTAAAATGAATTGATGAAACATATGACCACTAAAGGTTCAAAGTCACACACCCAGACCACTAGGCCACTAAAGGTTCTTCCCAAAACCCCAGTTTTGCTGGTCAAACTCATTAAATTGGATAAAATATTTTTCTCTTTTAGTCGTTAAATCTCATTAAAAGACAGAAATATCTCCAAATAAAAAATTCAAACAAAAATATAAAAATATAAATTTATAAATTACTTTTAAAAAAATAGGGGGTAGCAGCCACCCCCTCGGGGTAAATTACTTTTTGTTTATAAAAATTAATTTTTGTTTATAAAGTTAGGGTATTTAGGTCATTTTAATTTTTTTTAACGAGTTTGATTGACGAAATGGAGGTTTTGGGAAGAAAATGGTTGTATGATAGGGTTGGGCAGTAAGGTTGGTAGTTCATGGGGAAAAATTGACAATGCGTGATAGTTGATGGGAGGAAAAGGTAATTACCCATTTAATTTATAATTTAGCTTAAATTATCAAATGTTTTTTAACAGCTCTCAATTAAAATAAAACTTAGACAAAATCAATTTTCATTCTTTAAAAACTAATCATCTCTCAAAAAACCCTAGCCAAAACAGAACTATTCTAGGAAGAGGGAGTGAGTTTGCTAATAAAGCTTGTACCAATTCTGGTTTGTCTTTTCTCTAGATTTGCTTTCAACAATGATCTACGAGGTGAAATTTTTTTTTTTTCTATTTTTTTTTGTTCCAATTTCCTTTAGTCATTTTTTAAGGGTTTGTTTACACAAAACCTATGAGTAACGATCTTAGATCTCCAGTATCTCTCTCTCTCTTTTTTCTATGGTTCTTTTATGGGAGCAAATCATTGATCGATGGCAAAGGACGAGTGGTAGAGGCAACGAAGGGGATTGCATTTGAGAATGTACTTGTAGCATAGATGGAAAAGCAAGGAAATTACTGTCTAGTTGAAAAAATTGTGATGGACCGAGCAACGGCTGCATACATGATTCACCAAAATATGTTGTAGATCTGGAAACTAATTGGGATGATGACATTCAAAGAGTTAAACAAAGCATATATCAAATTTGAATGAAAGAAATTTTTCATTGTATCTATGATATTGTTTTATTAGAGCAACATGCTCTATTTTTATGAAATGATGAATATAGAAGAAGCATTCTTAAAAAAAAAACTAAAATAGAACTTTCTTGAAGCCAATATTCATATAAGAATTACTCAATTGGAAGCTTCTAAACCTAATAACCAGGGGACAATATTTCATTTTCTAATTATGTCAAAAAGCCACTTCACTTATGATTTCTCTTACGATCATAACATGCTATTTTATAACAGCTCTCCTTTAAATAAAATTTTCATGAAGGTAATGTTGTACAACATAACATTTTGTGTCGCTTAAGCGTTGAATCAAGACATTTTTTCCATCCAAATTAAGTCATGTATCTTACTATGATCACGTCGATCTATTCTATTTGCTTCAAAAGTCTCTTCGTTGTTTGCAAAACTCCATTGCCTTTTGTAATTTTTCTATACCGTAGACGTAGGCTTTTGAGTAGTATCTTGAATATAAAGTGCCTTTCCTTATAATTCAAATTTGATTTATTCCTATATGACTTACTTACCTTGCTTTTCTAGCTAATATTTCAAACCATTTGATTGGGTGCATTGATATAATATTATTATAATTATTTGATCATCCCTCTTTACTTGTTTATTGAAACTAAATTAACTCATACATGTATACTTTAGTTTTGAGAAAAGTCACATTTTAGCATAAATATTGTTTTGAATCTTTTTCTATAACAAAAAATAAAATTACTTTAAGTTAATTAAGAACCATTAAAACTTTTGCTATACCAAAAGTCACTTCACTTTTTTTTTTTTTTTTTTTTTGACATGTCCACATAAGAGGAGGAGGGAATATTCGAACTAGTGACATACACTTCATAAGGCGTGATTCTTAGCCAATTGAGTTATCTCTTGGGGATAAGTCACTTCACTTGCATATAAATGTAATTTTTTAAGCCTTAATTAACATGTTGAATTAAACTGAAAGTAAGAAAGTTTCTAAAGTGAGAAGAAAGATGGTTACAAAATGGTTTGGCCCATCATCTCTTTTTGCTACACGTCTTAAGTCTGTTTCAAAAACACGTGTTGAGAAAGTCTCACATTGCTTGGGTATAAAGGAGATTGGCCATTTATAAGAGTGAGGAAAAACCTCGACCCATAAGCTAGCTTTTGGGTTGAGTTAGGCCCAAAGACTCTTTTTTTAATACAATCCCAACCTACCGGTTAAGTGCCTAACGGTTAACTGCCTAGGCAGTTAGCGGAGGTGGTTTGTGAATTTTACTAACCGTCTTTTGACTCCTAAGTTCGTATATGCTGTTCAAAAAAGACCTTACCGAAGTAATTTTGACATCAAATAAAGACAAGCGCTAGCTTAATAGCATTGGAAAGCTAACGACAAAGGGCTATTACTTTATATTTCAAGAAGTTTTTCTATTACATACTTCCTCTTTCTAGGAAGTATATGCTAGGAAGAGTTGATGAAGGTAGTCCCTTATACTTGGGTAGTAGAAAGGCTCGTGTATTACATGCTATGTACTATATATACCGGCCAAATTTTTGTCTTACAGTCAGGCATATGGTCAGTAGGAATTAGTCAAATCCTGCATTATTACTTTGTCTAATGAATAGGTTTTGACATATCCAGTAAAATTGTGATTCCTATAGATTCATCTCTCGGTAAAGTGTTTACTCTGAATGCTAGAGCAGTGAGGATTCACTACAATTTGGTACTTTCTTCTGTTTTTTATTTTGGTCGTGTGTCATCCACAGATCTTCGTATTGGGCTTTGTATTTGTTGAGATTCAACTAATGTACTCCAAAATTGATCCAACGGGCTGAAATTGATCATCAAGTCCATTATCTTTGTCGGGAGAAGACCATGATATAGAGACTGCTTCATATATAGGCTCCCAGGCCTTGTTCGAAGACTTTGCGTGAGAGATTAGGAAAGGATAAAAGAAATAAATAAATAAATAAATAAAATAATCAGCTGTGATTGGTGAAAAATTCTTTCCAAAGGTCCATTTTCAAAATTCTTGTCGGTTGTTAATATGTCGCCATTCTATCCAAATAATAATAACAATAATAATAATAATAATAATAATAATAATAATGGACAACGAGGATGGCATATGCTTTACAATTATAATTCAAACAGTAAGACATATTTAGACGAAATGAATATTATCTAGCCCCCACAAAATCTAATATAAGCCAAACCTGTAAATTTCAGGTATAAGATAAGTCAAACCGCAATGGGATATCAATCTCGTCTTTCGGCACGTCCTTTAATTGATGTCGAGTAATACTATATAGTATATACTATATTTTTATTTTATTTTCATTTTATTGGAGTCATGTAGCAGTGCCGATCAATCATTATTATCAACGAGAATAACTTTATTGTATTAAGAGTGAAAATTCTCAATCCATCCAATAAAAATTTGAAATGGAGAGGAACCTTCTCCATAAAAAATTGCATTAACTCAGGTTTTCAAATTGTATTTTTGTTTAATGAATTACCTATAATCACGTAAATTTATGCCAGGAACAAACAAATAATCACGCCATAATTATTAACTAGCAAAACCCACCAAAAATGTACGTGTACATAGTACTACGTCATTTAAAATTTTAAATGACATGGTAACATGAAAATTTTAATTTGAACCATGAAATGAACTTGAAATGGTTGAAAATTCTTACAAGAAATTGAGGCCGAGAAAATCAAATGTGGAATTAAAACGGAGTAGGTATCATGTCATGCCATTTAAAATTGTAAATTAGACAGCAACGTATACATCATTATATCTATAAATTTTAAATACTGAAGAGGAATTAATTAATGTCATTTCTATTTCTAATTGAATTAGAAGTTTAATGCAATGAACATTTTTTGTCACTAAATTCTCTTTCACCTACAAACAATTTGTCCATTTCCTTTTTCTTTTTTCTTCCTGTGAAAGTGATGGCCATGTGCAGCCTGCCAGCCTCAGTCACCAAATTGAGAATTTAGAGATTTTCTGTGTCTTCCCTTTCACCATGTAAGTGATGACCATGTACAAAGCCATAAAAAAATTGTCCACCGTTGGATGGTCCTTCCCTATTANGCGTTTTGGTCACTTTTAGGCATTTTAGACCTCTTAAAAGTGCTTTTAATTTTTTTACCAAACAAATTTTTTTTTTCTTCAAACAAACTTTTTGAGCGTTAAAAGCAATTTTAAGCCCATTAAAGAAAACATCCGCAATTCTAAGTTTCTTGGCATATAAATTCAAGTTTCTTGGCACATAGCCTATGTGCCAATAAATTCAAGTTTTCTTGACACATAAAATTTAAGTTTATTGGCACATAGGATATGTGCCAAGAAATTCAAGTTTTCTTGGCCCATAGCCTATGTGCCAAGAAATTCAATTTTTCTTGCCACATAAATTATGTGCCAGAAAATAATTTTTTTTGACTTTGTGGCACATATATTATGTGCCATTAAAATTTATTGGCATTTAGTTTATGTGCCAAGAAAAAATTTTCTTGACACCGGGGTTGCCAACGCTTACCTTATGTTGGTAATAAACGCCAATATGAATTTTCTTGGCATTTAAAACCAGTTTGTTGGCACTTAAAAAATGCCAACAAGAACTGTTTTTTTTGTAGTGTCCGCTTTATGAGACGTGATCTCAGCCAATTGAGTTATCTCTTGGAGACAATCAAAAGTCAACTTCTTTTGTTTTTTTTGTGAAGGAGAAGGTCGACCTTATAATTAAGTGCCTACGTAAGATCCCAGGTATATAAATAGATAGGAAAAAAACCCCGAATCCTTGGCAAATATTAGGTGCTGTTGTTTTTCAACAATGTGGACTCCCACGTGCGACATGGATGTTTTTCTGCCGTTGGATAGGCAGGGAATAAGATTTTCAACGGCTAAAAACCGTCATTAAGGCCGCAAATCTTTGATGGGTGATTCTAAAAAAACAGAGACCCGAAAACAAAGCTAATTTGGTCGGTCCAAACTCCGGATTGAATTATGGGACCCATGAAGCATGTGGGTTTACGGTTGATGTGGGTCCCGCCAAGATGAAAATTCATGGAAAACGTGACCAATTCTTGGTTTAATTGCACAAACTCTAGAGTCTAAAGAAAAGAAAGGGTAGGAGAAATGGTTTGGACTATCATGGTGGAAATTAAACTTGGCTAATAAAATATAATTATAGGGTAAAGTCCGTATTTTAGTATATGAATTATGATTACTTCAGACTTTTTACTTCTTTTTTTCTCATGACCGTATGCTACATAACAATATTATAATTCGAGTTATGAGAACATAAGTTATTTCATGAATATCACAATAAATATTACTGATCGAGACATTTTCAAATCAACATTTATAAAATATCAGGCCCTCAGGACATATTTTTAAGAGAAATAGGCATGTCAAAATTTATGGTTTATACATGAAAATATTTATGCTTCATGATAACTTATTTTGGCGTTCTTATGAGCTATTACTTATCTCGATTGCTAAATTTTCATGTAAGAGCTTCTTGCGAAGATACTAGCCAAAATTCTAAGCTAAAACCCTAACCGCTACGCTTAAAAACTCGAATTACACTTTCTACCTTGAAAACATTTGAACATTTTTTGAGAATTGTAGGAATGGTCTGCGTCATTGTAACGATGTTTGACACTGTTCGAATGTTTTTGTATCCACAACATTCTGATTTTGCTAGAAGTTATACGGTTGCAGGTTTCAAACATTGTCCAAGAATTTGTAGAAAATGACTTTGATACCATGTTAAGTATTAAAAAGAGAGAGAGAGAGAGATCCGATGCAAGAAGAGAGAAAAACAAGGAGATTTAAGGTGATTCCGCAATAAAGGTACATGTCTACCCTTCCAATGCCGGCCTAGGCTATATTATCATCATCTTATTAACTTGTTTGACAATACAGTGAAAATACTTATTTACAAAATGCCGTGTCGCTTTGTCGTCCACCGTCTACTGTCAGGTTTGTTCTCGCGCCCCTCATTGTGTTTCACTGGCCCTATTCGCTTCCAATGCCAACTTCGGTTTCCGGCAAGCACGCGTTTAGCCTTTCTTCCATCCGCTGTCATCCGCCTAGTGTACTCCAATTTTTTGGCTTTCTGGTTTTTTTGCTTTTATTTTCCTTGTATTTTGTTTTTTGTTTTTGTTAATTGGTTTTTTCCTTGTTATTTGTCCCTTATTTTATATTTCCCATTGTTTTGTTGCTTGTAATAAGGCTTTGTTCTCTTGTTGATCCGTGAAGTATTTGTTTATAGTCCAGACCTTTGGGTTGTAGATAAGATCTATATCTTGCATTCGGGTCGAGTAGGAAGAATTTTGGCATGGGGGTTTTCTACTCTCAGGTCAAGGAATAAGAGCTACCTATACATTGGAATGAGTCTGTTTGGAACAGATTTGTTGTTATATCTGAAGATTAGTCATGGGTTAGCAGATCTTTTTTTAGATTGGAATGGTTGTATCTTTGATGTTTGTAATCCCATATCTTCGACTATATATGGTTGCTTCAGAGCTTTTTGCTTTGTATTGTAAGAGCTTTATGCTCGTATTATCTTTAAATGAGTGCGACTAGAATGTTTTCCTCTTAAAAAAAAAAAAAAGACAATATAGTGAAAATAGGCCATATAGATGTACAATATAAGTAATGTAAAGCTCATGATAATGAGATTCTTATATAACTAAACCACCAGATTATAATATATATTATCTGATAAGGAAATAATACAATTTCATTTTACAAAGAAATCCTACGGATTCTCACAATCATCTCATTCACTCTCATTTTTCATTTCAGTGAATGTTAACCTTTTGTTCTCTTCATCATCCTAGTCTTAAATTTTAGTGTGACGTCTCACATTGCTAAAGTGTGGAAAATGAGATGTGATTATATATATGGAGTATATTCTCTCTAAATGATATTACGTTTTTTGAGGTAAACCCAATAATAAGTTTCAAGAGGCTAGTGATTGTGGCGTCTTACATCGTCTGAGTGTGAAAAAATGGATATGTGCTTATACATAGCATGCTTTCCTTAAATGGTATGACCCTTTGGGGGTAAGCCCAATAACAAAATCAATTGAGCTAACCCAAAACAACAATCAATCAAAGAGCTATCACACTATATATCATATTATATTTTCATCCATGAATATATATTAGAATTTAATATGCTGAAATTTCAAAGTTTTTTTTGTTACCCAATTCAATGAACCTTAATTAAGCCAAATGATCCGTGCATGATATATTGCTGAAGTCATGGCATTCTAATTTCTATGATAAGGAATAGCCCATATCTTTGTATTTTACCCTCCCATACTGCACCACGCTGGTGATTACGTGAATTAAGGAAATGTCGCCATTTCTCACTTATAAAAAAATGTTGCCTTGTACCTTAAGAAAATTCAAGCTCAAATCCTCTCAAATTGACACGTGGCATGTTATAATAGGATGTAGTTTGAACTCAAGCACTGCTCTTCTTCTATAAATACCACTCACCAGGCCAATTCATCTCATTAATTCAAGCCAAAACTACAATTTTCTACTCTGCGATATATATATATAATGGCTCTTGTTCTTCAACAATCCTTCTCTCTATTTACACTCATATCTCTTGTTTCTCTTCTGATCAACCCAAGTTCTTGCTTCAAGCCCAAGCTTCTGAATGCCTCAAAGAATAATGTTCCATCCAATTCTGGTTGGTCACCCGCAGGTGCAACATGGTATGGAAGCGCCACAGGTGCCGGGAGTGATGGTAATGCAGAAAAAACATTAATTATTACCAAATATTCATACAAACTTTGCAGAAATATATATATATATTTCTCAATTTTCATGTCTTGTCCATGCAGGGGGTGCTTGTGGATATGGGACTACAGTAGAGCAAGCCCCATTCTCTTCAATGATATCGGCTGCAGGCCCTTCTTTATACGTATCAGGCAAAGGGTGTGGAGCTTGTTATCAGGTAAAAACAAGGAAAGCTCATTACATCTATGTGGGTTGGTTTGATTCATTGAGATTTGCGGCTGATTCTCCTGCTGGTTCATCAACGATCATGCAGGTGAGGTGCACAGGGAATGCAGCATGCTCGGGAAACCCAGTGACCGTAGTTATCACTGACGAGTGCCCGGGGTGTAACTCAGAATCTGCTCATTTTGATTTGAGTGGTACAGCTTTTGGAGCCATGGCAGCTTCTGGTAAAGCTGATCAACTACGCAATGCTGGAGTTTTGGAGATTGAATATAGAAGGTAAATTAATGGCGTATGAGGAGGGATGGGGTGGGTGGAAATTAAGAAAATAATTAATGCATGTGGTCAAGTGTGACAAAAATTCTTCATTATTCTCAAAACTCTTTTATTCCTCGTTTTAAAGTCTTCTATTTCAAATGTTTTGACTATATAATTAATTACTGTATTTATCACTTCTTTACTTCATATATATATATATATATAGTTTTCCAGGTCTTCAGTACTTCATATAATTAAATTCAGTTTCTTGTCATTGTCACTTTTTTCAACATTTTTTTTTTTTTTTTTTGTCATTTCGTTAATCATCTTCTCCAATGACTAAAACCAGAGACAGAAGGAGGAGATGGCATGGCTGGTATTAGTCATGGCTCTCCCCCTCTTTTGAAAATTTTATTTACAATAGTATATAAATAGCTAAATTTACATATTTGAACCAAAATAATTAATCTTGGCCCTTGTCTTGAAAAAAATAAGCAGGGATACTTCACTTAGGACCCCGAAGTACTTCTACACGTTTTGAGAAAATCACTCAAATTTTAAAAACTCTCAATTTTACTTCTTGTTAACTTTTAATTTGATGCAATTGACCTCTCTGTCAATTTTTGTCATTAATTAAACCCTAATGAAACCACTAAAAAGACCAAATTATCCTTCAATTTTCTTTTTTTATTTATTTTTAATATGAAATTAAGGGTAAATTTTAAATTTATAAAAATTTCATAAGTATAAAGGCCATTTCATCATTTACAACATCCAAAAACTGACAGATGCGGTATATTGCATTAAATTGAATGGTTGGGGTGAAATTAAAAGGTTTTAAAATTTAGTATGGCCTTTTGATTCTTTTCAAATCGCATAGTAGTTTAGGAATTTTTTGTGAAATTTCCCCAAAAAATAGAAAGGCTTGGCGGTTGGCCTCATTAATTATAAGAAAAATTATTTTATACCAAAATCTATCATGAGCAATAACTCAAATTTCTCATTAAAAAATTATACATGAGCAAGAGCCTCTAGGAGCAATATAAGAGAGTTTCTAATATAAAAGAGTTTCAAATTATAAAAGGTCAATAACTTAATTAGAAGCTGAAGCGTCATGGTTACGTTAGAATGTCGTACTTTATTTTGATAGGTGTTTGAGTTAAAAATTAGAATATATCAACAAAAAAAAAAAAAATTGTTTTATTTTTATTTTTGATAATACTAAATGAATTAATATTAATATTAATTTCAATTTAAATTTATTTTTTATTCATACTTTGTATCTTAATATATTTCTCAACCATCTTAACAAAATCTGTGGCTTTCACTTTCAGTGTGGAGTGCAACTGGCCTGGTGTGTCAATAGCCTTCCACGTAGACGCTGGCTCCAATCCAAATTATTTTGCCTCCCTAATTGAATACGAAAATGGAGATGGGAGCCTCGGTGGAGTCGACCTCAAACAGGCCCTTGACTCGGTCTCATGGCTTCCCATGCAGCAGTCATGGGGTGCAGTTTGGAAGCTTGATGCTGGCTCAGCATTGCAGGCTCCTTTCTCCATCCGCCTAACCTCGCTCAACTCCGGCAGCACCATCGTCGCCAACAACGTCATTCCGGCCGGCTGGCAGCCCGGACAAACTTACCGATCTGTCGTCAACTTCCAGACCTAAGTAAATCATATGTTTGATCAGTTTGGTTGTTTGCAAAAATATATGTAGTTTTTAGTATTGCTGAAGATTAATTAAAAAGTCAGCTTATCTATGAATTATTTAGAGTTACGTATTGTTGAGCACAAATGATCTGACTCTTTTTTTCTTTATCGAATCTTTCATCTTTTCCACGTTTATGATAATCTATAATAAATAAAGAATTACATGCTCGTGATTTGATTTGGACAGAAAACAAAGACAATTTGAAGATTCGTGTACAGTGATGGACCTAGAAATTTTTCTTAATATGGGCAAAAATAAAATAAAAATAAAAATAATAAAATATTATGAAGTTGCGGTTAACAGAAGACGGCTCACTACTTAGACATGAGAGCTTTCATCACAAATCACAACGTCATAGCAGCCAACAGCAATTAACAAGCACAAAAGAAAAATTTTGTGATAGCCTAGTAGTTAAAAAGTAGTGTAACACTATCTCTTTCAATTTACACTAGTTTTTGGGCATAAATTTGAGCTGGGCTGAGTTTTATAGGACCTAAAGTGTGAATGATGTGAAATTTTGGTTTCTTTTATTGGGGCTAATAAAAAATTCGGGTATAAAAATATGTTTTTTAAAAAAATTTACCTACGGCGTGCGCCCCTGCCCGCCTCTGTGTATTCGTTAGTACTGAGTACCATCTTATAATATTTTCTTTAAGGTAATTTGTTTCGCAATAAAAATAGAAAGAAGTTAAAGTGCATTGTTAAAATATTAATTAAATAAATAAATTCATGTTTTTTTTTAGGGAAAATGTATAATAAGTCTCTGAGTCAATCCTTCAAAATTAAAAACTCAAAAAGTTTTTTTTTTTTTTTTTTGAAAATTTACTCCATGAGTCAATCGAAATCACAATAAACTCTTTGCCTTCAAAAATTTTTAACAGCCGTTAGTCTGTGTCAAAACACATCATTTTACCTTATTAAAATATTAATTTTTTTAATTAAATTTTAAATTTTAAAAATTAAAAAAAAGGTGGGGAGGTGGCCGAACCACCCCATTTTGCTTGGGGTGGTTTGGCCACCCCTGCTTCTTCTTCTTCTCTTTTAATTTTTAATTTTTTTTAATTTTTAATTTTAAATTAAATTAAAAAAATAATATTTTAATGAGGTAAAACAGTGCGTTTTGACCTAGACTAACGGCTGTTAAAACATTTTGACAGCAGAGAGTTTATTGTCATTTCAATTGACTCAAGGAGTAAATTTTCAAAAAGAAAATTTAGGCCTCGTTTGGGCCACCGAAGGTCGGACTTGATCAGACTACTAATGCTATGGATAATAGCGTACAATGGTTGGGACACCGGCATTGTATTACAAGTCCCTCGGGATAGAGCTAACCTTGTTGAGAAGATGTAATATCTCGGGTAGACCATACAGTTGAACTATCATTGACTCACATGATTATATCATGTACTATACCTATACTGTATTCGTGGATAACTGTCATACTTAAAATGTTGCATACTTTACTATAGAGTTCATCGCTAAATGACATAAATATTATGTGCATTTTTACTCATTAAGTTTTTACATTTACCCCTTTATTTTTTTCCCCTCCATTATGTATAATTGCGCGGCTTAGTTAGCATAAAGGATGATGGCTACAAACAGCCAGTTGGTGGTGGCCCAAACGAACATTTTTGAGGACATGGACCCGGTCTGGCCCAAATCTGTGTGGGATGATGGAAGAACCACTCGGGCGGAGATGATTGAGATTGTCATCATGTCGACATTACTTGAACTTAGGCATTGATTTTGTTATCTTATTTTCAGACAATTATCTTATGATCTGTAATCTATTTTGATGATCGGTCTTTGACCAACACAATTTGATAATCTATTTATAGTATGATGTTTTATCATTACTCTAGTTGTTATTGCATGTGGTGTTTAGTTATTGCTTCCTTATTTGTATGATTGAAAGTCTTTCATTGTATTCTCTCTCTTAGGAGAGTATACGATCTTCAGTCTTGTTTTGTGAAGGACAAGGTTAGGAGGTAAATCATGGAGTCAATTACCAGTTAATTGATTTTCATGGGACATTACAATGATAAATTCTACACAGATTGTCCTACCTCAACTCCATATAGTCTCTCAATAGGTTTGTATGTTCTCTGGAGAACCTCTGGTACAACACTGAGACTTCGATGCGCACAAACTAGCGGTCATCATAAAACAGCCCAACTAGATCTGGCCATTAATTGGTGGCCTACGCTGTTAACAATATCGTATGATCGTGTCCACCATGGCACCATGCTAATTGCGCTAGCCACTCAGCTATCTGCTATAAGTCAAATATTCAAATGTCTTGAACTGCTTTTATCAATTTGGCATGGTTTATCTTATAGTTTTCAAATGTTTGTTATTCATCACTCTGTAATTGTGTGTGTATATATTTTTGGTACTTTCTTCTGTTTTTATTTTTAGTCGTGTGTCATCCACAGAACTTCCTATTGGCCTTTGTATATGTTGAGATTCGACTAATGTACTTNTCTACACAGATTGTCCTACCTCAACTCCATATAGTCTCTCAATAGGTTTGTATGTTCTCTGGAGAACCTCTGGTACAACACTGAGACTTCGATGCGCACAAACTAGCGGTCATCATAAAACAGCACAACTAGATCTGGCCATTAATTGGTGGCCTACGCTGTTAACAATATCGTATGATCGTGTCCACCATGGCACCATGCTAATTGCGCTAGCCACTCAGCTATCTGCTATAAGTCAAATATTCAAATGTCTTGAACTGCTTTTATCAATTTGGCATGGTTTATCTTATAGTTTTCAAATGTTTGTTATTCATCACTCTGTAATTGTGTGTGTATATATTTTTGATACTTTCTTCTGTTTTTATTTTTGGTCGTGTGTCATCCACAGAACTTCCTATTGGGCTTTGTATTCGTTGAGATTCGACTAATGTACTTCAAAATTGATCCAACGGGCTGAAATTGATCATCATGTCCATTGTGTTTGTCGTAAGAAGACCAATATATATATATATATATATATATATATAGGCTCACAGCCCTTGTTCGAAGACTTTCCATGAGAGATTAGGAAAGGATAAAAGAAAAAAAATAAATAAACGAAAAAATAACAAATATATAAAATAATCAGCTGCATGTGATTGGTGAAAAAGCATGCATTTCTAGTCATTCTGGAATGCAACGACTCGAAGAATCACCTTTTCTTTTCCCCTGTTCGAATTTCACTTATAGAAATATGGCTTCCTTTTATCAAAAATTCTTGTAGGTTGTTAATATGTCGCCATTCTATCCAAATAATAATAATAATAATAATAATAATAATAATGGACAACGTGGATGGTATATGCTTTGGTGCTTTACAATTATAATTCAAACAGCAGGACATCTTAGACGTAATGAATATTATCTAGCCCCACAAAATCTAATATAATCCAAACCTCTAAATTTCAGGAATAAGATAAGTCAAACCATAATGGATATATATATCAATCTCGTCTTTCGGCGTGTCTTAATTGATGTCGAGGTCCCCAAGGGATAGCTCAATCGGCTGTGAACTACGCATAATGAAGCTGATGTCACTAATTCGAATCCCCCATTTTCCTTCTCTTGTGTGGACATGTCAAAAAAAAAAAAAAAATGATGTCGGGTAATACCATATACTAAACTCTTATTTCATTTTCATTTTATTGAGGTCAGTGTCACTCAACTATTATTATCAACGAGAATGCATGGCTTTATTGTATTAAGAGTGAAAATTCTCAATCCATCCAATAAAAATTTGAAATGGAGAGGATATTTTTTCATAAAAATTTGCATTAACTCAGGTTTTCAAATTATATTTTTGTTTAAGGAATTACCTATAATCACGTAAATTTATGGCAAGAACAAAAACATAATCACTCCATAATAATTAATTAGCAAAACCCACTAAAAATGTAAGTGTACATAGTAATGACATAATTTGAACCATGAAATGAACTTGAAATGGTTGAAAATTCTTGCAATAAATTAAGTATATATTGTCATGCCGTTTAATTAATTAAATGTGTAAATTTCGTATCTAGAAGAGGAATTAATGTCAATTTCTATTTCCAGTTGAATTAATTAGAACCCTAAATTCTCTGTCACCTACAAACAATTTGTCCATTTCCTTTTTCTTTTTTAGAAAGTGATGGCCATGTGCAGCCTCGATCAGTCACCAAATTGAAAGTGATGACCACGTACAAAACCATAAAAAAAAAAAAAAAAAAATGTCCACGTTNATGTGCAGCCTCGATCAGTCACCAAATTGAAAGTGATGACCACGTACAAAACCATAAAAAAAAAAAAAAATTGTCCACGTTGGATGCATGGTCCTTTCCTGTTTTTTTTTTTTGACATGTTTACATTAGGGTAGGAGATAAGAGATTTAAACTAGTGGCCTCCACTTTATAAGACATGGTTTACAGCCAATTGAGTTACTTCATAGGAACTCAAAAGCCATCTTTTTTTTGTGAAGGAAAAATGTGGACCTTATAATTAAGTGCCTACGATACGTTCTCGCAGGCATATAAATACATAGGAAAAAACAACCCAAATCCTTGGCAAATATTACGTGCCGTTGTTTTTCAACGATGTGTGTGGGACTCCCACGTGCGAGATGGAAGTTTTCCTGTCGTTGGATAAGCAGGGAATGAGAGAATTTCAACGGCTAATAACCGTCATTAACGGCATCATCGACGAACATGTATCTTTCGCTTTCAATCAAGACCGCAAATCTTTGATGAGGTAATTAAGTATCTCCTTGAAAAGGGGTGATGATTGTAAAAAAAAACAATGACCCGAATACAAAGCTAATTTGGTCGGTCCAAGCTCACTCCGGATTGAATCATGGGACCCACGAAGCATGTGGGTTTACAGTATTAAGTGGGTCCCGCCAAGATGGCGTAACTGTCCTAGCTAGTGGGAAACCGTTTTCTAGTTGATGCAATTTTCGTGGAAAACATGACCAATTCTTGGTTTAATTGCACAAACTCTAGAGTCTAAAGAAAAGAAAGGCTAGGAGAAATGGCCTGGTACTATCATGGTGGAAATTTAACTTAGCCAATAAAATATGATTATAGGGTAAAGTCCGTATATTAGTATATGAATTATGATTACTCCAGACTTCTTATTTCTTTTTTTTCTCGTGGCCCATATGCTACACAACAATATAATTCGAGTTATGATAGAGAGAATAAGTTATTTTATTAGTATCACAATAAATTTGCAGGACATATTTATAAGAGGAACATGCATGTCAAAATGTATAGCTTATAGATGAAAATATTTATAGGCCATATAGATGTACAATATAAGTAATGTAAAGCTCATGATAATGAGATTCTTAGATAATTAAACGACCAGATTATAATATTATCTGATAAGGAAATAATACAATTTAATTTTACAAAGAAATCCTTTGGGTTCTCAAGATCATCTCATACACTCATTTTCATCTTGGAAAAATGTAAAATCAATCCTTGATGTTTACATGATTTACAATTAATTTCCTGTAGCATCAAAATAAACTCAGATGTCCCTAAAATATGCCAAAAAAAAAAAAATTTAGTTTCTACAATCAAATTTCGTTCACTGACTTAACAGATTTTGAAACTGAGAAACGTCAAAGTCAATAAAATTGTGACACTTGTCTTATTTAAGTCAATGTCATACTAAAGAAATTTGTTAAATTAGTTAATGGAATTTGCCTATAAAAACTAAATTGTTTTTTTAAGTATAATATCTCATGGACCTCTAATTTCATTTTGATATCATCAAGAGTTTATTACAAGTCAGATAAATCACAATAACTGATTCTGCATTTTTCCCTCTTTCGTTTTAGCGAATGCCTACTTTTTGTTCCCTTCACCATCCAAGTATATCCTTAGAGCACTGAACTCCACATTGCCACAGTATGCCTCAGATTTCCTTGGCAACATCAAATTTCCATTTAAAAAAGAAAGTTGTTTTTACCAAGTAAAAGCATTAATGGTTTTAATTTTGCTCCACGAATTAAGGTTTAGAAGTTGATGACTAATTAACGACAATCAATCAAAGAGATATCACATTATATATATAGAGGAATGATAAAGACTCAACTTTTTTGCCCAACTTTTGCCTTTTTTATTTTTATTTTTTTTTAAAAAAGTAAAAAATAAAAAAAGTGTTTGAAGCAATAATGTTTTTTTTTTGTCCTTATTTTTATTGGTGTTTTTAAAAAAATGAAAATTATATTTTTCTTCATAAAAATGGTCATTTTTTATGAAAAATGGCCATAATTTTCATTTTTTAAAAAACACCAATAAAAAGAAGGACAAAAAAATATATTATTGATTTAGACACTTTTTTATTTTTTACTTTGTTTTCTTTAAAAAAAATAGAAAAGACAAAAGTTGGGCAAAAAAGTTGGGCCTTTAACATTTTCCATATATATATAATATTAAATTTCCATCCATGAATACTAGAATTTAATATGTTGAAATTTCTAAGTTTTTCTTATTACCTAATTCAATGAACCTTAATTAAGCCAAATGATCCGTGCATCATGATATATTGCTGAAGTCATGGCATTCTAATTTCTATGATAAGGAATGGCCCATATCTTTGTATTTTACCATGCTGGTGAATACGTGAATTATGGAAATGTCCCCATTTCTCACAGATAAAAAAAATGCTGCCTTGTACCTTAAGAAAATTCAAGCTCAAATCTTCTCAAATTGACACGTGGCATGTTATAATAGGATGTATTTTGAACTCAAGCACTGCTCTTCTTCTATAAATACCACTAGCTCACCAATTCATCTCATTAATTCAAGCCAAAACTACAATTTTCCACTCTGCAATATACGTATAATGGCTCTTGTTCTTCAACAACCCTTCTCTCTATTTACACTCATATCTCTTGTTTCTCTTCTGATCAGCCCAAGCTCTTGCTTCAAGCCCAAGCATCTCAATGTCGCAAAGAATAATGTTCCATCCAATTCTGGTTGGTCACCCGCAGGTGCAACATGGTATGGAAGCGCCACAGGTGCCGGGAGTGATGGTAATGCAGAAAAAACATTAATTATTACCAAATATTCATACAAACTTTGCAGAAAAATATATATATATTTCTCAATTTTCATGTCTTGTCCATGCAGGGGGTGCTTGTGGATATGGGACTACAGTAGAGCAAGCCCCATTCTCTTCAATGATATCGGCAGGAGGCCCTTCTTTATACGAATCAGGCAAAGGGTGTGGAGCTTGTTATCAGGTAACAAAAACAAGGAAAGCACATGACATCTATGCGGGTTGGATTGACGATTAAATAAAAATCTTTTATACGACTGCCATACAATTGAGATGATTTTAATTTGCGGCTTATTTTCCTGTTGGTTCATCAACAACTATGCAGGTGAGGTGCACAGGGAATGCAGCATGCTCGGGAAACCCGGTGACTGTAGTGATCACCGACGAGTGTCCGGGGTGTAACTCAGAATCTGCTCATTTTGATTTGAGTGGTACAGCTTTTGGAGCCATGGCAGCTTCTGGTAAAGCTGATCAACTACGCAATGCTGGAGTTTTGAAGATTGAATATAGAAGGTAAATTAATGGCGTATAAGGAGGGGTGGGGTGGGTGGAAATTAAGAAAATAATACATTTGGTTAAGTGTGACAAAAATTCTTCATTATTGTCAAAAGTCTTTTATTCCTGCAGTTTTAAAGTCTCCTATTTCAAATGTTTTGACTATATATACAATTACTGTATTTATCACTTCTTTGCTTCAAATATATATATATATATATATATATATATATGTGTATTTTCTGTCTTTACTTCAAATAATTAAATTAAGTTTCTTGTCAATGCCACTTTTTTCAACATTTTGTTTGTTTTTTTTCGTTTTTTTTTTTTTTTTTTTTTTGTCATTTCATTAGTCATCTCTTCTCTAATGACTAAAACCAAAGACAGAAGGAGGAGATGGCTGGTATTAGTCATGGCTCTCCCCCTCTTTCGAAAATTTTATTTACTATAGTATATACATAGTTAAAGTTTACATATTGAAACCAAAATAATTAAGCTTGGCCCTTGTCTTGAAAAAAATAAGGGATAACTTCACTTAGGATTGTTGAACTATCAAACGTTTTGAGAAGACCCTCTCAATTTTAAGAACTCTCAATTTCACCTTGAACTTTTAATTTGATACAATTGACCCCTCCGTCATTTTTTGCTTCTAAACCCTAACGAAAACCACTAAAAAGATCAAATTACCCTTCAAATTTCGTCATTTTTAAAAAGCTTTTAAATTTGAAATTTTATAAAAGTTTTAGGGGTATAAAAGTCATTTCATCACTTAAAAGGTCCAAAAATTGACAGAAGCTGTAGATTGCATTAGATTGAAAGTTTGGGGGTGAAATTGTAAAATTTTAAGATTTAGAATGGTCTTTTTAAATCACGTAATAATTTAAGAATCCTTTGTGAAGTTTCCTCTAAAGATAAAAAGGCTTAATTGGTGGTTGGCCTTATTATAAGAAAAATTATTTTATACCAAAATCTATCCTAAGCAACAATCTAAACCTGCCATTAAAAAATTATGTATGAGCAATAGCCTATAGGAGCAATGCAAAAGAGTTTCTAATGTAATAAGGGCATCGATTGGACGTATAGAAGCTAAAGCATCATGGTTAAGTTAGAATGTCGTGTTTCATTTTGATAGATATTTGAGTTAAAAATTTAAATATATTAACAAACAATTTTTTTTTTTTTTTGTTAATACTGAATGAATTAATATTAATTTCATTTTTTTTATATGTTAATATATATTTATTTATTTCAGAGTGGAATGCAACTGGCCTGGTGTGCCAATAGCCTTCCACGTGGACGCCGGCTCCAATCCAAACTATTTTGCCTCCCTAATCGAATACGAAGACGGAGATGGGAGCCTCGGTGGAGTCGACCTCAAACAGGCCCTTGACTCGGTCTCATGGCTTCCCATGCAGCAGTCATGGGGTGCAGTTTGGAAACTTGATGCTGGCTCAACATTGAAGGCTCCTTTCTCCATCCGCCTAACCTCGCTCAACTCCGGCAGCACCATCGTCGCCAACAACGTCATTCCGGCCGGCTGGCAGCCCGGAAAAACTTACCGATCTGTCGTCAACTTCCAGACCTAATTAAATCATATGTTAGATCCGTTTGGTTGTTTGCAAAAATATATATGTAGTTTTTAGTACTGCTGAAGATGAACTAAAAAGTCGGCTGAGTTACTGCCTATACTAGACTTTGGTTTGCCGTCTAAGACAGAAAGCATCTATGAATTATTAGTGTTACGTGTTGTTTTTTTCTAAATAGTGTTACGTGTTGTTGAGCACAAATGATCTGACTCTTGTTTTTTTCTTTCTCGAATCTTTCGTCTTTTCCACGTTTAATTATGATATCTATATATCATAAATAAATAATTACATGCACGTACAGATTTGATTAGGACAGAAAATAAAGACTATTTCAAGATTAGTGTACCATCCTATAATATTTTCTTTAAGGTTGAATATCCTTTTAAAATTAATTTGTTTCACAATAAATTATTAAAATATTAATTAAATCATCAATTTTTTTTTTTTTTTTTAAGGATTAACAAACAAGTAACTAGGAGTGAATCGACTACCCTCAAGTAGCTGTTGGGAATGGCTCAACCACCCCTAAATAATTTTTGGGTGGCCGAGCCTCAGCCACCCCAAAATTGCTTTTGGGGGTGACTCGAACACCCCCATCAATTTCAAGGGTGGCTAATCCACCTCTTGGTGGTGGCTCGGCCACTTTTAGGCACCTAAGGTTTGCTAATTCACCACTTGGTGATGGTTTGGCCACTTTAGGTGGTTCAAAACCATCCCTAATTTTTTTTTTAAAAAAAATAATTTTGTTTTTTAATATATTAATATACATTTTTAATTATACATGTTTTTATAATTTTTACTTAATTTCATCAATTACTGTCAAAACATAATCTCAAGTCTTTTTCTTTTTCTTTTTTTTTCCCATATTCACACTAAAAAAATTCAAAAATGAATTTAGTTCACAACAAAAAATCAAATTCCCAAACAAGTAAATAATTTGTTTGGACAGAGCAATACGGCAAAGGACAGAACTATACGGCAACTTAGCGGGATCCACCGTGGATGTACGTGGGTCCAAAGCTAACAAGTAACAGTCTAGGTGGACCAAACCCCAAAGCAGTGGATCCCACCCGGCATCTGTAGCCGTCCAAGTTTGCAACGCAGTTTTCAATTTTCACGCAGACGGAGACAACCTAAGAAGAGGCCAAGAAGGTTAAGGCATGGAGTAAAACAAAAACAAAAAAGGTTAGATTGGACTTTTACGGTCAATTAAGGTGGCGATTTGGAGTTAGCAGAAAATTAAATAGTATTGTTAATTTTAGCTTTGAATGAAATTAATTAATTAAAAGATATACGAAGAGATTCCTATATGTGTAATGTACACACCACACCGGCGTCAACTAATAATATTCACGCTGATGACATGGCACATGTCATATTATACTTAAAAAAATTATAATTTTAACCCATGTTTCGAAAACTCAACGTCAGAGTCGACCCTCCTTCAAAATTATTTTTGAAAATTTCTACCAAATTTTCTTCCCAAAACAAATCCCTCTCTCTCTCTCTCTCTAATCACTCGACATAATATGCTTAATTTTGGTGCTGCTAACATGAGAGATCAAATTCAACGTCGTTTTATCTCCATAAACATGAATTTTCTTTTTGCTTCATATAGATGTATCATCTAAAATACTGATTAAGAATGTTTGACATGCATTGCATTTTGGGCTTAACAAAAAATATATAAAAATATAAGCAATGCAAAATCATTACTAGAAGATAAAGGGATATACCACCTTGATTGGAGCTACATGAATGAATATGATCCAATATCTCCGACAGACCAATTCCATAAGCAATGCCCTTATAACTTATAAGTAGGAAAAAAAAAATTTAATTTTTTTGGATAATTACACTAAGTTTTTTGATTTAGTTTATTTGAAATATTGTAGATATAATGGAAAAAATGGAAAGGGTTGAATCACTAGTTGTTAATAAAATATTCAAGTTAGGCTCTTGATAAGCAACTAGATTAAGGGTATGCTTGACGTTGCGATTTCATAAACAAAACGTGTGATTTTAAATCAAATCGCAGAAACTAAATTGTTTGGGATTGCATTTTATTAAAATTACAATTTAACAACGCATAAAATCTTCGTTTTCAAACCACAAGTAAGGGTTTTTTTTTTTTTTTTTTTGAAAAAAGAACATTTTGAAAGGCTAAACTGCGATTTTGCCAAACTCTTAATTGCGTTTTTAAAAATCACGTTTTCAAATCGTATATTTTTAAATCGTACATTTTAAAATCCCAAACTCAAACAGACGATAAGATCCATATGAGTTTCGTAATGAATTCAGGCATCAACTCTTTGAAAAAGAGAACTCTACAATAGTAAGTAATTCATATAGTTGAAATCCTCGCTTTTTTTCGTTTTACATGAGTGTTCAAGTTGGTCGCACAGTACATTAACGTGTATAATATAGCCATTATGCAAGTGAGAGATGTTGGACTCTGGGTTCTAATGAACCAACTCAAATGGGTATATATCCGTAGTCAGCCCATTTAGCTTATTAGGTTAAAGTATATTATTTTTTTAGGTGTAACTTCACTTAACCCTCAGAAATATTGAGTCTTTTGCAAACATCCATCTAATGTTTAAAGCCTCTTACTTTGGTGTATTGAACTAAATACAAGTAACTGAAATGATCTACTATTGATTAAGGGTGAGTTTACAAAAAACTTGACTTTACCCTCTAAACTTCCATCACTTTGGCAATTACCTCTCAAAGTTTAAAAACTCCCACTTGACCTTAGACTTTGCTAAGTGAATACCCCAGCTTAATTGATAGGTTGCTGCTATTTTATCGCTCTTGTAACTTCAAGGTGCTAATTTTATAACCCTACTTCACTGTTGTGCTTTTAGGTAACTTTGAGTCCGATTGGTAAAATTTGTTGAGAAGTGTGTTTCATATACAACAAGGACATGGTTCAGATATAAAGTTCACAAATAATTATGATTAGTACCTTGATAAAAAAAAAAATTAGAAAATAAAAAAACCTTTAGAGTAGATTAAAAATTAGCCTATATCATAAATAATAAAAGTATTGTCACTTTACAAAGAAAAGTTTATTACAATAAATTTTAGAGAGATTTGGTTATCAATCTTCACACTACATCATAATTGCCCTGTGCCTAAATTTCTACAAGAACAATAGGTACAATTTCTCCAAATCCACGAACATATATAGTATTGCGTAGATTGACACGGGTAGAACTAGTATTTATAGTTTTGGGGGCACAAAAAAATAAATAAATAAATAAATCTAAGGACATTTTTTAAAAATTTTAGGGAAACATTGGGGCTTGGGGGCTTCAAACCCCATATGCATATAGTTCCACCCTTGGATTGATACTTGATAGTTGATAAGTGTTGTGCAAATTTAGTATGACGTTTCTCATGCTACAAAGTCAAAGAAGGTTAGATTAGGACGATGAACAAGATGCATGGTTTTTGTTTTTGGAATTAGGTCTTTGTTTTCATGGATGGTATTGACATTGACTGTTGACATAGACGTTGGCATATCAAATGATACATATGACAGATAGGAAACCGTTAATTTTGACGATAAAGTGACAAGATAACCTATTTAAAATTTGGGCAAAATCTAAAACTTTATTCTTGAAATTGAAAATCTAATGGCCAAATCTAAATTAAATAAAAATATACAGGCGAAATATGACTTTTCCCTTCAATTTATAAATTTTTTTGAATTTTGAAGTACCAAAACCACATTAATAATACTTAAAACTTTTCATTTGTGGCTATAGAAACATGTGTTCCTTGTGGACAGTTAGTCTGGGCTCCAGGCCCAGCCCGATATGAACCATGCCTGATCTGCAGTTTTTTGTTTTGTCATTTTTTTTTTCTTTTTTGTAATTTGTTTTGTCATAAGTAACCACATCAATCTTTTTGCCCACCCAAATTCCGACAAAATTTGATGGGATAAGACCAATCTTTGGAGCCCACACTTGGAACACATTCCCTAAACAGTTTAGGTCTTTTTTTTTTTTTTCTTTTTTTAATATTTTAAGACTTCCTAATTGAGAATGGTTGGAATTTACTGTTTGAATTGTTAACCATTTGGTAAGTATTATGACAGATTCATTTGTTGTTCAATCATCTATTTGGACATGTGAGTCTCTTATGAAATTTTTTATATTATATGTATAAATTGCTAATAATTCAAATAAGTAATTACTATGAATCCTTATTCAATAGGAAATCATTTACGCAAAGAAGTGTTATAGATTTTAATGTACATATAAAAAAACTGGCTTTAACTCATTTGATTAATTTGTTGGATGCAAATTAGCATCTTGAATTGGTCCTTTAGGATCTATTTGATTTTTGGTTTGGAGCCTAAAGACGCGTTTTAGCTTTTAAAAAGCTTTTTCCAAGCAAAAAAAATATTAGTTTGGTAAAAAAAACTCAAATCACTTTTGTGATAAACACCTCTCACTACTTAATGTAAATTTCATCCTCTTAATTCCTATGGAGTTAATGACTAATACTTCATTAGATCAGGTGGTAGAAGTCATATAAATTTGTCATAAAAAAAATAAAAAATTGACTACTTTTTAGTTTCCTTTTCCAGTTTTCATGCAATATTATTATTTTCTAGTAAAAGCACTTTTCCAATAACTGCTTTATGAAAAACTATTTTAAAGAGAATTATTTCACTAAGCAGCTTAAAAATGAGAAGATTTGCCTAATTGATAGCCTAAGACCTGTTGGACCTACTAAACTTGGTCCACAGTGTCCATTTCACTCGTACAACTCGAGGCATTGGAAAACCTACACACAAATTTCACCCTCTTAATTCCTATGGAGTTCCTATAGAGTTAATGACTAAGAGCATATTTAGGATTGCATTTGAGTGGTTTAAAAGTGTTTTTAATTAACACTCAAAAAATTCGTTTAAAGAGAAAAGTACTTGTTTAGTAAAAAAATTAAAAATGCTTTTAAAGGCCCAAAAAGCCTAAAAATAAACACATTTTTTGCAAAAACTTAAAAATAAAGTTTTTTCTTAAAAGCTCTGTTTGATATAAAAGCTCTATTTTTCAAACGCAATCACAAAAAAATTATATTTCATTAGATCAGGTGGTAGAAGTTGTTATATAAATTATTAGTCATAAAAAAATTTGACTACTTTTTTAGTTTCCTTTTCCAGTTTTCATGCAATATTATTATTTTCTAGTAAAAGTACTTTTCCAATTACTGCTTTATGAAAAACTATTAATTTTAAAGAGAATTTTTTTCACTGAGCAGCTTAAAAATCAGAAGACTTGCCTAGCTAACTGATGGCCTTAGACCTGTTGGACCTACTAAACTTGGTCCACAGTGTCCATTTCCCTCGTACAACTCCAGGCATTGGAAAAACTACACGCAAATGCCAAGAAGAAAGCATATACAAGGTTGAATGCAACTTGAAGTCTACGGCAATGGAGGCTTGCTGTGAATGTTAAAGGATCCTACTTCGAATCCTATTGCCATACGACATTTCGATGGCGTGGGGCAAGGAAAACAGACCGAAAAGAGGGTTAAAATTGTTCTGACAACGTATGAAAGTTTAACTCGGTATCTAACAACTCAGCTTCTGATTATAGTGCATAAAAAATCTCTAATCCAGTACGGTTAACATGAGATTGCGTCTTTCAAAATGCAATTATGCAAATACGATCATAATGCAGATATTTTCAAGAACAAAGTATACAAACTGAATGCAACATTGCACCTCAAATGCCTTCATCCACACCAGTAAATCATGATTGTGATTTGAGAAGATCATATAATATGACTAATAATTAGTCATAAACTGTTGCTCTCCTATGAAAGAATCTAAGAAAGAAGTGGGCCATCCTATACTTGTCAATCAAACATTTTCAATAATCATTAGCTAATTTACCCATCAATGAAATGGTATATATATATATATATATATATGAAATCCTTTGAATGAGCAGCCCAATTAAGTATCTAAGTCAAAAAAATTATGGTTTCATATAGTTTTTTTATGGTGATCAGAGATCAAGTTTTGTAGATCTGATGCAGGAGAGAAGAGTAGAGAGGGTTCAGCTCTCTTCTACTTTATCACTATCACTTGCTAGTTGGGTTTTGGGAATGCTTGGAAACAAAGCAAAAAGAATGATTAATGATGGATTACAGACTAAACCCACTGCTTTATTGAAGCAATGTCTTTGCTTATTGCTTGACAAAGAGTTTACTGACTACTAGAATAGTGGGTGGAACTTCATGGCTCACTATCAATGAAACCTCAACTATTAATTAACAAGCTTTTTCAAGAAAAATTGATAAAGGAAAAGAAAAGATAAAAGGAGAATATCCAGCTCCTGTATGATCACCTTATAAACCTTTTCAATTTGGGTGTGTATATATAGATTAATTGATTGATTTGGACTGTCTTGTGTTTAAGAGATAAAGAACTAATGATCTTTCAAAGAAAAAAACAATAAATAAATTTTGTTTGTGGCATGCATGAACTTAATTCTCTTGGTATTTCCAAAGCATATTGTCATTATATATATAAAGTCAAAATTAATGGACTTTAGTCAACTTAAGTATATATTAACGACTATTTTTATTTTTTATATACTTGATCAATGTGAGACATAAAACTGAAAACTACGTTCACAATAAAAACTCTATAGAATGATGAACTTTGTGTCTCTTCAACCATATAATTGTAATCATTGCCACTAATGGACATAGGCAACCTAGCTGTACTTTGTGTGATCAATTACTTGTTTTATTGTTTTCTTTATTTAGCATTAAGTAAGGGTTTGTGTTTATTGTTTGCATAATTGAATTTAGGTGCTTTTGCACAATGTTAGAGCCAAGATTAGAAATAATTAAAAGAATATGTATTTTAGCATACTTTTTGTGGACTTTCTAGGAAAATAATTAGTGTTAGAGCTACGGTTAGCTTCCGGTTAAACGAATGTCTTTTTTTTTTAAACGTGTATGGTTTGGCTCCGATAAAGAGTATGGATGACTCTTAAAGCATTTTATTGCATCTGTTGTAAATCTCACACTTGAGAGGGAAATTAAGATGTTGTGTCTCACGTTAAAAAATAAAATAAAGTGAGCAGTTAATATATATACTTAAATGGACCCGAGCCCAAAAACTTTAATAACCAAGCATAAGGATTGCTTAAATTTTAGTATGTAATATATGATGGATAATGTTGGAGCTCTTTAGGAAGCTTAATTGCCAGCTGGTGGAAATTTTTATTTTTATGTCCGTATATAACTTATATTGTATTTTTTAGGGGTGATTTTGATAGTTCAAAAGGATCGGATTCAAGCTCATCAGAGTCAAGCTCAGACAAGAGGGTTGGAGAACTCCATTTTCGTTGACTTATTGGAAATTCGAAAACCCTAGTTAATTACTATATATATATGTGTGTGAATTGAGGCATAATTAGTCTCCAATAATGCACCTAAAATTGAATGTGCAAAAACAGCCTCGGAATTAAACCTCTTTTGATAAATAAATTATTTACTTCTGAAAAAGAAAAAAAAAAAAAAAAAAAAAGTATTCTGAAAATTTTGGGTGACATTGTAAACTTTAAGAAAATGATTATAGAAGTGATAAAAATTGAGAGATTAAGGTGAAGTTTTTCCAACATTATAAGTGTTTGGTGAGCAAGTTTGTACTTACAACTTGACAACGTACACACTCTCAAGTATGTTTCCAAGTTGGTCTGCATTTATGTTTTAATGTTACGTTAACTTGCTAGTTCTATCTCATAGTCCAATGGTATATTGGATTACCGATTGATTTTGTCATTGAAACAATCATTAATTTTCTATACGTAAGCGGCTCACCCAAACACCATCTAACGACCAAAAGTGGTATTCTACCGCATTTATGAAACAATAGTCTCGACGGGTCGGAACGAAGATCTTTTCAGGCTGAACTCGTCTCGACTAATTTGGAACGAGTTACCAAACATCTAGACTAGAAAAGATTCAATTAGGCGGGGCTAATTATTTTACTTAAAAGAAACTTTACAAATGACCTTTGAATTATTATACGTTTTGAGAAGACACTCCTCTCAAATTTAAAAAACTCTCAAAATTTCACTCTTCGAACTTTTAATTTGATGTAATTTATCCAATTCCGTCAATTTTTTCCGTTAAACTCTAATGGAAACCCTTAAAAGACCAAAATATTCTTCAATTTTTGTTTTTGCTTTTATAAAAAATGAAAAAACAAAAAATTGAAGAAGAAAAAAAAGGTCACAAGGTGACCACAACTGTGGGTCACCGTGAGATTTTTTTTTTTTTTTTTTGTTAATAATAACTTTATTTTTTTTTAAAAAAAATAATTTCAAATTAAGGATAAATTAAAATTTTTTAAAAAGTCAAAGGTATAATGATCATTTATCTTTTTTAACATTTAACAACTTACAAAATGAGTACATTGCATCAAATTAAAGGTTCAG
Organism: Carpinus fangiana; assembly: GCA_006937295.1. Classification (NCBI taxonomy): domain Eukaryota; kingdom Viridiplantae; phylum Streptophyta; class Magnoliopsida; order Fagales; family Betulaceae; genus Carpinus; species Carpinus fangiana. The sequence continues at coordinate 32,103,403 of CM017324.1, forward strand.
AGAATAAAATTGAAAGTTTTTAAAATTTAGAAGAATCGTCTCAAAATACCCGATAATTTAGTGGTTTAAAGTAAAATTTCTCATTTTACTTATCTTCAATCATCTTTAGGTTTATGTTGCACTATGCTAGTTGAATTGGGGGCTTCATTAGGCTGCCCCATCTATTTTTCTCCTCTTCTTTTTTTTTTTTTTTCCTTTTCTATTGATGTATTTGTCCTGGCTCTCTTATTTTGCTAAATTATAAAAAATAAAAAATAATTAAAAAGCAGCTTAGTTCCAGAAAATATATTTCTTGCCTGACATGATCTGACAAGACATACATATCCTGATATCCTACCAAGAAAAGCAGTTATAGCAACCTTAATAGATTTCCACTTTTATCGTCGTTTTTGTTTTAAAAAGGTCAAGTAGTTCAGACAGATCAAACGTACAGCAAAGTGGGGCCGCCTTTCTTCACCAGCTGAAAAACGCACTACTGTTGTCAGTGTGTATCACGTAATTAGCAATATGAATAAATATATGAACAAATTCACCCTAATATTAAATCTTACTAAAATAAAATAAAAATTTAACTTCAGATCCTTGAATTATTACTGGTTTTAAAAAAGCTTCCCCTAAAATTCAAAAAGTCTTTATTTACACTCCTAAACTTTCAATTTCAATCAATTTAACTCATTCCGTCAGTTTTAGCCGTTAATTTCTAACAGAAATGCCTAAAAGGACTAAATTACAATTTGATTTTTTTTTATTTGAAATTAAGTGTAAATTTGAAATTTTATAAATAAAAAAAAAATCAGGGTATAAATTTCATTTTATCTCTTTTAACGTTTAAAATCCGAAATAGAGAATATATTGATTGAAATTGAAAGTTTAGGAGGTTAAATTCTGAGTTTTTGAAATTTAAAAGGGTCTTCTCAAAACGTGCGGTAGTTCAGGATTGAATAGTGGAGTTTACCCTAAAAATAAATAAATAAAAAGTTATGCTTCCTTCCACCTTCTAGTATTATACTTATTATTATTTTTCTTCCAAAGTGAAAACTGATTAATTAATTAATGGAATTGAAATGCAAGTCTTTTCCAAGATAATTAAAGTAGCAATTAAGGTGGTATCATTTAACTGAAGTGCAAGCTACAACAAGTCTTTCTCTATGATTACTACAGCACTAACAGTACTAGTATTATATATATAAAAAATAAAATAAAATAAATAAGATTTAAATGGCTTAGTGGAGCACATGACATAAACACATGCCACCCAAACAGAAACCAAGCCATAAAAGCATATAGATACATCTCTCCTTAGACTGATGTATATTAATAATATATACTAATTAAAGTTTTGTTGCTACATAACTAACATGCAACATTAGACATGTCTAGACTCATAGTAAGGGACAAGCCAAGGGGAGGTTGGGGACCATATATGGCCCCAGCCCCATCCAACCAAAAATAAATAAATGCAACTTTATTTGTGATGGTTTTCCTTAAACAAATTTTTATGCAATTAATCCGCCTCCTACAAAGTTAAATTCGTAGTTTCGTCTATGTTGATAGTAATATGTCGATTTTGGTTTTTGATGCGTCTGGCAAGATTGGCATCTAAGTCATTATGCATATCACAATTGATATATTTGGTAAGGGTAATGTTATATATTACACTACAATCTCATTATGGTGATATGATACTGTCAATCTACCCTTAAATAAGCTTTTATTAAATATATATATAGTAGTGGACTAGCAATTGAATGTCACGTTAGCATAGTGGAATAATGACATGGTATATGCATGCATTAATACTCATTTAATAAAAAGAAGCCCACATCCCACCTTCATTTTACCAGGTTGGTGTGGCAACAGTGCCCATTAACTCTTGATCAATCTGTGTTAAAAATAAAAATTGAGGACTGATTTGTACTGCCACGTTTAATATATAGTATTACTCTTTAATAAACTTGGGAGTTGATTCTAATAATGAATCTTAAGTACATGGAGTTATGTTATATTTTGTCCTACTAGGATTAATTAATACTAGAAAACCATGTGGTTAGTGAAAACTATCTTAATATACTATAGAAATGAAGCATGCAGAGACACAAAAATATAACTAATTTGGAATAGAATGGGAAAGATCATCAATGGACTCAATGGGGACACTAAAAATGTTTAGGCCAAATCTCTTGATTGAGATCCTAACTCCCCGGGTGGATTAAGTTCTTGTGGTTGACTCAACGTCTTGAAAATAATATATATATACGAAAAAACATAACATGACAGGAACAACCTATATATATATATATGCCTCCCTTCAATATTATCCACTTTTAGGTTTTTTTTTTTTTTAAAAAAAAGGTTTTATATAATAAATAAATAAAATCTAAAAAGGTTAATGATAATTACAATCATAATTATTAGAATTAGGGTATAATAGATATATATTTTTTGTGGAAAAGCAGCTTGAACCAACCGACAGACAAGGAGAAGCATGGGTTAGTTTTCTTGGCTTGGAATTGAAGGGATATGAATAGGTATGGCAGTTAGAACCACTCCCTCCTTCCCCTTTCACTCACTCCCTCACTCTCCTTCTCTCTCTCTTTCTCTCAAACACACACAAATTAACACACTAGACGTACGGACCTCCTTCACTCTCTCTCGATATCACACTCTCACGGATCTCCTCCTCTGGCTGGCGGCGGCGCCACCACCACCACAAAATTTTAGAAAAAGTCTCTCACCCTCTCACCCTCCCTCCACTTGTCACCACACTCTCTTGCTCTTCAGGGAACTCCCTCCACTCCCTTTCTCTCATTCACAAAATTAACCACAACCAATACTCCAACTAAAATCAAGGAGCCTCACAACAACTAGCAGTAGTACAAGAATAAACTCCACCCCTCCTACCCTCTCTCCTTTCATTCTTATCCCATTTCGTCATCCTCTCTTTCTTTTTCTTTCTCTTTCACTTTTTTCTTTTTTTTCTTTTTTTTCCTTTTTTTTTTTTTGTCCTTTTAGATTTTGTATGGCTTTGATTGTGGATCAACAAACAAACTTCAAGCACTTTTGCAAGATTTGCAAGAAAGGTTTTGGATGCGGAAGAGCCTTAGGAGGGCACATGAGGGCGCACGGAATAGGGGACGAGAGCGGGCACATCGATGATGAAGACCCGGCTAGCGATTGGGAGGAGAAGCTCGGCGGTAATGGCAGCGTTCCGCCTAGCAACAAGCGGATGTACGCCTTGAGAACGAACCCAAATCGGCTCAAGAGCTGCCGGGTTTGTGAGAATTGTGGTAAAGAATTCTTGTCGTGGAAATCTTTTCTTGAACATGGGAAATGCAGCTCTGAAGACGCCGAGTCCTTAATCTCATCCCCTGGTTCAGACGGTGATGATGGAAGAAGAGGGTGTGGGTGGTCCAAAAGAAAGAGATCATTGAGAGGTAAAGTGGGTAATTTCAATTCCAATTGCCCGTCTAGCGAGGAGGAAGACCTCGCAAATTGCTTAATGATGTTATCGAACGCGACAGTCGACCCGGCCGAGGCAGAGGAGGACGAGGAGGAGGAGGCGGCGGAGGTAGAGGTGGAGGTGGAGGCGGAGGCAGAGGCAGAAGAGTCTTGTGCTTCAGCTAGTAAAGAAGACCAGGAGCGAAAAAACCCCATGAATAATTTCATTGCTCCAATTTCTTGTAGGGCTCCTGTAGACGACAACAACAACAAGAACAAGGGTGTGGCAAAAGGATTGTTCGAGTGCAAGGCATGCAAGAAAGTGTTCAATTCCCACCAAGCATTGGGCGGCCATAGAGCCAGCCACAAAAAGGTTAAAGGCTGTTTCGCAGCCAGGCTCGATCACAACGACGATATCTTAGCCGCCGCCGACGACGACGTGATCACGCACGACGATTTCTTCCCAACAAAATCAAACTCAACCCTACAATTCGACCATGGTTACCCTAACCCGTCGTCGTCGGGGTCGGCGTCCATGTCCAAGAGGAAATCAAAGGTGCACGAGTGCTCGATATGTCACCGGATTTTCTCGTCCGGGCAGGCGCTCGGAGGCCACAAGCGGTGCCATTGGATCACATCGAACGCGCCGGACACGTCCAATATAGCTAAGTTTCATCCGTTTCAAGATCAGGTGGAGCAATCCAATAATCCAAACTTGCTCAATCTCAAGCTCGACCTTAACCTTCCAGCCCCAGCCGATCAAGATCTTAGTGGAGCAAGGCGGGACCAAATATCTACAGAAATTTATTTACAGTCATGGATAGGTACTACTGCAAAAGATCATGTAGAAAAGGAAGATAATCACCGCCACATCGTCCGTCAAAAGGTCATCGACAACGAAAACAACGACAACATTAACAACAACAACAACAACAACATTAATAACAATGACAGCAATGGCTCAATGCAGAATTTGGATGATGAGGCAGACAGTAGTGTGAAGTTAGCTAAGCTAAGTGAGTTGAAGGACATGAACACGAGTGGGGGTTCCTCACCCTGGTTGCAGGTGGGGATTGGTTCAACTACTGATGTGGCAGCTGACCCATAACATTTTGTGAAGCAAAGCAACGATCCATCTTCTAAGTAATTATTTCATTCTCTTTTTATTTTCATTTTCATTTTTTTTCTTTTTTAAAAAACTTCCCTTCTTCTCTCTTTCTTGTAATTTTTGTGTTAAGAAACTGTAAGTATAAACTCAAAAGGCTCTTAATTTACTCTTCTTTTTTTTTTTCTTTTTCTTTTTTCTTTTTTTCCTGTTGTAAATTTTTGGTGGGGCCCGTCCATTTGTTATCGAGTAATAATAAGTAAGCAGGCTGTTGTTTCATATTTACTATCTGAATTATTTATTACGATTTTCGTCCCGCTTTTTCTTTACATATTGGGTTGAAGACTGTCATCCCATATTTACTGACTGAATTGTTTACNTTCCTCACCCTGGTTGCAGGTGGGGATTGGTTCAACTACTGATGTGGCAGCTGACCCATAACATTTTGTGAAGCAAAGCAACGATCCATCTTCTAAGTAATTATTTCATTCTCTTTTTATTTTCATTTTCATTTTTTTTCTTTTTTAAAAAACTTCCCTTCTTCTCTCTTTCTTGTAATTTTTGTGTTAAGAAACTGTAAGTATAAACTCAAAAGGCTCTTAATTTACTCTTCTTCTTTTTCCTTTTCTTTTTTCTTTTTTTCCTGTTGTAAATTTTTGGTGGGGCCCGTCCATTTGTTCTCGAGTAATAATAAGTAAGCAGACTGTTGTTTCATATTTACTATCTGAATTATTTATTGCGATTTTCGTCCCGCTTTTTTTTTACATATTGGATTGAAGACTGTCGTCCCATATTTACTGACTGAATTGTTTACTGCAATTTCCGTCCCACTTTTTCTATACATATTGGATTGAAAAGGTTGTTTTGCTAGTGAGTGTCTACATTGGCCATAATGCTGATCGATCCTCCCCACTCAGCCATCAACTTCTCAGAAACACTGTTTAGGGTCTTTCAATTCACTACTTTTTATCCCTCTAAATGAATGGATCAGTGCAATTTTTGTCTTTGCTGGATCCATTTAGAGCCCAGGATCCAATAGCAGGATGCCAAGTGTGAAGCTATATATAATACAGTGCATCCACACTACATAAAAATGCCTCAACGTTGACTGACTAGCTTGGCTGAATGATGATGACGGACCATCAGCTGAGTTGTGGTGCCTGTTTGAGCAGATTAGCACAGATGGAGCAGGGCACGACACGTGTCAGGAGCTGTGATCCCATGTTTCTCGCACCATTTACTTCCCATTTGTCTGAGATTTGTTACCACAACAACGTTGGCTAATCGTTGACCTAGAAAAGATAAGGGCGGTTTTAACACCACTTTCTACGCTGGACTTAGTGGTGGGGAGAGAAGGAAATTAAAAAGACCAGCTCAACCTTGGAATTGCTAATCATAGTTAAATTTTTTCTTTTTTCTCTTTTTAATTTTAATTTTTATATTTAGATTTGTTTGATTATTAATATGATAAATATATTAATTAATTAATTAACTCTTATATATATATATGCAGAACATGGATGCAATTATTGGATATCCATATGATCATCAATCGATCAAGCTGCTTTCTGAGGGAGTGGAGTACTCAAATTTCATGGCGATAGAGAACACTCAACACAACCTTAAAATACTGTATTTATTTATAAATATATATAAAGTTAAGGGTCCTGTCTCTTTTAAGTCAAAATTAATTACTAGCTTAAATATTTCTTTAGTATTAATCACTCACGAGCAAGAATATCTTTTGATCGAGTTACAATAAATTGATCAAGGAGCGTTGGATCTATTTCATGGCTAAAATTTTGTTTCATCTATATATCTGTTTACGATGAAAATAAATTCAAAATTAATACAGTGGTGATCAATTTAACTAAATTTAGATCAAGCTCACGATAAGTTTCTGCCTTTCTTTGCATTAGACACCCGATAACGATTAATTACGATCAATTAATATAGCAAAATTTGAAAAAAGAAGGAGAGGGGAGAAAAAGAAAAGGCAAAGAAATAAAAGAATAAATAAATAAATAATAGGAACCTCTATTTTTCATTTGACCATTGTGAAAAGTAGAACAAATTAATGAATAAGATTCAAGTAGAGCACACAGCTTTTAAGGGTAACTTTACTTTAGATCCATAAATTACCACGCGATTTGACATGCTCCTCTCTCAATTTCAAAACTTCTCAATTTGGACCTCTAAACTTTCAATTACAATCAATTTGAACCTCTCGGTCAGATTTTAAACGTTAAAAGTAAGACAATAACGTTTATACTCATGACTTTTTTATAAAATTCTAAATTTACCCTTAATTCCAAATTAAAAAATAAAGTTAAAATAAAAAATTACAGTCACAAGGGTTTTTTTATATATATAAAACAAAAAGTATAGATATTTTGGTCATTATAGGTATTGCTGTTAAAAGTTAACTGTTAAATCTGACGGAAATGGTTCAAATTAATTGTAATTGAAAGTTTAGATGTTCAAATTGAAAAATTTTGAAATTTAAAAGGTCTTGTTAAATTGCCTAGCAATTTTTTTAAAATTAAGTTACCTTTGGCTCTTATAATAAGCCATTTCAAATTTATGGCGTTGTAAGCACTCTCCCCATCATGACATGCTTGTATATATATATTTTGACATTTCCACACAAAAAGGGGAGGGAGAATTCGAACTAGTGACCTCCGCTTCATGATGCGTGGTCCAGCCAATTAAGCTACCTCTTGGGGACATGAGTCCTTTATATTAAAACATATTAGAAATTCTTGAATTAATTATGAATTCATATGTAAAAGAAAAAGTAAACTAATAATTAAATTATTAAATTCACTCTTTAACTACCATAATTGTCTATTCGACATTAGGTTATATAACCAATTTAACTAAGATGGTGTGGAAAAAAAAAAAAAAATCAAACAAAACAACAAAAATTTACATTATATTCATGGAGAAAGAATAGATAATTTTAATAATTTTCATTTTTCTAGGAAAATTGAGATTATGAATAAGGAAAAAATGAAAAATTAGTGATTTATGTGGTTTACTTGATTTGCAGTTAACTTAATGTGGTATTAAAATAAATTCAAAGGCCCCTAATGTATGCAAAATATATATATATGGGAAAGTCCACATACTCTGCTCAAACTACCATCCAATTGACAATGTCTCCATCAAACTACCTAACCATTGTTAATGTTCCCCCCAATGACAAAACTACTCTTAGTAAAATAAAAACTTAAAATTCTAAAAAAAATCCTAAAACTAAAAAAATAAAGTCCAAGGGGTGGCCAAATTTAAAAGGACATTGACAATGTTTTGGTTGTTTGGGGGGGACATTATTACAATTGAAAGTTTGGGGAGACATTGTCAATTAGGTGGAAGTTTAAGTATAATTTAGTCACTATAGCTAAATTTGATTAACTAACTTAACAAATTTTAATATGTGGAACGTTAGAGCCAAAAAAAAAATTGTGATACATGTCATATTTAAGTAAATATTACACTAATGGAATTTGTTAAATTAGTGGACATAGTTTGACTGTAAGGAGTCTATTGTTTTTTTTTTTTTGGAAAACCTCAAGTACCTCTAAGTTCATTTTGATACCACATCAAACTAATTATAAATCAGGTAAACCACATAAGCTGATTTTATATTTTTCCTTAAATATAACATATATACTTAGGGCCTGTTTTGATGTGTGTTTAAGGGGTTTAAAAGTGCGTTTAACATTTAAAAAAGTCTACGTCAAAAAAAAAAAAAAANATCTAAAAAGTATTATCAAACAAACCCAACAATCACAAATGGATCAAAAATGTCTTTGACTTCATAAACTCGATTTACACAATGCACCCAATGCCACCTGCTTTTATGGAAGACCTAACAACCAACTTTCCACCACCGACTGAACACATCAAATGCTTCTTAACAAACCAATAATCCTATTCCAAATCAAATCATCCAACCACTTAAATGGGTCTTATGATTTAACTTTAACTTCTTTGGCTTAATCATTTGAAGAGAGGGAGAGAGAAGAAGTCTTGGTGGCTTCCAATTTGAAGGCCATGCAAAGAAGGGATGATAATAAAAAAAAAATAAAAAATAAAAACAAGCATGTTATTGTTGAATTTGCTCCAAGTGGAATCTTCCAATAGATAGTTGCCTGCCATTAAAGCCGTGGCTTTAGAAGGAATACATGTTGCATTTCATGTATGACGTACTCAATATTTAGGAGATTGGATTTGATGTCTCCAATGTAGAAATTAAATCCCATGGGACTCAAAAAGTCCCATGCGCCTAAAGCCCATTTGTGAACATTATTAATGGCCATGCGTAGTTCCTCTTTTTAGGGATAATGATGCGACGTGAGGAGAGTTTTGGTCATGAAATTATGTATATATATATAATGTCATGACCAAGTCTCAACGAATCTCAACCAAGTCCTAACTACATCGTGGCAATAACCTAACCAAGTTCAAACCGTTTCGCAATCGAGTCTTGACGAGGTCCAGACTGAATCCTGGCGGTGTTCCAATCGAGCTCTAGTGGGCCTTGATTGGGTCTTGGTGAAGTCTTGATGGTGGCCTGATCGGCAACTTGACTAGGTCCTAGCGATGTCCTAATAGGCTTGACAAAGTCTGGACGAGGTCCCTAGCTATTGGGTCCCGGCGTTGTCCACCGAGTCCCAACGCCATCCTGATGGGTCCCAACCGGGTCCCAATGAGGTCCCAAATGGGTTCCGATAGTGTCCTGATCAAGTCCCGACGAGGTCTCGACAATGTCCCGATCGAGTCCCATTGAAGTCTTGGCGATGATCGGACCAAATCTTGATGGAATCCTCACAAGGTCCTGATTGGGTCTCGGAGAGGTCTCAACCTAGTCTCAACAGTGTCGGGATTGGATCTCGACGGTGTCTAGACCAAGTCACATCGGTGTCTTAACCAAGTCTCACCAATATTCCATCGTGTCTTAGTAAAGTCCCATTTACTTCTCAAATATGATGTGAGGAGAATTTTGAGACTTAGTATTTTTTTTTATATCTAATTTGGCATTTAGGTTCTGATGATGTGAATGGAATGATCATGTCATAATTAAGGATGGTAATTTTTATATTTTATTATTTTCATGAAAGGTGATAAAGATTTCTTAGAGGTTAAAAAGAAAAGTGATGCAACTCTCTGTGAAGAGATGCAAATTTGTTAAAGTTAATTTCATTCGGTTTTGCAGCTTCTCTCATTTTAGCGAGAGAAGCTCTTCCTTCTCTCTAGGTAGAGAAATACACCACCACCTTGTGAGGTTCTCCACCACCGTCCGTGTGGTTTTCCAGGGAGGAGGGATCCTTTTCCTCCTCCCCCCTCCGTTTTCTTCTTCTCTGTTGTTGGTTTTTTCTTTCTTCTTCTTGTTTTTCTGTCACCCGTTGTTTTTTTGCTCCATCCTCCTCCGCTAAAGGTGTTGCTGCTCTAGGTTGCTCGCCTCCTTCCCCTTTTGGCCGTTCGCCGTTCGCCGCTCATTGTTCTCCATGAAGCTGCTCGGTTCTACCTTGGTTCTTAGATGGGTTTTGTTACAGATCCGATCTACTTACCTCAGGTCAACTTGGGCGTACACGCATCACTCCACCGTCACCACCAGCCTCTCAGCTCTCCACCGACACCTCTTGATCCGCTGCCTGCACTGCACGCGCCGGGACATGAGCTCCACGCGACTGAGAGTGGATCTCACGCGCCGGCGCGTGTCCCCCACGCTCCGGGCAGCAGCCCCCTCCTGTAACCTCTTTCCCTGGACTGTCCACCCTTCCGGCCGTTCCTCCACTCTCTTCACAGTCACGGATGGTTGTTTGGTTTTTTGCTGTTTTTTCGCTTGTATTTTAGTTTATGTGTTTTCATGTAATTTTCTGTTGTTTTTTTGTTGGTTTTATTTCCCTGTTGTTTTGTTTGGGTTTCAGTATCCATATGGTGTTATAGCTTATCTTTGAAGTGGAGACTTTAGCGCCTCTTTGGTTCTTTGCAGTACCTGTCTTGCAACTATCACTTTTCAGTGGTGGTTGTTTTACCCGCATCGGACTCTTCACGGAGTTTCTTTGCATTTTACACCGCCTTGTGCGGCCCTGGAATAGGCCTGACTTGCTTATAGTTCTTTTTGAATTATTGGTGATTACCATTGCCTGCTGTTCGGTTCCTTTGGACCGGATCCAGAATATGTTCTTACATTTGTACTGCATTTTATCATTTGGGTTTATTGTTGGGAAGCCCACCCCAGTTTCGTTTTTAGGATGTCTCACTTCTTCTTCCTTTCGGATCAGAAGCGAGAATAATTCTTCCCTGTAACCCTTTCCTTATTTGCTTAAAAAAAAAAAAAAAAAAAGATGCAAATTTGTTAATAAAAAGGCAAATCAGAGAACAGATTATGCTTCATATTTTTATTTTATTTTATCTTTTGCTATCTTCAATTTGTTTTTCTCTTAGATTTTTTCCTCTCAAACAGAAACTAATTTGTAATTAATTTATACAAACTAATTTAATAAAGTGATGTGTCTTTTAACATATGAAAAATACTTTCTTTTTTTTTTTTAATAATGCATACTTAACAGTTATCACGTCTTTTTAATATTACTTAAAAAAAAAAAAAAAAAAAAAAAAACCAAGTACATATACCTCTAAAACTATCATTTTATTATTAATGTCTTCCTAAACTACCAATTGTATCAAAACCCTTCTTAAACTACTAAAACAATGTCAATGTCCCCCAATGCTAGCAAAAAGATAAAAATGACTTTACATTTTAATAAGACAAAAATACCCTTATAAATTTGAGAAAAAAATTAAAAAGAAAAAGAAAAAAAATAATTGTTTAAAAAATATTAAAATTAAAATAATGGTTAAATATCTTTGGATAGGCCTGTTTTTGTTTTGAGTTTGGATTTTTTAAGAAACCAATGTGAGTTTTTTGTTTGGGTTGAGAATTTCAAAACCCAAATTTTTTAACATTAGAAACAAAGTCCAACTTGGGAATCTGAAATAGGATCATTTCAAAAACCAAAAAATCTGAAACTGAAAACAAAAACAAAAACTGGCCTATCCAAACAAGGCCCTAACCATTGGGGTTTCACAACTTTTTTTTTTCCCCTATGATTTGATTTTTATCACAGGAGGTTCTTATAATTTTGATAAAGGACCAAATTGATCATTATGTAAATTGACCGTTAGTTGACTTAACATACTAACACGTGGACAAATGAAAATTTGACACTTGGCACAAATATCCCATTGGAGTTTCACAACTTTATTTTTTTTTTCCCCTATGATTTGATTTTTATCACAAGAGGTTCTTATAATTTTGATAAAGGACCAAATTGATCATTATGTAAATTGACCGTTAGTTGACTTAACATACTAACACGTAGACAAATGAAAATTTGACACTTGGCACAAGTGGCCACGTCATCACTGATGACGTGGCCACCTAATTAAATTTTTTATTTTTTAAAAAAATTAAAAAAAAAAAAGACAAAAAATTTAGGGTTGCATTGGGCGAAACCACCCCTAAACACCATTGGGGTTGGTTTCGGCCACCCCCTTGGCTCCATGGGGGTGGCCGTAGTCACCCCATATTTTTGTCTTTTTTTAAAAAAAAAATAATAATAATTTAATTAGGTGGTCATGTCATCACTAATGACTTGGCCACTTGTTCCAAGTGTTAAATTTTCATTCATCAACGTGTCAGTTCGTTAATTCAACTAACAAAATGACTAATTTGGTCTTTTATCAAAACCACAGGGACCTTATGTGATAAAAATCAAACCCTAAGAGGGCCTAACAGAGAAAAAATAAAGTTGTGAAACCTCAAGAAAATATTAAGTATTTAACCCTTAAAAGAAAAACGAAACATAAAATGACCCCTTTGGTTTTGTGTTTTTGGTGATCTAAATCTAATTCTACGTGGAGAGGAATATGCCCTGTCAAGCTATTCTGCTTCCACCTCTTCTACCTACTAAATTGATTTTAAAAAATAAAAAATAAAATGTCAACATCTTATCGCAAATACCTCCATATATATGTTATTCCAAATTTGTATGTCTATTTCTCATTCTAACTGATTTTGGTTTCTACTGAAAAGTGAAAACTACTTTGAAGCTGGGCTCTTACACCACTCACAATTATTGGGCCTTACATCTCACATTTATCTCATGCCAAATTTCACTAAATAAATAAAATGAAAGAGGTATATGAATATCCATATGGGAGCCTCGTCGTCTAATTTGTTAAAGATTAATACTATTTAGTAAATTGTTATATGATTATTATGCAATTGAAATGACGTGTTAAAGACTGATTTTTACTGCAAATCATCAAATTGTATCATAGTCGTATAATAATTTACTAAATATTATTATTCATTTATGATAATGAAGTGGATCCGAAAATTGTTCTAGATAAGGATTTCTTGTAACTAGGGGGTTCGAATTGCACGGAAATTGTAGAGTCCATTTACTCGAGACAGTTAAGGGTGCAAGATCCACTTGTCCAGAACAAATAGGCCTTAAAACAGCCCTCTTCTCTATAAATAATTCCAACAAGCAATTATCGCGATTCCCGTCATCCTATTCTTTTATACATGAGAAAATAAATAAATAAAAACTAAGTGGGATACAACAAAGCTTCATAAAGATGATTAAATTTCCAATAATCCAAAAGAATTTAGAATCAATGCTACAAGTTTAATGCTTCTTGTAGTTTTTTCCCGACAAAAAAAGGGCAGTGAGCCCTTCGCAGTGTTCCTTGTCACTATATGTGAAGTTTCTGCCGGGTTTTGGCCAGAACTTTCCTTTTCTGTTTTCCTTTTCCTTTCCTCTTTTTATTTTATTTTATTTTTTATTTTTAACTTTACTTTATATCCCCAAATTTCCACGCGATTTCACAAGCCCTCAAACTTTAAAATCTCCCAATTTGAACTCCTGAACTTAATCATATGGGTAGAAACATTTTGAGAAAAGAATGGGCTTAAGTTATCACAGTTCCGTCAGATAAGAAAGCATCAACTAACGAAGAGGCAGAATTGAAAAAAATTTAAACTTTGGAGGATGTATTGCAAAAATTAAAACATTGGAGGTCAAATTAAAAATTAACTCAAACTTCAGGGAATAAAGTGTACTTTTCCCCAAATTTTACCATACAATTTTTATCTTTGCTTTCACTTTTTTCACCTTTTATTCAAATTTTATAAGGACTTGATTGTATTTTTATATCATTTATATTATTTATTTAACAGAAAGTTGGATGGAGGTCTCAAATTTAAAATGATTGTAAACTCATGTCTTAAATTAGCAAACTTAAAAGCTGGGGTCTTAAAGTCAAAATCAAGTAAATCATTGGGGGGATTATTTTTCCTTTATATTTTCATTATTGCTCGTTGCTATCACCAAATCGGTTGGTACGCAAATATGTTCAACCATAAAAATTTAGGGGTTAATTATATTTTATTTCCTTAAATTATCACCTTATTTACACTTAGATCCCTAAATTGTGACTCAATATAACTCAAATCTCATTCTCCCAAACTATCACTTTGTTATAACTATGTCCGTGACCAAATTTATGTGTTAAATATGGATGGAAAATGCGTCACATGTCTAGCAAGTGTCGACACTTGTCCTTGATTTTTCAAAAATACCTCCATTTTTATCTTGTCAAAAAAAACAAAACTACCCAACATATTCCTTTGACGTAAATAATATTGGTTCCTCAAAATGCCCCCAATTTTTAAAGCTAGTAAATTACAAGTCAGCCGCCACCCCGTCCTTCAAACCCTTGGCGAAATCTAACTTGGAGATTTACTCATAACAAAGTGGTAATTTGGGAGAGCAAGTTGTAATGAGCCGTAGGTTAAGGGTGTACATGAAAATGGGATGGCAGTTTAGGGGTGTATATTGTTTCTTTTATAACTTTGCGGTTATAGCAAGGTTTTTGTAAGGTAAAAACATATAATTTTGTTAATTACTATGCATTTTAGGATAAAACACCAAATCATAAACAGTGCATCATTGCAGAAATTGGTGGAGATTTGGTTGCTTTAATCGAACATATCAAATTTGATTTAGATTTATGACGACTTGAGGATGTGATGTGGAACTCATCCATTGAATTAGCACTTGCAAAAATACAACATTAATGGCTGATTTTTACTTGCACATTATCTCAATTATATGACAATCGTATAGCAACGTATTACACAACATTACTCTTTTTATTATGAAATGTGTTTAGTCAGGTAAGGTGGAATGGGGGACTGCCATAGGCCATGCCCCCCCCCCCCCCAACTCCTAAGAAAAAAAATATTATAAGGTACTGGCTTCTAGCAATAAAATTGTTTGGCCCATGGCCTATGCCCATAATAGTTTATGGTTCCGTCCTTGTGCTTAGTGTCATTCTCTTACATATCTTTTGACCTTTTTTTTTTTTTATTAAAAAAAAATCACCAGTAAATCTTTAACAAATTTAATGGTAAATTTATTATCTCTTGTACGAAAATGAATAAGAGATGAACAAAAGATGAAACCGAGCATTTCTCGGCAAGCAATTGTGACTGTCATTTTACCTTTTGTTTGATTTGAGGAAGCAATGAAGCATTAACCCCAAAATCAAAAGAGCAATGAAATGTCAAATCTTGGCAAATTTAAGACCAGAAACTCCAAAAAGGGCTCGTGATAAGCGGCAAACTTTACATGTATTTCAACAATAAAAAACAATCCACAGGAAAGAAGACACAAAGAGACGGAAGAAAACAGAATCCCAAAGACCCGAATACGAGAGAAAATTAGACAGTTAACTATTTGACTAATCACCTCCATCATTGCACAAAATTAGACCATTAATTTTTTATTTTTTTTTAATTAAATTGGGTTGTAAGAAAATTTCTCTAAACCCGTCTCTAAAAATATCATATGTTTCATAGCAGCTAAAACAATAAAAGTAAAATAAAAATTAGAGTAGTAATGTTACATATATACAATTAGCCTAATGTGACGATGTTTATAAACCCTTAAATCAGTCTTTATTAAAAAAGAAAAAAATATATAATGAGTGATATCGGCCTAGTTTGTATGAGAATAAAATGTAAGTTAAGTATATGCAATGTGCAGGCAAGCTGAACCGAGATTCACTTGCCACGTCTAAAAAAAAAAAAAAAAAAAGCTTTGTATAAAAAAGTGAAAAATTGTTTAAAAAAAGTGAAAAAGTTTTGTTCTGTAGTATTTTTTTGGAAAAACTTTACTAAAGATTCTCAAACTTTTATCTGTTTTGGAATACCCTTAAATTTCAAAAACGTTCAATTTAGTCTCCTAAACTTTCAATTGCTCTCAATTTAAACCTCTCTATCAATTTTAACAGTTAAAAATATATAAAAAAGACTAAAATATCCTTGATTTTCATTTTTAAAAAAATAAAAAAACGTTTTAGAAGTTAAAATTTTATACAAAATTTAGGGGTATAAACATCATATAATGTTTAAAATTTGATAGATTGGTCTAAATTGACTCAATTGAAAGCAATTGAAACTTCGTGAGACTAAATTATGAGTTTTTTAAGTTTAAGAGTAAAATTTTAAAACGGATAAAAATTTGGAGGTTTTCAGTGAAATTTTTCCTATTTTTTTTATTTGAATAATAATAAAAAGCGAATATGTAAAAAGTAAAAAGTATATATATATTGATGTTGATTTTTATCAAGAAATTGTGATGAACAGTAATAAATAAATTTTTTTTAAAAAAAGTTTTTGCCAAATAAAGCGGAAAACATTCAACGAGGTGAAGAAAAAAGTCACCGGCCTTGCCGTCAAAACGCGTGCAGCCCACTGGGTTTTTCCCTTCAAGCATTTGCCTCAAATGCCGGCGCAAATTTGTATTTGCAACCCAAACCGACCTGACAAAATAATCATCACATGTATATGGGGGTTCCATACATATTTTGCTATATATATAATATACGTGACAACAAAATTTAATTATTTAATTTTCTGTTAAAATACGTCGTGACTTTTAAAATTACTATTAAATTTGAGATAATTATTATAAAATTTTTATATGTTAATTATTATAAATTGAACTTTTACACCAAGTCTTGTTTGAAGGTTTTCTCTGTAAACATATCAAGTGAATAAGAGAAAAATGTAGTCCTGAAAAAATTTTGAGGGATGGACGTTGGCCTCAATGACCAAACTATCCAAAAAAAAAAAAAAATTCTTCATTTTTCTTTTTGCTTCTGCGATTTTCCACAATTCATATTTCATTACAAAATTTTATAAGATATATGAGCAAAAGCCCTAAATTCTTTAGATTTAATATATATCTCATTAGAAAAACCCTTTAGAGTATGTTCTAAAAGACTGATGATAACTATATTTAACTAATCATTCACCCTGTAACCTTTTTTTTTATTCAATTAAAAAAAAAAAAAAACTAATTATATTCTAGCTTGAAGACGAAGAGCACCCTCCAAAACGACTTTGGAGGTTAATCGAACCATTCAATGGTCCAATAACAAAGGCTTATGGAAGATTAAATTCTAATTATATAAAGACGAAAATTGAAGCAGGAATCTTATTCATATACTTGGACCATTCCTACCAAGTTCTCAAAACTTCCTGGAATTCTCCCTATTTTCATCAATTTGACATAATCCAATTTTATTTTTGATAGCTCAATTCTTGACCAATAAGAACCTCCTACGAGGCATCCATGGTAATAGGGCCAATGCAGGTTTTGTCTTTGATTCTTACTTTTGACCAAAATAAATTCACAAAAAAAAAAAAAAAAAAAAATGTTTGTACTTTGATTTATTCCATATAGGTTAACAAAAGAAAAACAAGAAGAACAAAAACCAACATCAAGTAATTAACTACATGATTCACAAAGCAATGAATCGCAAACGCTCACCAGATTCGCTATGGCATCAATAGGATTCAAGCTTGTTTATACTAATCAAATATGAGAATTCTCATTGTGAAAACCGAACCCATATTATGGTGTTTACCAACTACATAGGAATTAAGGCCACTGACCCACCACTCTTATTGTATAACAATGAAATTGATATATGATAGATCTAGGAGATGACTTGTCAATGTCGGACGTCAAAATGCACAATAGTATGCTTTATTGTAACCAAGTTGAGATTTTTTCTTCTCACATAATTAGTTGATATGTAGATGGTCTCCATGACTAAAGTTGCACTTCCTATATTCTTCTCACATAACTTGTGGTTGGCTCTTGCTTCATGAATTTTTATATATAAATATAATATGCATAAAGATGGTTAGCGATTTTTTCAAAACTTAAAATCGCTAAACCGTAATTGCCTTTAATAGCGTTTAGCAGGCGATTAATAACTATCAACTTTTTTACTTCTACCACTTGGAAAGCATCACCTTCTAGTACCACCCTATAAAGAACTCCAAGCATCACCTTCTAGTACCACCCTATAAAGCCCCAGTTCTTGACTAAAATTTATGGCCCACAACACTACCATAGCTTTTGCAAGATCGGATAAAATGATGTAAATTTTAAGTATGTGAGCAAGTGAGTCCTGTAAACTGCAGCGTTTCTCTTCGTAGGCTGCAAAGCCTTATCAGCATGTTAGTAAGTTAGTGGATACAAATGAAAATTCGCTATAATTGGAGCGTCCGAATTTTAATGAAAATTCGAACACCCCACTATAGAGGGAATTGCTGGACTCAAATTCCCAAATAGCTTAAGGTGTGAGACCTATTTACTTGGAACAAGTGAGTCCCACAACCTCCCTCTTCATAGGCTACCAGAATTTCAATAAAATTTCGGCACCCAAATGGTAAGAAATCTTGATCCCATAGCCTCCCTCAAGTTGGTCTAAAAAGTAAGCGTAATAGGATGTTAATTGATGCTGTTATTAATATAGCAAAAAATGTCATTTAAAAGGAATAGATCTTGGGTTTGATTTTTAGTGTGGGAAAAATAGTATCAAGCAAAAGTCATGCCTGGCTTAGCTTGAGAATCTGATTCCCCCAGCCCTAGGGCAAAGTAGAAATAAATACAGACAATCATATGGATTTCCGTCTCACATATATGATCATGTGGAAAATGTTTCAATTCTAGTTGTAAAGGGTATCTAGGATAGGAATTTTTACGAAAAATAAAAATAAAAATTTGGACCGTTGAAAAAGTTATTGTACATATGCTGATGATATGCGATAGTTTTTTTGTTTTTTATTTTTTTTATGGCACTTGAGCCAAATCCTTTGAATGGTACAAAAGACACACAAGATTAGAATTTAGGAAAAAGTCTAAATATTTTCCTCAAATTACTACTCAATTGATAGTATTTTTCCTTCGAAACTTTTAATTGAGACAATGTGCCATAAACTACTAAAAAGTGTCATTGTCCCTCCCAATAGTGAAAATACCCATTAGAAAATTGAAAAAATAAAATAAAATAAAATAGAACTAATTTTTTTTAAAAAAAAAAAAAAATCAGGGTGTGGAAAGTTAAATTTTCTTTCGTTTTTTTTTTTAATTAATTTTTTTAAAAATTTATTAGAGTATTTTTGTCTTATTAAAAAAAAGTACGTTAATTTTTTGTCATTTTGCTTGCCTTAGAGGGAACATTGTCTTCTTCTTTTTTTTAGTAGTTTAAGGAGGATATTGTTGCAATTAAAAGTTAAAAAGGGGACTTAAAAAAAAAAAGTTAAAAGGGTAACATTATCAATTAAATAGTAATTTAATGAAATATTTAGACTTTTTGCTAAAAAGCTCTCTATTCTTTACTTAGCCTAAAAAAATAAATGTCATTGTACTTAGCTCTCTATTTTATTAATGGGTTTGCTAGGGTTCTCCCCGTAGTATTCTCCTGGCGTTCTCCTAGGCTTATTAGAACATGATTTAAGGAAAAATAAAATTATAGTACTGTTTTTTTGCCAACAGATTAATTTTTATGAGTTAATATTTAGGTTCTAATGCTTTAAAACTTGTTTTTGGATTCAAAACTAAAACCTAAGGGTGGAAGGTTAACCCTTTAAGGATTGTATCACCCAAAATGGATTTGATCATCTTAAATTTAGTGCTAATGCCTCAATTTTGATGCTAATGCCTCAAATTTGATGCTAATACCTCAAATTTGGTACTAATGCCTAAAAAAATCGGTGGTGGAGGCCACTACAATTTTATTTTTTCTTAAATAATGTTTTACCTAAGTTTGGGAGAACGATAGGAGAACAGTATAAAAAAAACCCCTAGCATTTTTCTTTTATTAATTATGTCCTTAAAAGAAAATTCTTGACTCCATCATTGTACCTAACCTATTGGTTTTTAATGTTAGATATAGGGTTGGCAATTTTTGTAATGACNGTTCTCCTAGGCTTATTAGAACATGATTTAAGGAAAAATAAAATTATAGTACTGTTTTTTTGCCAACAGATTAATTTTTATGAGTTAATATTTAGGTTCTAATGCTTTAAAACTTGTTTTTGGATTCAAAACTAAAACCTAAGGGTGGAAGGTTAACCCTTTAGGGATTGTATCACCCAAAATGGATTTGATCATCCTAAATTTAGTGCTAATGCCTCAATTTTGATGCTAATGCCTCAAATTTGATGCTAATACCTCAAATTTGGTGCTAATGCCTAAAAAAATCGGTGGTGGAGGCCACTACAATTTTATTTTTTCTTAAATAATGTTTTACCTAAGTCTGGAAGAACGATAGGAGAACAGTATAAAAAAAACCCCTAGCATTTTTCTTTTATTAATTATGTCCTTAAAAGAAAATTCTTGACTTCGTCATTGTACCTAACCTATTGG
Organism: Carpinus fangiana; assembly: GCA_006937295.1. Lineage (NCBI taxonomy): Eukaryota > Viridiplantae > Streptophyta > Magnoliopsida > Fagales > Betulaceae > Carpinus > Carpinus fangiana. Next base: position 32,123,758 of record CM017324.1, read on the forward strand.
TTTTTAATGTTAGATATAGGGTTGGCAATTTTTGTAATGACCTTTTGAACTTTATACGAACTCAACAAAAAATTAACGAGTTGGAGTTGGAATGTCTGGCCTATTTAATTTTTATTTTCATTTTTTGACATATTCGGACAAGCGGAAGGAAAAGAGGGAGGATGATTTGAACGAGTGACATTCGCTTTATGAACCGTGATACCCAGCTGATTAAGTTACCTCTTGAGAATGTTTGGCCTGTTTGACCTATATAATATGATACTTATGCCTCAACATGGTCTGAACTCGACACACAACATTTAGGGTTGACAATAATCGACACGACCAGTGAACCTGACACAAACCCAACACGAAATTAGCAGATCATGATTGGCTTATATAGTCATATACACATACCTCGAAAACAACTTGAACCCAACACACGACACCTAGGGTTGTTAATTTTCGACACGACCCGTAAATCCGACACGAACCTAATATAAAATTATTAAGGTAAGCTTAAAATGTCTAACCTGTTTAGTTAAACGGTTCAAGTTATGGTTGACCTATGAATATTGACATAATTTAAACTCGACATACAACATTTAGAATTGACAATTTTTTACGTAACTCACAAACTAAACATAATGTAAACCCAATACGTCAACACGAAATGTGTACTATCCCCATTTAACTAGATCCAAAAGACCCCAAAAAAAAAAAGACAAAAAAAAAAAAAAAAAAAGAAAGTAGCATTCTGTAATTAATTAAACCCAATGGACCAAATTGGTGGGGTGCACTAGGACTAGGACTGGGTCTACCTGCCCCTAACTAAACGGCATTTACTACCCCTTAGAAAACTCCTTTCTCAATGGGAGGTTATTTTCCTACTCATTTCCCACCCTTCATTCCCCTTTGTACATTTCAACCAAAGATCCATAATTGAAGGCAAAGAAATCACACCAAATTAAGCAAATTCATAAATAAAAATTAATTAATTAATTAACAAAAATTACGATTATAACAAGTAAATCATAAAAAAAAAATCTCTAATTATTTTTGGAAAAGATTTGAATAAAAACAGGACCAGCCGGCATGCTAAAGCTACCAACACCGACAGTTGGCCCTAATATCACCGGCATAAAGGTAACAGAATCTACAAATAAACAAAACTGATTCAATCTTTATTTAGGAGCTTGATTTTTTTTTAGCAACCGTACCAAGAGTACTGTTTATTCACCGTTGCCTGCGGTGGCGCCAAGTGGGTGCACAAGGCTTACGTGGTCGCATCCTATTCGTTTGTGATCGTAGGTTAATGTTTCCTAACCTTACAGGCGGGTGAGGTTAAACGAGCGGGGTTTTCATTCTGCTTCGTCGTTACAACAAACCCAGCAGTTTCTTTGACTTGTACAAGCAAACCACCGGTTGATTCTGCCAGTTTCCTCAGTTCCGAAAATGCCCTTCATTAAATTTAACAAACCTAGACATTTTTACAACCAAAAAAAATATTTCGTTTAAATTTTTAAAATTGTGAGGAAAAATAAACATGGAAAACGGAAAACCCAGTACAAATTTATATTTACTTATTTATTTATTTTTGGGTTCGGAGGAGGGGTAATTTGGGAGATTTGGAAAAGAGGAATAAATATAACAAAAAACGGCAAGGCTCGCATGTTACATGTCGCTATTTCTTCCTTCATGGATACGCGTTAAATTAATTAAAATTTTAATTTATTGTGTTATGCCGTTTTTAATGAGTAAGATTAGTCCCTAATCAAAAAGAAAATCCCATTTTTAGTGTATTTATTTTCCAATTTATGGAATTAATTATTTTAATTTTGGGTGTTTGTATATATCACTTGGTGGAGGAATGCTTGTCACCTACTCCTTTTTTTAGCTTCCCACTCTCTCTCTAACACAAAGGAAGAGAATGCCAGAGGGCTCACAAGCTCTGCAGAGAGACAAATAGGCATATAGCTCTCTGTTTTTGCTCTGCTTTTTGGGTATTTGGGCTTCGAATTTTTTTTTTTTTTTTCATGTGATGGAGAAGCACAAGTGTAAGCTATGCTCGAGGAGCTTCTCCAATGGCAGAGCTTTGGGGGGTCACATGAGGTCTCATATGATGAATCTTCCAATTCCTGAAAAACCAGAGGACACGCCACCGCCACCGCCACCGCCGCCGCCGATGCCACGGCAGGCAACACCACACGACCAACTCAGTGAGACAGAGTCTGCTTCGTCATCGTCGTCTTCTGAGGAGGAGGAAGAAAAGGGTGTCTTTTATGGGCTGAGAGAGAACCCAAAGAGAAGCATTCGGTTGGTAGATCCTGAGTTTTCCTTTGCTGTGGATGCTGGTTCTGTGGTTCTTCAAGACAGAGAGAGCGAGACCGAGTCATCCAAGAACCCGACTCGGCGACGATCCAAGCGGACTCGGAATTTGGAGCAAAAGTACCTCTTTCATCATCATCAGCAGCTGCTGAAACTTCAAGAACAAGAAGAGCCGGAACCGGTGAGTTCGATCTCCGACACAACCACTGAGGAAGATGTTGCCTTCTGCCTAATGATGCTCTCAAGGGACCAATGGAAGAAGAAGCAAGAACAGGACTTCGAAGAGGAAGAACAAGAACAAGAACAAGAACAAGAAGACCAAGAAGAAGAAGCAGAGAGATCCTTGGAGGACAGCGAAGAGTCCGAGGAACAGCTTCTTAAGCTGTCAAAGGCTCGCACGCGAGGAAAGTACAAGTGCGAGACATGCAACAAAACGTTTCGATCTTATCAAGCACTTGGCGGGCACAGAGCGAGCCACAAGAAGATCAAGCTTGTGAATTCCGGTCGTCCCGTTTACGAGCCAGAATTTGAGCAAGAGAAGAAGATTCACGAATGCCCAGTTTGTTTCAGAGTTTTTGCGTCTGGACAAGCACTCGGCGGCCATAAGAGAACCCATGTAACAGGCTCAGCAAATCATCGACCACCTTCTGTTAAAATTTCCGCCAAGCTTGGTGAAGCTTTGATAGATCTTAATCTCCCAGCTCCAATGGATGACGATGATATCAGCCAAATCGAGCTCTCTGCGGTTTCTGATGCTGAATTCGTGAACCCCATTAGGCAATGAACTTCTTCAGCATTGAATTTTCCTGGTTGACTCCAAAGGTAAACAAAAAAAACAAAAACAAAAAACAAAAATTTTGATCTTTGGTGTCCCTTTGGATCTGGTATTATGTCAAAAAAGTTGTTGTTACGCAAAATCTGATATTAATAGAACACTATTCTACGTTCTAAACTGTAATTCTTTTCTCGGAATTATCTTCTGTTTCTGTAACAACTGATTCAGAGCATGAGCATGAGCATCCATTAATGGAGGAACGACCACATATTTATTTCCAATTTGCTTCATTTTTAAGCAACATTTTACTGTTCTTAAATATCTTTTTTCCTTTTTTCTCTACTGGGTTTTTGCAGAATTTTGTAGAAGAAAAGAAAGAAATCAGCTTCCAAGCTGTTGTAGTGAACTGTTCCACCATTCATTTTTTTGCTGAATATTTTTTTACCAAGTCATTTTCAAAAGAGGGTGATCAACCTGTACTTGTTTCCTATAGAAAAAGCAACTTCCATTTCTTTACTACTTCTTGCATTGTACAGTTCATGAAGAAGAACATGCTCAACTCTCTCTTACCTGCCACTGTTTCAAAATCTTTTTTTTTTTTTCTTTTTTTTATCTCTCAGTAATTTTTGTTCTCTTTCTGTCTCAAGACTTTTTCAAGCTTCTCTGCATAACCAGCAGAGAATCATTGATAAACCCTTTTAAAAATAATAATAGTAATAATCATTTAATGACTATAATAAAAGCCTTGAAGGGTGCATCTGATTTTCTTCACAATTTTCAATCCATCACCATATCTGGGAAATCTGCAAAAGGTGGATTGTAAGGAAAAAAAGCAGAATCCCCTGTTCTGAGAAGAGAGAAAAGTTTTGTTTGGTTTGGGCGTGACCCAAGGCATCCTCTGCTCAGTCAGATCAGACCTACTGAAAAATATATGGAAACTTTCAGTCACATTCATTAAATTTGTAATAAATGATAATTTAATTTCTATTTTCTTTTTCTTTTTCTTTTAGAGGGTTTATTTTATTTTATTTTATTTTTTGTCATTTAATAATTAATACACAAAATACATGCATCAAAGAAGAAAAAGACAGTTGGGTGCTCAAATGGCAAAAGAATCAAGAAAATCCTCCTTTAAGAAGCAGGGCCAGCATGATGGTCTGTTGCTATCCATGTAGAGCTACTGAGAAAAAAATAAAAAATTAAACATTAAAAAAAGGTATCCAAGTAGAGTTAGCATAAAAGGTGGTTGTCACTCTGACATCTGCTTTGGACTTCTTGAGATTTTTTTTTTTTTTTTCTGCGAAGAAAATAAAATTTAATTCTGAGAAAAAGAAAAAGCAAAGAAACTTTGTTTAAAGTTGCAACCTGCCCCCTCTTAAGTTTTTGTGTAATTCTTCTTCCCCCATTTCTTAATGCAATCAGTAGTACATTCCAATCCATATTGTCAAATTTTTATACGAATACTTAGGGCTAAGAGTTGGTCGGAAATGTCGGTTTTGGTAGAAAAATTGTGTTTTTGTATTTTGTACCAACAATGTTGGTAAAATCGAAAATTTAACCGATTTATTCCGTCAACTTTTATTCCGTCACCGAATGGCTATCGGTAATGTTGGTAAGTGAAAAAAATGAAAAATTGGTCAGTAAAGTCGGTCAGTAAAATCAGTTTGGTTAGAAAAACCTTTTTTGGCTACTTCACCGAAATATTCGGAATAGAAAAAATCTTGCCGCCTCCTGTCCATCATCTAGGCGGTCATGATTGGCTACGATTGATACTCAGTCGATTGGCGGCGAGTCGGTGAATTTGCTCAACCCTAGTCAATACTGCTATTTAATATACTATTATGCAACTTGACGAAGTAACTGTAAAAATTACTTATTATAAAAAAAATAATAAAAACAAATTTTCATTGTCACGGCATTTTAGTTGTATGGTAGTTATATAATAATATGTTAAATAACATTATGCATTTTATAATGTGATTTGCCCATTTTATTTTGCTATATTTACCATTTATATGGTATGACAACATATTTATAATGCGGTAATATATACATGTTTGATCTATAAAATCTAACAAATCTTTTTTTCTTTTTATTTTTTTAATCTTGAACTTGTTTTGAAGGGTAAAATGTAGGAAGAAAGTTACAAAAGAAGCCCATGTTGTTGCTTTGAAAATTGGTTTTATATGGAAAAATAAATTTATAAAGAAAAGCAAATGTGTCGACAATGGAGTGTCAAAATGACAAGCACCTGTCATGCAAGCTCTACCTGAACTCAAACAGACCTTCATGCTCATTCTTTTGCCATTTGGACGGGACGCCCCCCATGACTTCAGCTGGAGGAAGAAAAGTATGATGATTTTTTTTATTTTTTTCTCTGTTATTAATACCAAATTCGAATGAAGGGGTTGTGGCCTCCCTTGAGATATATGTCTAAGTTTTTGTTGAAATGTTATTAAATTTGAACTTATTATTTGTCTCCTAAAGAACGTTATGTATTAGACCTTCATCTCATCTCATGATATCGTTCATTATTAAAGAAAAAAAAAACGGAGTAGATGAGCCTTGAAACAATAAAGTGAGATAGGAATAATAAAGGTGAAGTATATGACATTTTTCTTCTTACAATTTTTCTTGCCATGATTGCAATACGTTCCTATAATTATGAAAGACTCAATAAGGTTCACCCATTCGAGCAAGTGTTGACTAATAAGCCCTATTAGAAATCTCTTACAATTGTCTGCCCAATTGTAGGAAACCCCGCCCCATTCCAAATGATCTCAATCCATATTCGTTTTTTTTTTAGAAGAACTCAATCCATATTTGTTTCTTCTTCTTGAAAACATTTTATTTTCTTTTACTTTCACATATTTTAGAGTCATATATACCAATTATGAAGGCTGTATTATCTTTATATTTTCTATAAATGCAAAAAAGGCATATACTTTATGAATCTTTGCATGTGAAATTGTGGCAAAATGGGAGAGGAGAAAGTGAGCTGAAGATCATCTTATTCTTCTTTTCATCTGATCCATTTCAACCGTGCATTTATCCTGCGTTTAGTCAAAGTTAGCATACTAATAATATCCTCTGTATAATGCCAACATATATTCCCTTAAAACTCCCCCTATTTTTCAAGTGGTAATATTACTTCCGCTTTTTCTTCCCATTTTCTCCCTCTCTTCTTTTCCCAATTACAATTCTCCCCTTTATTCACTTTCTACTTGAAAAAGGGAAAATATCTTCGTCAAGAAGAGCTTTTTCATCCATAACCGTATTAACGAATAATAATAATAATGACAAAAAATTTCTACAAGGTCATAAATCATAATTAATTATTTTGACCCAGTTTCTAAAAGTATCACGTGTCTCTAAATATGTTAAAAACGTTTTTTTTTTTTTAATAAAAAAATCATATGCTAATTTTATCACATGCTTTTTTTTTTTTTTTTTATATTAATTTGTACTGTCATGTCATTCAGTTGTGTGTAATGGTACTGTCATGTCATTCAGTTGTATGACCATTACACACAAGTACAACTATCATATAACTTAATGACGTAATAGTAAAAATCAGCCCTTAAATGAGTACTTCTAAAAGAAAACTAATGATCTCAATTATTTAACAGATCTTCTAAATAGGATTAGGATTACTCTAATAACAAAAATATTCGTCCCCATGGGTGTGATGCTTATCTTGAATGGTGACCAATGAGGCAGAAACATTGGGAAACTGTAGGATAATGGCTAGCAATATCCGATTGGCAGGACAGCTTGGGTAAGCTGGCCTCAATAGTTGAGTATTTGAAGAATTGAGAGGGCCTTATCAGTCGGTGGGTCGGTTCTTGTTCCATTCAAAACATTAAAATAAAAATAAAAAAGAAAGAAAGAAAGAAGAAGGTAAAGAGGAAAAGGGACAAGGGTTTTTTGTGAGAGTGAGAGCCACTCCATATTCTCACACTCCAAGTGGAGGAGATTGTAGGTTTGAATGGAAAGACAGAAGCCAACAAAAACCACCCTCAGTTTTCCGGCTTATGACTTCAAAAAGGCCCCAAAAAGAATGAGTCAACAATGTGATCCTTTTTCCACTCGTATCTTCAAAGCTCCAACATAAACTTTCTATCATCATTGAAAAGTATTTTCTTTTTCTTTTTCTTTTCTTTTTTTTAAAGGTAGCTTTTATGGTACTTCACGAGAAGCATGATCAACTCGATCAAAAGATTTTATAGGTTGAAGTATTAGTGTTGTTGGACTTGGGATTGACTCTATATTTCTCTCCAATGTTCATTTGCTGATTTTGAGTTGGTATATATATTTGTGTTCGTGTATTGGGTTAAGGTTGTATCGTGTCGAGGCATGAGTATAAAGATTATATAGATCAACTATAACCCAACTCATTTAATTAAACGGATTAAACCCTCTTAACACACATTAATTTTGTGGTGTGTTCGTATCAAATTCTCTAAATGTTACGAATCAGGGTCAGTCATGTCAATGCATGAGTATTAGACCATATAGGTTAACCCTAACTCAACCGATTAAATGGGTCAAATTCGTCAACTCTAAGCTGTGCTAATTAACTATAATGTAGTTGGGAGGCCTTCGCATCAAATTTATAATGCCAAACTCCATTCTATAATGATCATTTTTCTTGTATGTTGATCCTTCACCCCTTCTAATTTTTGTGTCAAAATCAATTGCCCCCTCGTACGAACAAATTAATGTGAATTACTTCATCTTTACGGTATTCTTGAAAGAGCATTGACTACTAGAAACTTAAATTAAGCTGCTCCTCATGAAATACTACCCACCTGGCCACTCCTTCCAAACAAGTCTCAAGTTTTATATATTAAAGTAATTTTTTGTCCTCAAGAGGACGGAGATGAATAGATAATTAGTGACTTCAATTTCATGAGACATGATTCTGATCAGCTGATTGAGTTACCCATTACAACGTGACATATTTCTATAACCAGTCTCAAAGTACTTTCCTAAAAGAAAGAAATTGCACCCATACTCATACAATTAATGCAAAATTTAGGAAATTCTTTCAATTTGATTGAGAGATCCTATTCTCTTCACTTTTGGCCATTAACATTGTTTTTCTTTTTGGGAGCCATTAACATTTGGTACCACGATGTGACCAAAAAGTCAAACAAGTTTGCTTGAATTGATTATGGTTGTGATCATAACCCTAGATCCGACTGAAAATGTCATTCATAATATGTTTATTAAAAACTTAAAGTTAATTATTTAGTCCCATATTCACAGTCTAATTGCCACTTCAAATTACATCTATTCCTATTGTGCGTTAGGTATAAAATTTATCATGAGTTCCACTTAAACAGCCTTATTCAGATAGACCACTACACCGAATATAATTACCCAATTCTCTAAGAACCGACCTACTTTCGGTAACTATTTTCTCTATTTTGCAGGTAATCGTGAAAAAAAAAAAATAATTGCTTCTAACACACACCAATGAATCAGATTTCTATTATACCTAACATGTGAGCATCTCCAAAAGCACCAGAATGGGAACCCCAAAAAGCCCCCCCAAGATTTTCTTTTCTTTTGCTCGATTTTCTCACCAAGCAGTCAGTAGCCCCTTAGAGTTTCAATGCTTTACTTGTGACTTAACCATAAAAATGGCCACCCCACCACCCAATTTGGCATTGAAGGCACCTTCTTGTCCAACCCTTTTCCGTGGGTTGCATTCTTTGTCACATTTTTTTGTTTCCTTTCCTTGTTGTTGAGCCCTCCTCTTTGCAAAATGTGAACTTATTTTATTGCAAAATGGGTATCCTTTTGATGCAAAATGTAGGCATTGCCATTGGTTCACGCTACAAACACCATGATTCCATGCCATTTCTCCCAAGTCATACATACTCAAAAGCCTCTCACACTACCAAGTAGGGTTCGTGTATCACATGTGATCCCTCCAACCCCATTACAAAGATGCTTTGGACTCACCTATGGTTCCATCAAATATCCATGAACCTAGCTAGGTCAAGCACCACCATATGGGTTGGGGCAATAAAATGTGAAGAGTGTAACTTTATTGCTTTTTAAGAAGTCTAATTAAACAGATCGAGATTCACAGAAATTACTTGTTTAGTATCTACCCAAATAAAGTTTAGACTATCTAGCCACTTACCAGGACATAAGGGTTTCATATAAAGTCTTTCATATTTTTCGTATACATATATAATTAGAGTAATGTTATAAGTCTCTCTTGTGTCACTTTTGTATCTCTCTAAGGACGATGCAGCTCTTAAGATCACCATTGAGTTTGTGATTGATCACTATTGAATTTTGATCAAATGGTAATTTTAAAAGCTACCTCATTTTTGGAATGACACAAAAGAGATTTTTAGAATTACTCATACAATTGCTGTAGATCCTTATGCTCTCGTCAAATGTGAATAGTAGCTTTATTACTATTCAAAGGCCCAATCAAACAGATTGAGATCCACCGCAACTACTGTTTGAGCACATAATGTGAGAAATCTTATATGAAGTTCCCACATGTCCAAATAAGTTTTAGACTGCTCAGCCACCTATTTCAACAAGTGGGTCGCATATGAAGTCATTCACATTATATGCCCAATTTGCTAGCAATTCAAACAGATAATTACTCCAAATCTTTACCTGGTAGGCTGCTAGTTGAGTTTCCACAACTAAAGTCAGTTTTTGCCACTTAATTTAAAGCTTTGTTAGGCCTTGGCCATGAAAATTTATACTCATCGGAGGGAATTTCAGGCATCCTGAGGATAAATTTGGTATGACTTTGGAAGTCTATGGAAGTCTATCTGTTTAATCTTCCTTGCTGAAATGTTTAATTTCCAAAAGTTTCCTTCACAAATTAGGCAGAGGATTGGGAAGTGCTTTGGAGTATGAGAGGGTTAAGGAATATTCTTGACTTTGTCGGCTCTGTGAATGTTCCAAGCGGCCATCTTTGAAAATTGAAAAGCAATCCTTAAGTTATTAAAAAAATAAAAATAAAAAAATAAAAGGAATCCTAATTAAGGTCAATTAGCGTGATGGATACACAGTACAGCCCATTAAATGGATTAGATTAAATTTAGTCTAACAAATAAAATATTTTAATTATAGTAAACTATGAGTTAAGGTTTAAACTTGGGATCCTGCTTTGATACTATGATAAATAAGAGTAATGTTAGTAGCATAACTTTTGTCCATTTTTATCCCAAAAGTAACGTGACTTTCAAAATTACGATTATATCAAAATCTAACATTAATCAATTTCAAATCTGATAATGATTTTTTTTTTTTAAAAAAAAAAAAAAAAAAATCACTTTTTTGGGATAAAACGGGACAAAGTCGTATTTATAGCATTATTTTGTTAACTAATCACTTAATTTAAAAGTTTAATCCGATAGAAAATAATGAATTTAATAATTTAATTACTATTTTAACTAACACAAGGCTATTTTGAAAAATTAGGATTCTCTTATCTAATTTTATATATAATGAAATAAATGTCCACATATAATTGACCAAAACAAGTTGAACAGGTTTTGGGAGGACTAATCAAAGTATGTGTAATTTCTTCAAATGATTGTAATGTTCTCCATACACCTTCAATCAAACGCAAGCCAACAAAATTTCCCTCTCTCTCTCTCTGTCCATGACTGGTTTTTTTTTCTCCCACATGTTGTTGTTTACGGGTCATATGTGTCGACATCGGACATGAATTCTGGTGCAACTTCGTGGGCTTTGAAATTGATTCAATATTTGACTTCTATTTCCAAATGATACAAAGGAGAAATTTCATTGACTGATCACCCTTTGCGGCCAATCTTGTCATATTCATCTAGCCTCTAGGGTTTCATAACTATATATGCACGCTTCCTTTAATCCTAATTTTCACCCTCGTTGTTTTTAGATTGCATATTAATATTGCTTTCCATAAATTGGAATTTTTTTTTTTTAAAAAAAAAAAAAAGAGAAAAAAAGTGGCTGCAAAGTCTTTATCAAGCCCATGCATGAACTTGGTAATGATTTTCTACTATATTTATGGGGAAAATGCATTTTACCCTGGGTCTAAAGTTTCACCACATTTACAATTTAGCTTCTAATGTTTAAAAATTGGAATTGTACTCTAATAAAGCATAAAAAATTTGCAATATAAACCATCCGTTACCCATTTCCATCTAATTTGATTAAAACTTTCACATGTGTGGCACACGTGCATTTTTTGTCTCTACTTTCCAAAATTGTCCCATATTTTTGACAAAATTTCAAAAATACCCCTAATAAAAAAATAAAAAAAAATAAAAAAAGAAAAGAAAAGAAAAAGTGGTTGTAGCCACCCGTTTGGACCTTTGGCCATTTTGCTAGATTGGGGGTGGTGACCTACTCCCACGGCCCATGGGAGTGGTTCGGCCACCCTCAAGAGGCCAAATGGGAGTGGCCGAAACCACTTCCAAACCTATTGGGAGGTGGCCGACCAAATGGCCAAAGAGGATGGCCAAGCTACCCACAAATTTTTATTTTTATTTTTTTAAAAAAATTATTATTATTTTTAAATATAAGGGAAATAAGTCTTTTCAATAATTTTCGTTAGAGAAAACGGAAGTTATTGACAAATGGGTCATATTGTCAATTTTTGATATTTTGTTGGGGTACATTGTCAATTTTTAAACATTAGATGCCAAATTGCAAATGAGGTGAAACTTTAAGAGTGGTAAAGTGTATTTTTTCCTGATTTTTTAATGTTACGGGAAGTTCTTTTCCTTATCCATAAAAAAGAAAAGAAAAGAAAATTTATTTTCCTTCGCTAATAACCATGTCAACTGTGGTCATTTATAGGGGTGGAACTAATTAAGGATGCCTATTCATGTTCGTGTATCAAGTTTGAGTTGTGTCAATGCATGAGTATAAAACTATATAGGTCAACCCTAACCCAATCAATTTAATTAAACATGTCAAATTCATCAACCATAACCTTCTAATTTTATATTGAGTTCGTGTCAAGTTCACAAGTCATATAAAAAATTGTCCGCCATTATGTCACGTGTTGGGTTCAGATTGTGTCGAAATATGAGTATAAGACTATATAGGTAAACTTTTACCTGATCCATTTAATTAAATGGGTTAGACTCTTCAATCTTAACCTTTTAATTTGTGTCTCGTGGGTTATGTCAAAAATTGTCAACCATAAGTGGAACTACCATGATTTCTCCTCTTTAGGGGTACTAATCCTCAAAATTTTAAAAATTTAAAAATTTCCCTAAATTTTATTTTATTTTATCCTTCCTCCTAAATTAATTTTTTACCTTAAAAAATCTGATTTTTTGGTTTTATCCCCTCCCCTCATCTAAATTTCCGGCTCTGCCCCTTATCATCCACCTAGCCAATCTACAAATCTCAATGATAATTTGATCCCACATGTTCTTGAGATGTGGAAATGTCATGGAAAGGTCAAAGGGCCGATGCAATTTGAGCAATTAAAAGACTTTATTCTTCACAATAGAAGCAGAGAACTCAGAGATCAAAAACTTCCAGAAGGCTAAAAATATAAATAGAGGAAGAAAAGAAAGAGAATAGAAAATAATAATAATAATAATAATAATAATAATAATGAATGTATTCTTTGTGTTGATAAAACTTTACAAAGTCCAACCTATTTCTACTTGAGTGAGGTTGATGAAATATGGAAGAATAATCTACAATAATAAAGATATAATTCTATAATAATTGAGATAGAGAATATTATCAATATATTCTGTACAGAATATTATAAAATCTTACATTAAATATCAATATATTCTAACATAGGCATTGTCAAAATCTACGTTGCCTAGATTCTTGGGTGCAATGCTATAACAAATGCCTAGATTTTTTTTTTTGGCATACCAGGATCTTTCAAGATAAGAGTAATATTATTTATTAAATTGCTATATAACTGACATACAATATTTGGATGAGTGCTTGAAAAATATTAATAACAATAATAATAATGGTTGATTTTCGCATGTAAAACAATTTTAATTTAGTTTTTAGCCCCTAAAAAGTTTTAGTTTTAGTTTTGTCCCTGTTGATATTCTGGTTCCACCCCCTGCACCTACCTATTTGGATAGATAGCAACTATACATACTTTTTCATATTTATTGTCCGAATCGTTAGTAATTTGGACATTCATGGAACTTTGAAGCTAAACATGTTACTATGTTATCAAAATGGGCCTTGAAGTTGCCCAAAAAACAAAAAAAAGGACCTTGACGTTAGGCTATCAACTTGCCCTTTTTCTGAAAAGCTCCCCCTTTGGTTAGAGTAGATAGGCACCACCCAACTTGCTTCTTTTAGAAAAGCTTCGACTGCATAGAAGTGTTCTCACTTGGGGTGGGTATTTGGTTAACCAAATAGATTGTGCCCACTGTTTTCTGCCCTTTCAACAAATTAGATGTTTGAAACCCATACCTTCCATCCACAAGGCCATCATAGCTTTTCCTTCTCGCACACGCTATTTCTCAGCTGGAGTTCGCCGAAATCCGCTGCTGAGATTGCCGGAATCTGCAATTGGAGGTTATCGGAAGTCGTCGGCTATTTCTGGTTGTTGGAGGTCGCCCGATGTCGGTGATTTTTCATAGAAGCCAATAGCCAAAAATTATTTTCTACCAAAATCATTTTCCTAAAAAATGATGTCATTGGAAATATTTTTCAAAGGAAAAAAATTTTACATCAAAATAAATGGAGCATAAGTTAACATGTGTCCAAAATGCATGTGAGAATTGTCCCCAAGGGGTAGCTCAATCGGCATGAAACCATGCATCATGAAGCGGATGTCACTAATTTGAATTCTCTATCCCCATTCCTTTGTATAGACATGTCAAAAAAAAAAAAAAAAATGACATATGAGAACTGAAGTTATAAAAAGCTTAATAAATTGGGTCAGAGGAGGTTCCTTCGGCTAACAAGTTTAGTTTGAAGAAAACTTTTATAAATGCTTACAACTTTTAACTTTAATTACATGTGAACACTTGTCAAAAATTAATAAACCTCTATTTTTTTCTCTCATTTCTACAATAATAATAATAAACTTTAATTTTTCACACTTTTTCTCACAAAAAACTCAAAACTCATTTCACATTTATGTCATATTAGTACACTTTTTTAATAAAAACACACACAAAAAGAAAAGAAAAGAAAAGAAAAGAAACAAAACTATTAAAAGGTTCATCAAGCACCATCCTTTTTCAACCAAAACACAAAATCTCTCCCATCTCCTTTTTCATTTTTTAAAAGACGGTTAAACAATTTTATTTATTTCTTTTTTTAAAAAAAGGGAAAATATATAATAACTCATTGGGTCTGTCTTCCGAAATTTTAAAATACTTAGGTTTTTTTTTCGAAAATTTACTCCCTGGGTGGAAGGAAATTGGAATAAAATCCCTGCCGTCAAACTTGTGGTAACGGCCGTTAACGGATCCAAAACGCACCGTTTTGGACCCAAAACGCACCGTTTTGATCGATTAAAATATTAATTTTAAATTTTTTAATCTAAAAATTAAAAAAAAAAAAAAAAAGGGAAGAAGAAGAGAACCTGGTGGCCGATCCACCCATAGGGGTGGTTGGCCCTGTCTCTTATACACATCTAGATGTGTATAAGAGACAGCTCAAAAACCCTATGCCCAAACAAAACACAATGCACCAAAAACAACAATAACCAATCAGACAAATAAAAAAATACCCATTACCACATGCTGCCCCTATACTTGAGCGTGTACGGCCCGCTCTCCAACGCGCGTTGAAAATGACTATGCACCTTGTTGTTCCCGTTCCCACTCTGGTCTAGCATCGACAGCTCGAACAAGGCCCTCACGTCCGTGCCGTCGCTCGCCAGNATTAAAAAATTTAAAATTAAATTTTTAAAAATTAATATTTTAATCGATCAAAACGGTGCGTTTTGGGTCCGTTAACAGCCGTTACCAAAAGTGTGACGGCATGAATTTTATTCCAGTTTCCTTCCACCCAGGGAGTAAATTTTCGAAAAAAAAAACCTAAGTATTTTAAAATTTCGGAAGGCAGACCCAAGGAGTTATTATATATTTTCCCTTAAAAAAAAAAAAAAAACTAAAACTCTTTTATGTTTATATCACATCCCTCCATTCTTATTACTATTTCAAATAAAACAAAAATAAGAAAGAACTTTCCAAACTCTCTCCTCCCTATTAACTTTGAACAAGTGGTAAGGCCCATTTAAGGGCAAGCTAATAATTGTGATTGAGAAAATGACCAACGGAGTGTTTCACAAAAATAAGAGTGTGTTTGGCAAAGGACTTGAAAAATAAAGTGAATTGATTTATGTGAGAAAAAAAGTAAAAATATTTTATATAAAAAAGTAAAACAAAAAAAAAATTATTTTATAGTATTTTTTTATTTAAATAATAATAAAAAATGATTGATGTGATATAAAAATAAAAATATTAAGATTAATTTTGAGAGTAATAGTTGGGCTTTTTTTACGGT
The DNA here is from genome assembly GCA_006937295.1 of Carpinus fangiana. Classification (NCBI taxonomy): domain Eukaryota; kingdom Viridiplantae; phylum Streptophyta; class Magnoliopsida; order Fagales; family Betulaceae; genus Carpinus; species Carpinus fangiana. The sequence continues at coordinate 32,139,335 of CM017324.1, forward strand.
CCCTTGGCAAACATATATATATATATATATATATTTCATTTGTTTTCTCTTCACGGTGTAATATTCAAGTCAAAGCCACCCTGCGCCAAGTGCCAACGACCAATATGAGTGATGGAAAATGTTTACCTCATCCTCAAGCTCTAGTGCTATGGATGCTGCTGGTCAACTCTCTTCTGTTCAACAGCAAATATTTAGTGCCCCTTCATTTGTCTTATCATCCTCTCACCGACTCCGCTCACCGCAATCTCAATGCGATACCGCTTTACCTTACGAATTAGGGGCGACAATTTTTGTTTGTGTGATCAGTTGAATTCTGTCGCAAAACAAAAATAAAATTATATAAATTAATTTTAATACAATTTATCTAATTAAATGGGTTAGGTTTATGAGTTGTGTTAAAAATTGTTAATCCTAGTGTTGAGTGTTAGATTTGAGTCGTATCAAGACATGAGTATAAGATTATTTAGATCAATCTTAATTTAACTTATTTAATTAAACGGATCAAATCCATCGACCATAATCCATTAATTTTATATTCACGAGTTCTATAAAAAATTAATAGATGTGACGACTAATTCCTCATGTGAACTGAACCCCATATATCAAAGTTGTTCAGCTTTTGAAAGCAAGAAAAATCTTGTATATTGCTGTCCTTGTATTCTGATTTTCTACTCCAACATGTCGCACATGTATCCACTGTATGAAAGGAAATGCAGAGCCAGGGGTGGAATTAGACTTTTACGCTCTGGGTGGGCAAAACTATGGAATTAGACTTTTACGCTTGGGGTGGGCAAGAAAAAAAGGGAGGGGTCCTGGGGGAATATGATTTTAAGGGTATTTTTGTTTTTTTTTTAAAAAAAAAAACCAAAAATTAGGATGGGAGTTTTACAATTGTGGAGGGGTCACAACCCCCAAGGCCAAGAACCTTCACTGGATCGGGATCCTCTCAAATTTCCTTAACTCAAATTATGTATGTGGACCATTGGATGTTGATCCAACTGTCCAGAACAATCAACTAAAGAAATAATAATAAAATATTACTTTCTAATTTAAAAAAAAATCAAAATTGAATTAATAAAAACTTTAAAAAGATTTTAATTTTTTTTTTTTTTTTTTTGTGGTGGCTGGCCACCCCAAGTGATGGCCGGCCACCACTATTAGAGGTTAGGGGTGGCTTCGACCACTCCCATAGGCTAAAAGTAAAGAAAAGAATAGTTGGCCCTTGGGGGTGGCCGAATCACCACCAACAGGCAATTGGGGGTGGCCAAAGCCACCGCTATGGCCCTTAGGGGTGGGGAAAGGGCTCCTCTCCATTTCATTTGAAATGGATAGGAGCCATTTAGTTCAAAAGGTGGGACATAGTTGTCATTTTTTTAAAAGATGTAGACAATTTTGACAATTACATCCTACTTTTTGAACTAAATGGCTCCTCTCCATTTCATTTGAAATGGAGAGGATCCTTCTCCTAGGGGTGGACGATCCACCGCAAGGGCCAAACCCATTTTAAGAAGGTTAAGGGCCATCTAATTTTTTTTAGCTCATGGGAGTAGCCGAACCACCCCCAATGGCCAAGAGGTGGTCGAAACCAACCCTAACCTCTAACAGTGGTGGCTAGCCACCACACAAAAAATTAAAATCTTTTTGAAGTTTTTATTAATTTTTTTTATCAATTTTATTTTGATTTTTTAAATAGAAACTAATATTTTATTATTATTTGTTTAGTGAATTTTTCTGGACCGTTGATCAACATTCAACGGTCCAGATGCATAATTTGAGCCCCTGGAATTAGCGAATTTGAGGAGATTCCGATCTAACCTTTAGTTGGGTCCGCTCATGTGCAAAATTGTTTATAATTGTAGGCCGTTTACTGTTCAATGGGACTCGTGGTTTGGGCCCGTTGATCCCGCCAATAGGATGGATACTCGGTATATCAAATTGTAACATTACACTATTTTTATATATATAAAAAAAAAACCATATATATATATATTCATGGGATCTTGCTTCAGTTGCTTGGAGTCCATTTCTGGCCTTTTGACTAAACTGTAGGCCATCTGAGCAGTGTTCAGCAACTGCATAAAAGACCTTTATGGGACTTTCTAACGCATCCAAAAGGAAACGTGAAGATTATATTAAAAAGAAAAGCAAAAATCTCTTGGGCCTCACAAGTCTGCAGAATTGGTGGAGTATGTCTGTAGGGCATTGTCTTGGAAAGAGGGGAGCATATATAGTAGGCTACTAGCTAGGCCTGAGGATGGGAGCCAGTCTGCAGACAATCCCCATGGCGTATGTGACAAATCTTGCAAGTACACCCATATTCAACGACACTGCTCTGCACCTGACATTCCGGCACAAAAACATCCTCAGCTTCTCCTCTTTTTGAATCATCAAACGAAATTAAAAAGAAAATAGAAAGAGGGAGAGAATTATTGTGAGGTGAATGGTCATATGGCATCTATAGAGTAAGAATCCTAAGATATTAGAGTGAGAAGGCAGTTATGATTATTTGTTATCGATTAAAATCGCTAATCGTAACTATCTAGACGATTATTTTTGAAAATCGACTTGCAAAGAAAGGATATCCAAAAATTTATATACACATGTTCAAGATTAGACTTAACTTATATGTGACACTAAGATTGTAACATATTATCACGCTTCTGTAGCTGACGTTCACAACAGGCCACTTTATTTACACTGACCTAATGGTAGCCATTTCTCTTTTGGCGGCTCCACTCACCTATCAGTATTTTAATCTGGCTCATAAGTTGTCCCCTTCGTGACTTGAATCCCTAAATATAGTGATTAACTCTGATACCAAATGATACAAACCTTAGGTAGCACTTACCCTGAAAATCGGCTTGCAAGTGAAGGGTGTTCAATAGCTTATATATACATGAGTAAGATTATACTTAACTCATGTGGGAGCAACACTAAGATTGTAACAGACCCCAACCTACAGGAGTGAGAAGACGGTTACGGTTAATGGTTATTGACTAAAAATTGCTAACCGTAATCGCTTATATGGTTAGTAAAATCCACTAACCACTAGGCGGTTAGCGGTTAATAGCTCTAATAATTGCTAACCGCATTTTAAAAGAAAAAAAATTAATTTTTTTTTTTATAAAAAAAAAACCTAAAATGATATCGTTTCTATGATAATACGATAATATCATATTACATACAAAATCATTTATAGATTTTTTTTTTTTGTTTAGATTTTAATATATATTTAAAATTTAAACACAAAAAGGACAATGTTGCATGTGTGTGTGTATATATATAAATAGGCGGCTAGTGATTTAAAAAAAACCTAAAACCGCTAATCGTAACCGTTTAAGCGGTTAACAGTTTTTCCTAATCGCATTCAAAAGCCGTTAACGGTTAATATGGTTAATGAATGATTATTAACTGCCCGCCTTTTCGCCCATTCTAAAATATCGAGGAAGGAATTCTAATCTAGTAAGGAAAGGATGTGGCATTTTTAATTTACTGTTAAATCAATTTTAATTAAAATGACAAAAAATTAAGGATGAATTGACAACACCATGCCACTTGAGTATAATTGGAGAATGCAAAATATCATTTTTTTCTAAGGAAAATAAATGTGAGGTTCCAAACACCCATGAAAACAACCTTACCCTCAAAGTTGATGATTAAGGGATTCAGGAAATTGGGCCTTCAAGTCTCAAATGGCTCCTATGTGAATGTGACATCTTCTTTTGGTAAATGAGTTCAAACAGCCTGAATATGTCGCTTGACCAAAATTGCATGGTATAGTTTATACGGTAATGTATATTGTAAATTCTATTCTCTTGGAAGCTCTATATTTATATTTGATAATATTGAGGTTAATTTACTATTTCAGCTCAGGCAATTTTTTTTTTCTTCCAATTTTTGCTATATTTTACTCTAATAATTAGTTTTTAAGGTAGTAATTCTAGTGAATTACTAGTTAATTAATGTGGAGGCAAGTAATACTCCAAGTTAATTAATTAATTTTGAGAGCGTCACAACTGAGAATCATATGCTAACTAATTTACTCAAGATGACAATGGTGGTATTATGCTTGGTTGAAACTGACCAAAAACAGGAAAAGAAAAGAAAGTAATGAATAATTTTAGTTGAATATATATATATAACATCTAATTCAGCAATATGCTAGCCTACAAATAACGTATGAAGACAATATTAGAGAAGACGATTATTTAATTAATATTTTAACACTCTCCCAACGTATAGATTTAAATTATTCCTTAATAAATGAGGCTTATTATATGAAATATTTAATTGAAATAGAAGGTGGATGAAGGTTTGAATTCAATATTTTTACTTTGATATCATTTTAAATCATTTATTATCCTAAAAGTTTAAGCCAATATAAAAAATAATTAATATAATCATTGAATTAATATTTTAACACCGTTCTATGCCATTCCTTCTTAATCCCGACTCTGATTCCCTCTTCTATCTTCTCCCTTCTCCCTCTTCCTCTTATCTCCTTCTATTTTTTCCATTTTTTTTTTCTATGTTATGAAAGCTAGATTGTTGGCTTGTTGCCTTTTTTCCTTCACCTCAACCCACATGTCCCCTCAGCCTTGAGTGGCAGATCTTTAGTTTTTGAGTCCAAATCTATTTCTCTATGTCGACCTCTATTGTCTTTATTCATCCCCCTTGTACTCTTTACCTTAATTATCTCTGTCCCTCGCATCTCTTTTCAATTTAAGGTTCGAGTAACTTTACAAGTATTTTTTACTTCACTTTAAAAATGACGTAGTTTTTTTTTAAAGGAAATAAGATATCTTTTATAATTACAATTTAATCAAAATTTAATAATAATTAATCATAATTTTAATTTTGATTCATCACTATTAACACAAAAGAAATTTATAGCATTAAGAAAGCTTACTTGTTGCCCCCCTTATTACTCCCCCTTTGAAGCCTCTCCATAACATTGCCCCTCTTTTGTTTATAGACTACAAAAACTGATGTCTTTAAATGCAGGACCGAGGAAGGGGGTGACCTATATAGGCCATGGTCACCCCTCAATTCATAAGAAAATAAAAATAAAAATTGAAGAGTATTTTTTTTTTTTTTTTTGCATATCGGTTCCTAGCAACACAATTTATTCACCCTTGGACCCTGTTCATATTAATCCGATTGAAAAAGATATTATCTCCTAACAGCACAATTTATTAGCCCTTGGACCCTGCTCATATTAATTAGGTTGAAATTCCTTTTCAATGGCTCTAGCCTATTTTGAACTTGTTTATGTTTTATTATGACACTATTGGTTGGTCTAGAGTGATTGTTGTTGTGTATTTTGAGTTGTTTCTATGATGTTTTAATGAAATCTTATCCTACTTTTTTTTAAAAAAAATATATAATTAAACTGAAATCCTATTATTATCGGGATTTTTTATTATTATTATTGGGATTGCTATTTCGTAAAATAAATAAGTAAATAAAGAAAAAAAAGGGGGAAAAGTCAACAAATAAATTCTTAATCAACTGCCAACCTAATTATGACAAAGCTATACATTATCTGATTATCATATGAAGACCCCATTTCACGTGCGCCTAATAAAGTCTTAATCTCTATATAAAACCCGAATTCATATAACGTGCAACTCTGGTGGGCCGTTGGTGCACTCCTCTCTCTTCCGAGTCTTTTCCCACTGGTGCCGAATCCGTGTTTTGTCTCGATTGCCCATTACTTCTCTCTCTCTCTCTGTGATTCTCAGGCTATTAATCTTTGAAAGGTAAGTCAATGTTTCTTCCCGTCATTTGCATTTAATCACTAAGTCAAACGCTTTAATCTCAAGGGCTTAAATTTTTTTTTTGGTAAAAATTTGAATGCCAAAAAGTCAAAATATAGTTTCAGTGATTGCTTGAACCCTAGATCTTTTTGTGATGTAGTGGAAGAAACCCAATTTACTGTTCTTTTTATTTGTGGTGTTTTTGGTTTAGATGGTCGGGGATGGATTTTTTTGATGATTTTGGAGTACCCAGTAATTCTCAGCTATAGTTTGTCAATACGTTTGTGATGAATTTCGTTTTGGAAGGATAGCGGGATTGGATTTGGGTTAATTTTGTCGTGGGGTTTATTGGAGGATTAGGGTTTGGTGTGTATGGCGTCTCCTCCATTTGAGGTGGAGGATCAGACGGACGAGGATTTTTTTGATAGGTTGGTTAATGATGAGATTGACTGTACTGGATCCGGAGCTAGTGCTGTGCAGAATGATGTAGTAGATGAGGCAAAAGCGCTATCTAATCTAAGCATTGCCGAAGTGGATGCCACCGGAGTAGACTCTGGTGGCAATGTTGGTCTTGGGGTGGTTGATGGTGAAATGGGTCTGAATGATCTGGTTGCGTCTGCATCCTTCGATGCAAGTGAGGACACTATGTTTGGTAAAGAGAGCGATTCATTGACACCTGGAAATGCAAATGAGTATGACAGCGTAATTGGCAAAGAGAGCATTTCATCACTACCTAGTAATACAAATGAGGGTAGTGAAGTGGGGATAGGGGAGGAAGGTGCATTGGATAGTGCAGTGGGTAAGAATAGCGAGCCTTCTGGTATGGGCATGAAAGTGGTTCAATGGAGTTCATTTGGCTCGGAGGTGGATGCTGGCAGTGGTGGATTTGGTTCGTACTCAGATTTCTTTAGTGAAATGGGAGATAACTCTGGAGACCCATTTACGAGTGTGGCGAATATGGGCAACTCGGGTACAGAATCTAATGTTGTGGATGGTGTTTTGGAAAACCCAGTTGCTGATTTAGGGGCCTCAAGTTATGGGCAACATCAAGAAGGCCAGTACTATGGGGTGGGTACGGGGCAGCATGTAAATAGTGAGGATTTGAGTAATAGTCAATATTTGGAAAATCTTTATCCTGGGTGGAAGTATGATGTGAACACTGGGCAATGGTATCAGTTGGAGGGTAATGATGCAAGTGCAAACACAACCTCAAACATTGATACTAATGCGAATGCAAATGCTCGTGCAGTGAGTGATGAGGTTCTTTCAGACCATGTGGTGGGTGCTTATTATCAGCAGCAAATAGGTCAGGCACAGTCTGTTGTTGGAACTGTGGCTGAGGGCTATACAACTGGCAGTGTCTCTCACCAGAATCAGCTATCTCAAGGAACTATGCAATACCCAGCTCATATGGTGTTTGATCCCCAGTATCCAGGGTGGTACTATGACACAATCACTAATGAATGGAAATTGTTGGAATCCGATATTCCAACTTCAAATCAGTTAGAAAGCGTAGATACTAATCAGCAATATCTAAGCCAGAATGTTGAGAATCATGGGTCACAAAGTCTAGTTAGTCAAGAACATGCTGCAAACTGGGATGGTTCTGTGGGCACTTACAATCAGCAAAGTTTGAATATGTGGCAAACTCAGAATGTTGCCAAGGATGATGCAATTGGATTCAACGGAAATAAAAAATTAGGGAACCATTACAGTTCGGTTGGCCATTTAACTGATTCTGTAAATCAACAATCGAGGTTAAATTCGGTTGGATCACTTGTTCAATATGAACAGTCAAATCAGAGTGTTGATGGTAGCAATAAAGTTTTGGGGTTTCAAAGCTTTATTCCAAATGACCATTTTCCCCAGCATCAAAGTCAGGCCAAGAAGGAGCTAAATCAACTTATGCATTTCATACCTGCTCACTTGGATGGTCAGAAACCAGTAATTTTTTCACAACAGCCACTCCAGAGTGGGACGCAGTTCTCTTATGCACCCACTGAGGAGAGGTCATCTGCAGGACGACCTCCACATGCTCTAGTTACTTTTGGATTTGGTGGAAAACTTATAGTCATGAAAGATAATAGTTCCTTTAGCACAAACTCCTATGGGAGCCAGGTCAGGGCCTTATCTTCTTCTGGTTTCAGTTTCAGATTTATTTGTTATTTTTTCTCCTGCTTTATAAGTACATGATTCATTGTTTCACTGTTGCTCTATCGATGTTGATTTTTTTTTTTTCTTATTTTTTTCATGTCAAGGACTCGGTAGGAGGTGCGATTTATGTTCTCAACTTGATGGAAGTTGTCATGGGCCAAAATGATTCTTCAAGCTTTGGGTGGGGTGTACGTGATTATTTCCATGCATTGTGCCAGCAATCTTTTCCTGGTCCTTTGGTTGGTGGAAATGTTGGAAATAGGGAGTTAAACAAATGGATTGATGAAAAGATTGCTAACTTCGAATCTCCGCACACAGATTACAGGAAAGCCGAAGTTTTAAGGTTGCTTTTTTCTTTGCTGAAAATAGTGTGCCAATATTATGGAAAAATTCGATCACCCTTTGGCACTGACCAAGCATTGATGGTAAGATTTACTATCTATTTTTCCTATTTAATTCTATTTATATGCAGCCTGTCTGGATGTCAGCTGGGCCATACAAGGGTATCTCAAGAATTGGGAAACAAGTTATCTTTATGAACTGGGCCATACAAGGGTATCTCAAGAATTTCTAAAATTAAACGTTTGCATCCATTATGGTGATTGATCCAAATTTTTTTATGGCCTCATCCAAGATGATGAGTTTTTGCTGTAGAATAGGAAGGAAGTGATTCAAATTTTATGGGGTTCATAAAATGGCATTTCATCCTTATTGATTTATTTTATTCACCTACTGCTCATTAATAGTTGAATAAATATCAACAAGCAAGTATACCATTTGTTATTCTTTTGATTGCGTTAGATTATATGGCTAATTGGTTTTCATTGAACACTTAATTTAAACTCATTAACTGTTCTGTATTGTATTGCTTACTTTTAGAATAAAGCATATTTCTTCCTTCTTAGTAATTAGATGGTACATATGATAGACTGTAACTTGGAGCCCATTATTCTTCTCTGCAAGAAATCCATTTCAACTGTTTCTCATGGATTTGATTAGTGGCGGTTATTTTTCTCTGGGTTTTTAAAATCAAATTAGGAAAGTGATTGTCCTGAGTCGGCTGTTGCTAAGCTCTTTGCTTCTGCCAAAAGAAAAAGTGAGTATGGTGCACTTGCATGCTGCTTGCAGAACTTGCCTTCTGAAGCACAGATTCAGGTATCCATATTTCTTTTCCCTGTTTTTTCCTTTTCTCCCTGTGTTTTTATAGGTGATGCCATTTAGAACTTTATTAATGTGTTTTAAATTGATCTGCCCTAGGCTACTGCCCTTGAGGTACAGAGTCTTCTTGTCTCTGGTAGGAAGAAAGAGGCTTTGCAATGTGCACAGGAAGGTCAATTGTGGGGACCAGCACTTGTTCTTGCATCTCAGCTTGGTGATCAGGTTCTTGCCATCATATTTTAGCTTTTTTCACCTGCCTCTTCCACCTGTTGAGAATCATTTATGGAAGATACAATTTATCAGAAGTGTACATGTTGTACATTATGCTGACAATTGACTTTTCTGTTTTGAAATGCTGGCAGTTTTATGGTGATACTGTGAAGAAAATGGCACTTAACCAGTTCATAGCAGGATCGCCATTGCGGACTTTGTGCCTGCTTGCTGCTGGGCAGCCTGCAGATGTGTTTTCTAGTGCCACTTCTGGTAGCAGCTTACCTGGTTCTGTGGATACGTATCAACAGCCAGTCAAGGTGATATTGTAACTCAATTATGAAAATGATATTTGCAGTTTTGCTCGTCAGAAGGGTCTTTTATTTTTTTATTTGGTAGTCATAAAAGTAGTGTTGCTTGCAATGTCTAGCCTGACATAGGATAGTAGCTTTAGTGGGCTCTCTTACCAAATCTAATACATGATTTTTAGGAATTCAACACCATAGATTGGGACTCGATTTAAAGGGGTTTCAGGTTGGGGGATAAGGGAGGATTTCAAGGTGGTGAAATACATGAATGGGGATAAGGCTCTAGGTTCAGATGGTTTTTTCATGGTGTTTTCCCAATTTTGTTGGGATGTTATCAGAGTGGATGTCATGAAAGTCTTTCTTGAATTCCATCAGTGTGGTAAGATTGAAAAAGTTTGAATGCTACTTTCATTACACTTATTCCTAAGAAAGTGTGGGCTGTAGAGGTCAAAGGCTTTCGTCGTATCATTTAGGTGAGTGGTATCTACAAAACTATTGCGAAGGTTTTGGCAAATAGATTTGGAAACTGTGTTGAAGAATATCATTTCTAAGACTCAGAATGCTTCTATTAGAGGTTGTTAGATCTTAGATTTTGTTCTTATCACTAATGAATGTCTAGATATCTTAACTGCTACCTGGCGCGCAATTGTTAATTTTGTACTTGAAAAAAAAAAAGAATGTCTACACCATCCCAAATCAGGTGAGCGGGATTTTTGTGTAAATTGGACCCAGAGAAGTATATGGAGTCCAGAAACTGACTTTATCATAGCACTCAATGATAGTTGAGTAAACCACATTGAGGTTGATCCCAGCATATGAATTGCTAAAGGTTCAATCAAATCCAGGAAATCTGCAAAACAATCTATGATGGAGACGAACTGCATTAGAAAACAGAAAAGAAAAGAAAAGTTATATCATATACAGTGACAAGAGGCAATAAAATAGCCACATTTAATGGAGAATGAAGAAGCGAGCTGCAGGAATGAGTATCCTATATTCAATTTCTTCTCATTAATCTAGAACAGTAGCCATGATGATCATATTAGTACTATTTCTAAATAATGACTGGTCAACTATAATGTTATATATATGAAGACCAGCATTGAAGCTGAAGTCTTGGATAGTGGAACAAAACAGTAGACGGGGGTGCTGATGGATGTGAGACCCTTGGATCCATTGCTCGACTTTTCCATCTGTTCTTACTAGTAGGTAGGACAAATAGTTAAAGCTATGGTTTTGTTGGGGAAGGATTCTGAAGGCAAGGATGGGATTCCTAGCTTCCTCAGTGACATTTGTTTTGTCCTTAGAAATAAGGCAAGTAAGCTCAATCTGGATCTGATTTGGAATCTTGGACCATAGATTTAATCAATATATTGCTAAGCTAGAGTAAACAAAATGAAACTGCGTTGCTTCAAATGGATGTTAAACATGTGATATCCCATGTAGTGCTGATAATATCTAATACTCAAATTGATTTCCTTTTCTAATATTTTTTTCCCAACCCCAAGAGTACGAAGAAAACAAAAATCCTCATTTATGCCTACTAGTACTAGTTATAATTATATGTTTTTAAGATTCCTTCAACATATTTTTGTCTCAGCTGGTTTTGGTACATATGTTGTGTATTTACAGATTGGGGCTAACCGCATGCTAGATGAATGGGAAGAGAATTTAGCCATCATAACTGCTAACAGAACGAAAGATGATGAGCTTGTCATCATTTGTCTTGGAGATTGCCTATGGAAGGAGCACGGGGAGGTATGTTGCATGTGGCTTCTTTGTATATTGAGCCTTTTCTGTTTGCGTTTCTCCAAAGATCTTTGTGTTTGCCGTCTCATCCTGACTGTTACGCAATTGTACAGATTACTGCTGCACACATATGTTATTTAGTAGCAGAAGCCAATTTTGAACCATATTCAGATGGTGCAAGACTTTGTCTTATTGGTGCAAATCATTGGAAATTTCCACGTACATATGCTAGTCCTGAGGCTATTCAGGTGTTCTACTTTACCCTTTGTCTCATATATCGATTCTAAACTTGGAATTTTCAATGCTGATTCGGGATTTGATTGATTTTGATTCTCCCTGGCAACTTGTATTCAGTGTTTAAAGTTTGAATTTCAGTCTTTTCACCCAGCAACATATTTGGTAGCTTTGTAGAATATGTTGTGGATCATGGTCATTATTACCCAGTTGTTTGGAAAGTTTCGCATTTACAGATTTTTCTGTCACCCACTTTTCTGAATAACGTAATGAATGAGCTTTCTGAATATTTGCGCAGAGGACAGAATTATATGAGTACTCAAAGGTGCTCGGTAATTCTCAATTTCTCCTTCTACCTTTCCAGCCATATAAGCTTATATATGCCTACATGCTTGCTGAAGTTGGAAAAGTTGCGGATGCTCTGAAGTATGTATGATTGCTTTTAGTGTGTGCAATGATATTTTTGTCTTCTAAACAAATAAATAACTAAATATGGTTTCTGTAAATTCACCTTTGGACTTAACACATAATATATTTTCTTAGGTACTGCCAAGCAATTTTGAAGTCTCTAAAGACTGGTAGAGTACCAGAAGTGGATATGTCAAGACAATTAGCATCTTCTCTTGAGGAGCGGATTAGAACCCACCAGCAGGTATCTATCCTACATTTATTCTCTTCATCAATTAAGCCAGATGTTTGACTTATTGTGAAGATATTATTTCCAGGGTGGTTATGGCTCGAATTTGGCTCCAACCAAATTGGTTGGTAAATTGCTTACTTTCTTTGATAGTACTGCTCATCGTGTTGTTGGTGGCCTACCTCCACCTGTACCTTCAACATCCAATAACAGTGCTCAACATAATGAACATGCTCATCAACCAGGAGCCCTGAAAGTATTTAACAGTCAATCAACAATGGGAATGTCTTCATTAATGCCTTCAGTTTCGATGGAACCCATAAGTGAATGGACTGGTGAGAACAAAATGCCTAACAGAAGCATCTCGGAGCCAGACTTTGGGAGAGCACCTAGAAAGGTATAAATGTTATGTTTCTTGCCAGCTACTGTTCTCTTTTCTGTTAATTACTTAATCTCTAGGGACATAGCATCCCCCAGTCTTTTTTTTTTTTTGGATAGGTAAGTATCAAAATTATTTGTGATGTAAAGGAAGCTATTGTAGAGTGTATTTGAATAGTAAAGCAAAAAGTAGTTTGATTCCTAAATTTAGAAAAAATCAAAAGGAAGTTGCTGCTAGTGTTCTTATAAAACTAAGCTTTTAAACTTTTAGTACAATATATATATTTTGTCTCTCTCTCTCTCTAAACATCAGTCCAGCTTAGAAAATAATCTCGTTAACTCGTAAAAAAAATTGAACTTGTTCTTTAATCTCATAATATGGCATATGCACACTATTACGCCCCGCATGCGTGGGGTGGGGGAGGGGAAGGGGTAGTAGGAAAAGTTCTTAAACCAGGTTGATTCCTTAATCGAGGGAGACAGACCTTATACTCTATTTTGTGTTCAATTAGGCTGATTTGTCCAAGGAAACAAACTCTTCTTATACGCAACAAAAGGCCTCGTCATCGGGTGGGTCATCTCGTTTTGGTCGTTTTGGCTCACAGCTATTCCAAAAGACGGTGGGATTGGTCTTAAGATCCCGACAGGTATATGAAGCAACATCCTCCTTGAAGATCATTTTTGCCTACCGTACCTGACTATTTATATCTTGCAATATGATTCTGAAGGCTAAATTGGGTGAGACGAATAGATTCTATTATGATGAAAAGCTTAAGCGATGGGTTGAGGAAGGTGCTGAACCTCCAGCTGAGGAGGCAGTGTTACCACCTCCACCAACAACTGCATCTTTCCAGAATGGAATGCAAGATTACAACATGAAAGACGCACAAAAAACCGGAGTTTTTCACTCAGATAATGGGCCAGAAACTAAAAGCCCATTCTCTTCTGAACGGACTTCTGGGATCCCACCCATTCCACCCAGTTCAAACCAGTTTTCTGCACGTGGGCGGATAGGTGTTCACTCAAGGTATAGGCTCTTGGAAACTTATCTGCTTGGTCACTCTCTCCATTTGTTTCTCTGTGTTTGTGTGTGCATGTTTCAGTGTTATGACATGAAATTTTTTCTCCCCCTTCAACATGATTGTAATAGAGTAACCACTAGGATATATATTTGGTTAGCTTTTTACACCATGGTTTCCAAGTATGCATGTAAAACTAACTGCAATTTCCTTCAGGTATGTTGACACATTCAACAAGGGTGGTGGGAGCCCATCAAACTTATTTCCGTCACCAGCTATTGCAGCTGTTAAACCTATGGGTGGTTCCAATCCCAAATTTTTCATCCCCTCTCCAGTTACTGCTGTTGAACAAACGGTTCAAAACCCAGGAGAAAGCATTCTAGAGACTACTGTGAGCAATGACAACCACCCTTCATACAAGGAGGATTCATTCTCTTCGCAAAGATCATCAACTTCATCATCAACGAGTCTACAGCGTTTTCCTAGTGTCGATAACATTGTACAAAGGAGAACAGGACCAATGGCTAATGGCAATAACTTAGCTCCCCCTCCCTCCCGCCGTGTGGCATCATGGAGTGGAAGCCTTAGTGATCCTTCAATGATGAATGCAACAAAACCTCTAGGAGGAGAAGCGCTCGGGGTGTCGCCATCTTTGTATAGGCCTGATGATACTTTGCCAAATCGTAATAGTTCTAGGGATGATCTTCATGAAGTTGAACTTTGAGGTTTAGTGAATAGTTGTTTTTTGCTTACATGCTGTTATTGAAATAACAGCATGTATGCTTTTATAAATTGAATGATAAGGATTTACTTAAAATAATTGAAGGGTTTAGATCTGTCATAATAAATATCAATTTTCTTTCTCATCCATTACTTCATTTATTTATTGACATTTATTATGGTAAATTTAAACCCTTCAATTACTTCAATTTTTTATTATGACAAATCTTCACCATTCAATTTTATAACAGCATACATGTTATTTCAATAACAGTAAATAAGCCAGATCCTTGTCAAAAGAGCTCACTTGTCATCTAGCTTGGAGATGGAGGATGAAAGTTATGGGGGAGTTCAGATTTTCAGTGAAATCCCTTATTTACATTGGAAAATTTTATACATCTTAGATCGACATATGGTGTTCAATGTTCCTGCTGATGTATTTGAGACCTGTTGCCATGAGGAAGACAGAGGAGGGTCTGGAAGATTAGCATCCCTTCTTTCTATTGTCAGGCTTACCAAAAATTGCTACAAAAATAAATTAAAAAAGAATAGAAAAGAAAAGAAAAGAGAAAAGCTTGTATACCTTTTGCTCAGGCATGGTTATTAACTTATTATCGAAAGTTGTCAAACCACAATGAAATAGTAGCTTTTGAGGGACATGATGTTTTAACTTTATTTCCCTCTTTATAATACAGCATTTTTAAGAATCTTGGCCGGTTTGGTAATGTGTTTGAAAACTTTCTTGGCTTCTCAGATATTGAAAACTCTTTCTCCAAATTGATTACCAAACAGATGGCTCCAACACTAACATATATATATATATATATATATATCCTCTCAAATTAATTCTCAAATTTTTTTTACCAAATAGGCTATTGGGAGTATGTTTGTTAATGTGGTTTTTTTATTTCTGGTTTGAAAAATTATTTTGATGTGAGATGAAGATATATATATTTTTCTTTGTGTTTTTAGAGTGTTCTTTTGTTGTCGATTAATATTTTTGTTATGAATATGTAAAAAAAAAGAAAAAAGAATTAATGAATATATTTCTAACGTTCTAGGGATTTATTTATTTTATCAATGGTTCTGGTTTAATAGTTCTTTTCCTACCGCTAAAATTAGAGATATGCCATTCTTATGAAATATGTGGACAAAGATTGATGCTAATTAATAAATTGTTATATGATCATTATACAACTTAATAATGTAATAGTAAACATTAATTTATAAAGACTGATTTAAACTATTAAATCATAGTTATATGAAAATCGTATTGGAATAATAATATACCGATCGAATAGAATTACTCTTGTAAATTGATATAATGTGTAATAATTGAAGATTTTGGGGACTCGCTCACCAATTCAAAAAACCTCAGGGACACATGTGCAATTTTTGCAGGAGCGCAATCACAGAATTCACTCGCCCAGCAAAATCCTACACGCCATCGTCTTGGCTTCTCTCATTCCCAGTTTCCTCCTTTCCCTCACTGCCTCACCGTTGGGAATACCCAATACCCATAGCAAAATTGCAGCATTCAAATCCCCCACAAAATCCTTCAACAAAACAAATACTGCAAGCTTTGCCAACGACAATGGATTTATCCTCTTATGACTACCGCCAATACCAACAACAACCACAATCTCAACAACAACAACAGCAGCAGCAGCAGCAACAACAACAACAACAACAACAAGAAGCTTATGATTCATCTCAAATTCAACCCACCTACGATTACTCATCCTACTACTCCTACGCTCACCAATACGACCAAACTTACCCTTATTACCCTTCTTCCCATGAATACGGCAACGCCAGTTCTTATACCCAACAAAATCAGCCTCAAATCCAGCAAGCAGAGGAACCCACTACTTCCATTCACCCTCCAGGGGTCCCAGTACCGCCCCAGCAGCTGACCCATTTGCAGAGCCAGCAGAATGCGTATTACCCACCACAAGGGGCTGTGGAGAATCAGCAACAACTGAATCCGGCTACGGCCCGGGCGGTGGCGAGGCTGTCGCAGCTTACGCAGTTCGCTGGGAATCTGCACCCTACGGTAATGGGTTTTCCGTTTTGATTTTATTGCCAATTTAATTGATGGAGTATGTGAGCATAGCTACATGTGTATGTGCTTGAATTAGTCCTTTTGTTTGGGAAATTGTTCAAGAATAATATCAGGTGCTAGGAACGTGCTAGCTCTTTGATGGTATTTGTTTTTGTGGTGTTATTAGTATGTGGGTTTGATGTGCTTGGACATATTTAGGGGTGCATTTGATTGATATAGTAAAACACTATTTCTATACATTTTATGTCTTTAGCATGATAAGAAACACGGTGAACCGATAATTGAATGTTTGTTTTGTTTTGTTTTTTTTTATCATATGTGTTTTGTAGGTGGAACTTGTGGAGCATGTGGTCTCGTTCAGTTTTTGTAGAAATTACTACGAACTACATATATGGTTGATATAAGTATCAGAAATGATAATGAGTATGAATTGCAATCTCTTTTGGAATGTGAATTATGTGAATATGTACAGAGAAATTGAATAAAATAAAACAAATTATTGAACTATATTAGGTCGATGCATCTGCACTATGTAGATTAGAGTTGTTAACATTTTTGTAGCTTCATCACTAAAAGAAAAAATAAGTATCCGTTCAAGCTTTCTGAGAAGAAATCTTATATGAAGTGCATAACAGTGAATCTTTAGGAACACAGCCTACCAAATGTGTTATGGAGTCCGTGGGTAAAGAAGTTAAAGAGACGGGTGGATAAGTGATGATGTGTTGGGATTTTCAAAAAATAAAAAAAATAAAAAACAAAAAGAGATAACTAATAATGTAATAGGCATTTAGTGTGTCCTTGTTGCGCTTAATTTCCATTGCTTTGATTCTCTGGCTATGGTGCAAGATAGCACAGAAACAGCAAATTGATACTATTTTCTAGAATTTTTAGTATAGAGAATTGGATTCAGTGTAGCAGTTTTTACCAATACTTTATTATACTACTTTTAGGTTGAATTCTCCCAATATTAGGTTGTGGCTTTCTTAGTCTTATGGGTTGTTTTCATGTCTATTTGTGTGCTTGTGTTTTGTGTGACTGTGTGCAAGCTCATGTGTGTGCTCTTGCATATGTGTGAGTATGTGTGTGCGAGAAAGAAATGGCTACTCTATAAGAAATCAAAGACTGAGAAATAGAACATCTAAATGATGAAAAGATATTGATACGTAGAGGAAATATGTGAGATTAAGAGATTCACTGTACTAATAAGCTTGGGGCGAGAGGTTGAGGTGTCATCACATGTTTGCTGTAATTTGCAATTAAATTAGCTAACACTAACGGATAAGTAGTGTCTGCATTCAAGAAAATATAGGTAACTTATCTCCAGCGGCTATGGGATCCTGAATTTTACCCTAGCTTAAATTGTCAAATCCAGAAAGCCTTGCTCATATATTCTCTGCTTTATTTGTTTCCAAACAAGATGGCATAAAGTGACCCCTAGAGTTTTGAATCGAACACTGGCCATAGGTAAAACTTAATTCTCTGTGGGAAGACCTTTAATAGTCAGACCAATTGGTGCTGCAAGGCTGAAAAAAAAACAGATACCGAATCCCTAAGGTTAAGGCACTGGCCATAGGTAAAACTTAATTCTCTGTGGGAAGACCTTAAGTATTCGGACCAATTGGTGCTGCAAGGCTGAAAAAAAAAAAAACAGATTCCCAATCCCTAAGGTTAAGGCAGTGAGGAATTATATGTCCAAGAAGCAACTTCATATGAGTTAGTTACCTCTTGATTCTCAAAAAGGTGGATCACTAGTTGGTCTTCACGTTAGCTACAGTGCTGAATCTCATTACAGTTATTGACTTCTCTGTTTGCTATGGCTCTATGGTTTCACGAGGCTTGAATAATTTTGTTTCCTACATACCTCATTGATGCAGGACAGCCTTTGAAAATTTGGTATTAAAGGCTGTCTTGCAAGGAAGGTGGTGAGAAGGAAATGGATTATTTAGAAAAGAGTAATAGAAGCTTAGGAGAGATTATGAAATGTGATTGCTGGGAATTTAAGCAAGAAAGAAGGAAATAAAAAGCTTATGACAATGCATTGCGGAGAGAGGAAAGAATAGCAGAGAATATCAGCAAGAAAGGGAGGAAGAGCTGCTAAAAACTCAGCAAGTAAGAATAGAGAAAAGACATGGAAAAGGGGGGAATTCCAAGTAAAGTCAAACAAACTCAATTTCAATCCATATCCGTAAACATAAGAAGAGTTTGGATACATAATTTATAGCACAGATTACTTCATAAATAATTACTCCCTAAGTTCTCCCTTTTCCCCTTTCTCCCACAATGAATAGAAAAAAAAGTACTCTTTAAGTTCTATGTAAAGCAACTGCTACAGCTCAGTAGCTGCTAGGACAGATTAAAAAATAGCAGCTGCCTGCTAGAAGCAACTAGCTCTGTTCATCCTTAAACTCGTCCTGGGTGAAGCACTTTCATTCCTAAGTAACTTGCTACTGTTTACTTAAATCTAGGAAACCATCACCACAGAAATCAGATACTTGGCTAATAATTATGTTAGCAAAATCCTGAAGCACCCTAGTATCCTAAGTTTGTCTTTTCTACATGAATTTTTTCCAAATAGTTTGCTGGAGACACTTATGTTGACTGCTGGTTGCTTTGTGGCTGCCTTCAAGTAGGTTTGACTTCAAAATCATTATTGGTGATGGTTGCCTTTGAGCTCAATCAGCCTGATGCTCGGCTTGGCTTGACTCAGTTTTTGTGCCTACTTAAGTGTTGGTTCTTTCTTGTTTACAGAGTTCTTTGTGTTGAAGACTATAATTGTTTGATATTGTTTTAAAATTTCGTGCTCTGTTAGAGTGCATATACCTCGCTGTGCTGCCTCTGGACCTTATGGAAATATCATTGGACAATAGGCTCATAACCTATAGGTATTAAATTCTCAGCAACTTCTGAAAGATATAGTTTTGTGAACTTGGCCACAAATCCCTAAAGTGACTTGATAAAGACAATTGGTCCATTAATTTGCTTATTTACAATTGTGGCTATAGCTTTCATTGCGATATTATTGATGCATAGGTCTTTGCTGGTTGCTTTTTTAAATCAAGTGATCGTTCTTTCCCAAAGTTGTGTGCATCATCATTCTGTTCGCTCACATTGTTGGGTTTTACTGTTATCATTTGGTTTAGTTTCTGGCTCATAATTATAATTTTTTTTGGGCCATTTCTATGCTTGTTCCTTGGCTTGACTGTCTGGTAATTTTGACCGAATTATGTGTTGCACCTTACAGTTAAGGAGGAGAGAGAAATGGTGCTTCTCCCATTATCCAATATGATTCTTTATTGCATTACTGTTTTGAACGAGATGTTTCATTTTGTGTTCTGGACTTAATTAAGCATTGAAACCTGTTTTCAGGGCCTTGAATAAGAGTCTCCAATACTTTCTAGATGAACATGCACTTGGTGGTGCCAAAGATGTGGATAATGAGGGATGTAATAATTGTTTGGTGGATTGGAGTTTCTTGGGCCTTTTTGTTAATAAAAAGGTCTAATCTTTGAGAGAGAGAGAGAGAGAGAGAGAGTATGGAATCTAGGGACAGTCTGCAAAATTAGTCTTTGGAAATACATATTTAGATTTGTTTCAGATCTGCTTTTGACATGTGCCTGGAAAGGTAGTTCTAGATGCTTGGTTTCTTGGAAATTAGATATTTTGCTTTTTAGAAGGTTTCTGCATCTATTCCTCTATAATTAGCAACAATAGTGATAGGAACGACTTCAAAGATACTGACTCAAAAAGCTTCATGGCCACTTTTGCATGACTGCATGCATGTTTCTCATAAGATTGAAGAACTCTTTTGTTAGAATTTTAAAAACCTGTGTCTACAATGTCATCTGACATTACCTGGTTGTCCAATTCCCAGTTCCAACTTTCCAGGTCAGTGCCTGCGCTATGTCATTACTCATTTATAAGGGTTTTTAATAACATGTAGTTTTTATGCTGTAGTAAACTTGAGTGAATGAGCTCTACTTTTCTGGGACAGGATTTTTGTTCTTTTGGTGTCAGTCACACCTCGAAGTCACTTTAACTTTTCGGTCTGGTTGGTTGTTTGTTACAGTAACTCATTATGTATATGTTGTGACATTTTATTGTCACTGATGTGTGTATTAGCTATTTTTATTTTAGATGCTTAATTTGTTATTTACGAAGATTTATTTTTTAAAGTTTATAAAGCATTTTTTTTCTGTTGGTTTTTCTCTCTGATCTAATAGCATTTAGCAAATACATCAGTACATAGTCCACTTTATCCTTGAATGCTATTCTGCAGATTGGGCATTCTCCATATAGAGGTAGAGGTAGAAGGGGAGGTAGGCCCTTCAGAGGGGGTGGTCGGGGCCATGTTGGCACAAGACCAGATGGCTCAGCACCCCCTTTTCGTGGCAGGGGACGTGGCCAGGGTGGTGGTAGGCACTTCTCACCACATGGTGCTGCAATGACTACAACTACATCATCTGCACCAGCTGAAGGTGAAGCTGCTTTAGTGCAGCCACCTTCAGCATCGGTTTCTGGGCAGGCTCCATTACCTGTACCAGCACAAGTGCCTGCTACTTCATTCTTGCCACCTCCCCGTATGGCATGGTGTGAACTTTGTAGGGTTGACTGCAATACTCCGGAAATCCTTGAGCTGCATAAGAATGGAAAGCGACATAAAAAGAATTTGCAAAAACATGAGGAGTTGCAGAGACTCAACAAAGTCATTACTGGACAGCAGAATGTGCAAATGCCCAATTCTGAATTGAAACCTGAAGTTGTTCAGTCTGAAAAGGTTGAGGAATTTCAGGAAAAACAACCCCCTCCTGAAAATCTAACCTCTGCAGCTGTTGTTACTGATGACAATAGAAATGAAACAGAGCAGGAGACAGATACTGTAGGGAATTCTGAAGTCTTGGCCGAACCTCAGAATAAGCGCCAGGATCACTCTGCAGCTCGGGGGCGTGGTTTGAAGCGAATCATGAGAGGGGGCCGTGGAGGTAAGTATATGAGAACTAATGAAGGAGCAAGAAGGCCAGTTAAGCCCTCCAAATCAAAACAGGTGATTCCTTTACTGTGTGAGTTGTGCAATGTCAAGTGTGACTCACAGGTGGTTTTGGAAAGTCATTTGACTGGTAAAAAGCACCTTGCAAACCTTAAGCGGTTTCATGGCCACCGTGCTTTGTATGGAGAAATAGGGCTTCAAGCACTTTATCCACCTAACCTTAATACTCCATCAGCGCATGGACAAGCAGGGTCTCAAGCAGTCTACCCTCCTAACTTTATTGCTCCATCAACTTCCGGAACACCTCAAGTCCAACAGCAAGGTGTTAATGACCCCCAGGTCCTTTTGGCTCAGCTGTTGATGACTTATGTGCTCTCTCAAACCCAACATCTACAACCACCAGTAATGGTACCAGCAGCAGCCACACTGGAGCCACTGCCGTTATCCACACAACCGGCATCAGGATCAAGGCTTGAAAATCACTATCATTCAGGCTCAGAGACTCAACAATCTGAAGCTCAGATGATCGAAGCCAAAGTTCAGCTGCAGCCCGTCGGCACAGAGTCTGAAGCTTCCCCAGCCTCTTTGAGCACTAACACTAAAACTGAGAATGTAGAGTCAGATATCTCCGTCAAGGCACCCCCGGAATAATCCAGGCAATGGTGGCTGAGGAAGCTGATGGTGCAGTTGCTGCCTCGGTTTAAGTTCTGCAGAACCAAAAATGCAAATGTAGGAGCCAGTGTCCAAAAACAGAAAAAGGCCAACCGGTGCTATATTACCTTTTTGGTCACAGTAGTGTGGAATTGCTTGTGTTTAAATTGAACCTACCTGAATGTTTTTTGTGATCCCCAATCCCAGGAACCCCTCAAAAAAAAAAAAAAAAAAAAAAAAAGAAGGAAGAAACCAAACAATAATTAAAACTACTTATGTTTATGTTTGAACACCGGGCTTGTTATTTTGAGACATCTAATATATTGTTGATTACTGTCTTTATATCAAATTATTTCAGAAGCTTCCATAAAAACCCTTTGTTCTTGAAAGTTGAAATTCACTTCAATGTATGAAGCAAACATTTTATCACTGGAAATTTTATGGAAAATTCAATTTGTGTGTCAAATTGGAATTCAGCATCAATTTTATATAGTACATACCGTTGAGTGCCGGAGATTCGGGGCCTAGACGGTGAGAATCGTAAGCACTTCCTCAATTCTAACTGAACCATAACCTAAAGACATTAATGTGAGCTAAGGTGGTTCGGAATTCAATCTTGCTGCGCCTTAAATATATTATTCTAATTTCATTTGACAGAAAATGCTAGTTTCTCGTTTATATATAGTTTCATAAGAAAGAAAACAAAGTCGTCGATGTTAATCTATGCTATTTCTTTTTTAGTTCAAACAACCTTTTAGATGATGTTTGCCTGTATCTTTTGACAGCCTCTGCCTCCTGATCTCTTACATGTAGAGAGAAAGGCATGCGGTTTATATTTAGAGAAAATATTTTAGAACCTCATTGTGTTTTTCATGTTCTTTTAATAAAAGTAAGGATTAAATGCCTTTCTGGCATACGTGATTAAGGCCAAATTCAACCAGGCACTCCGGTTTCAAAAAGTGACACGTGGTACTTTTAATAAACTTAAATAGCAACTTGCTACTTCCGTCCAATTTTTTAATGGAGCTCAACATTACTGTGAGTTAAAATGCAACACCCTTCCCTTAGAAGACAACTCAACATATTCTATGACGTGTCATTATATCTCAGGCGATACATGTGCTATATATATAAGTGAGATATTTCGTAATCAAAATCTTAGTGTGTTGGGTAATAGATATAGCATTTGTGGGAGCACCGCACCTCAATAAGGAATCCATAATCCTTTTATTTGTCAAAGCGAGATGAAAATTCTCTTGAGATAGATTTACTAGGAATTGATTATTCTAAGTCCCTAGTTGGACCATTTTTGTAAGAATTACTAAAATAAAAATGTACTAAGTAAAATGTAATTTCATAAATACTAGATTAAGTTGGGTACTTAAAGATTAAGAAGTATTGAAGTAAAGTAATAGTTTGTTTGTGACTTTAATTCGACTACGGATTATTTCATGGAGGGGTTAAATGCAATTATAAGGAGTTATTGAGAGTATTGAATAATCAAAACAAATAATAGAATGCAATTAAATTTATTTTGTGAAATTAATTGTAAAAATAGCAACATAGGACAAGTTAGTAGATGACAAGTGTCCTAAGCTTATTGGAGCTAATTTTTTCCCTATAAGTTCCTCCACAAGCTGATTATTACGCATATTGTACGTGACCTAATTACATAAGGAATATCCCCTTGGTGGCCGTGTATATTGAGTTGAGGTTAGTAACTCTTACTAAAATATTCTGGTCATATATAAGTAATAACAAATTCTATTAAATCTATCTCAATGGAATATTTAAAATTGATTATATTAAATCAAAGGATTTTTGATTCCATCCTGAGAAGTGGTGTTCCCACAATGATCACCTAACACATCAATATTTTGACCGCGAAACATTTCACTCCAATTCATAATTGAGTTCACAACCCACTCAAGATTGAGAGTCAATGCTATAAGAAGTAATGAGTTTATAGTGTTATAAAAGAATAATAATTCACTTGGCTCATTCATTGCATTGTATCAGCATTAAAAAAGGTTATGTGATCGCTTAATGAAGCGTAGTGGTGTAAACAAGCTGAGCTTGAGCGAACTTTTCTTGTTTGGGCTCGGCTTCTTTAAATTTTACTCGAGCTCAAGCTTGAGTTCGAGCCAAGCTTAATGATGAGCCAAAAAATCGAGCTTGAGCTCAAGCTCATAATAAGTCAAGCCGAGCCGAGCCAGTTTGCGAGCCGACTCTTATATTTAATTTATTTAATTAATTTAATTTTTTTATTATAAATTTAAACTTTAAGTATTCTTAAACGGCTTAAGAAGCTAGTTTGTATATGAACATTTGCTAACTTTGGCTGAGTATGGAACATGAGTCAATACAGCAAGAAACTTGGTTTCGAAGAAAGATGATATGCATTCTTTTATAAAATGATGCATATTAGAAAAAAAAAAATCATCAATTTTTAATATTAATATGAGCAATTATGTGAACAACTACCGATTCGAGCATTATACGAGCTGCTCACGAGCTTAGCTGAGTCGAGCCAAGTTTGCTTCGTTTAATATTCGAGCCAAGATTCGTATTCACGAAACACTTTATTTAATATTCGAGTAGAGCACGGGCCGAGCTTGAGCTCAAGAGCGAGTAACTTGCTCTCTTAACACCCCTAATGAAGCGGAGGTCACTAGTTCGACTCCCCCTCCCCCTTCCCTTGTATGGACATGTCAAAAAAAAAAAAAAAAAAAGAGGTTATGTGATCACCTTCTCCACAACCCAAAGACAAGTCAAAGCAGAAAGAAACTGAGCAGTAACCATTGGAAAATATCAAAAGAGGGAAAGCCGGCCTCTACGCATGCTCAACCACCAAATAGCCAAATCTAGCTCTCAATGGAGTCATGGAAACCGTCAACCAAGCCCATGAGTGGGGGAAGAAGAGACAATGAGGTTTTGTAGGTAAAGATTTATGTGACGCCCCCACAATATTTTTTTACCATTTTCTATAAGTGAGAATGCTACTACTATGCCTTACCAACATAGTTGTAGCATAATTTGGCAAATCCTTCACATCACATGCGATTCAAAAGTCGATAAAGCGCAAATACATACAAAGTCTTGATCATATCTTAATACATGTCCTTATGAAATAGTAAATAACTTCATTACAATGCATAAGGGCACTTAGTGCCATTCATCGTCAACATAACCACACGAAGCCCCCCAAGCTGAAATTGACATAGCCATCATGGTTGATTAGGTCGTGGTACTGGCGTTGACTCCCCGGTCAGCTTATCCTTCATTTAGTGTTGAGTCATTTGTAAAACATAGTTTTAGAAATAAAAGGGGTTAGTCTACAACTTAGTAAGGAAACACCACAAAGAAGTTATTTATGAGATGAGCCAATGATATTTATAAATACATTTCATGCCACCATGGCCTTAAAAGTTAGTGAGTTCTCAAAGTAATCGTGTTGTTTGTTTGAAAATGCAGGAGAGCATAATTTATATGAACAAGGCATGATGTAAGACATTTTTACTTTTATGTATAAAATTCATGGACATAGCAAAACATGCATTTGCATATAGTTTACATCATTGTCATACCTCATCCCTTTGGCGCATTCCGTAGGATGTCATGGTCCACCCTTGTGGCCATGGGAAATGCAAAACATATCCTAGTTGATAGACCAAGGGTTGTCGGCCTTGGTCGATTTGGAGATGTACTAAGAACGGGGATTTTTCAGTCTGCAATGCCTATCATCTTGGGGTGGAGAAAAAAGCCTTGCAGAAACCTGGGTGTTCGGGTGAGAGGGAAAATAATGAGCTGTGGAAGGGGTGCTAGAATCTAAATGTTCCCAATGCCGTGAAAATGTTTCTATGGAAAGCTTGTCACAATTCGCTTCCCATAAAAGACAACCTCTTCAAACGGGGTGTTTGTAAGGAACAACTTTGCTCCATTTGTCTTAGGGCTGATGAAACGATAACTCATATTGTTTACCTGTTTGGGAGTGCCCTGCTGCCACAGATGTCTGGGGAAGCAGTAGAAGGAGCCTGTAAAAGAGCATTTGTGGAGGGAAAGATTTTTCGCACCTGCTACAAGAACCACACACCAGATGTGATCGAAGGTGAAAAACGTTATTTCGACTCTAAGAACTTGTTTATCACAATTTATGTGGAATTAAAACTATGAAGCAATAAACAATTCAATCAACAAAATATGTAAAGTAATAAAGAAGCAGACACAGATATTTTGGTTACGAAAAGGAAACCAATTAGAGTACTCTCTAATTGTAAAACCTCTCCGGGGCAGCCAAACCCAGGAAATCACTATCAAAAGATTATCCAGAGATTACAGACACTAAGAACACTTACACCTTTTTGCAAGACCTTGGCTTTGTAAGATTGACAAGCCTCTAACTCGTTCCTTGCTCATAATCTTCTTCAACGTGATTCTGCTTTATCGGACCCTTCCGATAGGCTTCTCAATGACGCTCACAATCAATTAACAAAGAACAAAACACTCCAAGAGAGAGAACATAACGCTCAATATTACAGACTCTCTTGGCACACTACAACGAATTCTAGATACAGAATTCGTACCTGATATAGATTTGTAGAGATCTATATATAACCTATAAAAGACTCCTAGTCTATTTAAAACTTAGTTACAAATAATTTTGACCTAAAAGCTATAGGCCGTCCGGATGGTCTGTTAAAATACATGTGAAAACTAAGTTCACTCATGGGCCATCCGGACGGTGCTAGGGCAAAATCGCTTTCTTTGCTCTTTTTCGCGCGGCGAGTTCGGACGAGCTTGCAAACGCGACTTCAGATGAGGCTCTCGGAGTTCTTGGTGTCCGGACGGACTTGCGAACGGGCAGGTAGACGAGGCTCTCGGAAAATAAACAACTGTGCAACATTCAATTGGCGTCCGGACGACTATGAATCCCGTGTGGACGCTTATAGTAGTTTGTCAATTTTCTTTCCATTTTTCTCACGAACATTTAGCCAATACTTAAAAGTAACAGAAGCGATGTTAAGTTGTTTGCGGTTGTATCAAGGAAGTTGTGGCTTCGTCGGAATGAAGTAATACACGGGGGGAATTTTATACACTCCACACAGGTATGGAAAGAAGCTGAAACTGCGCTTGAGGAGTTTCAAAGAGTAAACAGGATGTAAAATCTGAGAAGCTCTCCTAACCATGTCACTAAGGTGATCCGTTGGTGGGCTCCCCCGGAGGGGGTGGTAAAATTCAATTGGGATGCCACCATAGATAAACCCAGTAAGAGCATGGGGTTGGGGGTAGTAGCATGGGATAGTAGAGGACGGTTTCTAGGAGCATTCAACAAGCATCAACAATTGGAAGTGGAACCAGTTATAGCCGAAGCCTATGCTGCACTTCATGCTGTTCTTTTCTGCCAGGAACAAGGGATGCAACATGTAATGTTTTAGGGGGATGCGCTGTAGGTGGTAAACGCAATCAATATGCAAGGCCCATGTGGTAGTAGATATGGTCACTAATTGAAGATATTAAAGATGGGTTGAATAAACTAGCTTCCCCAAAATTTTGTCATGTAAAACGTGATGCAAATGCTGTAACACATATTCTAGCAATGGAGGCTAGATCCCATATCACAGGAATTATAAGGTGGAATTCAATACCACCTAGTCTTTGTGATATTGTAAACCAAGAGGAAGTTTTTGCCTCTTCGTGATTTTTTACACTCTTCTGAGTGCTAATAAAGTTCTTAGCAATTTCCTTCAAAAAAAAAAAAAAAAGTTGTTGCTGCATGTATTGGATGAATAATATTATTTTGAATCATTTCTAAACTTTTCCACGTATCAGCATAAAGGACATTAGTTCTGACAAAACATTGTTCAAATGCATCTTGTACCATTTTTATCATCTCATATAAGTATCCTAATGTTGGGCCATCAAAATGAACAAAACAATGAACTTGAAATAGTGTATGCATAACTTGTGCTACCATTTTCCCTTATTTCATTTTTTTTTGAATGAATAAGATAATCAATCAAATTTGTCTCTTGCATAAATTTTGCTACATGCGGGTCATTAAGTGGCTTCTCCCATTCATTAAACAATGTTCCAGTAGATACCTTCAGAGTTTGTAATTCACTTTCAACTTTTAAAAGTGATATGAGGTTGAAAATATTGAGAGTGATAAAATCATCTTTTTTATGTACCTCTCTTAAAAACACATTAATTTTATACTTGTAAATATATATAACAATCAACTTCAATACTTCAATTGCACACCACATATTAGAAATATCATATATTTCTCTCCGGAGAAATTCAATCTCACCAAGATGGAATGTTTCTAGCATCATTATGGTGTCAGCTGTGAACACATTTGAATCCTTCTTATGGTACAGTTCTATTTGGTCCAAAAAAGCTTCCTTCTCTTCATCCATAACAAAATGACTCTTGTTGACTCAAGATATTATTTTAAGACATGAAGATAATTTTCCACCATATCCCTACACAATTCAAAAGAATAACATCAATATATCATGCTAATTTCCACCATATTCCTGCAATTTACTAACAAATGAAACAAATTTACCAAACTCACTATGATGGAATGTTTCTATCATCGTTATGGTTTCAGCTGCGAACACGTTCGATTCTTTCTTGCGGTACAGTTCTACTTGATCCAAAAAGGCTTCATTCTCTTCATCCACAACAAAATGACTCAGAATATAGTTCTCACCACACATAATTTCAGTTTTCTTCGCGTATTTATCAATATACATGTAAATGAGGTTTAAAAAGGCAACAACTACATGTATCGAATGAATAATATCTTTTCGAACTTCATTAAAAACTTCCAATATAAAGTCATAAAGGATGTGATTGCTCTTTCTACATTCCTTCACTACATCTTCTACTTTTTCCATCATCTCATATAGGTATCCTAATGTTGAGTCAGACAACGACCTTGAATTATTGGTAACATAACTTGCTTAACCATTTTCCCTCGCCTCCAAAATTCTTCACAATGAATAATCAAATTAATGAAGTTTGCACCTCTTGTAGGTTCTACGGTTGATTCCAATTAAGTTGCTTAACCCAATCATTTGACAACATCAAAACAAAGCCCTCCAAAGCTTGCAATTCACTTTTCACGTCTAAAAGTTACATGACCAATAAAAAATTGGAAGCAATACAATCTTTCCTTTTGTGTACTATTCTTAATGACAAATTAAGTCTCTGCTTCTGAATATAGAAAACTATCAACTTTGCTACTTTAATTGTATTATGCACAAAAGGATCCTTGTGTATTTTTTTCAACAGTAATCCAATCCCACGAGTAGCTCATGGGTCTAGTAAATCCAAGGATACTCTGTTGAAAGCATATCCTTAGTTGAACTTGCCATATCCTCAACATTGGCTTCATCAATGATAAATTGTACCACATTTTAAGGCCAATTAATGTCATGGTTTCTTCAAAAAGGGAAATGATGCTAGTTGGATCAATGCATATCACTTATATGGATGTATACACAAACATATCCATTGACATATTGCTCATAGTAGTAACTGTATTGTACATCAAGGTACAACCTGTTTTAGCTGAATGTGTTATGACATTTGTAACGTATTCCTTAACTTCTTTCTTGATATTTGGCATCAACAATGACTTGAGAGTTAGTAAACTTGGTAGTTTATAACCAGGACCGTGTTTAGCAATGCCATCTAGAAAGTCTTTGAAAAATGGTTATTGAATGACGTTACAATAAATTCCCTCCGGCATGATGAACTTACCCAAATGTTTATCTAATATGCTCTTATCATGTCCGTTAAATAGATTTGACAATAAAGAATTTGAACCATTCCACTTAATGTTGCCATAATTTTAGCCTTCCTAGTGGGAGTCTTAGTGGGACAAATGTCAATAGATTGTAGTGCTTTTAACTCAACATTGTTAGGTACTTTTAGACAAATTTGAATATGATGTCCAACGAACTCCAGACAAATGTGACTTAACTTTGAAACATTCCCAGCATAATGATTTTCACAAAACTGACAGAGAAAACAACAATTTTCCAAGTCCACTGCTCCATTGCATACTTCCAAAATGGATCTTTCTATCTAACGCTGGTTACTTTTTTCCTACATAAATTAGGTCATACAAGTAAACAAGAATGAACGCAAAAATAAAAAATAAAAAATCAAGAAATAGGCAATATAGACAATCCTCAACACAAATCAAAATCAGATAAAAAATGAGACAACAAAGATTTGAAATACTCAACAAAAATCAACCATATGATTCTTTTAAGCAATGGAAAACCATCTTCCGCAACAACAACAACACCACAAAAATCTAAAGTTTAAAAGGTTACCTTTAGGAGCTTTCTTCTATTCTCTCCCTTTTTCTTCTTTTGCTTTCTCGAATGATCCAGCCCAACTCTTTCTTTCTGCCCCCTCTCTCTCTCTCAACTTCTAAGTCAATTTTTGGCGTAGTTCTTTCTCTGTTCTTTATACTGCAAATTATCATATTATGAAAATCATAAGGATGCTTATATGAGATGATAGAAAGGGTACAAGATGCAGTTAATCAATGTTGCAACAACAATCAAGTTATAGGTTATAGAACAAAATCTACCACAAATATGAAACTAAGATCTCAAAAATTGCATTTGTTTCAACAAATTAAGATGGGGAGTTCTACTTGTTTTCTAATTAGTCTTCAAAGGTATACTAATATCATATGATGTAGGAGTTCTAATACCAAATATGCCACAAATGTGAAACTGAGATCTCATAAGGGCTAAGATCTCTCCAAATCAATAATTAATATAATGAGTTTGGGAAAATGTATAATAATTTCTTGAGTCAACACTCTAAAATTAAAAACTACTTAAGTTTTTTTAGTGAAAATGGAAATAAACTCCCTGCCGTCAATTTTTTGATAACTGCCGTTAACTAGGGTTAAACACATCGTTTTATCTTTATTAAAATATTAATTTTTTAAATTTAAATCTTAAAAAAAAAAGAAGGCAGGGGTGGCCGAACCACCCCCTTAGGCCATGGCGGTTGTTTGGCCAACCTCAAACCGGCCGTCTGAGGGTGGCCGAACCACCCCTAGGAAAAATGGGGTGGCTGGCCACCCCTATGGGGTGGTTCGGCTACCTTTTTTTATTTTTTATTTTTAATTATTTTTAATTATTTTTAGAATAAATAAATATTCGCCCATTGGTTTTTTTTTTTTACAATTATTTTATTATTTTATTTGTTAAAAGAATAGGGGTATTATAGGAATATAAAAATATATGTGGTCTTTTTGATACATTTTGGTATTTTGGGGCTGCTTTATAACCTTTTGAGTATTGGGGATATTGTAAACGGTTGGTAATTTATGGGGCAATTTTATATTTTTCCCAATTTTTAACTTGAGAGGATAAAGTTGCCAAGCAATATTAGTAAGACATAATTAAAGAAGTTTGTTTGAAAAATAAATGAGAAATACTATGAATACGAACTTTTTTTATTGACAGAGGCTTACTAAACTGATGTATGCCTCATTCATTGGTATTCGTTACATTTTTATTAATTAATTGTTTTTTTTTTGCTTTTTGTTTTTTGTTTTTTTTTTTCTAATGAATAAGTTACGCATCAGTTTAGTAAGCCTATGTTCGTAAAAGAATTAGTAACTCTAACATTTCTCAAAATAAATCTGAGATTGTATCGGAGCAATAATTACAATATACTAGCACATCACCCGCATTATGCTCGGGATTCTTTTTTATAATTTAATTTTAAAATTTAAACGCATCTTCATCTTACTTTTCATGTGAAAAAATATATCATGCATCTTTTAACGAAAAGTCATACTAAAGGTTATACACCAATACATTATTGAACATGTACTTTTTTTTTAAGTATATTGATCAAATATGTACTTAATGACACAATCTAGCCACTGGATCTACCTACGAAGCATCATATGATCAATAATATAGTTTAGTATATTATTGATGGGGTATAGCAGTAGAGGTGGGGGAAACAAAGCATCAAGCTAATCCCACCTTAATTTTGACAAAGGTGTTTTCGATCATTAATGCCTCATATAGGGTCCAAATCACCCTCCTACAACGTTGCATGTTTTGGGAAGCAAATTTCAAAGGGGCGTGACCCTTAAGCATTATCATTTTGTAGAAACCTATACGTTCTTCACATATCTATCATGTGTTTCGTTAACCAAGGATAAGTGATGATGTCATTAATCCTTTTTGCACCATAGCTAGACGGGCAAGTTATTCACCTATATGATCAGGTGAAACTATCATGGCAGCAAGCTAGGGAAAAGGCATCACATGAGAAACCAACAATCACAACCACAACTGCACGAACTGAGTATCGTACATGTAACGAGCAACAAAGTGGATAGTTGTAGACTTGTAGTGAGAAAGTGTGAAAGCAATAATTATACGATAGTAGCCGTATGGAACACTTCCATACGACCCTATAATAGCCTAAGTGAATGCAAAAGTTCCTTAACCCTATTCACCGACTTTGCTCATGAGGAGCCAACCACACAAGAGAGAGGGGGATAAAGTTTACCCCACTAAAAGGAAAGTGAGCCGTCCATGTCATTGTTAGGACATTGATCATTCCATCGCTGAACCATGGAAAAAGGTTGTCTTTCTACAAAACCACTTGGTCACATCCTTTCTCCTTTACTCACTGCCTACTTTCCTCATTTCATATGTATTTGTTATAGCTACCCTCTTGAACATTGTGATATTTGATAAAGTTCATGTGGTATTTTCCTTCCATTCATATCATTGTTGAACCGTAACGCCATTGAACACTTCACTGTAGAATCATAACACTGTTGAACCATATCATTCCCAGGGCATATAACTACTTAATTACATTATCCTTCTCAACAAAAATATTGCCAATATTATTATCGATTGATTATGCATGTGGGCCATTTTTATGAGAACTCGTGTGATGACTACTTTGACTGTAGACCATAGTGCCCAAATATTCATCAATCTATAAACTCAGCATGAGTTTTTGGATTGACTCTCCTTACTTATAATGAACCCGAACCCAATTCCAAAAAGGCCTCCAACAAAACCTACACAAATGGTCATTTTTCGCCGATTTTTCTAACAAGGTTGCTTGACCTAACGGACCCATGCCATTTGGTTGATGGCAAGATTCAAATCTCACATTAATCTAGTAATCCTACAACCAAATCCAGAGGCAATTAGGTGCAAGATCTTGCTATGATCTGGTGACGAGATGCGATATCTAGTATTCCAATGGCCACTCCTTCAAACTGATTAACAACCACTAATTTCAACGTGGTTTAGGAGCTAAATCGATTAATCAATTCATAGAAATTTTTAGCACTCAACACCCACATATTCAATTGTCAACGACCATGAACAATAGACCTAAGCGCTTGGTGCCCATCCCTAAAAGGATTAAAGAAGTAATTTCTTTGACATTAGCTACTATATATTCTGCATTAATTTTCATTTTTCTAAAATTTTTACAATATTGTTGGAGTTCATTAAAATAGGAACTTTTTAGCTCAAATTCAAATGAAATTACTCAATTTAATTTGGTATTTTTATTAGCACCCTATTTTTCCATTTAGACAATCTATACATACTTATCTTTCATAGAAACTATATCAATTTGTCTGTTAAGTAAAAGGGAAATAGTGACAATTATGGCCGGGTTATGATAATAATTAATAGTGCAAATTTATTTGGAATTTCATTAAGCGGAATTACTAATTAAATATTTCACAAATTAGCAAAGGGTTATGAATGCTTTTAATAGACATTAAGATTCATGTAAAAGATTTAACATTTTATTGTGAATGAAAACATATAATTCATAATGATCATTCTATTGCTATTTTGTAGGTCGTAGGGTAATCTATTACATAACTTTGAACAAATTTCAACAAATATTTTCAAATTAAATGGTTTGGAACTTGTCTTATTAATTAGCATTTATGTGCATTGATTCAATTAAGATAGAGACATAGAGAGAATAGTTAGGAACTCTTACATGGCTCGGGTTCTTGCGAAGCTCTTCATAGCATTCCAACAAACAACCTACCAAAATGAAACTTCTACGATTAATGGAGCTATTTTTTTAATTTTGGAAGGCAATTGTTTCTGATGCAAGATATAATCAGATGACACTCTTCTGGGGCTTCATAAAAATGGCTACGTAAGCAGTGTTTAAAACCAAGATAAATACAAGTTTCATATTCGATGTCAGGAAATGGCCATGTTCTTTTAATACTTGCACAATTCTCTTCAATTTCTTCAGAAAGGCAAAAGTAAATATAACGATGAACTTTAGATGAATCATGAGGCTGGATGGGAAGGGGAGACGGAAACAATGACATAGGTGTAAGATGATTGGCTTGCACACTTTGGAGAATAAATATAAGCAATTCTATCATAATTATTAGCATAAGCTTTCTAAGACATTTTGTAACCATTGTTTTTGTAACACTTTAGAAACTTTCTTATTTTAAGTTTAACTCAAAATAATAATTAAGGCTTCAACAATTCCATTTATATGTAAGTGAAGCGATTTTTGGTTAGAGAAAAAGCTCAAGACAATATTTATCTTGACGCGTGACTTTTTTTACTTGTAAGAGTTTAATTATTTAGAAAGATACTTTATGTTAAAGATACTACTCAAAAGTCAATGTATATAGAATAGAAAAATTGGAGAAGACAATGAAGTTTTGGAACTATGAAGCGACATTTGAAGCACATCGCTAGATAGATCTACATGATCGTAGTAAAGATACGTCCAAAAAGACGAAAAAAGATGACAGATGACGTTTTGTGAACTACGAAAAAATATTTGAAGCACAAAGGTAGATCTACTTGATAATAGTAAGATACATGACTTACTTTGAATGGGAAAAATGTATTGATTCAATGCTCTAACAACACAATGTGTTATGTTGCACAACATTATGTTTAAGAAAGTTTTATTTAAATAGAGAGTTGTTATAAAATAGTAACTTTTAATTGAGTAAGATAAATCATAAGTCAGGGATTGTACAATTTTCCATAAGAAGAAGAAGAAAAGGTAAATCAAAATATAAGAAGAATATGATAAGTATATATTAGGTTTATTTTGGCCTTATCTAATGATCAAAACATTGGTTTGTAATTTGTCATTCTTCCTCAAATGTTGGGTTGAAGATTGGATGTTTGATAGAGTTCTTTGCCTTCCCTGTTGGATGGGGCATCAGAACGTGCATGTGATAAGACTCAAGGATAGCTCATGGCTTTCCGTCGGATAATATGTCAGAATTGGCTCATGATGGGGCATAAAGGGAGGCTCCTTGCCTTCTCACCAAATGGCACTTTACGACGGGCTTGTGATGGCACTAGGAAGAAAGCTTTCTGTTTTCTCATCAGATGGCACGTCAGGACGGGCTCGTGACAGGACTAAAACCCCAAAAATTGGACTGAACCATTTTGTTGGGGTTATTGGTAATTCCTTTAGCACAATTAACTAGTAACTGATTGAGGGGATCACCTTGTACTAATCAGACTCAACATAAGCGGAAGGTGAAAATAAAAGATCTGAGATATCTAAAAGTCATGACATATGCAAGTATAATCATTAATCATAGATTGACAGCTTCTAATCAAAACACTCATTCTAATCAAAATTGATGCTAAAAAGCTATCTCCTAGCATTTCCAACCTAGTGGACCCTTTAAAACTTGATGTTACAAAGCTATCTACTGGCATTTCCAACATAGTGGATCCTTTAAATCTTGAAATGGACAATCTCACAAATTGTAAATACTACGTAAGTCTAAGACTTAGTAAATAAATCTCATAGTTGAGTATGAAATTAGCTTCTCATCATGGATACTTAAATAAACATGTATTTTTGCAAATAGGTGTTACTAATGCTATTATGCCTCAAAATGCAGTTTTGGTTTTAAACAGAGATATGGCATATTTTTAGCAATATTCACCAATATGTTTTATGGAATAAAATAATGTATAATTTAGATTGTAACTATCTTATATGGTCTACCCACCCGAAGATATTTTTCCTACTCAGCAGGGTTGATGCTATCCCGAGAGACTTGTTATGCAATACTGATGTCTCAGATACTGGATGTTACCGTCCATAATACTAGCAGCCTAATCGAGTTTGACTTCAGGTGACCTATGCTACTTATGATGTATGTCATGTAGTTACCCGCCAATCAAACATAGCTGCGCTGGTCATGGACAACTGTGGATCTAAGGCCTATATAAGAACATATACATTTGACCATAGAATCAAACCCATACAATAAGCTCGTAACTATTATACCACATGTATCGGTGTACCATATCATTAGATGCATCTCCTTAATCAATTATTAAAGCATTTACCCAATTACATGAACAGTAAATATGCTCATAACATAGGCATGCTTAGTGAGCTGACGTATCATACGTTTTTATGAAAAGTAGTTGTAAGTATTTACTTATGTACCTCATACACAAGCTCAAATATTCAAACATCTCGAGTTCTTGCTATAACGAAACATATTCTGAGGTTACATGCAATACTAGAGGATCGATCTATTGAAAACACATAGCACCCTAGCCAAGAAGCAAACTAGTTAAAAGGTCTCAAAACCCTAATCTATCTAGTTTGGACACTGTTCGAATGTTTGGGCTTTTGGTTGAGCGTTCAAACTCGAGGTCGAACATTCGGTTAGAATGCCAGAATTCATGCGAAGTTGCTATATTCAAACCATTATGTAAGAAATCTCATATTAAGCTCTTAATAGGTACAATAAGACATAACAATCCATAACAACACGAAAGCTTAGAAAAACGAGGTGTTTTAAAACATTTGAAACCTCTTTGCTTTTTATGAGAAATAATATCACAACTCATCATGGCACCTTAAAAATTTGTAAGATGTATAAAAATCATAAAAACAACATAAAAACCAACTCATTTCATAGGTGTTTACCTTGAAAATGGCAATTAATCCACTAAAATCCCCCCTTCTCTCTCTCTAGAATCTCTTTTTCTAAGTTTAGGGTTGAGGTGAGTGTGGGAGTTAGGAGAGAAGGGGAGGTATTTATAGGGAAGAGGCATGTAGCATGTTGGAAAAAATGGATAATAGTTTAAAATTGCTTTTCAAACTGTTTTCGAACGTTCGATGTACTATATTACCCAACAGTTCTAGAGTTGCAGGTCGAACGTTCGGTGTGGTCCCTCATAAAACATTTGCACAAGGAGTTAAGGTTGAACGTTTGATGGTCCCACATCAAACATTTGGCCAGAGGCCAAAAGTTGGATTTTTTTTTTTTTTTTTTCTCAAATAAATACTTGCAAGTAAATGGGGTATTATGAAAGTATTGTTTAAAGAAAATGACTGTTTTTATTAATTAGCGATACTTCCATTTATGTTTTGAAATTTTGGGGGCATCACGTACACTTGAGATGAGTCAGTATTATGAGTTTATGTAGTTGCATTTATTTATGTTTCATGTGGCACACTTTGTTCTAGTATGTATTTAATATATAGTGAGTATGTATTGCAAAAGAAAAGAAGAATTATTATTGATTATTTTCGCTGCTTTGTTATAAGATAATAGTAGTAGCGTTACGTGAAAAATTCAGATATTTTCTTCTTATGACTAATGGAAATATCATTGGACAATAGGCTATAGTTTTGTAAACTTGCCACAAATCCCTACAGTGACCAGATAAAGACAATTGGTCCATTAATTTTCTTATTTACAATTGTGCCTATACCTTTAATTGCAATATTAATATTGATACATACTGGTGGCTCTTTGCTGGTTGCTTTTTTAAATCAAGTGATCGTTCTTTCCCAAAGTTGTGCGCATTGTCATTCTGTTCACTCACGTTATCATTTGGTTTAGTCTCTGGCTCATAATTATAATTTCGTTGGGCCATTTCTATGCATGCTTGTTCCTTGGCTTGACCAAATTAATGTGTTGCACCTTACAGATTATTTCCTAGAAGGGTTAAATGCAATTATAAGAAGTTATTAGGAGCATTGAATAATCAAAATAATTACTAGAGTGCAATTAAATTTATTTAGTAAAATTAATAATAAAAATAGCAGTATAGGACAAGTTAAGAGATCATGACAACTGTCCTAAGCCTATTGGAACTAATGTTTTTCCTATACGTTCCTCCACAAGCTGATTCTTACCCATATGGTGCTTAACCTACTAATTCCATAAGAGATCTCCCCTTGGTGGCCGTGTACATTCAGTGGAGGTTAGTAACTCTTACTAAAATATTCTAAAATTCCGTTAAATCTATCTTAATGGGATATTTAAAATCAATTTGATTAAATCAATGGATTATTGAATCCATCTTGAGGAGTTGTGTTCTAATAATGATACATGTGATCGCCCAACACATCAAGATTTTGACAGTAAAAGCTTTCACTTCCAATTCATAATTGAGTTTACAATCCTCTCAAGATTGAGAGTCTATGCTATAAAATGTCGTGAGTTTAAATTATTCATTTGACAGTGTTAATGCATTGTACCCACGCCAACATATCAATCATGATTGGATTTAATTCTAGTTAGGCTAACTAGATTCAAAAAGCTCGACATCCATGCGTAATTAGATAAATCAAGGCCTAATGGCAAAGGAAGCCCACACTGGCCCATGTGAATCAAGGCTCGGTGTTTAAAGAGAAGCCAGAGATCAGGAAGTGAAAACTAATTATTAAAATCCATGTCAACTAGCGTTGTTAAGATTAAGGCACTCAGATTAAGCTCTTAGACTAAGGACTTGTTTGAGATTGTATTTGAAAGGATTAAAAGTGCTTTTAACATTTAAAAAGTTCGTTTGAATAAAAAAATACTTGTTTGATAAAAAAAAAAAATTAAAAGCGCTTTTAAGGGTAAAACAAACTTAAAAATGGCTAAAGTGCACTTTTGGCAAAAGCTTAAAAATGAAGCTTTTGCCAAAAAGCGTTTTTTGACTTAAAAGTTATATTTCTCAAACGCAATTCTAAATTGATTTGGCATTGAGTTTGAGGGGCCTAAAAGTACTTTTAACATTCAAAAAGTCCGTTTGAAGAAAGAAGTAGCCGTTTGGTAAAAAAATTAAAAGTGCTTTTAAGGGTACAAAAAGCCTAAAAATGGTCAAAAAAATATTTTTGGCAAAAATTTAAAAATGAAGCTTTTGCCCAAAAGCTCTTTTTGACTTAAAAACTCTGTTTCTCAAACGTAATCCCAAACATGCTCTAAGGATTGTGAGAAGAAGTCTCATGAGCATTAAAAAAGGTCATGTAATCACCTTCTCAACAACCCAAAGACAATTCAGTCGGACGTCATAGTACTTGTAAGAGTTTAATGCATTTCAATAAACACAAGTTTCATATTCATATATAGTTAGGAAATGACCATTTAAAAATAAAGAAATGGCCATTTCCTAACTACGAATATGAAACTTGTGTTTATTGAACTATCTTTACTAAGCCAGCAAGCTTCATTAATTCAATCAATAATCCCGAGAATCTGCATCGTGCTAGTGGCATGTGGCTGGTCGTAGATAGCGAAGCGCATCGGAGAATCCATTGCAGCTCGATCTGCTCTTGCTCTCTCCTAGGCATCAGACCAACTGAAATATAGTGAGTGTGCGTGCAGGGTGTAGGTATAGGGCTTATGAGAAAGAACCCTAGCTATTTTTGTGACAATTTAGAAACTTTCTTATTTTAAGTTTAACTAAAAATTATAATTAAGGTTTTAACAATTCTATTTATATGCAAGTGAAGTGATTTTTGGTTAGAGCAAAAGGCTCGAGACAATATTTATCTTAATGTGTGACTTGCAGTAAAACTAAAGTATACTTGTCATAGTTTAATCATTTTCAATAAAAACAAGCATCATATTCGAAGTCAGGAAATGACCACGTGCTTAATTTTAGTGCTTGCACAATTGTCTTCAATTTCATCAATATAATTAATTTCACTTTCAAGTGTAGAGGGAATCATGAGACAAGATGGGAGCCTAGGTAGAGATGGGAAGAATGATTGGCTCGCACATTTAGGAGAATAAAGACAATCAATTCTATCATATCCATGTCAACTAGCTAGGGGTGAAATAACGGTTGCGGTTAGCGGTTAGTGACTAAAACCGTTAACCGCTAACCGCCTAAGCGGTTAGTAGAATCTATTAACCGCATCCGCTAACCGCTTTTTTTACTAACCGCTTTTTATTGGGCTTTTTTTTTTTTGCCGGTTTTGGGTTCACTTTAAACCATTGTTTTGCTCACTTTAAACATTTTTTTTCCTCTATCATGGCCATTTTAGCATTAAAAATTGTTGGTTTAAAGTGAGCATTATATGTTGGACCATTTTACCAAAATTTTGTTGTTCACCTTCTACAACATATAATATACGAATAAAATTACAACAAAATTATCGTTTTGGGTTAGGAAGAAATAAATATATAGAAGTGCAAAACTACGTCGTTTTGTACTTCTATATTATATAAATAATAAAAATAAGGTGGGGGGAATCGAAATCGGGACTACTGAGTAAAATAAGTACACAATAACCACTAGACTACAATAACTTATTGTTATTTATTATATGAAATATATATATAATATAAATATATATTATATTTTAAAAAAGGCGGTTAGCGGTTAGGCGGTTTTTCAAAATCCACTAACCGCTAACGGTTAGCGGTTTTTACTAACCGCTTTCAAAGCGGTTAGCGGTTAGTGCGGATAGCGATTAGCGGTTAGTGCGGTTAACGGTTAGTGCGGTTAGCAGATACGGTTAGGCGATTTTAAATTTCATCCCTACAACTAGCCCTGTGCGATGAAGTCTCTTGAGCATTAAAAAAGGTCATGCAATCGACTTCTCAACAACCCAAAGACAATTGAACCATTCACATGGGAAAATATTAAAAGAGGG
The DNA here is from genome assembly GCA_006937295.1 of Carpinus fangiana. Lineage (NCBI taxonomy): Eukaryota > Viridiplantae > Streptophyta > Magnoliopsida > Fagales > Betulaceae > Carpinus > Carpinus fangiana. Next base: position 32,180,318 of record CM017324.1, read on the forward strand.
AAAGCCTCTACACTTGCTCAACCACCAACAGCCAAATCCAGCTCTCAATGGAGTCATGGAAAACCGTGATCAACTAAGCCTCTTGAGTTGTTTCACCAGGGAAGAAGGGACAAATTAAGAGGCTATGTTGGTACGGATTTGTGTAATGCCCCCAAAATATTGGACCATTTTATATAATTTAGAATGCTACTACGTACTATGCCTTATCAACATAGTTGCAGCATAATTTGGCAAATCCTTCACGTTACATGCGATACATAAGTCGATAAGTGCAAATGCATACAAAATCTCAATCATATCTTAATACATGTCCTTATTAAATAGTAAAGAACTTCATTGCAATGCAAAAAGGCACTACGCACCATCCATTGTCATAACTCATCCGTTTGGCCATGGGAAATGCATGTGATGATGGCCTAACACATGTGATGGTAGTCATAGTCTCTACAAATGATGGCCATTTCGTTATTTTTTCTGATTCCTCGACCTACAAATGATGCTCCCTGAAAGAATAGTCTCTTTTTCTTGTCCCACATTAGTGTTATGGTCTTCTTTATAAGGCCTTTATCAGCTAGAGAGGCTATGTGTACCAACTTCAAAAAGTCTTTTACTTTCTGACACATCACATGGTTCTGAACTATTTAATTCGGAACTAAATAGTGAAGTCTTTCATTATGACTCTCCCTACTCATAATGAACCCGAACTAAATTCCAAAGGTCCCAACAAAACCTACACAAAATGGTCATTTTTCACCGATTGGTCTAGTGATTGTCAATAACGAAAAAATAAAAAAATAAAATTCAACAAGATTGCTTTGACCTAACAAACCCATGCCATTCAAATTGATGGCTAGTTTCAAATCTCTAACCCTACAACCAAATCTAGTTGCAAGGTTCAAGATCTTGTTATGATCTGGTGGCAAGGTGTGTGAGGTCTCGCATTCCAACCGCCGCGCTACTCCTACAAACTGGCTGGCATCCACTATTTTCAACGTGGTTAATCAATTCAAAGAAATTTCTAGCAATCAACACCCACCGACTCAATTGTTAACGACCATGAACAACAAACCTCAGGGCTTGGGTGCCCACCCCTAGCTATAAGGAACTACTACTCTTCATTTTCATTTTTCCAATTTTTTTACAATATTGTTGGAGTTCATTAAAATGAGCACTATTTTGCTCAAATTCAAATGAAATTACTCTATTTGGTATTTTTATTAGCACCCTATTTTTCCATTTATGAGACAATCTATACTTATATATAGTAGAAAACTATATCAACACGAAAGCTATATCATCTGTTTTAGGGGTGTTGACACGGTTCGGTTTTTGGCTAAAACTGGGGAACCGGAACCGGGGACCCCGGTTCTTGGTTTTGGGAAACTGGAACCGAGAACCGGGTCCCGGTTACCGGCCAGTTCCGGTTTGTACCTGATTTTTTTTAAAATTATTTTTTTGGCTTATTTTAGGTATTGGGCCTAAAATAAGCCAATTTTTTTTTGCATACAATTGGCCCATTTTTTTAAAAAAATTATTAGCTTTTTTGTCCAATATGTTTTTTTTTTTTTTAAAAAAAAAAATTGTCCAATTTGCCTTTTTGTCCATTTTTACCATAATTTATCTTCTTTAATTGTTTAATAATCACCCCGTAATCAACGAATGTTTCATTTTCTTGATTTTTTATTTTTTATTTTGATGAATAAGCATTAACCAGCTTCATTAACAAACAAACCAAATAACCAAATAGCCAAATACACATCACAGTTATAGAGACATTGGCTCTTTTGTATATTACTCTAAGTAATGATATATATATAATATCAAAAAAATTATTATTATATATATGCACTTGGTTCTGGTTTCCTGGTTTTTACCGAGTGTCAAAAACCGGGACCGAAACCGGGGTCCCTAGTTTTTGGTTTTTTTGCAACTGAAACCAGAACTAGATCCCCGGTTTCCTGGTTTTCTGGTTTCGGTTCCGGTTTCCCGATTTTTTCTGACACCCCTAATCTGTTTGTTAAGTAAATGGGAAATAATGGCAAGTATGGGTTATGATAATGGTTCGAATTTAATTGGAATTTCTTTAGGTATTGGAATTACTAATTAAATATTTCACAAATTAGCAAAGGTGTATAATTAATACACATTAAGATTCAAGTAGAAGAACAAATATTTAACATTTTGTGGTGAATGAAAACATATAATTCACAACCAACATTTTATTGCTATTTTGTAGTTCCTAGGGGGTAATCTATTACGTAACTTTTAACACATTTCAACAAATATTTTCAAATTAAATGGTTTGGAACTTGTCCTATTAGCATTTATCACCCCTATCAACTCAACATTGACCATTTAGTATTATAATATTTTAAAAGAAATAATAACCAATATCATAACATCTCGATCATTTAGTTTGTAAACAATGGTTGAGATTTGAGAAAATTTGCATGGTAGAATAGCATAAGAATTATGGAGGATCTTGATGTGCATTTGTTGAAAATAATGAATATGCAGAATATACGAGCGGAAGAATGAGATGAAAAAGAGAGAGAGTACGTGGAAGCAAATGTAAGGACTACATTTTTTCTATTTGATATATCTAAGATGATTACATAGACCTCAATATATAGAGATGTTAAGAGTGATAGACAAGAAACCCTAGACTAATTAAGATAGAAAATAAACCTTAATAGAAAAGATAATAAATATAGAGAATAAAATATTCTAACATCCCTCCTCAAACTCAAGGTGGAATATTCTGCAACCTTGAGTTTCTGAAACTATGATGATGACGATGCCGGAGGCAAGGAACAGTCCATAAATGGTGAAAATTCTTGAGACTGTCGGAGGAGATAAAGGCTGGTGGGCAGCCAGCAATAGTGGTAGGTAGCTGGTGAACATAGGTTCAAAAGGGCCGACAACGGGCCAAACTCCAAAATGGGCTGACAATGGGTCAGAGCTGACAATGAGCCAAACTTCAAAAGGGGCCGACGACGGGTCAGGATTGACAAAGAGCCAAACTTCAAAAGGGCCGACAATGGGCCTAGGCCTACTAGGGCCAAAACATAAAAAGGAAAATGAGCCCACTTTGGCAGTTATCAGATTGGCCCACCGAATCTAATAGGCGCTTGGTGCGCGTGATGTGGTCACTCGGACCGCTTCTTCTTCTTCAAAAAGGCCGACAACGGGCCAAAACTCCAAAAAGGGGCAGACAACGGGCCAGGGCTGACAATGAGCCAAAAATAAAAAGAAAATGAGCCCACTTGGGCTGTTATTAGATCGGCGCACCGAACCTAACCGGCGCGTGACGTGTGTGAAGCGGTCCACTTGGACCACTTCTTCTTCTGCTTCTACTTCTTTTTCTTTCTTTTTTTTTTTTTCAAAACAAGGTGTTGACGATGGGCCAAAATCCAAAAGGGGCTAACAAAGGGCCAGGATCCGAATCTGGTGTGGGCAGATCCACCATAAGCCTGTGAGCTTTGCTGAAGGGGAGTGATTTGGTATGATGCACGCAGCAAAAGGATGTAGGACCTCAGTGGGCGCAATCTAGTGTGGCACGACAAAAGGTGCGACTGCAGGTAGGAATCCGGTGTGGCGCAAAACAAATGCAATCGCGGGTTGCGATCTAAGCTGGTGGAATTGCTCCGAATCTGGTGTGGGAGCTGGAGATGAGGGCCAGCGGTGGTGGGGATGACGGTCGACGAACTGGCTGGCCATGGCGTGCAGGGGCGGCAAGGAGGTTCACGGTGCCAGAGCCGGTGCTGGGATGCTGGCAGAGAGCGGCACGGCTATAATGACGATGAGGAGGCTTGGTGACCACAATTTTTTTTTTTTTTTTTTTTTTTTGAGTCCACAAGAAAGTGGCTCTGATACCATGTTGAAAATAATGAATATGCATAATGTACAAGCTGAAGAATGAGAGGGAAAGAGAGAGAGTGGAAGCAAATGTAAGGACTACATTTCTTCTATTTGATATATCTAAGATGATTACATAGACCTCAATATATAGAGAGATTAAGAGTGATAGACAAGAAACCCTAGACTAATTAAGGTAGGAAATAAACTCTAATAGGAAAGATAATAAATATAGAGAATAAAATATTCTAACATTGATTCAATTAAGAGAGAGATAGAGAGAGTAGTTAGAAACTCTTTACTATAGCCTACCCCCATCAACACATGGGTCCGTCTCTGAATCAACCCATTCAAAAAGTTTTTTTAATTGTATCCCAAAAAGTATAGTAAGCATGTCATATAAGAATATATCAAATTTGATTTATCTGAAAAGACACTTTATGTTAATGACACTACTCAAAAGCCAATGTTTATAGAAAAATAAAATTACAGAATACGATGAAGTTTTGTGAATTATGAAGAGACATTTGAAGCACTAGATAGATCTACTTGATCGTAGTAAGGTAGATGACTTACTTTGGATGGGGAAAATTTATTAATTCAATGCTTAAACAACACAATATGCTATGTTGCACAACATTTTGTTTAAGAAAGTTTTATTTAAATTGAGAGATATTATAAAGTAGCAACTTTTAATTGAGTAAGATAAATCATAAGTCAGGGGTTGTGCAATTGTCCAGAAGAAGATGTAAAACAAAATATAAGAAGAATATGATAAAAGATGATAAGTTGCACTTCATAGTATGGGATATGAAGTTGTGTCTTCTATACATTTCATGATATTTAATTGGTTCATTGCTTCATAGTATGAGATATCAAGTTGGTATAAACCCTCTGTCTATGTGATTTGCCAAGCAATTATGACAATTGATAAACCCTTTCATGAAAACTCTGCACGAGTAATATATGTTTTAGATTAAAAAAAAAACCCTATTTATATTGATTTTCAAAAGAAAGAGGAGCTCACTTCACATATATTATGGTTAGAATGCTTTTACTTACTAAGATTATGGACTCACACATCCGTTTGTAAAATTGCCGATTAAATTATGGTAATCCACCATTTTACAGATATAGCAAGAAAGGAGACACTTATGTTGACTGCTGGTCGCTTCTTGGTTGCCTTCAAGTTGGTTTGAATTCAAAATCATTATCGGTGATGATTGCCTTTGTTAGAACTAGTGGCTTATATTTTTTTGAGACAAAGAGAGTAATATTAGAATAGTAGTATTGGTTGGTCAAGTGGACAGAGTGAAAACTACTGGCCCATGGGTGTAATAAAGTTTTTCAAAATAGGTTTGTACAATTAGAATTTTCCTATATATATATATATATGTTGTGTTGTAATCCTAAATAATTAATAGTAAAATATAGTCATACTCTCATATGGACATATGCACTTTGCCAAACTACGTAAATTTGTGTCTCGACTTTCTTGATCTCTCTCTTCTCTTTTCAATTTTATATTATTCACTATTGTTGTGCACCGTAACAAGTTCAATCAGTCTAATGCTTTGTTTGGCTTGACTCATCAGTTTTTGTGCCCAACTTAAATATTGATTCTTTCTTGTTTACAGAGTTGATCTTTGTGTTGAAGACTATAATTGTTTAATATGGTTTTAAACATTTTGTGCTCTGTTAGACTGCATATAAAAATGTCATTGTTAATGACCCCCAGGTCCGTAATTAAATTCCTAATTTGTGTGTTAAATTGGAATTCAGAATCAATTCTATATGAATATTTCGTCTAGGACCTCCTAATCTACTAGAATCCGACCCAGTTCACATCTTGCTGGCATGGCGTGGGTCACTACCCGTTTTGCCAGATTATTATTATTATTTTTTTTGGATGAACTGCCAAAAAAATTTGCCACGAGTTAAATATATTATTCTAATTTCATTTGCATAAATGCTATTTTCTCGTTTATAAATAGTTTCATAAGAAAGAAAACAATGCAGTTGACCTTAATCTATGACGTTTTTTCAAGAGTAATAATAGAAGTAAGACTTTTGTCTTATTTTTTGTCTTTTTAAAGTAATGTGACTTGTAAAGTACCATTGGATTTAGAATAAATTGCTATTAAATTTTGATCCAATAATGATTTTAAAAGTAACATCACCTTTAGAAGGACAAGAGAGTAACAAAACTCTTACCCGTAGAATTATTTTTCTTTTGGGAATAACTTTTATAAGGATCTGATACAAATTAAGCCTTTGGATCTTCTAATAAGAAATAGGCAGATTAACGTAGGGTACCAATAGATTTAAAATAAAAACATCATATATATCTCACACTATTCTCTACGTCAAAACAAAATTTTCCCATTTCCGTTCAAGAGTAAGTTTGGATCTAAGGAAAATACTTTTTGTTGACTATTATTTTATGTCGCACCGAACACCAAAAATAACTGAAAACATTTTTCAGAAATCATTTTACGTCGAAACAAACGGAGTATAACTTTATCTTTTCTCCATTTTCTGTTTCTTAACTTAGGCTCCATTTACTTCGACGTAAAATGGTTTCCGTCGGAAAATATTTTCAGAGAAATCATTTTCCCTGAAAATGTTTTCTGCCGAAAACATTTTACGGTGTTTACCGCGCGTACGAAAAATCACAAAATTTATATATATATTCATTAAATCATATTAAACTTTAAATTTACGGGTAAGTCCCGGGACTTGCCGGGACTTACCCGGGACTCGTCGGGACTTGACCAGGACCTATCTGAAACTTTAATGGGACCCGCTCGAGACATGACCGGCAGCTGCCCAGGACCCACCAGAGACTTGCTCAGCACTTGACCTAGACCAACCCAGGACTTTATTGGGACCTGTTTGAGACCTGCCCGGGACTTGACCAGGACCTGCTTGGGACTTGTCCAAGACTCGGCTGGGATTCGCCCAGGACTTGACTAGAACCCGCCTGGGACCTGCTCGGGACTTGACCGGGACTTGCCTAGGACTTGATCGGGACCCGCCTGGGACTTGACCGGGACCTGCACGGGACTTGTTTGAGACCCGCTCGGGACCCATCTGGGACCTGCTCGGGACTTGATCGAGACCCGCTCGGGACTTGTCAGGGGCCCGCCCGTGACTTGACCGAGACTTGTCCGGGACCCGCCCGGAACCTGCCCGGGACTTGTTCGGGACGTGCGCGGGACTTGTCAGGGACCCGCCCAAGACTTGACCAAGACTTGTCAGGGACCCGCCCGGTACTTGTTCGACACCTGCCCGGGACCCGCCTGGGACTTGACAGGGACTCACCCGAGACTTGTTCGGGACTTGCCTGGAACTTGACTGGGACCTGCCTGGGACTTGTTCGGGACCTGCCCGGGACTTGACCGGGACCTGCCTGGGACTCGCTAGGGACTTGACAGGGACCCACTCGGGACTTGTTCGGGACCCACCCAGGACTTGGAGGGTCAAGTCCCGGGCAGGTCCCGAACAAGTCCCGGGCAGGTCCTGATCATGTTCTAGGCAGGTCTCGGGCGGGTCCCGAACAAGTCCCGGGTGAGTCCCAGACAAGTTCCGGGCAGATCCCGGTCAAGTCCCGGGCAGGTCCCGGACAAGTTCCGGTCAGGTCTCGGGCGGGTCCCGAACAAGTCCCAGGCAAGTCCCAGTCGGGTCCCGGTCAAGTCCTGGGTGGGTCCCGATCAAGTCCCAGGCGAGTCCTGGGTGGGTCTCGGTCAAGTCTCGGGCGGGTCCTGGTCAAGTCCCGGTCAAGTCCCGGGCGGGTCCCAGGCAGGTCTCGAACAAGTCCCGGACAGGTCCCAGTCAAGTCCCAGGCGGGTCCTGGGCAGGTCCCGAACAAGTCCCAGACGGGTCCCGGTCAAGTCCCGAGTAGGTCCCGAACAAGTTCCGGTCAAGTCCTGGGCAGGTCCCGGACAAGTCCCGGGCGGGTCCCGATCATGTTTCGGGTAGGTCCCGGGCGGGTCCCTGACAAGTCCCGGGCAGGTCCCAGACAAATCCTGGGCAGATCCCGGTCAAGTCCCGGGCAGGTCCCGGAAAAATCCCGATCAGGTCTCGGGTGGGTCCCGAACAAGTCCCAGGCAAGTCCTAGTTGGGTCCCGAGCGGGTCCCGGTCAAGTCCCGGGTGGGCCCAGATCAAGTCCCAGGCAAGTCCTGGGTGGGTCTCGATCAAGTCCCGGGTAGGTCCCAAACAAGTCCTGGGTAGGTCCCAAACAAGTCCCGGGTAGGTCCCGAACAAGTCTCGGTCAAGTCCTGGGCAGGTCCCGGACAAGTCCCGGGAGGGTCCCGATCATGTTCCAGGCAGGTCCCGGACAAGTCCCGGGCGGGTCCCGGTCAAGTCCCGGGTGGATCCTGGTCAAGTCTCGGGCGGGTCTCGGTCAAGTCCCGGTTGGGTCCTAGGCAGGTTTCGGGCAAGTCTCGAGAAGGTCCCGGTCAAGTCCTAGGTAGGTCCTTGTCATGTCCTGAGCGGGTCCCAGTCAAGTCCCGAACAAGTCCCGGGCGGGACCTGGTCAAGTCCCGGGCAAGTCCCGGACAAGTCCCGAACAAGTCCCTGGCGGGTCCCGGTCAAGTCCCGATAGGATACGTCAATTTGAGAATGAGATGCTCAAAATCGAAAATTGGTTTACGGTTTTCAAAACCGTAAACCATTTTCCGAAAATTAAAGAAGAATTTTCGGTCAAAGGGAAAATGTTTTCTGTTGACTATTATTTTACGTCTAAGTAAACACCGTAAAATACGGAAATCATTTTCCTGGAAACCATTTTACGTCGAAGTAAACGGAACCTTAAATATCAGCCGGTATATATTATATAATCAATCTCGAGTATTTATAGGATTTACTCTAATTAATCTGGGAAGTTATGCTTCCTCACACTTTTGGAAGATTAAAGAATCTTATAGATGTGATGTGATTTTTCAAGAAATTCATCACCAAATCAACCAAACCCGATTTGGTGGGTTCGATTCTCTTGAACAAAAATTGTGACAATTTTGTCCATTCCTTACTTTGAGGTAGAGAATATTGTGAGATCTGTTGTTTTCATTTTAAACTCTTATGATGTTTTACGCTGATGTGTCTATCTCTTATTGGAAGGCACAAAGACTACAATTTGTACCAATCCTCTATAAAAGTTATTCTAGTTTCCTTTTCTTTAGTTGAAACAACATTTTAGATGATGCTGTAATGTTGTTTGCCAACTTTGCCTATTTCTTCTTAGTGACAGCCTAAGCAACTTTTCTTTCTTTCTTTTTTTTTTTTTTTTTTTTGACATGTCAGCACAAGAGAGAAGGAGATTCGAATTAGTAACACCCGCTTCATTAAACGTAGTTCTAACCAATTAAACTACTTCTTGAGGACTACAGCCTGAGCAACCTTATCCTATTAAAGTTTACAAAGATTTTAAATTTAACATCTCTGTCTCTTGTTTTTTTCAAATAAATAACAAAATGGACATATAAAATACCATAATGCATTTCTCATTAAATTTCTATTTTATTTTTTATTTTTATTTTATTTTTATTTTATTTTTAAAAAAGGGTGCTCAACAAAGGAGGGGTGACTCACGACCACCACCACAAGACAAGGGTGCCTGCTATCACCATTCGCGAGCCATTTAAAAAATAAATAAATAAAAAGCTTTTAATGGGAATGATATAATAGTATTTTTATATCATTTTTTATTTATTTTAGAATTTAAAATCTAAACTCGGATATGATAATGATCAAATCGAAAATTGTAGTCTAAAATGCAAGATAGTAGGTTAGGAAATACACCAATTGCATAATGTATGGGTATTTACAAATTTATTCTTTTTCTTAAAATCCTGAAGGTTTGATTCATCCTTTTAATCAATGAAATATTACCACATGATGTTTACCATACTAATGAGTTTCTTAGAGTCAGTGACGGAGCTAAATGATTTTTCTTTGGGGGGGATGTCGCAATAAACACAATTTTTTTTTTTTTTTTTTCATGTTCTTTTAATTAAAGCTAAAATTGATAAGTTTAATGTGAAAGAACATTACAGCTGCAATTATATTTATAGTAAATTTAGGAAATCTAGATCATGTACTAAAAAAATTGCTACGAAGGGAACTTACAAGCCTCTTATGCCAAAATCCTTGTTAAAATATTGGTACAAGTGGTGATTTAACATAGTATCAGAGTCAAAGGTCATGATTTTGAACCTTGATTTCATCAATTTACTCTTATTTAAATTAAATATTCCATATGTCGGGTCTTACCTATTAAAAGGAAGTTTGAACGCACATGTAAAGGGGAGTATTAAAATATTGATTACGTAATTAAATTTATATCTTCTTATAAGCTTAAACTTTTGAGACAAATGATGATTTAACAACATGAAAAATACACTACATTTGAAGCCCTCTCCACGTTTGTGTGGAAGGCTAGAACTCGAGCATTTGAGCTTTTAAGCTGATCAACAGACAAAGCTCCTATTTGCTGTTGATGGACGGCCTAAATTCGATCCACCACTGCCAAAAGGGTACTTTGGAAATGGGATTGTGTTGACGAATTCTATATGCTAAGTAGGCGAGCTCCTGGAGAAGCCATTACCACTGCCACTGGTTACAGACGAGTATATGAGATAAAGACAATAGATTACTTTGAGGTGACATGAGCAAGGCCATCAATGGATAAACCATCTCCAGATTTTCCTCCAAACATCATTTCCTCCCCCTTCATCACCCAGAAAGACTAGAGAGAAATTAAATTGAGAGAGGAAGAGTTGATTATGATTAATGGCATAAGATTCAATTACTCTGTTTTAGAACATGAAAGTAAGGGTGAACAGAGCATAAGATTCCATTTTTCACTGCCTAGGCAAAATGGTGAGTATTGGGTTGGATGGACGGATGTTAGAAATTGGGAGAAAATATAACAGAATGGTTTATAACACATTTTCAACGAACTTAAGGAGTTATAACAAATAAAAATAAAAACATTGAGGGCATTATCCATTTTTAACTTTAAATCCTAACCATAAAGTGCTCGTTGGTCCGGCAAGAAGTTAGTTTTCTTGCATTACATCAGTCTTATTTCGGCAGGTCAAACACCATTTGTCCTTGAATATAGGACCATAGCTTGAACAGATCAATATTTAAACAAAATCACAGCAAGTCGTACACCTTGTTAAGCAATGGCTTGTTTAAATGTTTTTTTGAAACTATGGGTTAGCCTGATTATCTAATCAGTATTCAGAGTAAAAAACCAGTAAATCAATACAATAATAAATGTTGAGCATTGACGTATATACATTGCTAAACTCGAAGGCTTAGACAACTAGTTCAGGACAAAGTTGCAAAACTAACATTGCAACATCAGAAAGTGATTAATGTATAGATGAATACACATTCAACAATTTCTTGAGTTGAATTAAAAGCTTAGACAGCCAGGAAATGTGATTGGTATGATAAATTACAACCTAAAAAGTAAAATAAAACATCAACTACATTTAGGGCTGGGCAAAAACTGCCTGATTCTGCCCCAACCTGAGGTTTTCAAGCCGACCCAAGCCACCTGGTCGGCTCCCAACAGGCCTCAGCTCAGGGTTAGTATTAGAAATTGATTTCTGCCCTGGGTCGGGGAGGAATTCTGAATCCAGATTTCAAAAATTCCGAATTCCGAGCCACCCTGACCCAATGTATAATAAAAATAAAAAAAAAAAATACTAAAAATCAGGTGATACATACAGTATTTTTCAGAAACCCTGAACTTCTCTTTCTCCCTGCTGTTGAGCACCGATCTCCCTCCTTGCTGCCAGTCCTTCCCTTTTGTGGCAATCTCCCTCCCTGCCGCAGCTCCCTCCCTTTTGTGCTGATCTCCCTTTTTTTTTCAGTCGTCTCGCATTATTTTCCCACATAGAACCTTTTTCCATCTGTTTCTGTTTGCAAATCCTAACTTTGCCCATAATAACTATGGGTTAACAACATATGCACTTGCTGTTATATTGACTTCTTCTCGATTAGCAGCACCTGACAATCACGTTTTGAAGGTTTTCCTCCCATTAACAGCAGCAAACAATCACGTTTTGCTTTCCTCTTCTTTGCTTGCTCTGGGTGTTGTGTCTTTCTTTGTTCTTATACTCTTTTCTCATCTTGCTTGTTCGCATGCATACCTGTTGTTTGTTCTATTAACAGCATACATGCGAAGGCCTCCTGCCACTCCCTGCAACCTGCCAACTGCGACCTGCTGCCAGTGCCATAAAAGATGGCCTAAACCCAACCCAACAGTAAAACTGAATTCCAAGCCGACCCAAGATTTCCAAATATGCATGTAATTCAATACCATTCGGCTCGGGTCGAAATTCAAGTTCCAATTCCAACACCCCCCAGGTCGGAATTTGGAAACTATCCAATTCCACTTGGAAGGGGTCAGTTACCAGCCCTAAAGCACATTTAATATTAAGATGGTTATTTGAGTGAACATAACTCACTACTTACCAACCCACCCAGGAGGCAAAAAAAAAAAAAAAAAAGGCGAGTTTACTGAAAGTAACAGAGAAACTGAGTACGCAGGCTGTGTACTAGGAGACACCTAAAGAGTACAAACTGACATGTAGTACCTTTTGAGGAATGTAGGCCGCTCCGAGTGTAATATGTCGAACAACCCTGCTAAACATGGAAGCAGTCCTCACCCAGCAATCTCCATGTTTCAACTGAAAAATAAACACCACAAAACGTAAAGCAAAAGGTTCAATGATCAGATATGTAAACAGGTACAAGTCTGTTTAATTCTGTGCACCTGAAACAATGATCTAACCACAAAACAAGATATTCCTCGGTAATATAAAAACAAACCACTACTACTTGTAGTAATAAGTAGTATCCTGATTTCACATAAAATGAAGATATTTAAGTGAGAAAGTAAGGTCATCAAAAAGCAAACGTGTGAAAATAGAAAAAAGGGGGATAATTAAGTAGAATGACAGAAGCGACCAGAAAGCTTTTGCCACATGCATGTATGCTTTATGATAGAAGGATTATGAAGACTATATATCCCTACACTAATAGAATGGAGCAGACTTCTACTACATATGAAACTCTCTGACAGTATTAGACAATACCTAAACAAATTGTTCCCATGGTATCCTTTTTTTTGAATATATATGTGTGTGTGTGTGTGTGGAAGGAAAAATATGTCAAGGAACACAGATTATCTCCCAATATTGTACAGGAGCAGCCACCTTTTTCATGTTTTTCTCCACAAGCACAACTTGCCCAAGCAGAACAATTGCTATGTCAACATCACATTTTTATCTTCTAATAGACCATACATTGGTAATGCCCTCATATTGAAGGCTTATTTCAGAAAAATATCTAGGCTAGGTTCACAACTTTAACAAATTAGAATTCATAATCAAACATGAGGGCCACCACTTAAACCACCATATCTGGTCGACATGCTATATCTACGTTAACTGATTTTAACAACTCAATCAGTGAACAAGAGCCACAAAAATCCAACCCAAATATGCAGCTGATCTAGTGATCTGTCAAATCTTCTGTTCAATTAAAACTTCATAATTCCATTTTTACTGACTTTAATACTGTTCTAATATCCTTCCTTTATTCAGTACGTAAATGAGTCAAAAGAAAAATGAGACGAAAATATGACATTAAAAGTCCAAACATCAAATTTAGTATTTCAATAACTAGTGACTTGAAGAATACCTTCCAAACATGTATAACTCTTCAGCTAGCAAGAATCCCTATACCAGATCAATACTTGGGATAATTTTTGGAAGCAGTCTACATGGTGACATCGAACATGTATCACCATAATCAGGAATGCATGTAAGCTCATTCTCCAATACAGAATAGGCTTCTGAAAATGCCTAGAGAACAAATAATGTTTGAGTATGAGATATAATAAAACCAATAGAATCACAAAAGTCCAATTTCTACCAACAACATGCAGGGCATGGACTAACACAAAAGTAACAAAGAATGGGAAAAAAAAAACTTATGATAGCAGACAGTGGATGTTCATGGATCAGCAGCAGAAAATAATTCAAATTACAGCTATAGCCTGCCAGTAACTTGGACATCAATTACTAAGAAGTAATTGTGTGCTAATGTGCCTTTCTGGACTTGGGGGCATTTCTTAAGCATAATCAATATGATGGCACAAGTTTTTATGTACTATAACGAAATAAACAGAACTTAGGAACTTGACAATATGGTATGAGCATCTTAATTTGTTTTTTGCTTGGTGTTTTCACCCAAAATTCATGGCTTTTGTGCCTTTAGCTAATTGTTTCCGACATCCACAAAACCACTCCCACCCAAAAAAAAAAAAAAAAAACAAAACAAAACAAAAAGAAAATATGTAACATAATGTTTAAACAACTAAGTATCCCAATAAATTCCAGAATTCTCCCTTAACATTTTAACATTTACTTTTTAATGTAATTATGATAACACTCAACACATCAGGTCCAACTGAATGTGCCAAATTTAAAGTTAACAATAGTAAATGTCTACTTAAGATTCCTAGAAAGTATGATCAACAATCATGAAAATTACATAATACATTTAAGCAGTTATCTGTTAAGCCCCAAGTGATAACACAGGTCAATGAAGAGTCTAATCCCTTTCTTCAATCATCATGCCATGCACACATTTATTATATCAGAGTAATAACTGCAACAAGGAACGCTGGCTACCTTGATACACTGATGTATCCTAAAGCAATTTCTCCCCACATTATTTGTTGAAAATAGAGGATCATCAACATGTATTGGATCAATGCTACAATATTAAGTAGAAGATTGTCAAAATATTAAACAAAAGAGACATTTTAGGGGAATCTCATGTAAGTCATATATTCCAACATAGAAAGCAAGAGGGTCCTGCTATTACCTACAACCTCTTTCCCTTTTCATATAAACTCCACTTCCCTGTACTGAAATACGCATTTGGCGAGGATCAAACACATTCCTGGAAATCAGTCATTAAATGATAAAAAATAATTAATATATGTAAATATTTTTTTTTGAAAAGTCAATAGCATTAAGAAAGCGCAGAGGGGTGCAACCCTTGGTACACTGGAAGTATACAAAGGGGATAGGGGGAAGGGGAGAAGAAAGAAAGAAAATCAGAAAAACTAATCACATGAGGAGCTAGCCACCCCGCAGTCCAAGTGAAGAGAGTACGAAAGAACAAATGGAGCAACTCCTCCATAGACCTCGACTTGTCCTCAAAACACCTATCATTACGCTCCCTCCAAATGCACCACATAATACACAAGGGAACCATTTTCCAAACAACCGCACTCCTCGATCAGCCACCCGTCCACCAACTGGCATATAAATCTTTAACTGTGCTAGGCATAACCCAACAAAGGCCAAACCTAGAGAAGAAGGCATCCCACAAAGCCCTCGCAGCCCCACAATGAAGTAGGAGATGGTCCACCGACTCCCCATCCGACTCACAAAGTCAACATCTGTTCACCACCACCATCCCCCTCCTTCTAAAGTTATCCAAAGTGAGAATCTTACCCCTAGCGGCTGTCCACGCAAAAAACGCCACTCTCGGAGGAGCCTTAGATCTCCAAATGCTCTTCCAAGGAAAAGGAATGGGTCCGTGGCTCGAGAGAACTTGATAGAAGGACTTAACATCGAAACCCCCTTTGCGCGAAGGCGCCCACCACAACTTATCTCCCCCATCCTCTCTCAATTTGCAAGAGTACAAGCAACGATAAAACGTAGCCAACACCTCCACCTCCCAATCATGAATCAATCGCGTGAACTGGATGTTCCATTGGATAACACCATTAGATCTCTCTGCATTGTCTGCTATAGACGCTTCCTTGAGCCTGCAATGTTGAATAGCCCAGGGAACGCCGCCTTAAGAGGTCTATCCCCACACCAAACATCATCCCAAAAACGAATCCTCGAGCCCTCTCCCGAATCAAACCGAATGTGCCTCTTAAAGGTTTGCCACCCCATACAAATGTATTTCCAGAGACCCACTCCATGAGAACTTGAAATAGCTCCGGTGTGCCAACCTCCCCAAACCGACCCATACTTGGCTACCAAAACCGACCTCCACCACGCCCCCTCCTCATGAGCAAAACGCCAAAGCCACTTGCCCAAAAGAGCTTGATTGAACCTCCTCAAATTCCGAATCCCTAACCCACCCTCATCAATAGGAGCACACACTTTTGCCCATTCAACCAAATGAAATTTGGCCTCATCATTCATACCCTCCCAAAGGAAGTCCCGTTGGATCTTTTCAATACGCTTAGCCACATGAGCCGGAATAGGAAATAAAGACAACATATAAGTAGGCAAATTTGAAAGAGTGCTTTTGATCAAGGTAACCCTAGCCCCTTTGGAAAGATACAACCTTTTCCAAGGAGCCAACCGCCGTGCCATCAAATCCTCCAAATCCACCCACATAGCTTTAAGCTTGAAAGAAGCCCCTAGAGGAAGGCCCAAATACTTCAACAGCAGATCACCTATGCCACAACCCAACATACCAGCTAATTGATCCACCTCTCCCCGCAAACCAACCGGAATCAAAGCAGATTTCGACAAATTTACCTTAAGCCCAGCAACCGCTTCAAAGCAAACAAGAAGAGCCCCTACGTGCCTGATTTGACTTTCATTTGCCCCACAAAAACCAAGGTGTCATCTGCAAATAAAAGGTGAGAGACATTAACCTGATTCTGCTCGCTCGAACCCACTGTGAAACCTGAAATCAACCCCCTCGATATAAAAGCACCAAGCATCCTGCTAAATGCCTTCATCACTAGGACAAAAAGAAAAGGAGAGAGAGGATCTCCTTGCCGAACCCTACGAGAACTCCCAAAGAAACCGGAAGGCACACCATTAATCAAAATTGAATATCGAACAGTCGAAATGCAGTGGTTGATCCACCTACACCACCTCTCCCCAAACCCACACCTCCTCAACATATCGAACACAATATGTAAATATTGTGTTGTAAATATTAAGTAACTCTCTAATCAAAGAGCAACGTCAATTTCAATAACCACTTTCAACAATGAAAGAGACAAACTTTGATATTAGAAATTGACTTACCCGAAGAAATACAGAAAATCCATCAAAAGGCTTCCAAATTTCTGCAAGATCATTGAAGTGGAAATTAGCCAAGAGCATCAATCAACAACTATCACCACATACTGGAAACAGAAAAAAGGAACAAGAGCATAAAATTGTGGATTTGAATCTTGCATGTAACCAAGGCACTAGAAATTTAAAAATTCAAATTATAAAATTGAAAACCTTACCAAGGTTTTCTGCTTGAATGTTGTAAATGGGTAGTAGAGTGTTTTAGATTTATTTATTTATACAATTATTTTGGTTGCAGGAGGGAGCAGGTGAGAGCCTTAAATGAACCTAATGCAACTCTTTGGCTTCATTAGGCGAGATTTTCATTATGTTGGAAACTAAAAAATTTAAAATTTAAAATTTTTTTAAAAAAATTCCACCTTGTCGGCTTTGTCAAGAACCCAGCAAAAAAACATCAATAGTAATACAACTCATGAAACATGTTACACTCAATGTTAAATTAATAACAGGAACAGAAAAAACTTTAACACGCCAAAGTTGTTTTTCGAAATGGTGTCCAAATTGTTGTGATAGTTGAAGAATCCAGTATTCCATTGGGATCTTTACAAGAGCTTCAACACTTAGTTTGGTGCAAGAAACCTTAAACACTATTACTCTTCGTTTTCTTGGTAAATGACCCCAAGCACCCCACAAGACTTGATCCCATGATCTCACCCATCAATGCCACAATGCGATTCCTATGAGAGGTGGAGATGACAATTTGTTCCAAAGCCCCCATGAAACTTTTTTTTTTTAATTTTTATGAGTAATTCAATTTCATTAAAAGTACAGAGGGGCACAACCCTTATACATAAGAAGTATATAAGAAAAACCCCTAATATGGAGCAAAGAGGAACAAAAATCCAAAAACTAGCTATTGAACACAGCTGTCCATCTATAGAGGGATTGGAACATGTTTTTCAACTCTAAAAAAAAACCATAAAATGTATCATATATCATCAACTTAAAAATAAGGAACCTTCCACAACTAAAAGAACAACAAAAAGGTGAAATATTAGTAGTTACTTGGTTAATAGGCCGGCCAAGATGATGCTCATGCTGAAGAAAACGTGTAATTAGTAACACCTGTACAAAAAGCCACAGTAGAAAGGTAAACACATGCAAAATTGCTACTGACTGATTCGCTTGTGTCCTTGACATGAAAAATGTCAAACTCAAAAAGACCAACCAAAAGAAGGGTGTGCATCTTATTTCATAGAATTTAAGATGTTTGTTCAGGCTCTTTGGTCATGGAACATGCAAGTTCAAAGAATATGACTAATGCAACAACACTCACCAAACAGTAGGAACTTAAGCCACCAGAATATGACTGGTCCAGGCTACGATCTGCCAAGAACTGTTTCAGTACAAAAGCAAGGGGTGTAGCAGCTGGAAATTGCTCAGTCAGCTCCTTAACCTGTGACAGAAACAAATGATATGTTGAACTTGAAGTGCAATTTGGAATAAAAAAATAAAAATAAAATAACAAAGATCAAAGTCTATTTAGAAAAATGCATCCAAAGTCAATGCAGAAAACACAGAAAGGTAACGGCCATCAAACATCAAGGGCTGATGAAATAGGATGATCAATGTACAGTGCTAACTTGTACTCAATTCCATCTTCCTAATTTCAGCAACCTTACAGAAAATTTCTGCCTTTCAAAGGGATATTTTATCAATGTTTTATTTTTACTATGTTTTTTGGTTGCTTGGGGGGTTAGGAAGGGGGCACGGGGCTCAGCCTAATTTTCAAACAACATTTCCAAACCAGCCCTTCAAATCTCAATTAACGGATCTCAATAAGCCTACCCTCATAAAAGTGTGTTGGACAAGAAGTAATATACCATACTTTCAAAACCTCATGTACCATGAGAATCCACAGTTAAAATTTCCTTCTTAAAAGTGTCCATATCCCAATTCTGACATAGGAATATCCATAGTGATTAACTTGAATTATCATCGTTAAACACAAGCAAACAACCAATCGATATGCATATATCATCACCATAAGACTGAATGTGGCACCAGTAATATGAGGTTAACATACAAACATAAGTTAGATCGATAAATTACTCAAAAAACCCAAAGGGGTTGGCTCAGGTGGTAAGAGCTTTGGTCTTTGTTGTAGTCCATGAGGTCTAAGGTTCAAATCCCCTTGAGTGCAAACAATTCCTTGGGGCTAGCCCAAAACCAGAGTATTACCCGATCCGTATGGAGGGGGTGCTTTACACAGGTCCAAGGTTTACCTAAAAGGGATGGGTACACAAAATGGCTCTGCCTTGGAGAGGTTCCTCGTTATCAAATAAAAAAAAAAAACTCAAAAGAGGTATACCAAACAATGATGGTTCTGGAATGTCAATTCCTGTACTTAGGACAGGAACTTATTCACACCTAAAGCTTTCAACTGAAACATCAATCTTTGGCATGCAAGTCCTGATGTTCCCCTAAAGTTGATTTCGCAAAATGCATCTTAAGCAGTCTTTACTGTTTAGAAGGTCTCTAGTAAGAGACCAAGAAACCAAGAGACTTTTCAACAGTAACACCCTTTGATAAGTCACACGGAACCTATTCGCCTAGTTTCTCCTCTACAATGTCAAGATTAAGCTAAACTAAAGTATTGGTATTGATTCATTGCAGTCAAGCAAACCTTACATTACCATCTCTGTTACTTATCAAAAAACATTACCATATCCGTTAACTTTTAACATGAGTGAATACTTGATCGAGCCTATTTAAATAATATTTATTGATCTTTCTTCAAAATACACTGAATTGTGGGTAGAATATGAAGTACAAAGTCTAATAGCTATCTATATTCCAAACAAAATTACCAGTTCTGTAGTTTGGAGTCCTGTATGTGATGGCGACTTGAAACTGATGTCAATACGAACTGATTTTGAATCATTAGTAGTATCATGATCTATCTGTATGCATTTTGTCAGGACAGCATCCTCTAAAACAACTATATCGGATTGAACATTACTGCCTTGTTCACCAGTCATGTGAGTAGTCTCCTCCTTAGGTGATTGTACATTAGAGGCAGAAGTGGTGATAAGATCATGAGGAACTTCCACCACAAGCATAATAATAGGTATCTAAAAGCAAAGGGGCACCAGTATGAGAAGATACATGAAAAGAAGTGGCTAAGATTAAAGAAAAGGAAAAATAACAGAGTTCAAAAGAAGAGGCATTACAGCCGTATTTTCCACAGTCTTAAGAGAATCATTTTTTACCCACTCCTGGTTGGCAAGATACCTGGCTGCATGCTGAAGGACCAATACAACAAATCTTAATCTTACATTAGACAACAACAAAAGCAATTTAACATAGCTTGAAGAAAATAGGGTAAATATTTCCAGTTCAACTGCCAACACAACAGCTAGAGCAAAAAAATAAAAAAAAAAGAAGCGGGAGAGATGGGGGCCGAAGCATGGCGTGATCAAATACGATTTATTACTACAATCACTAAAAATTAGGGATAAACAAAGTAGAAATAACAAACTGCTATCAGTTTATTAAAATATCATGAACACAACCACAACAATCGAGTATCATTAAGTTCATGCACCATCTTCTTACAAATCTAATTTAGTTTTATCTTAAATGAATAGTGGAGAACCTAGCATTTTGAAGTAGATATGTATGCCATGCAACAAAAACAAAATTAAGAGAATTAGGTTTAGAATCGATATTAGAGTGTTTTAGACAGCCAAGAACATGTTGATTACCTTAACGCAACAAGTCTGAACCTTATGAAGAAATGAATGACATCAATTCCATCTAAAATATAATCTCTAACGCCATTTGTCTCCTTATTTAACCTATTTTTTAATCTAATAGTCAGTCTCTGAGTGATATTGTCAATTTTACTCTGTGCCATGGGTCAATGAATCTGTGTGCAATATTCTTCCACTTGCAACAATACAAGTAGTTTAAAAACAAGAATGTGCATCTAACATCTCAAGGGAAAAAAGGCCACATCATAAAAAAGAGAGGACAACAGACTCCACTCACTTCAAGCTCACCTACTCCTTACTTCGGAATTTTAGTTTTTATTATTCATGTAAACCTTACAAGACCTTGATTTAAAGGTGCTTGGTCATGCAAACTGCATGTTGCCATTAACTTTCCTTGCAGCTTGTTGTCTTGATTAAATGGTAAAATTACACTCCAACACTTCATGTTTAATACTGTTGAAGAGTTGCCAGTGATGGGTTGAAGGAGGCACACATGGCAGTGCTTTCACAACCACTTACTCAACCCTTTGGTGTCTTTGCTGTTGATTGGTGTTGCGGTCCCTGTGATGTGGAGGCTTATGGTGGTGTCATGGGCAGTCCAGAGGCTCCTGGTGGTGGCGTGGAGGCTTGTGGTGGCCTGGGCAATGTTGTTAACAAACCAAGGCCTTTGGATGTTTGTCTTCCTGAACCTCAAGCTGGTTATTGGTTTGACAGGCTAGTTACAGGTGATTGTGCCTCAGGCTTGATAGGGGAGTTTATATTCTTCACCGTTCTTAGTTCCCTCTCTCATAAATTTTTCTGCCTTGGCTGGGATGGATTTGGGTTGTGACGGAGGAAATAGACAGCTTGTGTATAACCCATTTCTTTGTGGGGACAGGATCTCTTCACTAGGGAGGAAGCCTCTCTTTGCACTCCTCTTAGCTCCTATCCCCTGCAATGTTGGGAAAGTCTGGCTACTCTGATTCAGAGTATTCAGATTGGGTGGTGCAAATAGCAAAGGAGATTCATTGGGTTGTGGGAGTCTCATGTGTGGGTTTTGCAAAGCAATTTATGGCAATTCTAACTGCTATAGAAGCCAGTTGTAGTTGGAAGGTTTGAGCATCCAATTCTAAACTAGGGAACAAAGGTAGTAGGGAGTCAAGACAGTTGGAGTGCTCCATCAATTATGATTCAAAAAGTGAGAGCTCAAGTCGTGGCAAACGAAAGGAAAGGGGGTTTTCAGTTCTTAATGAAGCCTAAATTGTTATCTTGGAGGTTGAGAGGGTTTGAATGAGAGGGATAAATGTCTAAGGGTAAGAAACCTGCTCAAAGGGTGGAAGGTTGATATTGTTTGCTTTCAAGAAACTAAGTTGAAAGTCGTGTCTCGTAATGTTGTGGTAGGTTGTGGGGTTGCCATCATGTGGAATGGAGTTGTTTGTATTCCAGGGGGCCTCAGGTGGTGTTTTACTTATGTGGGATAGGAGGGTGATGGAGAAGATCTATGAGTGTGTGGGAGAATTTACCTTGGTTGTCCCTTTTAGAAATGTTGAAGATCAATTCACCTGGGCTTTTATGGGTGTCTATGGACCTAATTCTAATAGGGATAGAAGGCTCCTCTGGGATGAGTTGGTTGGCTTGCTCAGCTAGTGGAACGTGCCTTGGTGCTTTGGGGTGCTTTCAATAAAATCAAATCGTGAGAGATCGGAAAAAGCTTGTTTATGCCCAGATATGATGGAGTTCTAAGACTTCATTTTTTATCAAGGCCTGATGGACCTCTCTCTTGTTGGCGCACTTTTACTTTTTTACTTGGCTGAGTAATCAGCAATCACCCTCTTGGTCCAGAATTGATAAATTCCATGTCCCTCCGGCATGGGAAGCGCAGTTTCCCAGTACGTCCCAGATGAAGCTTCATGGACTTTGCTTGAATCATTTTCCAATCCTTCTTGATTGTGGTGACTTTCTAAGGGAAAACAGATCCTTCAAATTTGAAAACATGTTAGCAAGCAAGCACAAGGCTTTGAAAGCTGATTTAAAAAGATGGAATAAGGTGTTTGGCAATGTAGAGAAGAAGAAAAATATCTTTATGGAAGAGCTATGTCTTTTTGACATTATAGAAGAAGAGAGGGACTTAGGTGTTGAGGAGAGAATGAAGAAGGCAAAAGTTGTCAGTGAGTTAGAAAGATCCACTCTCGTAGAGGAAATGAGTTAGAGACAAAAATCTAGGATCATGTGGTTAAGGGAGGGCGACAAGTGCACGAGGTTTGTTCAGAAAATAGCTAACTCCAACAAAAAGTGGGAACTCCATTTACTCCTTGTTGGTACGAGAAGTGCTAGGGAGTTAAACAAATGAACCCAAAAAAAAGTTCCAAACTAACGTGGCAGACCGTGAGTGGCAGATAAGGGAGAGAATTGTATTTTTTTAATTTAAAAACCCTTGCCACATTAGTTTTTAACTTTTTCAGGGTTCATTTGTTTGGCTTTCTAGCACTTCTCTGTTGGTACAGCTTCTACCAACCGGTTGGAGATTAGTGAGCATATTATCCAATATTATAAAAAGTTGCATCAGTGAAGTTCAGTTGGAGGCCTTTCTTGGATAGTCTTTCCTTAGATACTATTGGTCAGGTTGGGACTAGTTGGTTTGAGAGAGTTTGAGGAAAGGAAGGTGTTGGAGGTGGTGAAAGCTATGAATGCTAACAAGGCGTCGGAAACCTAACAATTACTCCATGGCATTCTTGCAAGCTTTCTGGATTGTATTAAAAGAGGACATCATAAAGGTCCTTCATGACTTCCCTGATAAAGGTAAGTTTGAGAGAAGCCTAAATGCGACGTTCATCACCCTCATCTCAAAGATTATGTTAAATTACTACTTATCTCAAAAGTTTAAGTTGATAAGAATGGTAATTTAATTATTTGAATTAATATTCCAACAGCAAATTTTACATCAGTAAGTGATGTTCAACATGTGAAATACTTAATTGAAATAGAAGATAAATAACAAAGACAAGGCTCGAACTTAGAACATTTGCTCTGAGAGAGGCAAGGGGGAGAAGATAAACTGTGGTGGATTCCTTCCAAAGGGGGCTCTTCAAGGTTAAGGTCCTCTATCATTCCTTGAGTTGTAATGTATCAAGGAGTTTTCCTTGGAAGAGTGTTTGGCGGACGCATGCTCCTCCGAGAGCGGCTTTTTTTGATTGGTTGGCGGGGTTGGGCAAAATTCTGACCTTAGATAATCTTAGGAAGAGGCAAGTTATTGTGATAAACAGATGTGGCATGTGTAAGAGCAGCGAGGAGATAGTGGATCATCTCCTTTTGCATTGAGAGGTTGCTTCTACTCTATGGGATGCCATTTTTAGTCGCTTTGGGGTGGCCTGGGTGATGCCTAGGCGTGTTGTTGACTTGCTAGCCTGCTGGTAGTCTTCGGGGGGGTGGAGGAGTGCTGGGGTTTGGAAGATGGTGCCTACTTGCCTTTTTTGGTGCTTATGGCAAGAAAGGAACAATAGATGCTTTGAGGATTTAGAGAGGTCCTTTGAGGACATTCTATCCTCGTGCTTTCATACTTTGTATCTTTGGACAGCAGCACATTTGCTGCCGCTGTCAATTAGTTATGATGATTTCTTTACTCGTTTTTTCCTTTCTAGTTAGTTGATCCTTTTGTATACTCTCTGTGTATTTAAGAGCGCCTTACGCTTTTAATAAGACTGGTTATTACTTATAAAAAAAAAAAAAAACATTTGCTCTGATACCATGTTAAATTACCACTTATTCCAAAATCTTAAGCCAATAAGAAATAGTAATTATTTAAATTAATATTCTAATAGTTTCTAAGGGTTGTTGAGCCAAATGACTTTCCCCTGACCAGTCTAGTGGGTGAGATTTACAAGACTATTGTTAAAATTCTAGCAAACAAGCCTAAGATGATGTTGGAGAAGATTATTTCTAAATAGCAGAATGCGTTCATCCAGGGTAGGTAGATTTTAGATTATGTTCTTCCAATGAATGCCTTGATAGTATAATAAGATCTGGTGAACCGGGTGTTATTTGCAAAATGGATTTAGAAAAATCTTAATTTTTAATGTTAAGTAGTATTTTCTATTGTACATGATGAAGTGGTGCAGTTTTGGGAGGAAATTGTACTCTTGGATAGCTCATTGTATTTCCTAGGTGCGTTTCTTGGTGTCAGTGAACAGCACTCCCACAGGTTTTTTCATTAGCTCCTATGGCCTAAGACAAGGGCCTTTCTGTCTCCTTTGTTGTTTGTCATTGTGATGGAGGCGTTAGGTAGGATGATTTCTACTACAATGAGTGGGGGTTTGTTGTTTGGCTTCTCCAAGGATTAATTGCTCTCACCTTCTGTTTGCTCATGAAACTTTGATTTTCTATTGGGCTGATCCAAATCAGCTCCACCTGCAAGGCTTATTCTTATGTTTAAAAGGTATTTTGGGTCTGAAGATAAACTTAGCCGTATCGGAATCCGTTCCTATAAGAAATGTTGATAATATGGTGTTATGCACTATGAGGTTTCTTCTTTGCCTTTAAAGTATATACATATACCGTTGGGAGCCTCCTATAAGGCCAAACATATTTGGGATGGTATTATTGAGAAGATAGAATGATGTTTGGCTAGTTGAATGATGTATTTGTTGGTGGTAGGATTACCCTTATCAAGAGCACACTTTCCAACTTACCCACATACTTCATGTCCCTTTTTCCTCTCATTGTGAGTGTTGCAAGCCGTATTAAGAAGCTTCAACATGATTTCTTATGGAGTAGACCAGGCGAAGAGTTGAAATATCACCTGGAAAATGGGTCTAAGGTTTGTCCACTGATCTTTGAGGGTTTATTCTCCATGAAAAGAAATACTTTATATATGAAATAGGTTTGAGCACAACAGTAACTCATAAATGGCTGTGTTCTTAAAACAGAGATAAAAGTATACATATACACACAATAGATCAACTTACACCCACAGCCCAAATGCACCAACTACACTTTATCATTCCCATTTTCCAATTTTTGTGGCAGTAATTAGAAACTTTGATGGGTAGTTAGTAACCAAGGACAAATAGTTGACAAGTCGGTAAGTAGTTAGCCTATTTTTCAACTCCTATAAGTATCAATAATACTTTTGTTATGGGTGCCATTGTTTCACTAGTAATTCAACTGCTGTACTACAGCAACACCAATATACAATTTGTCAACATACCTGAAGGCATGTTTCTTTGATACCATTACGACCCTCCAATATCCCAGCTTCTTTAATAGGTTCCTATATCAAAAGTCTTGCAGATAAGGTTTTTGCCATAAAAGTACCAGAACAGGAAAAAATAAGAATTGAATCAAGAAAACTATTACCAGGTTCCTCACTGGAGGCAGACTAACCACGAGGTCCACATCACTTGTTGGAAGGGACAAACCGGTTGCATTTGAACCAAATATATTTGTCCGGGACCTGGGCCATAGGACCTGGAGAGATCGTGTGACTCGCTTGACTGCCCAATTGATATAGGGCTTCCTGGCCATATTTGCTTCAGCAACCTTGGATACCATCATATTATTCATACAATCAATGACATATCGTCACATATATGAATAGAACGTACAAGGACAAAGCTACAGATATTCAAAAGGAATTGTTTTTATTTTTAAAAGGAATTGTGCATGGAGATTTTGGGGGGGGGGGGGGGGGGGGTGAAGATTAGCTTTATGATGATGGCAATAATGACAACAATGATGGATATCACAATAATGAAAAACGCCTAGTACCTTCTTGCAGAATGAGTCAATCTCATCATGAAGGAGGCTGTGCATAAAAGAAAGAGAAGCCTTCCGTGTAGGACAGCTCTGCACCTCTGGCGGTTGCACAGGGAATGCAACATCTGGCTGTGCAATGATATTTCTATCAAATACATTGCATTGCAAAATACCAGAGTAACTTTAAAAATAAAAATAAAAATAAAAATAAACATAGATACTTTTCTTACATGTTCCTGATCACGAGCAAGCTGGGACATTGCAATCAGCCGATCTTGCAGCAAAGCTGCAGGTAGAGGCTGAATCATTGGACGAGCTGAAAGATTATTAGCTCTCCAAGAAGGCCAAACAACTTCGGCACCATCCACACGTAAGCAAGCTTCATCCAAGTTATTTCCATCATGGTACCAACCTCTCACACCCCAGTGCCTTGGGCTGGAACTACCAGATCTTACAGTCGGAAAACCTCTTTGTTTTCTGGAGTCACTCACAGGAGAGGGCGGCGGTAGACGTGGAGCCCTTGGGACACAAAGCACTACAGGTGATGGTGGTCGCTTTATCCGAGGATGCTCCCGCCTGGTAGGAGGAAAACACGGGCTTTTGTGATCATGACTACGCTTAAACTCAGACCTTGATCTGTCCCTGGACATATTTGGAACAATAATTGGCCGCAAAATGGGGTAAGGAAGTGAATCTCCCGTCTTCCCTTCAACATCACTAGGTATATTAGACAAAGAACTAGAAGCTTCCTCTTCTGCCACTATGTCTGTCAATGTTGATGAGGAATGCAACATCTTGCCAGGTACTTCATTTCCCGGCATTACATACCCAAGGGCCTGGTGTCCAGGCCCCAAAGGATCAAAAGTAGAATTGAATGAAGCCGCCGTTGGTGAAGTCAGACCGTTTGTACTATATGAAGAAGAGTAGGCAACCATGTCATCAACAGCCCTAACCATGTCAGCTTCACGCCAAGCCCATGAGCTATCATCAGAACTAAGGGAAGGCGGTCGAGAGAAACCTGTCCCTGGATGATCAGAAGGATTCCAGTACATCACACCACCGCCAAAGTATTGATTATAATCTATCCCAGAAACAGCATGAACCTCAACATCTTCCTCCGAAATGCAGTGGCTGTCACACTCATCTGCTAGTTCCTTTGTATTTGTTAGCAAGTCAGCAAAATCCCCAGAATACTTTCTCTCATCATCAGTGGTCATTGCATTAAGCTGAAATCTTTGAGCGGCAATTTGTGGAAAAGTAGATTGCAGCCTTGAGATACATCCAGAATCATAATTACATGTTACCGAGGGAGCCAATTTACAAGCACTTCTAACCATGGGAGGCCAATCTAAACTCACTGGTAATGGCCGAGATAGAACTGGGTTACACCCACCTTCAATTGGAGAGTTTCTGGCATGATGCATTGCAGGTATGAAGGATTGCTGGAAGTGATTATGCCAGTGCCGACCAACATCCAGATGCAATCGGTCAGTGGCAGCTGGGAGATGCGAGTTAACAGAGGGAAAATAAAAAGGAGCTACATTGGGCCACTCATTTGGAGGGCGCTCTGAAGAAGTTGAGGGTTCAGTATCACATGAATTTACACTCTCTTGCTCCCTAACCAGAACAGCTTCCTCTTTTACATCAAAAGCTCGGACTGGTTTTTCAGGAAAAGTTAATCTCACATCGCATTCACTTCTATATGCAGAATTCTGAAAATTGATATCTTCATTGCTGAGAACATTATCAAACTCCAATGCAGGCACAGCAGGAGGTATGCCATTACAATTTAAGGTTTCTAATCTGAAAGGTAAGGTTTGATTTTCAACTACATTGTTAGATAAGCTATTCTCTGAACCTTTATGACAGAATCTTTCACTAGAACTATTAACATAATCTCCTTGAATGCTTTGGGTGGCACTGGCCTCAATAGTAGGCACATCAACAGAACTACTAGGGAGACTTGAACCTGATGCAAATGAATTATTACCAATTGTATTATCATCTGTGGCATTCTGAGTGGTTGGATTATCAGATGCTTGACTAGACTTTGCTGCCTCATCTTGAGAGACAACAGAGAAAGAGGACTCTTCCATGACTGATCCCTCAAAATTTCCCACATCCATAGTATTGTTAAACCTAGATTTTTTATTTTTGTTTTTGTCTTTCCTACTCTTCCTTGCAGCAGTTTGAGCTTTTCCAACAGCCATTTCTCGGGCATGTTCCTGATGAAAGGCTACCAGTTATAAACTATCC
The DNA here is from genome assembly GCA_006937295.1 of Carpinus fangiana. NCBI lineage: Eukaryota > Viridiplantae > Streptophyta > Magnoliopsida > Fagales > Betulaceae > Carpinus > Carpinus fangiana. The sequence goes on from CM017324.1 coordinate 32,209,030, forward strand.
AAACGTTTGATGTCACACAATAAACCATTAATAAGACATATGATCCAAATGAGAACTTAAAAAAAAATAAATAAAAAAATGGTAACCATTTGAACAGCTGATGTCTCTTTGTAAGTCTCCTCCTGAGATCCATTAGGTACCTTTTTGAGATCCACCAAATTCCCCTTCTCTTTATGTGCAATTGCACAATCAAGATCCTGAAATATTATCCGGAACAATCATAACTAAATATTTTCAGCATGTGTCTGTACATAAAAATACTTGCCGAACTTGTAAAAGAGTAACATAATATCTTGAGAGAATTGTTACATGGAAAATCATCTAGAGATGACCTAAGAAAAGGAATTACCTTTTTCATATTTCGGCTCCTCCCCTTTTTCCTACGGCTGCAAGCACTAAGCTTTTCTTTGGATTTATTAGGTAATGACTTCTCAATTCCCTCACCAAGAAGTTCAAGTTTTGTGCAATCAAGTGAAACAACCATAAGAAATCCTCGCAGTTTCCTTAGTATACAATCAGAAATGGTACAAACAGATCCCAACGTACTAAAAAATAGTTTCCCTGCATCATACTCACTATTTTGACATGATAATATGATCATAATGATATCCTTGAGCACAAGCAAACTACTAAACACATTGACTACAGAAGTAGGCTTCCCAGAAAGAGTAACAGGGATAATGGTCGAGCCAAATTCAGCTTCTACAGTCATACTGGGGATACTCCTTTGCATTGCCACAGTATAATTGTATTTCACACGATGATCTGCCCCTGCACTAAACAGCCTGGTCTCATCCTCCAAACCACTAGTTGCTCCCTTCAGAATCTCATGAATCTGAAAACTTAAAGCAGCCGAAAGTCAGGCTAAAGTGCAATAAAATGTCTAAAACCAGCAGCAAGTTGATGTGATTGACAACTCACAGTACCTAAGGAAGAGGACCTTTCTAAGGGAGAAACTACAAATTTCAACAGTGAAGTTCAGCACAGTGTGACACCAATGAAAAATTGCAAAACACAAAGTCAAACTCAAAAAGAACTCTCATTTGAAGGTTTCATGTGCCATTTAATACAAGAGAACAAAAAAGAATTACAAATGACCATCAATATAGAAAAATCAGAGTTTAAGGAAAACAAAATCTGATGAAAGAAAACATCTGTAAGTTCCACAAACTCTCACTCTGAATGCAAGTGTTATTTCCCAAAAAGTGCAAGATACTTCATCACAAGAATTATCGTCTTTACTTATCAAAAAAAAAAAATTATCGTCTTTACTCCACAAATCATACGTTCAGATTAACAGATTTGTCTACATTCTAAAGAACCAGCAGCATGCAGGGTGCTGTTGTGTGGAAAATGGTGCCTACTGCCTTTTATTGTGTTTATGGAGAAAAATGAATGACATGTTTTGAGGACTATGAGAACTTTGGAAACTTTGTATCTTCGGACAGCTGCATATGTTTCTCCTTTAACAATTAGTTATAGTGACTTCCATTTTCTTTTTGCTCCTTCTAGTTAGGTACCTCCTCTTGTATACTTCATGTGTACTTAAAGGTGCCTTTATGCATTTAATGATATTTGCCTATCACTTATCCAAAAAAAAAAAAAAATTCTAAAGAATTGTGTCGGGTATGATCTAGTCTAACAATCAAGCATTCTGCCAGATGACAAAAATAGACAAGTTACTGGATAAGGCCCATAAATCTGCAATATTCTTTGCATATCCGGCACTAATGGAAAACCAGGAAGAAATCTCATCCACCCATTTCAAACATAAACTATTATCTAACTTACCCTTTCAACTACGACTTTCTACAAAAGTGATTCACTCTTAGTCATCCATCAAAATCTCAAAATATATACTTCGTCTACTTAAATTCTCTCCTCAACTAATGCATATTACCAAAGCATCCAATGCCTCTATATTTTGGTAGTTAACAAATGCATTCTTATTCCTATACACCCACAATGCCCCATTGTACAATATTGAAAAACACTGAACAAATAAACAAAGTTCCTGAGAAAATACCAACGCTTTTGCCGATTTCCCCAACGCCACCGTCAAAACTTTCCTCCTGGTCGTGGCATCCAAATTCGCCCACCAATCTACGCAGCCCTTCTTCCTCCAGTACACATTGGCCACCACGCCCGCCACGCTTGCCTTCTCTTTCAACTTCACCCCTCTTCTCCTTCCACCATTACAATTCAACCACGCCAGCCTCAGGGCCACTTCCAACCGATTCACCACAAACGCCTCTAAGCTGTAATACCCTTTCGCCTTCAACCACTCCAATTCCACCCAATCCGATCCCAACTCGCTCTCGTCGCCTCTCAAGAAGCCCCCATTCGATATCCCATCCATAGCCCCCACAAACCTCTCCAAATCCTCAACCAACTGCTCGCTCACCGTCACCGCATCGACGCTCTCGATCGAGCACGAACACGCGGTGACGTCTTCGCCTTCGGCGGAGGAGAAGAGCCGAGTCGAGTCGAAGATCAGCCGGTTCGACTCGTCGGACTCGGCGACGCGGGAGAGGAGGCCACGTGACTTCCTGAAGCAGAGGGCGGGGAGATCACGTGAGGGGAGGTCGGGGAGGGCGATGAAGGAGCCGTGGCCGTGGGTGCGCAGCTTGCGGAGCATTTGGATGAGGATTTCGACGAACTTGGAATCAACGGCCGTGAGGTGAGCTTGGCGCTGGTGGACTGTGAGAGATGAGAACCATTTGAGAATGGCGGACCTGGTGGGGTTAGGATTAGGGCTTGGGGCATGAGAGTTGGAGTGGGAGTGGTAGAGAGAGATGTGGGAAGTGAGCGAGTCGATGAGTTGGGTGTGAGTCATGGACGAGTCGGTGAGCGAGTGTTTGGGAGGGAAACCTGGGTTTTGTTTTGATTGGGACATTGTTTTTGCAGGTTGCAGAGACCATGGCAGAAGGAGAGGAAGGTGGGGAAGGCAGAAACGTGCGGGAGTTGCGGGTCGTTGAAAGCGGGTTTATTCGGGCCACTTCGGGGCAGCTCGGATTCGGTTCTTTGCAACCAAATTCAATGATTCCATTGAAAGATCATATTGGGCTTAAATATAGAATATAAGGCAGACCCAAACCCATAACACAAATAATTGACCCATTAAGATGGCCCAGCCTACAAGAAATGTGACGTAACTTTTAAAATTACCATTGATTTAAGATTATCATTATTAAATTTCGATCTATTGATGATTTTAAAAGTAATGAGAGAACTCTAGAAGGACTCTTGTCCTTATATTCGTTACTCGGTTCTCCTAGCCATGACGTTAGCAATGCACATATATGTTAAACCCTTGCTAAACGCTTTAATTGCGATTTTTATTTTTAAATCGCATATTTTAAAATCGTTAGTTTTCCTACTCCTACAACAATTGTGTGTGCTTCTATTGCCAAATTTGTTAACTTTTTTGAATATGATCCTTGGCTATGCTCGTTCTGCAAAGGCCCTAAAAAATCTCTTTCACATCATGCTTGAGTGCTCTTTTGCAAAGATTTTGTGGAGGAACTCTCCTTGGCCCCTTCTTACTGATGCTTTTTGTGAGCAACCATTTGCAGATTTGATTGTGGCTATTTTGAAGCCTCATCTGATGCTTGCAATTCCCATTTAGGAAGTCGTAAGTTCCAACTTCAAGCAGCCATCACCATGGGTCATATATGGTTTTCCAGGAGCCAACTTGTCCATCAAGCCGCTAATCCTTCCCCTAAGCAGTCCCTCATTCAGATTGCTTCTACCACAACGGATCATTGTAAAGCTTGGACAAATTCCACAGTGTCTTCCATTTGGTCTCCTCCTCAACCAGGTTCCACCGCCGCTAATTTTGATGTAGCTCTGTCTTCAGATTTTGCTGTGGTTGCCACGGTGGTTAGTGATTCAAATGGTAACATCATTGGTGCTGCTACTAGGTGAAGCTCATGTGGCCCTTTTGGCAGTTCAAACTGTAGCTTCATGGAGTGCTTACTCTCTCATCCTTGAAGGTGATGCCTTTAATATAGTCCTTGCTATTCAACAACCTTAGCTATATGCAGGTTGAAATTTTTCTAATGTTGTTTCTAACATTTCCCTGTATTTGCTTTCTTGCTATAGCTAGAAAGCTAAGAAAGTTTCTAGGAGTGCTAAATATAGAGTACATTGTTTGGCCAAATGAACCGCTTCTTACCTAGGATCAACCATTCTTTCTTCCTTATAGATCAAGAGCTTGTAACCTTTTCCCATTTCAATTAGAAAAAAAAAAATCAAAAAATCAAAAGACATTCTAAATACAAACCCTAAACTCTCCTTCCCCCACGTTTGCTACACTTTTTCCTTATTTTCTAGTAATCTGAAACAGCACCACACGGTTGGTATCGTGTTGTGTTGTTGATGTTGTGTTCCTGACCAAGTTCTGCAATTTTATCTACTCATTGGTTGTGTTGTGTTGTGCTAGTCTAGTTATTGTCTTCTTCTCCCAAATGATGTTCATTCAAAAGTTTGCTAGATAATGGTTTTAAAAGTGTTTTTATTTTTATTTTTTTTGGGGGGGGGGGGGGGGGGGNGGGGTTGATATGAAGTTGTGATTTGTGATTGATATAAATTGAAGTTGCGGTTGATATAATTAAGTTGTGATTTTATATATATATATATATATATATATCAGGTGGCCGGGAAAAAAATTCAAAAAAAAATTGGGTAAAAAGTCCCTAATTAAATACAATTAAAAATATAGAGGGAGTAGGGATTTTTTTTTTTTTTTTGAAATACCTTATTTAGTGACGTGTAAAACCGTGTTAAATATCAACCCTAAGGTGACATGCAAAAAATCGCATGTCACCTTAATAAGGGTGACGTGCGAATTTTGGGTGACGTGCAAAAAATTCGCAAGTCACAATTTTTTTTTTTCTAGTCATCCGGCTTCTTGTCATTTCCCCACACGTCACAAACCTAATGTCATTGCTCCAATAGTGACATTTTTTTTTTGCCTTCTGCACGTCACCTTAGGGATGTCACTAAATGGCAATTTTTTTTTTTTTTTTTTTGGTAGTGAATCAAATTGTTTTAATCTATCTAGTAAAAATGTATGCTATTTGCTTCTCTAGCTCACCTGCAAAACTTCAACTCTACTTCTTTAATCGCTACTCTAATGAAATGGTTCTTAACTGCTGCAATACTTAAACTCTTGTTCAAATATGGGTGCGATCGGGCCATTTTGCTACATGTTGGGGAAGGGGGTCGCCGTTCTATATCAATGGTTGAGCCTACAACATCGGCCCTAAAAATTTTTGGTAAACCTTTTTATCTAGAATTGATTTAACCATCTCTATCACGGCTCGATTCTTCACCATTAGCTTTCATTTGAATCACCAATTCAAAGAAAATCAGTTAGTAATCTTTCACATTTTTCACTTCCTTTCCTCTCATATTTTCAAAATATCAACCAAGAGTATTCCAAGAGATTGAAGTTTGGTAGCCCTTAACTTCTTATCTTCGTTACTTCTTGAAGTATATTCCATTACTTCTACATTTTTTTTTTTTTTGGTTTTTTAAATAGAATTAAAGGCAATTTTGGCATTTTAAGTCAAAATTTTGCACACTCGTGTCACGGATGCAACAACCTTCTTTATATTTTAACGTCAAAATCTAGTGGAGATATAGTATAAACTGGATTGAAATAGTAATTCAAAAAGGTCAAATGTTGAAAATATAAGTTTGAAGGTGTCTTTTCAACAAAAAAGAAAAAAGAAACCTCCCTCCAGAAAATACTCCTAACGTTTTGTAATTAAATACAAGGAATTCTAGATTTAAAACGCTAGGAATTTTTAATTTCTTGGCATTTGCTTGGTAACGCCATCAATTAATAGGAGCCTATGAAAAAAATGCCAAGACTTTAGTGGCACAAGCTTTTTTTTGTTTTGTTTTTAACTCTATCATACTTAGCCTATAATTTTTACAACTATTTATACAATGCGTGGAAACCATTTAGAAGTCAATCATATTTCTCTTATAATGCAACCAAGCATAGTTTGACAAACGAACAACATGAGCTTATAAGCAATAATTATGACATTTTAAAAGTAAAAATGAGGGTGTTAAAGATGAAAGACAAATGCACGTGACAATTTTTCGTCTATTTTAACGTTTAAATAATGTTTGATATAGTAGCCTATTTGATATGAGATGGTAGTTTGATGTATCCGTTAATGCCATTTTTTTTATGTTTGGTGACGTAAATTAAAAAGTGGTGATAGTTGAAGGGGGAATTGAATTGTATTTTCTCTCTATTTTTCCTTGACTTGGTATTCCCCTTAATAATGGAATTAAATATGAGCGGGATCCTCCTCTTAACAATTTTTCATATTTTTCTCTTCTATATGTTCTCATCTTATCTATAAAAAGAAGAAGCCACATTAGATATAGATAAATGATTAGTTAAAGGTGTCTAAAGATAGGTTACAATTCCAAAAGAGCATGTGTTATTTGGATATGTATTAAATTAGCAAATCTAAATGTTATCTACTTGGTGAGTAAACTAGGTAACATTTGGTTCAAATTAATAATAGCATATGTTCATTTCAAAAAAAGCATATGTTGACTACTTCAATTTCTTTATTTTTAACTTTACCGTCTGCACGTAGCCTATTGTTTCCACCACTATATATACTGTGTGTGGATGAGAGCAATAAAAAATAAAGAAATAAAGGAAGAAGATGATCATGTCATCTGGTAGAAATATAAGTTTGCTATTGATAATTATGTTTATGAGTGGATCATTTAAGATTGGCGTTGAAGGCGGCCCATTCCAAAAAAAACGAGTGTTCGTGTCAATAAGAAATGATTTGACGACTGATCTTACAGTTAGTTGTCATTCATCAGATGATAACCTCGGTACCCAAATTCTCAAAACAAACCAGATGTTCAATTTCACCTTTAAACCCAACTTTACGGGGACTACAAAATTCTTATGTGATTTTACGTGGGTCTACAACACCATAAATATAATTCATGACAAGCTTCTGATGTACAAGTATGATCGGGACAATTCCGTTGGGTGCGATACTCACTGCCTTTGGGGGATTAATCAGAAAAATGCAACTCAATATGGCGCCAACAACAAAGTTCATGAAGTCTTTATTTGGTGATTACAAGCAGCCCAAGCAGAGCAACTCTTCATCACCTACCTACCTTAATATGTGAATATCGAAATAAAGCTAATTATTGTTATATTATGCGTTGTTGGATTCCTTTATCTTTTATTTTACTCCTCTGTGTATTTTCAAACTTATCAAAAGAGTAAATTGTGTTTTATGTTGTGTGGTGTACCAAAAATAAAGTACTCGTAAGTGTACGAGTCGTGTGCAGTAAAGTGTGCGTAAAAATGCGAGGTCGATCCACAGGGAATTGTGTTTTGTGATGAAATCAATTTTCTATTTAAATAAATTCTATTTTAACCTAGTTCCGCAATTGGTCGTGCAATTGTGACAAAACTAAAATGAGTGATAATTTAAATGAAAATCAAAGTAAAGTACTAAGGTTTTCGAATCCACCTCGGCAAATCAAATAATATACTCTCGCGTTTCACATATACAATTGACAATCAGACACATTTTATTAGAGTTCAAAAATCGTAAACAGGCATGTAAAATCATTCGATGAATCCATCCGTTAAAGAATCACAACGAGTATTTAATTGAGATCAAATCATCCACTGTATCCGTAGATCACGATGGATATTAGTCTCAATTTCAATCACTGGATGTATCCCCAGATAGAACACAACAAATATTGAACAATGCATGTAATCACAAAAGATGCTCAATCACATAAAGTAATAAAGCTAGGAAATTAATTTTGAACAAACAAAATATCAGATTGTATATATAAAATCTCGAGAGTACAATTGTTTATCATTGACGAGGCTTCATCTTCAACCTTAGTTGAAGGTTTAGCCCCTCATGATCACAAAAGACATGTCAAAATCAAATGAAATCATGAAAAACAAAACTTACAATTGGAAAACGTTCAAACAAGCCTAAGCACGACAAAAAATCGTGTTTCTCCTCTCTACGGCGCCTCCCAACGTAGGGTTTACAAAAGAAAGATGCAATTTTATACTAAACAACTAGGTTTTCTCGCGTGCTGATAGGTCATCACGAGTGCGTTCGATCGCAGTAAGTGCGTTCGATCGCAGTAAGTACGATTGAACGCATACAGGGCTTCAGCTGTGCGCTTGAATGGAGGTGCGTTCGAACGCAACAACTTGCAATCGAACGTACAGCCAGTGTAGCTTTTGTAGTTTCTTGTGCTTAATTTCCACCCTTTAACCGCATTCTTATGTCAGTGACCTGCAACACACTTGAGACACCAAAACTAACAACAACATCAGAAAAGGACACAGCTAAAGGCCTAACAAATATAAGTTAATGGGCTCAAATATACAATATTTGGCACTCATCAAATACCCCCAAATTTACATTTTGCTAGTCCCTTAGCAAAATAAAATGAAAAACATAACAAAAAATAAGAAACATAAGTCCACTGTCGTGGGAGAAACGGTTGCATTTAGCATATGCAATAAATCTTTTAAACCCCTAGGAATTTCCTAGAGGACGAGTGAAGTCTCGCGAGGATTTTTCAGGAATGACACCCACAAACAATTATATGGCACAATGTTATTGAGAGACAAAGCCTTTTACACATGCATATGGTTCATACATCATTAGCAATTTTAACAATTATGACCAAACAAACCACATCATCAAGGCCTCCAAACATTAATTAAGTCACAGCTGAAAAATCGAGACAAAACATGCTCCAAAAAAATGCAAAGTGAACTAACATATGCTCATGGGGTTTCAATTTTTCAAAAGATGTGCTTCTCAGAAAATCATAGGATTGGAATGTGATAAAAAGAACCAAGGCTTGAATTGAAAAGAATGCAATTTTTTTTTTTTTTTTTTT
>CM017324.1:32219190-32230552 GCA_006937295.1 Carpinus fangiana
GGGTTGAGGGGCATCATATTTCTTCTAGAGATACTCCCTAGCTTCTGACAACGCTCACAAGATGTGCAATAAGTATGAGCGTCTCTAAACAAGGTGGGCCAGTAAAATCCACACTGCAAAATTTTTGCAGCTGTCTTTTTAGCACTGAAATGGCCACCACAGGCATGATCATGACAGAAGGAGATGACATTGGTTTGGTCATGCTCAGGTATACATCTCCTAATGATTTGATCGGGACAATACTTAAACAAGTAAGGATCATCCCAGAAAAAATATTTCACCATGGCCAAAAATTTGAACTTATCTTGTCGCCCCCAATGCAAAGGCATTTGGCCGGTGACAAGGTAGTTTACTATGTCAGCAAACCATGGTGCGGGATTCTGAGCAATGTGCATCAATTGCTCATCAGGGAAAGTCTCAGATATGGGGATGGCGTCCTCAGTGTAGCCCACAGTCAATCTTGACAAATGATCCGCCACCACATTTTCGGAACCCTTTTTATCCCGAATTTCAATGTCGAACTCTTGAAGAAGCAAAATCCATCGGATAAGACGAGATTTAGCATCCTTTTTAGAAAAAAGATACTTCAATGCAGCATGATCCGAGTAGATTATGACTTTAGATCCTAGCAAATAGGATCTAAACGTGTCTAGTGCAAATACGACCGCCAATAACTCCTTCTCAGTGGTGGAATAATTGAGTTGCGCGTCGTTTAGAGTCCGGCTTGCGTAGTAAATGACATGGGAGAGTTTGTCAATACGCTGCCCCAAAACAACTCCCACAGCGTAATCTGACGCGTCACACATTATCTCAAAAGATGCACCCCACTTGGGTGGCTGAATAATTGGTGTGGACGTCAGAATCTTTTTTAGAGCCCCGAATGCTTGCTTACACTCCTCATCAAAAATAAACGGTGTCTCCTTCACCAATAACTTGCACATGGGCCTGGCAATCTTGCTGAAGTCCTTTATGAATCGCCTGTAAAATCCTGCATGGCCCAGAAAAGAACGAACATCTTTCACCGTACGTGGGGATGGAAGGTTGGAAATCAGATCCACCTTTGCTTTGTCAACCTCAATCCCCCAATGAGATATAACGTGCCCTAGTACTATGCCTTGCTTTACCATGAAATGGCACTTCTCCCAATTGAGCATGAGATTCTTTTCTTTGCATCTCACCAAGACCAGTGTGAGACGGTGCAGACACTCATCGAAAGATGAACCGAAGACCAAGAAGTCATCCATAAAAATCTCAAGGAAACGTTCTACCATGTCAGAAAAGATACTGATCATACACCGGTGAAAAGTGGCAGGTGCATTGCATAACCTGAAAGGCATGCGACGGTAGGCGAACGTCCCAAAAGGACAAGTGAAAGTAGTCTTTTCCTGATCTTCGGGGTCCACAAGGACCTAGTTATACCCAGAATAACCATCCAGAAAACAATAGTACTCGTGCCCAGCCAACCGCTCCACCATCTGATCGATAAACGGAAGTGGGAAGTGATCCTTTCTGGTGGCAGCATTCAACTTATGGTAGTCAATGCAAACTCTCCATCCTGATTGAACCCGAGTCGGTACCAACTCGTCATCTTTATTCTTGACTACCGTCAATCCAGCCCGCTTGGGCACAACATGAATTGGGCTCACGCATTTGCTGTCAGAGATCGAATATATGATCCCAGCATCTAACAGCTTAATTACTTCAGCTCTAACAACTTCTTGCATGGCTGGATTGAGCCTTATTTATGGCTCCCTCGATGGCTTGGCATTCTCCTCCAGATGAATTTTGTGCATCACCACCGAGGGACTGATTCCCTTAATATCCTCAATGGTCCAGCCGATAGCCTTTTTATGCTCTCTCAAAACGTCCAATAGCTTCTCCTCTTGATCATCGACTAAATCAGAAGCTATGATCACCGGTAAAGACTCTACTGGACCTAGGAACTTATACTTAAGATTTTCAGGTAACGGCTTTAGTTCCTTCTTGGGAGGATTAGGAACAATGGTCTCCTCCTTTTCACTACTCACCAGAGGAGTAGTCTCCAACATAGCATTTGCTTGCTCAAGCAACTTGTCCAAGTCCAGATCTTCTCCAAACAGAGCAAAGCATGCCTCCAGGGGGTCCTCCATGCTTGACTCCTCAACAGCCTCTTCCATGACATCCTCTATCAAGCACACTTGCTGCACTTCGTCATATTCTAGTGATTGTTTCCTGATATGGAAAATATTCAACTCCACTGTCATATTCCCGAAGGAAATCTTCATGACCCCCGTCCTATAATTAATTAGGGCGTTAGCCGTAGCTAAGAATGGTCACCCTAAGATCACCGGTATTTGACTCCCTAGGTTATGAACCGGCTCTGTGTCAAGCACAATAAAGTCCACGGGGAAGTAAAATTTATCGACCTTAATTAGCACATCTTCCACAATTCCACAATTCCTTGTGGAACCTTCACTGACCTGTTAACTAACTGCAGTGTCATAGTAGTAGGCTTCAACTCTCCAAGCCCTAACTGCACATAGACTGAGTAGGGTAACAAATTAACACTTGCTCCCAAATCTAACAGTGCCCTCTCAATCTGGCTGACTCTGATCATGCAAGTAATGGTAGGACATCCAGGGTCCTTGTACTTGATGGGTAACTTGCATTGCAGGATTGAACTCACCTGCTCGGTTAGGAATGCCTTCTTGGGGACATTCGTCTTCCTCTTAACAGTGATCAAGTCCTTCAAGAACTTGGCATAGGAAGGTATTTGCTGGATGACGTCCAAAAATGGAATGTTAATCTGGACTTACTTGAACACCTCCAGAATGTCCTCAAATTTCCCTCATTTCTTGGGCGCTTGAAGTCTTTCAGGGTAGGGCGCCTTAGGTTCAAAAGACCTAGAAGGATCCTTCACAATGGGAGTGGCTGTAGATGGCTCCACATCTCTTTTCTCTTTATTGCCACTCGCTTCCTCTTCTTGCCCAGCAGTGTCAACTTCTGGGTCCACGACATGATTGTCCACTTGTCTCTCTGACCTCAGTGTGACAATCGCCTGCACATGCTCCTGCCCGTGCGCCGACTTGGAAGAATTTCCAATTGCAAACGCCTTAGGATTCGGCTCGGGCTGGCTTGGGAACTTTCCTTTTTCTCTTTCACCCAAATAATTAGCTATTTGTCCTATCTGATTCTCCATCTTTGCTATAGATTGGGTGTTGACCATAGTCACATTCTTCACCTCCTGGATAGCCTGGCTATTGGCCATGGTAGACTTCTAGAGTTCTTGCATCAACTGTCCATTTGATTGGATGAATATCCTCATTGTTTCTTCCAAAGCTGATTGAGGTGAAGATGCAGGCACTTGAGAAGAAGGCTGATTGTGCTGCTGTGCCTGAAATCCGGGAGGATATTGGATTTTAGCATTCTGAGGTGCTCCTTCCTGATTTTGCTTCCACGAAAAGTTTGGATGGTTCCTCCATCCTGGGTTATAAGTCTCAGAGTAAGGTTCAGCTGACTGCTTTCTGTAATCATTGAAGGCGTTCGCTTGTTCCATCGGGTGCTCAGAAAATACTGGAGCAGATGGATAATTCTGTGCTGAGTGCATAGGACTCGTACAGATGGAACAGCTATCAATAATGTAAGTGTTGGCAGCATTGATGGATGGACCAACAACGAGAGCGTCCAGCCTCTTGGTGAGAGCATCTATCTTCATGTTCATTTCAGTCTCTCCCTTCAACTCATAGATGCCCCCTTTCTTTGGGATGCGGGCAGATTTTTCCCAATAGCTCGTAAAATCCCAAACTTGTGAGCTGTCGGACAGCTTGTCCAATGCCTTGTACGCCAAATCTCCCGCCAGGCTTAAAAATGCCCCCCCGTTCATTGATTCAATCATGCTACGGTTGGGCTGAGACAACCCTTGGTAGAAAAATTGAACAAGTCTCCACTTCTCATATCCATGTGGAGGGCACTTTATCAACAAGTCTTTAAAATGTTCCCAGCTCTCGGAAAACTTTTCATCCTCTTCCTGAGTGAACGAACTAATTTCCTTTCTGTACTCGTTCACTTTAGACATTGGGAAAAACTTATTGTAAAACTTGCTTAACAGGCTTTCCCAAGTTAAAGGGGTCAAATATACACAATTTGACACTGATCACCTGGCTCTATCATGAAGAGAGAATGGAAAAAGTCTAAGGAGAACCGACTCTTCAGAAAAGTTCTGGAACTTGAATGTGGCACAAATGTCTTTAAATTTCTTGACATGTCCATAGGGGTTCTCATGATCAAGTCCATGGAAAGAAGGTAAGAGTTGGATGACATGCGGCTTTAAGTCAAAATGGGTGGCATTGGTGGGTGGTAACACTATACAAGAATGGGAACTAGTTGCGACAGGCGCGAACAATTCCTGCAGTGAGGTAGTGAAGTCCACGTGCCATTGCCTGGCTTGCTCTCCGTTTCCCGCTCTCACATCCTCATTCTCGAAAGTGGGTTGCTTCGCATTCTCAGGTATATTCTCTCGTTGGTCTCCCATCTCACCTCTAATCTCACTTACAGCAGGTGCCCTTCGAGTCCTCCTAAGAGTTCTATCAATGTCGGGATCTAAGGGTGTCAACTCTAGGTTCAGGGATCTCCGACCAAGCATGCATAAAGCACAGGTTTTTTTTTTACACAAAGAAATAAAAAAAAAAAAAATCAAGATAAAGAGAATAAACTAATAAAGCAAAAACAAAGTATTCAAAAATAAAGAACTCAATTGAAATAAGAAAGAAAAAAAAAATATGCACAAAAATAATCAATGAAGAATTAACAAATTAAAAACTATAAACAAAAGAGAGTGCTGCTTAGCTGCTGATTGCAACCATGCGATCGATCGCTAGAGGTGTGCGTTCGTTCACAACTGCGTTCGATCGTGATCTACGTTTGAACGTCTAGCACTTGCGTTCGAGCGTCCGCTGGATGTGCGTTCGTGCGTCTGTTTCACTGTTGTCAAACGCAGGCGCGTAGGATGGTCCCAAGTGCGTTCGAACGCATTGGGGTGCGATCGATCGTAATCGGCAGGGGTTGAATTCCGAACTCTGTAGCAGACACCAAAACACAAAAGAAAACCCTTTTTTTTTTAGATCAAAACAGGAAATAAAATAAAAAATAAATAAACAACTTTGCAAGCACTAAAAACAAGAAAATTAACTAACTAGTAGAAAAATAAGATCAACTCAAATAAAAAATCAATTTTTACAAAAAACTAAAAAATCCCCGGCAACGGCGCCAAAATTTGGTGTACCAAAAATAAAGTACTCGCAAGTGTACGAGTCGTGTGCAGTAAAGTGTGCGTAAAAATGCGAGGTCGATCCACATGGAATTGTATTTTGTGATGAAATCAATTTTCTATTTAAATAAATTCTATTTTAACCTAGTTCCGCAATTGGTCGTGCAATTGTGACAAAACTAAAATGAGTGATAATTTAAATGAAAATCAAAGTAAAGTACTAAGGTTTTCGAATCCACCTCGACAAATCAAACAATATACTCTCGCGTTTCACATATACAATTGACAATCAGACACATTTTATCAGAGTTCAAAAATCGTAAACAGGCATGTAAAATCATTCGATGAATCCATCCGTTAAAGAATCACAACGAGTATTTAATTGAGATCAAATCATCCACCGTATCCATAGATCACGATGGATATTAGTCTCAATTTCAATCACTCGATGTATCCCCAGATAGAACACAACAAATATTAAACAATGCATGCAATCACAAAAGATGCTCAATCACATAAAGTAATAAAGCTAGGAAATTAATTTTGAACAAACAAAATATTAGATTGTATATATAAAATCTCAAGAGTACAATTGTTTATCATTGACAAGGCTTCATCTTCAACTTTAGTTGAAGGTTTAGCCCCTCATGATCACAAAAGACATGTCAAAATCAAATGAAATCATGAAAAACAAAACTTACAATTGGAAAACATTCAAACAAGCCTAAGCATGACAAAAAATCGTGTTTCTCCTCTCTTCGGTGCCTCCCAACGTAGGGTTTACAAAAGAAAGATGCAATTTTATACTAAACAACTAGGTTTTCTCGGGTGCTGACAGGTCATCACGAGTGCGTTCGACCGCAGTAAGTGCGTTTGAACGCACTTCAGTGTGTTCGAACGCACTACGTTCGATCGCAGTAAGTACGATCGAACGCATACGGGGCTTCAGCTGTGCGCTTGAATGCAGATGCGTTCGAACGCAACAACTTGCGATCGAACGTACAGCCAGTGTAGCTTTTGTAGTTTCTTGTACTTAATTTCCACCATTTAACCGCATTCTTATGTTAGTGACCTGCAATATACTTGAGACACCAAAACTAACAACAACATCAGAAAATGACATAGCTAAATGCCTAACAAATATAAGTTAAGGGGCTCAAATATATAATATTTGGCACTCATCAATGTGATTGCTATTTCGTTCTTAACTTTGATACCATTTTATCTTGATGTGTGTACAAGAAGTTTTTCGAGTTATAGGGTAGAGATTTAAATCTTACCCCTCATTCAAGATTAATATATACTTCCCAATGCTTTTGATTTAATATGTATTTGAATTTGACCTGATCAGAGTAAAATAGAGATTAGGTTGAGTATTCTTGTTTTTTTAATTTTTTTTAATCTACAACCGCATTTAATAGAATCAAGCGAACCAAACTTTAAGACATTAATTATTAGGGAAAAATATTGTTCACCACCTTGAAGTTGACAGCGATTTTCAATTCGGCAACCAAAGTTTCAATTTTCTCAATTGACCCCCCATAGTTTCAATGTCTTTCAATTCAGGCACTTTTTTTCCAAAATGCCTTCAATAGTGATTTGTTTTTCCCAAAATGCCATCAATAGTGATTCCGGCAAGATTTGGCCAAAATCCGGGGAAATCTAAAAAACTTGCCAGAATCCGGCAAATTCGCTGAAATTCAGTGAAATCTGGCGAACCCTCTTCTCCGAGGCCTTGCTCTTGGCCAAGGAGTTCTTCTCCGACAAGTTTAGGCTCGCCGGAGATCATCAAAAAAAAAAAAAAAAAAAAAAAAAGAAAAAAAAGAAAGAAAGAAAGGAGAAAAAAATAGTTTTTCAGATTTCGCCGGAATCATTGATGAGGGTATTTTAGGAAGAAAAAAAATCAAAAGTGCCTGAATTGAAAGAAATTAAAACTTTGGGGGGGTCAATTGAGAAATTTGAAACTTTGGTGGCCGAATTGAAAATTGTAGTCAACTTCAAGAGGGTGAACAGTACTTTTCCCTAATTATTAATTTGATAATTGGATTGCATGAACAGAGGTTGTGTTTAATAGAGATCTCTTTACCACAAGGGGAATTTGGAGGCAAAGAACAAATTCCCCTTGTAGTGGTGGGTGTGGGACTTGAAGACCAACCTAGCAATCTCATGGACATAAACGCTGGCAAGGAATGACCCATTGGTGGAGCAGCGGCAAGAAATCATCTGTGTTAGGCATTGTTCGGCGAATCGGTGGTGGCTTAGTGGGGTTCTTGCCAATTGAAATGGAGCAAAAGGGATTTTGATAATGTGTTTTTGTGTTATTGTTATTTGGTGTGATAGGCTAGCTAACGGGTCCCTTACTTATTAGAGGGCACAAAGAACTTGGTTTATGCCATGTTTTTATAGAAGTTAAAACTCCATTAGTTTGCTTTTTGATTACTCTTTGCATATGAAATTACTTGGCAAGTTTGTGCTCTTCATTTACTTTTTGTAAAATATTCTGTTGCGGATATAAATTATAGATAGAACCACTTAAGCAACTTTTACAAGGAAGATAATTATACCATCAAATCACACAACAAATCAATCACTCTTAAGATCTTCTCCATATGAAACAATATATAATACACCCGACCATTAATATATCAAGAAATGAACTAAACAGCAAATAAACACCAACTAACAGCAAGACTTAATCAAAAGTTAGAGAGAATTGAGAGAATAACTTCTGATTGTATTGCTTGGTGTGTTCATGGAAAACAGGGTTTGCAGCTATGTGGAGAGCTGCTTGGCTATCATAGAAGAGTAAAGTAAATTTAACCCTAGAAATATCATTAAATATTTTTTGAATATTAATTATTAGGGCTATAGACTTGTGTTGATAAAATTCTCATATAGGAATATACACTTCTTAATGCTTTTGACTTTAATATGCATTTGAATAAAATTTGACTTGATCAAGGTAAAATAGAGCTCAAGTTGAGTACACAAGTCTTTTTATATATTACTGCAGTAAATAGAATGAAGCAATCAAACTCTACAACATTAATGCACTCGATAATTGGATTGTATTGAGACAACGAGAATTGAAAAAATGCTAATACTCTCGATTTATGGATATTTTGTTTACATTCATTTCTTATGGTGACACATTGACACCATCTTTATCAATTTCAAGATGATGTGTATTCTATAGTCTTCATTGTTGCTCTCCTTGCGTGCACGCGCAAAAAAAAAAAAAAAAAAAAAAACCCAACATTTAGTGACGCCTTGTAGAGTGTCGTTTTAAGAAAATGACACTCCAAGGCGTCTTATTTAGGGGAACCAACACCCCTTAAAAGGGGTGTCTGTTCAACAGTAAACCAACGCCTTAATAGTGTCAGTTTACTGTTCAAGGGGTGTCGGTTACACAAATCAAACAATTGTTTGAATTGATTTTTTTGGCTTTAATCCATTTTATGTAAGAAAAAAAAAAGTTTAACATAGTTAGAAGGAAAGATTCATTTCAGGAGGATGTAGAGGAAATAAAAAATGTTTTTTCATCTACAAGTTTTGTGAAAAAAAGTTTTGTTGGGAGTATTTCAAGAATTAAATCATATTTGTCTGAAATTTGTGGTCGTCATATTCAAATTTGTTTATAAGAGCATTCCCAATGAAGGAGCCAAATGGTACTTTTATCTAAATTGGCTAATCAGATTTGTAAAAAACCACCTTATTAGATTAGCAAAAAAAAAAAAAAAAAAAATGCTACATGTAGCAGCACTTTTGGAGCCATTGTATTTTTTTTTATAAGGAAAAATACAATCCTTATAAAAAAAAATTTTAAAAAAATAATATTTAAATGATATAGATAAAAAATTATAACTAATCAAATGTATGAGGTATTTAAAAATTCATTAGCTAAACTAGATAAAGTGAGTTTTGATGAGTCATTTTGCATAAAAATTTGGCTCCTCCATTGGGAATGCTTTAAGTAGCTGAAACAATTCAGTTAGAGCATCTCCAGCAGCATTAAGTATTTTACCTAATGAAAAAGTACAATTCTTTACTTTGGCTATTTTTTTTAATTACTAACTTAAACAGATTTTCTATTCTATTAGCTACTTGCTTGAAAATATTATCTCTCATTCTTTTTTTATTATATTATTGCTAACACTTCGTTAAAGGAAAAAAAATCACATATATAGAAATCATTCATTAAAACAAAAATAAACGCATATGAGGAAGATTCATGATCTCACATGCAAGTACTAATTCTTAAAATTAATAACAAAAATAAATATATGCAATATAACTAATAATTCTTAAGAAGATACACGTTTAATGCATACCATTTATACAGTTAATAACGACTAAAATAATCGTATGCATGCTCAAAGCCCGAAGGGTCATATTAACAATGAATCCATAAAAGAAATGGTCATAATACAGTGTATAAATAAGCAATTAATTAATTATTGATAATAAAAAAATAAAAACCAATAACAAAATAGAGTGGATCAGAAAACACCAAATACAACATTTTTCGATGTTCAGCCGAGGGAAATATAGCAGTTTGCTACTCATATTAGGTACTGTACTGAAACTTGTTCGGGAAGAGGAAGAGAAGAAATAAATGTAGAGGAAGAAGAAAAGGGTTTGAGGGAAAACGAAGAGATAGAATAACCAAAACAAAGAAAAAAAATATTTGAAATAATATTATATTATATTGAAAATAATATTAAACAATATTATATTCAATCTAGTGTGTTACAGTGAATAGCTACAAATTGTTATTCACTGTTTTGTTAGGGGTATTTCAGCAATTAAATCACATTTGTTTGGGGTTAGTGACCGTGAAGCAATTCAGTTAGAAGCAAAACAAGCACTACAAGTGATTGACACCCCCTCTAAGGGATCTAAAAATGTGGCAAAGTCAATTAATGTTGTAGAGTGTGAAAGTTTTTCAAGTAGCTCATCATCACATATGCCAAATCAATGTAAGGGACAAGATATGTGTATTTCAAGTGTTGAAATATATATTAAAATACAAAATACTGAAATAGCGGAAGAATGAGAGAGACAAGAGAGAGAGCGAAAGCATATAATTGTAGTGACCCAAATTATTAACTAGGCATAAGTAGCTTAGTTGGGGGAGTTAATTTAGGCTTTGGGTCACTAAGGACACTAGAAGTAGGCCTGTAAATGAGCTGACACACTCAACAACTCGGCTCGATTAAGCTCGGATTGAAATCGAGCTCGATACTGTTCAACTCGGCTCGTTACTGTACAAGCTCTCTCGATTAGCAAATGAGCCGAGTTTGGCTCGCCCGACTAAACTCGACAAGGGCTCGTGAGCTCGATTTCATTCATAAATGAGTATATTAAATGATTATAAGTAACTAATGTATTTCTTGCCATTTATAAATTATAATCACATTAATGTATACAAACTTAAATGACCTTAATGTATCTCTTTAGGGTGTGACAAATAACAATTGACATTATATACAATAATACAAACTTAAATGTTATATTAATTAATTGTATAAAATTAAATTAGTTTAACTTAGTTGTATACTTATAAATTAATAAATTATAATATATATTTATATATGATATGTTTATTATCTACAATATATGATATACATCATATACTAACTTAACTTTAACAAATAACAACTAACAAGTAATAAGTATCAAGTAAAGTATAGAGATAAATTATATCATTACTTGATATGAATATTAAAATTATCTCAAATTTAGTAACTAGGCTCTAAGAATCTAAGCAATTAAAAAACATAGGTGACAATTAGAAAGTTAGTCAACAATGTGCAGTTAATCAATGTACGTTACTCTTTAGGATGTGACAAATGACAATTGACATTATATTCAATAATACAAACTTAAATGTTATATTATATAATAATTATACCATATAAATTATAAAATTAACAAATAAAGTATATAAATTATCTTTTAAGTTTATAGTTAATATAAATTTATTTAAATTATAGGAAAAATTAGGCTTGTAAATTAGCCGAGCGGCTCGTGAGCTCGCTCGAGCTCGGCTCGGTTACTGTACAAGCTCGGCTCGACTCGGCTCGGTTACTGTACAAGCTCGGCTCAAGCTCGGCT
>CM017324.1:32230652-32246962 GCA_006937295.1 Carpinus fangiana
AGTGCGGCATCCTCAAGCACTGCAAAAACGGGCCTTGCATATCTATGAGTGCTACCGAACTTNAGTAATTACTAACGTTTATATAACGACACGTTAGTAAAATTTGTATTTTTTTTTTATTTTTTATTTTGGTCCCATTACTAACGTTTTGAAATTTAACACGTTAGTAATTGCTAACGTGGCAAAAAAAATGAACAGTAGCCACGTTAGTAAATGCCGTGTTTTTTGTAGTGATACCGCGAAACATCAGGTTATTTTGAAGGATTCGATCCGGGAGATACTTGAGGAGTACTTATTGCAAGCTTAGGCGGGTATTCATGGTAACTAGTACTTTTAAGTTATGTTGTAGACTTAAGGAATTGATGCATGCTTGCATATTAAGGTACATCATAAATCCCTTATAACAATAATATGTATAGTGTGATTTTCATTTTCTTGATGATTTTTTGTAAATGCTTTGGTCGTTATGACTAATGGTTATAGAATCTTCTTGTTTCCGCTATTTAGTATCCTCTGTTTTTTAGGAGTAGAGGTTCCTGAGTCTTGTCCCGCGAGGGATAAAGCTGGGAGATAAACCGTAGAATTAATTACCAGTTAATTAATTTATAAAGCGTTACACAAATAGCATACATTTTCACTAGATAGATTAAAACAATCTGATTGTAGCTCCCTTCATCTCCCCTGATTCTTGCCAAAATTACTATTACATTCTTTGTTTGGAAAAATATAAAAAAGCCTCATAAACTACCAGTCATTTGCAATATAGTTCTCAAATATTCAAAAGATAATAAAGTAGTCCCCAAACTACCAAAATATATCAAAAATACTACTTATTTTTTTATATTCTTATAATACCCATATTCTTTTAACAAATAAAATAATAAAATAATTGTAAAAAAAACCAAACACTTTTTTTAAAATACAAAAAAATCAACGGGCAAATAAATACAAAAAATTTTTTTTAGAATAAATAAATAATTTATGCCAACTACAGTGACTAATTTAGGCCAACTGCAATGATTATTCATGTCGTATTAAAATAAAATCAAAGGTACGGTTCTTGAGATATTAAAAAAAAAAAAAAAAAAAGACAATGTAGTCCCTAGAGTCAAATTCTTTTGTTTTTTTTATTCGCTCATTGATTTTACTTTAATATGGCATGAAGCAATTTATAATTTAGACTAACTACAATGACTAATTATTTATTTATTCCAAAAAATTATTATTATCATTATTATTTGTATTTATTAACCCATTGGTATTTTTGTATTTTTAAAAAATTGTTTAGTTTTTTTACAATTCTTTTATTTGTTAAAAGAATATGGGTGTTATAGGAATATAAAAAAATAAGTGGCCTTTTGATAGATTTTGGTAGTTTGGGGGCTACTTTATTACTTTTTTAACATTGAGAGCTATATTGCAAACGTCTGATAGTTTGGAGGGGCTTTTTTTATATTTTTTTCTAAAATAATAAGAAAAATATGCTTTACCTTCTTAAACTATTCATTCATTTGCACTTTGACCTCCAATGTTTAAAACGTGACACTTGAACCCCCCCCTCCCCCCAAACTTCTAAATTATTGCAATTCGATTAGTTATGATTTTTTTTTTTCCAAAATGCCCCCATAAATTTTTTTTTAAAAGAAACAAATAAAAATTAAGTTGTGGCCGGTCTGGGATGGCCAAAGCTACCCCTAGGCCCAATTGGGGTGGCCAACCACCCCTTAATTTTTTAATTTTTTTTTTAAATTTATTTATTTTATTATTTTTTTAAAACTTGGGATGGGGGCATTTTGGAAGGAAAAAAAAAAAAAACAGTGAAAATGGTCAAATTGCAACAATTTGGAAGTTAGGGGGTAAAATGTCACTTTTTAAACATTTAGGCTAAAAGTGCAAATTTGTGAATAATTCAGAAGGTAAAATGTATTTTGCCATAAATTATTGTAAATAAAACCAATCAATTTTTTAAAAATACAAAAAAACCAATGGGTGAATAAAAAAAAAATGGATTAAATAAAAAATTTAAGCCTATCTTGACTAATTTAGGCCAACTACAGCGACTAATTTAGGTCAACTATAGTGACTATTTATATTGTATTAAAGTAAAATCAAAAGTACAGTTCTTGAAATATTCCAAAAAAGAAAAACAATTTAGTCATTGGAGTCAAATTCTGTTAAAAAATTGTTTTTATTCGCCCATTGATTTTACTTTAATACGACATGAAACAATTTGTAATTTAGACCAACTATAGTAACTAACTATTTATTGGAAAATGCTAGAAGTTCTCCCCGTAGGTTCTCTTGGCGTTATCCCAATCTTACGTAAAACATGATTTAAGAAAAAATAAATTTTGGGGCATTAGTACCAAAATTGAGGCATTAGCACTAAATTTAGGATGATCAAATCCATTTAGGGTGATACCATCCCTAAAGGGTTAACCTTCCACCCTTAGGTTTTAGTTTTGAATCCAAAAACAAATTTTAAAGCATTAGAACCTAACTATTAACTTATAAAAATTAATCGGTTAGCAAAAAAAGGGTACTACAATTTTATTTTCTCTTAAATCATGTTATACATAAAACTGGGAGAACGCCAAAAGAATACTACGGGGAGAACCCCTAGCAAACCTCCTATTTATTTATCCCCAAAAACATTTTTTAAAAAAAATTTATTCGCCCATTGGTTTTTTAAGTTATATATATTTAATCTAGAAAAACTTAATAACAAAGTTTTTGAGGCTCATCACCCTCACTACAAAAAAAGTGCCTTTTCTTAACGTGTCTACCGTTCATCTTTTTTTGCCATGTCACCTTTTACTAACGTTTTAAAAACTCACACGTTAGTAATGGCATTTCGTAATGTGGCGTATTGCCACGTAGCAATTACTAACGTGTTAAATTTGACACGTTAGCACTTACTAACGTGTCAAATTCAACACGTTAGGAATATAAAATATTTAAAGATAATTAAATAAAATAAAATTCTTTCACTAACGTGGTGAATTCGACACTTTAGCAATTACTAACGTGTCAAATTCAACACGTTAGGAATTGACAATATTTAAAAATAATTAAATTAAATAAAATTCTTTTACTAACGTGACATATTTGTGCCACGTTACCATTTGGTAACGTGTGAAATTTCACACGTTACTAATGGTCAAAAATTATTTTATAATAATAATTATTATAATAATAATAGTAATAAATGATTATAAATATATAGTTATTATAATTAGATAATTACCATATATATTAATATTAATATAGTAAGTATATATGTATATATATAGTAATTGAATGAAATTATTGAAACAAGATAATTAGGGTTATTTATATGTATAGTAATTAGGGTTATTAATAACTATAATTAGATAACTATAAAAATAATTATTAATACAGTAACTATATATATATATAGTAATTGAACGAAAATATTGAAATAGAATAATTAGGGTTTTATATATGGAAAATGCTAGGGATTCTCCCCGTAGGTTCTCCTGGTGTTCTCTCAACCGTACGTAAAATATGATTTAAGAAAAAATAAAATAATAGTAGCCTCCACCACCATTTTTTTAGGCATTAGCACCAAATTTAAGGCATTAGCACCAAATTTGTGAGGCATTAGCACAAAAATTGAGACATTAGCATCAAATTTAGGATGATCAAATTCATTTTGAGTGATACCATCCTTAAAGGGTTAACCTTCCACCTTTAGGTTTTAGTTTTGAATCCAAAAACAAGTTTTAAAGCATTAGAACCTAACTATTAACTAATAAAAATTAAACTGTTAGCAAAAAAACGGTATTATAATTTTGTTTTTTCTTAAATCATATTCTACGTGAGACTGGGAGAACGCTAGGAGAACAGTACGGGGAGAACCCCTAGCAAACCCCTTTATATGTATATAGTAATTAGGGTATAGTATTATTTATAAATTAATATATTTTCAATTTATAATCTAGATATATACACATACAGTTTTATTTTTAATAATTTTTTTATTAAAAAAAACCATTTCCTAACATGTGAAATTTCACATGTTACCATTTGCTAACATGTAAAATTTCACACGTTACCATTTACCATTTAGTAACGCGTGAAATTTCACACGTTACTAATGGTCAAAAATTATTTTATAATAATAATAGTAATATATGATTATTAATATATAGTTATTATAATTAGATAATTACCATATATATTAATATTAATATAGCAACTATATATATATAGTAATTGAACTAAAATATTGAAACAAGATAATTAGGGTTAATTATATGTATAGTAATTAGGGTTACTAATAACAATAATTAGATAACTATAAAAATAATTATTAATATAGTAACTATATATATATAGTAATTGAATGAAAATATTCAAATAGGATAATTAAAGAAATTTTTATATATAGTAATTAGGGTATAGTATTATTTATAAATTAATATATTTTTAATTTATAATCTAGACATATATACAAACAGTTTTATTTTTAATATTTTCTTATTAAAAAATACCATTTTCTAACGTGTGGAATTTCACACGTAACTAATGGTCAAAAATTATTTTATAATAATAATTGTTATAATAATAATAGTAATATATGATTATTAATATATAGTTATTATAACTAGATAATTACCATACATATTAATATTAATATAGTAACTATATATATATAGTAATTGAAAGAAAATATTGAAATTGGATAATTAGGGTTATTTATATATATGGTAATTAGGATATAGTATTATTTATAAATTAATATATTTTTAATTTATAATCTAGAGATATATACATATAGTTTTATTTTTAATATTTTTTTTATTAAAAAAAACCATTTCCTAACATGGAAAATTTCACACGTTCACATTTAGTAACATTTAGTAACGTGTGAAATTTCACACGTTACTAATGGTCAAATTCTTTTTTTTTTCACAATAATAGTAATATATGATTATTAATATATAGTTATTATAATTAGATAATTACCGTATATATCAATATTAATATAGTTACAATATATATATATAATAATTGACTGAAATTATTGAAACAAGGTAATTAGAGTTATTTATATGTATAGTAATTAGGGTTATCAATAACTATAATTAGCTAAATATTAAAATAATTATTAATATAGTAACTATATATATATAGTAATTCAATGAAAAATATTGAAATAGGATAATTAGGGAAATTTATATATCTAGTAATTAGGGTATAGAATTATTTATAAATTAATATATTTTTAATTTAAACTCTAGATATACATATACATATAGTTTTATTTTTAATATTTTTTTATTAAAAAATACCATTTCCTAACGTGTGAAATTTCAGACGTTACTAATGGTCAAAAACCATTTTAAAATAATAATAGTAATACATGATTATTAATATAGAGTTATTATAATTAGATAATTACCATATATATTAACATTAACAAAGTAACTATATATATATAGTAATTGAATAAAAATATTGAAACAAGATAATTAGGGTTATTTATATGTATAGTAATTAGTGTTATTAGTAACTATAACTAGATAAATATAAAACTAATTACTAATATAGTAACTATATATATATATAGTAATTGAATGAAAATATTTAAATAGGATAATTAGGGAAATTTATATGTATAGTAATTAGGGTATAGTATTATTTATAAATTAATATATTTTTAATTTATAATTTAGATATATATACAAATAGTTTTATTTTTAATATTTTTTTATTAGAAAATACCATTTCCTAACGTGTGGAATTTCACACGTTACTAATGCTCAAAAATTATTTCCTAATAATAAGAGTAATATATGATTACGAATATATAGTTATTACAATTAGATAATTACCATATATATTAATACTAATATAGTAACTACATATATAGTAATTGAATGAAAATATTGTAACAAGATAATTAGGGTTATTTATATGTATAGTAATTAGGGTTATTAATAACTATAATTAGATAACTATAAAAATAATTATAAATATAGTAACTATATATATATAGTAATTGAATGAAAATATTGGAATAGGATAATTAGGATTATTTATGTATCTAGTAATTAGGGTATAGTATTATTTATAAATTAATATATTTTTAAATTATAATCTAGATATATATACATATAGTTTTATTTTTAACATTTTTTTATTAAAAAATACCATTTCCTAACGTGTGGAATTTCACACGTTACAAATGGTCAAAAATTATTGAATAACAATAATAGTAATATCCGATTATTAATATATAGTTATTATAATTAGATATTTACCATATATATTAATATTAATATAGTAACTATACATATATATAGTAATTGAATGAAAATACTGAAACAAGATAATTAGGGTTATTTATATGTATAGTAATTAGGGTTATTAATAACTATAATTAGATAACTATAAAAATAATTATTAATATAGTAACTATATATATAGTAATTGAATGAAAATATTGAAATAGGATAATTAGGGTTATTTATATATATAGTAATTAGGGTACAGTATTATTTATAAAGTAATATATTTTTAATTTATAATCTTCATATATATACATATAGTTTTATTTCTAATATTTTTTATTAAAAACAATCATTTCCTAACGTGTGAAACTTCACACGTTAGCATTTGGTAACGTGTATAATTTCACACGTTACCATTTAGTAACGTTTGATATTTCACAGGTTACTAATGGTCAAAAATTATTTTATAATAATAATAGGAATATACGATTATTAATATATAGTTATTGTAATTAGATAATTACCATTTATATTAATATTAATATAGTAACTATATATATATAGTAATAGGATTAAAATATTGAAACAAGATAATTAGGGTTATTTATATGTATAGTAATTGGGGTTATTAATAACAATAATTAGATAAGTATAAAAATAATTATCAATATAGTAACTATAAATATATAGTAATTGAATGAAAATATTGAAACAGGATAATTAGGGAAATTTATATATATTGTAATTAGGGAATAGTATTATTTATAAATTAATATATTTTTAATTTAAAATCAAGATTTATATACGTATAGTTTAACTTTTTATATTTTTTTTATTAAAAAATAACATTTTCTAACGTGTTGAATTTCACACGTTACTAACGGTCAAAAATTATTTTATAATAATAATTGTTATAACAATAATAGTAATATATGATTATTAATATATAGTTATTATAATTAGATAATTACCAAATATATTAATATTAATATAGTAACCGTAGATATAGTAATCGAATTAAAATACTGAAACAAGATAATTAGGCTTATTTATATGTATAGTAATTGGGGTTATTAATAACTATAAAAATAATTACTAATACAGTAACTATATATGTATAGTAATTGAATGAAAATATTGAAATAGGATAATTAAAGTTATTTATATATATAGCAATTAGGTATAGTATTATTTATAGATTAATATATTTTTAATTTTTAATCTTGATATATATACATATAGCTTTAGTTTTAATATTTTTTATTTAAAAATACCATTTTGTAACGTGTGAAATTTCACACGTTACTAATGGTCAAAAATTATTTTAAAATAATAATAGTAATATATGATTATTCATATAGAGTTATTATAATTAGATAATTACCATATAGATTAATTTTAATAAAGTAACTATATATATAAAGTAATTAAATAAAAATATTGAAACAAGATAATTAGGGTTATTTATATGTATAGTAGTTAGGGTTATTAGTAACTATAATTAGATAACTATAAAAATAATTATTAATGTAGTAACTATATATATATAGTAATTGAATGAAAATATTGAAATAGGATAATTAGTGAAATTTATATGTATAGTAATTAGGGTATAGTATTATTTATAAATTAATATATTTTTAATTTATAATCTAGATATATATACATATAGTTTTTTTTTTAATATTTTTTTATTATAAAATACCATTTCCTAACGTGTGTAATTTCACATGTTACTAATGCTCAAAAATTATTTCAAAATAATAAGAGTAATATATGATTATGAATATCAAGTTATTATAATTACATAATTGGCATATATATTAGTATTAATATAGTAACTACATATATAGTAATTTAATTAAAATATTGAAACAAGATAATTAGGGTTATTTATATGTATAGTAATTAGGGTTATTAATAACTATAATTAGATAACTATAAAAATAATTATAAATATAGTGACTATATATATAGTAATTGAATGAAAATATTCGAATAGGATAATTAGGTTTATTTATATATATAGTAATTAGGGTATAGTGTTATTTACAAATTAATATATTTTTAAATTATAATCTAGAAATATCTAAATGTAGTTTTATTTTTAACATTTTTTTATTAAAAAATACCATTTCCTAACGTGTGGAATTTCACACGTTACAAATGCTCAAAAATTATTAAATAATAATAATAGTAATATCTGATTACTAATATATAGTTATTATAATTAGATATTTACCATATATATTAATATTAATATAGTAACTATATATATATATATAGTAATTGAATGAAAATATTGAAACAAGATAATTAGGGTTATTTATATGTATAGTAATTAGGTTTATTAATAACTATAATTAGGTAACTATAAAAATTATTATTAATATAGTAACTATATATATATAGTAATTGAATGAAAATATTGAAAGAGGATAATTAGGGTTATTTATTTATATAGTAATTAGGGTATAGTATTATGTATAAAGTAATATATTTTTAATTTATAATCTTGATATATATACATATAGTTTTATTTCTAATATTTTTTTATTAAAAAAAATCATTTCCTAATGTGTGAAATTTCACACGTTAGCATTTGGTAACGTGTATAATTTCACATGTTACCATTTAGTAACGTTTCATATTTTACAGGTTACTAATGGCCAAAAATTATTTTATAATAATAATAGGAATATATGATTATTAATATATAGTTATTATAATTAGATAATTGCCATATATATTAATATTAATATAGTAACTATATATATATGGTAATTGAATTAAAATATTGAAACAAGATAATTAGGGTTATTTATATGTATAGTAATTGGGGTTATTAATTACAATAATTAGATAAGTATAAAAATAATTATTAATATAGTAACTATAAATATATAGTAATTGAATGAAAATATTGAAATAGGATAATTAGGGAAATTTATATATATTTTAATTAGGGTATATTATTATTTATAAATTAATATATTTTAATTTAAAATCAACATATATATACTTATAGTTTAATTTTTATTATTTTTTTTATTAAAAAATACCATTTCCTAACGTGTTGAATTTCACACGTTACTAATGGTCAAAAATTATTTTATAATAATAATTGTTATAACAATAATAGTAATATATGATTATTAATATATAGTTATTATAATTAGATAATTACCATATATATATTAATATTAATATAGTAAGCAAAAAATATATAGTAATTGAATTGAAATACTGGAACAAGATAATTGGGCTTATTTATATGTATAGTAATTGGGGTTATTAAGAACTATAATTAGATAACTATAAAAATAATTACGAATATAGTAACTCTATATGTATAGTAGTTGAATGAAAATATTGAAATAGGATAATTAAAGTTATTTTTATATATAGAGTAATTAGGGTATAGTATTATTTATAGATTAACATATTTTTAATTTTTTATCTTGATAGATATACATATAGTTTTATTTTTAATATTTTTCTATTAAAAAATACCATTTCGTAACGTGTGAAATTTCACACGTTACTAATGGTTAAAAATTATTTCATAATAATAATAGTAATATATGTTTATTAATATATAGTTATTATATTTAGATAATTACCATATATATTAATATTAACATAGTAACTGTATATAGATATATAGTAATTGAACTAAAATATTGAAACAAGATAATTAGGGTTATTTATATGTATAGTAATTAGGGTTATTAATGACAATAATTAGATAACTACAAAATAATTATTAATATAGTAGCTGTATATATATAGTAATTGAATGAAAATATTGAAAGAGGATAATTAGGGTTATCTATATATTTAGTAATTAGGGTGTAGTATTATTTATAAATTAATATATTTTTAATTTCTAATCAAGATATATATACATATAGTTTTATTTTTAATATTTTTTTATTAAAAAATACCATATCCTAATTAGTGGAATTTCACACATTAGCATTTGGTAACGTATATAATTTCACACGTTACCATTCAGTGATAGTAACGTTTGAAATTTCACAGGTTACTAATGGTCAGAAATTATTTTATAATAATAATAGGAATATACAATTATTAATATATAGTAATAATAATTAGATAATTACCATATATACTAATATTAATATAGTATCTATATATATAGTAATTGAATTAAAATATTGATACAAGATAATTAGGGTTATTTATATGTATGGTAATTATGGTTATTAATAACTATAATTAGATAACTATAAAAATAATTATTAATAGAGTAACTATAAATATACAATAATTGAATGAAAATATTGAAACAGGATAATTAGGGAAATTTATATATATTGTAATTACGGTATAGTATTATTTATAAATTAATATATTTTTAATTTAAAATCTAGATATATATACATATAGTTTTATTTTTAATAATTTTTTATTAAAAAATACCATTTCCTAACGTGTGAAAAAGTGTGGAATTTCACACGTTACTAATGGTCAAAAATAATTTTATAATAATAATTGTTATAACAATAATTGTAATATGTGATTATTAATATATAGTATTATAATTAGATAATTACCACACATATTAATATTAATATAGTATCTATTTATATAGTAATTGAATTAAAATAATCAAACAAGATAATTAGGGTTGTTTATATGTATAGTAATTAGGGTTATTAGTAACTATAATTACATAGCTATAAAAATAATTATTAATATAGTAACTATATATATTGTAATTGAATGAAAATATTGAAATAGAATAATTAGGTAAATTTATAAGTATAGTAATTAGGGTATAGTATTATATATAAATTAATATATTTTTAATTTCTAATCAAGATATATATACATATAGTTTTATTTTTAATATTTTTTTATTAAAACATACCATTTCCTAACGTGTGGAATTTCACACGTTAGCATTTGGTAACGCGTATAATTACACACGTTACCATTTAGTAACGTGTGAAATTTCACAGGTTTCTAATGGTCAAACATTATTTTATAATAATAATAGGAATATACGATTATTAATATATAGTTATTATAATTAGATAATTACCATATATATTAATATTAATATAGTATCTATATATATATAGTAATTGAATTAAAATATTGGTACAAGATAATTAGGGTTATTTATATGTATAGTAATTAGAGTTATTAATAACTATAATTAGATAACTATAAAAATAATTATTAATAGAGTAACTATAAATATACAGTAATTGAATGAAAATATTGAAATAGGATAATAGGAAAATTTATGTATATAGTAATTAGGGTATAGTATTATTTATAAATTAATATATTTTTAATTTAAAATCTAGATACATATACATATAGTTTTATTTTTAAATATTTTTTATTAAAAAATACCATTTCGTAACGTGTGAAATTTCACACGTTACTAATGGTCAAAAATTATTTTATAGTAATAATTGTTATAACAATAATTGTAATATATGATTATTAATATATGGTTATTATAATTAGATAATAACGTGTGTTGATATTAATATAGTAACTGTATATATATATAGTAATTGAATGAAAATATTGAAACATGATAATTAGGGTTATTTTTATGTATAGTAATTAGCTATGGTTGAAATCAATATATTAACTAGTTTCTATATTTGATTCTTTGGGTATGAAATCAATAATAATAAAAACTAGTTAAATGCTGACAAAATTGAAAAGTAGGGTAAAAACTAGTTAATTGTCTTCTAATTTTTTGGGGGTAATAATGATCAAATAGTGCACCAATGTATTGGAACAAGCAACCCTAAGTAATTAAGTACTAGCAAACAATATGCATGTATATATATAGATCTATATATATTCCACTCTACCTTCAGGGAGATAATTAAGTGAAAGATCACGTAGTAACTAAATCTGTAAGGATAATTACCAAAAATAAGGTTGAAGAAATTAAACTATATTGTCTTATTAATATAATATCAATATTAGTAACTCAAAACTATATTGGTGAAGAATAAGAGACCCGTCTTGGTCTTCTTAATGGAGACTAAGTTAAGAGGGCCGAAAATGGAAAATCTAAAAGTGAAGTTTGGTTTTGGTAGTATTTTCACGGTTGATTGTGTAGGAAGAAGCAGAGGATTGGCTTTATTATGGAATGATGATCTTGTTGTTAATATTAAAAATTATAGCCGCAGACATATTCATGCAGAGGTTTGGTGTAAGAATACATGCAATTGCTGGCTTTTCACAGGTTTCTATGGCCACCCGGAGGTAGTTAGGCGCAAAGAATCATGGAGTCTTTTACAACACATTCAAGCTTCTCCTTTAGTAGCTTGGATATGTGTAGTAGATTTCAACGAAGTTATGGAGGAAGGTGAAAAGTGGGGGGGTAGACGTAAACCACGATGGCAGATGCAGGACTTCCGAGATGCTATTGAGACTTGTCAGCTCTTTGATTTGGGTTTTACGGGGCCCAAGTTTACTTGGAGAAACAAGAGGCATGATGAATTTTTCATGCAAGAGCGGCTGGATAGGGCATTGGCAAACTCGGCTTGGATTGACATTTTTCCAACATATAAAGTGGAGGTGGTGGCTGCTTGTAACTCAGACCATTTGCCTCTCGTAATAGCTCTTGATTACACACAGGCCAACTCTCAAAATCGGTCTAGAGTTTTTCGTTATGCAGCTGGATGGGGAAAACATAAAGAGAATAAGGAGACCATCAAGAAAATTTGGAAGGTGAAAGAAACTCGGACCAATTCGTGGGTTCAGGTGCGTAATAAGTTGGATAATAGTAAAAAGGCTATTGTCCAATGGAAGAAGAAAAAAGCCCAAGAAGGTGACCGTGGAGTTGAAGAAAAGATTGGGAGACTTAAAAATCTACAAGAGCAGAGGGAATAGAGGTTCAGGAGGGTATTTCCATTTTACAATCTGAGATTAATACTATAATGGAGGAGGAGGATCTAAAATGGAAGCAGCTGACCAAAGAACATTGGCTGAAATTTGGTGACAAAAATACTAAGTTTTATCATGCCAGTGTGTGTCAAAAACGGAAATCAAAATTTGTGGACCAGATTTTGGATGTAAATGGAAGGCTGTGCAATACAGATGGTGAAATAAAATATGGCTTCATTGATTATTTTCAGAAAATTTTATCCACTTCAAATCCGAATTGCATTGATCTTTGTCTGGAGAATCTCACTAGGAAGGTGTCTACAGATATGAATAATGTGGTACTCCAGCCTTGTACTTTTGAAGAAGTTAGTGCAGTAGTGGGACCAGGGGATCCCCTCTCCCCTTATCTATTCCTTTTATGTGCAGAGGCGTTGAGTGCACAACTAGCCAATGCAGAAAGAACAGGCCTGTTGAAAGGGGTTCCCACTTCCCCTAAGGGGCCTAGAATTAATTATTTATTTTTTGCAGATGACAGCCTCCTTTTTTGCAGAGCCACCCCGGCTGAATGGCATCGGTTGGAAGGAATATTGGACTTATATGAGAGAGCTTCAGGGCAAATGCTTAATAGAGACAAGACTTCTATTTTCTTCAGCCGCAATACTGATGACTCTGTGAAAGAGATTATTTTACAACTGGCAGGCGTCCCGGCGACTCAAAGGTATGACAAGTATATTGGTTTGCCAGCTTTGGTGGGGAAATCGCGTACAAGGGAATTTCAATCTATCAAAGACAGAGTTCGCAAGAGAGTCCAGTATTGGAAAAATAAATTCCTGTCTCAAGCAGGGAAAGAGGTCTTGTTGAAAGCTATGGTTCAAGCAATTCCGACTTATAGTATGAGTTTGTTCCTTCTATCCAAGTCTCTATGTAAGGAGATTAATTCGATAATGCAGAGATTTTGGTGGGGCCATAAGGAGAATGATAGGAAAATTCATTGGATGAGTTGGCAGAAGCTGGGAAGACCCAAGGCTCAAGGTGGTTTGGGGTTTCGTGATTTAGTTTGTTTCAACTTAGCGCTCCTTGCTAAACAAGGGTGGAGGATTATTCATAATCTGGAGGGGCTAGTTGTAACTATTCTAAAAGCAAAGTATTATCCACATGGGACTTTTTTGGAGGCAAAGGTGGGGACTAGGCCTTCATTGGCATGGTGGAGCATTCTAACGGCTAATGACTTACTTAAAGAAGGATTGATATGGAGAATTGGAGATGGAAAATCAGTGGCAATTTGGGGAGATAAATGGTTACCAAGACCGATTTCTTACAAAGTTCAATCACCATGCCGTATTCTCAACATTGAGACCACGGTGAACCATCTTATTGATGCCTCGACAGCTAGTTGGAATACCACCATGGTGAGGGAGATCTTTGATCCGGAGGAAGTTGATGTAATATGTAATATGGCGTTGAGCAAATATGGACAGAATGATATGTTGCTTTGGAGGGGCACGCCTAATGGGAACTTCTCAGTCAAGAGTGCCTATTTTATGGAGCTTAACAGAAAACAAAGAGAAGCTGGTGAGGCCTCAACACCAGCTGAGGAGGAAGGATTTTGGAAAGATATATGGCATCTAAAGATTACCAATTCAACTAAAACTTTCCTTTGGAGGGCATGTAGTGACATTCTTCCTTTAAAAGCAAAACTAGCGAGAAAAGGAGTGGTGAACAAAGATACATGCGATGTATGTGGCAGGGAGGCAGAGACAGTTGTTCATGTTTTATGGTGCTGTCCTGCTGCTCAAGACGTATGGGGAATGTGCTGCTTGAAGATCCAGAAAATGAAGTCCTCATATGAGGATTTTATGTTGGTGTTTGCCGATGTGCTTAAGCATTGTAATGAGGAGGAGGCTGAATTATTTACGGTCATTGCCAAAGCTATTTGGGCTAGACGAAATGGAATGATATATGGTGAAGACTTCGTCCATCCCAATGCTTTGGTTAACAGGGCGGTCAACAGTTGGAATCAATTCAAGCTAACCAAGGAATATAAGGATGCTGAGCATGGGGCACTAGAAACAAGTGAGAATGAGAAGTGGAGAGGCCCACCCAGTGGTGTTTATAAGGTCAATTGGGATATTGCCATTGATGTCCAAATGAAGTGCATGGGGTTGGGTGTAATCATTAGAGATGGAATGGGGAGAGTAGCTGCTGCTTTAAGTAAATACTTGAATTCTATCCAAGATCCTAGATTCGGTGAAGCCTTGGGGGCGAGAGGAGCAGCGGAATTTGCCAAAGAGATGGGTTTTAATGAAATTATCTTGGAAGGAGATTCTAAGCAAGTGGTTACGGCAATTTCCTCCAAAGAACTAGATTGGTGCAAATTTGGCCATATTGTTGGCGATATTCTTGAGGTGCTGAAAACGTTTTGTCGTTGGGATATTGGACATATTAGGAGGACGATGAATGGGGCGGCTCATGGTCTTGCTAAGGCAGCAATTAAAGATTTGAGTGAAAGGATGTGGCTGGAAGAGATTCCTAGTGCCATTTATGATATTGTAACCCTGGAGCAATT
Organism: Carpinus fangiana; assembly: GCA_006937295.1. Lineage (NCBI taxonomy): Eukaryota > Viridiplantae > Streptophyta > Magnoliopsida > Fagales > Betulaceae > Carpinus > Carpinus fangiana. The sequence goes on from CM017324.1 coordinate 32,246,370, forward strand.
TGCTCTATCTTCTTAGAGCTTTGTCTCTTGTTTTTTGAAGTATTTAATAAAATGGAGTTCTTCTTCAAAAAAAGTAACTCAGAACTAATTAACCTTGATTATATATGATCATGTTTTTTAAGTAATAAGATATACATATATATATACCTGTTTGAGATGACTTTTTTTTTTTTTTTTTTGACATGTCCACGCAAGGTTAGGGGGATTCGAACTTATGACATCCGCTTCATAAGGCGTGGTTCACAGCCGATTGAGCTATCTCTTGAGGACTGTTTGAGAGGACTAGAATATGAAGAAAGACATGGGAACTGATTAAGTATTCTTAGGAAACTAAATATATAATTATTAAAAGAATAAATATATAATTATATTTCCCTAAATTAATCTTTTCCTTGTAGAAATTAACAATAAAAAAAATTTAAAATTCTCATTACTAACGTGTCAAATTACAATTACTAACTGTAATTTTTTTAAAAAAAAAATAAAAAAACAAGTTAATTCTTACCTAGGGTTATATATAGTATTATTTATATATTAATATATTTTTAATTTATAATCTAGGATATATATATACTAGTACGGACAGCACGTGC
>CM017324.1:32250468-32264061 GCA_006937295.1 Carpinus fangiana
AATCTTCAACTTAGGTTGAAGATGAAGCCTCACCCTTAGTTTAAATTTCTTGCTTTTACATTTTATGCTTATTTTCCGTTATTTAATTCCGCATTCGTCATTTAATTTCTGTGACAAATAATTGAATGGTTGTGTGTTGTTGATACATTGATAGTCATCCGGTGATGTGTTCCAAGCCGGGTGCACAACGAGTGTTTGGTTGTGATTCAATATCCACTGTGATCCAAGGATACAGTGGATGATTTTATCCATAATCAATACTCATTGTCGCTCCTTAACGGTAAACACATTATTCGGTTTGACTTGTGTCACTTACCACAATAGAGTGTGTTGAAGGGTTTAAAGTTTAAAAACGGAGAATAAGTGTTTAATGTATTAAGTTTATCTTTATTGGGTGAGGTTCATCTTTAACCTTAGTTACTTTTATCCCTACATTTTTCATTTTAATTTAAATTCTGCATTTTTCATTGTTCGAAATCAATCCTCTTTGGAACTAGGTTAAGATACATTTAATTTGAGAGTTGTATTAGTTTTTAATTGCAAAACTCCGTTCTCTGTGGTTCGATCTCGGTACTTGCGCAACGCTATACGACCTAACGGTTCGTTCTCTTACGAGTACCTAAATTTGGTACGATCAGACACCTTCAAACTTATATTTTCAACATTTGACCTTTTTGAATTACTATTTCATTGCAATTTATATTAGATCTCCACTAGATTTTGACGTTAAAATATAAAGAAGGTTGTTGCATCCGTGATGCGAGTGTGCAAAATTTTGACTTAAAATGCCAAAATTGCCTTTAATTCTACTAAAAAAAAAAACCAAAAAAAATGTAGAAGTAATGGAATATACTTCAAGAGGTATCCAAAGGGAGATAAGAAGTTAAGGGTTACCAAACTTCAATCTCCTGGAATACTCTTGGTTGATATTTTGAAAATATGAGAGGAAAGGAAATGAAAAATGTGAAAGATTATTAACTGGTTTTCTTTGGATTGGTGATTCAAATGAAAGCTTATGTTGAAGAACTGAGTCATGGTAGAGATGGTTAAATCAATTCTAGATATACTACAAAAAAATAATTTTTTTCTGACCTAAATTTTCTGACATGTCTAGTTGTTTGACACACTTCAGAAAATTTTTCTGATAGGTCCCTTTTGATGTGTGTCACAGGTGAGAAACGAAGACGTCAGAAAATTTTTTTGACATGTTAATCGTTGGAACATTAGAATTTTCTGACGTTCCAAAAATGCAACGTCAGAAAATTTTCTGACATGGCGTTTTTGCCATGTCAAAAATTTGTTGACACGTCAGAAAAGTTGGTTTTTTTTTTCCTCCTCCTTCTCTCTCATAGCAGATATTCCGTTATTTTGTTCTCTCTACTCTCTCGATTTTCAATTTTAATTTTCATTGCAGGATTTTGAAATTGAACTACATGACGAACGAAATATGCGTCGATTTTAAAATATCGACACTTATTAAATGTGGTAGATGTTGAGCTGGCCTATTAAAGTTGTAAAAGAAAAAAAAAATCCTAGCATTATAAACTAGAATGATGCATGTAAAATAATGACCTAGAAATTTAAAATTATGGATGATTAATGTGGTAGTTGATGGAACGAACTACCACATTAATCATCCATAATATATATATATAAAGTATTCATTAATCATCCACAAAATATATGAACTATTCATATCATGAAATGAACTTTCACATTAACCTGAAACATGCAAGTTCCATCAATTTCTACGTCAATCACAAACAACCAAACTATATAAATCTGTTATCACGAATATATACATAATTACATATAACGTTAAGCATCAACAAAACAAAAACAAAATATTTATAAGTTTACCAATTACAAACTGACAGGCAATGCTTATTCCAGGTCAAAAGGTTTCTCATTGATTGACTTCTCCGCATTACCTTGCAAATGATAAAACAAACAATCAGTAACCAATAAATACCCGTCTTATTAAGATCCTAATCCAAACACAAAAGATGGCAACATAACAACTTAATAAAACAAAAAAATGACATTACTATAATAGAGCAAAAAAATTAAATTACTATAATAGAACAAAAAATGCAATAACTAAAAATAATAACATCATCAATGCAATATGCATATATCTGTTACAAAGTCTATAGGAAAATACTAACAAAACAAAACTAAAAGCAAAAACAATACTAGTGTTGATGACATAAATAATAACTAACATAATCAGCATCATTAATAAATTAAACATAAAAAAAAATACTAAAAACAATCAAATTTATCACAAAACCAACCAAGATATAACCAAATTGCAACAAGTGCTGCAATATATATGTAAATACCAATATTAATGTATAATACATATATTCAAGAAATCCTAAATTAAAAAAAAAAAAAAAAAACCTTGCATTAACTGAACAAATATCGTCATCATCATCATTAATAATTAGAACATAAAAAACAACACTAAAAGAAATCAAATGTATCACCAAACCAATTAATATATAATAAACAACCAAACTATATCTGTCACCACGAACATATACATAATTACATGTAACATTAAGTATCAACAAAACAATAACAACATATTTATAAGTTTACCAATTACAAGTTGAAACACAATGCTCATTCCAGGTTAATTAATAGGTTCTTCATTGCATGATTTCTCTGCATTATCTGCAAATGATAAAACTAATAACTACCATTCTTATCAAGACCCTAAGCCAAACACAAAAAAATGGCATCGTAACAACTTTAACATATATACTAACCAAAATGATATTACTATATATAATAAAACAAAAAATGCAATAAACGAAATAAAATAAACAAACTTAATTTATGCAGTACTATATGTATCTCTTACAAAGTCTACAGGAAAATAATAACAAAACAAAACTAGAAGCAAAAACAATACTACAGTTTAATAATATAATCATTATCATTATCATCATCATCATTAATAACTAGAATGCAAAAAACAATGTTAAAGCAATCAAATGCATCACCGAACCAAACAAGATATAACAAATTGTAACTATTGTAATATAATCAATTACAACTCTTGTTGCAATATATATATATATATATATATATCAATTTTAATGTATATGACATATATTAAAAAAAAAAATTGTATTACCTAATCTACTCCCTACTAATGATTTCACCATCAAACAGGCTGGGGACTCTTTGTCTTACACATCCCTTAATCAAGTTACCTCACTAGTAGACTTCGAGTTCAACATTGACTTAAGCCGGCAAAATTGGACCTCATACATCAAATTAATATTAACCTCCCCTCAGATATCTGCGCAACAAACTGCTGTCATTGTGCCTCTAACAAAGCATTTATATCCTCACTGTGCTGCTTCTCCCTTTTAGCTTGCTACGCAGCTACCTGTTCTCGCTATGCCGTTAACAGCGCATCCATCTCCGCCTTGTGCATCTCCTGCTAAGCTTCAAGTGTAACTTTTATCATTTGTGACACCCTCGAGCTCCCTGAAGCCTGTGACCGTGGTTCGGCTGGTTTATAATATAAGTATATGTTGCTGCACACAAGTAAGATGAGCCCGAAGCCTGGGCACCCGATGTCAACTGCACGGTGGGTTGCCTCCGTGCTCTCGTCTTCCCCCTATAACTCATATCTACCTGTAAAATACATTTGCTAGTAAGTTTGTCATCCAACTCTTACCCATTGTTGTTTACGAACATTAGAAACAAATATACGCTACTTAAAAACCATCAATAAACACAAACATATATTTAGTCTAAATAGAAATATAACATGTACATAATCTCAATTTCCAAAACCTAAACAAAATCTAAATGAGTCCTAATTTAAATGCAAACTTACTAGCTAAGGTTATGGGTCATTTATTTTTTTTTTTAATCATGAAAGTAAATTTTCCAAGCTTAAACAAAATAACAACTATTCCAAATTAAATGGGGACCATCAATAATTAACATGAATCTAGCTAGGCTAGTTGTTTTCGTATCTTTTTTAATTTTTATTTTTCCATTTGTTCACTTATTTTTTTTAGCTTGCTATGTCTTTGCATTTACATTATTTGATTTTATTTAGCTAGAAATGGGGAACCATAGTAAATAAAATAAATCTAGATAGGGTACGTACATTTTTAATTTTAATTTTTTTTTCTCTTTTGTCCAAATTTTGTGTAGCAATAGCGTTTATAGGGCAGAACCTAATTAAACATATATTATAGAAGTTCAAATTTAAATGCATTTACTATTATATACCAAATTTAGGGTTTAGGGTTTATAGGGTTTTAGTTCAAACATTTAAATGCATTTTTTTTTTCTTTTGTCCAAATTTTGTATATACCAAATTTACATAAAATTTGCAAACAAAATAACAAATAAAAAAAATAATAATTTACAAACTACAAACAAATAAAAAAAATTACCTAATTAATACACAAAATACCTATTTACATGCATGTAATCAAAATATACAAATTTATATAATAATCATGCACAAATTACATATAACAATCATATATATACCACATACCAATTAACCGGCCATATACCAAATTTACATAAAATTTGCAAACAAAATAACAAATAACAAAATAATTTACAAATTACAAACAAATAAAAATTATCTAATTAATTAATACATATAATACCTATTTACATGCATGTAATCAAATTATACAAATTTATATATATAAATAACCTAAATAAAAGATATGCATATCTATATGGTTATATATATATATACTTGCAGAGAGGAGCTCCGGTGTTCTTATAGGTTCAGCTAGCTATAGTTGCGGAGGGAAGGAGGACGGCGGCCGAAGAGGAAGCTCTTACGTACGGCCGGCGGAGGAGAACGTTGTGAGTTAGGAGATCGTGAACTCGCGAGCTGGGAGAGGGGGAAAAGGAGAGATGGCCGGAAGAGAGAGATGGCCAGCCGGGGAAGAAATATTTGAGTTTGGGGGGGAGGAAGCTGGGCGTTGAAAATTCTGGAGGCCGGCTATGTACTGCGTGCGAAATGGCTAGGGAAAAAACAGTACTAAATGTTGGAAATAATCTTGGATGGTGCACAAATTCTCATTAATATAAAATAATTACAATCCGAATATTAATAATAAGGGAAAAATATAAAATGACCTCCCAAACTACCAGCTATTTGTAATTTAGCCATCTAAAGTTTCAATTGGTATAAAATAGCCCTCTAAACTACCAACCTCTTATAATTTGGCCCTCTTTGTTAGATAAAACTGTAAAAATGGATGAAAAACTCAAAACGATGTCATTTTGAGATGTAGAGTTACTAAAATGCCCTTATTAAAATAAAATTTTCTTTTTTTTTTTAAAAAAAAAAAATCCCCTAAAATGGCATCTTTTCACTTTCCCTCAACAGAAACCCGTCTTCCCGGTGTTCTTTCCCCCTTCTTCTCCTTCTTCCCACTGCATCCCACTTCATCCCAGCGACAGACGGAGATTTAGGCTCTTTTACCTATTAAATGGGTATTCTCATAAGAACATGAGTTGTTTTTGATGAGTTTTAGGGTTACAGCATCTATATGACACACATCAAAGGGGATTTTGAGTCTGTCAGGCAAACAATGTCGATTGCTAGTGTAGCACTTAGTCCAGTGTTGGAAGAGTCTTTAAGTTTCCCAGGTACTTTAACTGGCTGGCATGGCCCACGTTTAAGTGACTCAATATTGATTTTTCTCACTATTTCTGGGTCTTTGATTCCCATGCATGTTATGGAGTCGGATTCAATTGCTTTAGTGAAGCTGAGAATCCAGACCTGCAAGGGATTTTTTGTGAAGAAGCAGAAACTGGTTTTTGAAGGGAAAGAATTGGCTCGGAATAATTCTCGTGTCAGTGACTATGGGTTAACTGCTGGGAATATATTGCATTTGGTGATAAGACTCTCAAATCTCCAAGCTATTACGGTTAGGACTGTATGTGGGAAGGAATTTGAGTTCCATATTGAGAGGAATAGAAACGTGGGTTATGTGAAGCAGCAAATTGCTAAGAAGGCGAAGGGGTTTTTTGATCTCAAGGATCAGGAACTGATATGTGATGGTGAAGAGCTTGAAGATAAGAGATTGATTAATGAAATATGGAAAGAACACCGCGGGGGGGGTGGGGAAAGAAGGGGAAGAAGTGTTTCTGATGAGGGAAATCGAAACGATGCCGTTTTAGGGGTTTTATTTTATTTTATTCTAACAAGGGTATTTTAGTAACTTTGCATCTCCAAAACAAAGTCGTTTTGGGTTTTCCATCCATTTTCACGGTTTCATCTAATAGAGGGGCCAAATTATAAAGGGTTAGTAATTTGGGAGACTACTTTATACCAATTGAAACTTTGGGGGGCTAAACTACAAATGACTGGTAGTTTAGGCGGTCATTTTATATTTTTCTCAAAAAATAATTAAAAGGTTTTTGAGATAAACTAAAATAATAATTTAGTCCCTACAATCAAATTAAGAGTAATATATGTCTTCATTTTATTAGCAATAACTTGGCATATTATAGGAAACTTTTAACTATTTTTTATACGGAAAAAACATAGTTATAATTTAAGTNCCCCCCCCCCCCCCCCAAACTCAAATATTTCTTCCCCGGCTGGCCATCTCCCTCTTCCGGCCATCTCTCCTTTTCCCTCTCTCCCAGCCCGCGAGTTCACGATCTCCCAGCTCACAACGTTCTCCTCCGCCGGCCGTACGTAAGAGCTTCCTCTCTGGCCGCCGTCCTCCTTCCCTCCGCAACTATAGCTAGCTGAACCTATAAGAACACCGGAGCTCCTCTCTGCAGGTATATATATATAACCATATAGATATGCATATCTTTTTTTTAGGTTATTTATATATATAAATTTGTATAATTTGATTACATGCATGTAAATAGGTATTATATGTATTAATTAATTAGGTAATTTTTATTTGTTTGTAATTTGTAAATTATTTTGTTTTTTGTTATTTGTTATTTTGTTTGCAAATTTTATGTAAATTTGGTATATGGCCGGTTAATTGGTATGTGGTATATATATGATTGCTATATGTAATTTGTGCATGATTATTATATAAATTTGAATATTTTGATTACATGCATGTAAATAGGTATTTTGTGTATTAATTAGGTAATTTTTTTTATTTGTTTGTAGTTTGTAAATTATTATTTTTTTATTTGTTATTTTGTTTGCAAATTTTATGTAAATTTGGTACAAAATTTGGACAAAAGAAAAAAAAAATGCATTTAAATGTTTGAACTAAAACCCTATAAACCCTAAACCCTAAATTTGGTATATAATAATAAATGCATTTAAATTTGAACTTCTATAATATATGTTTAATTAGGTTCTGTCCTATAAACGCTATCACTACACAAAATTTGGACAAAAGAGAAAAAAAATTAAAATTAAAAATGTACGTACCCTATCTAGATTTATTTATTTACCTATGGTTTCCCATGTCTAGCTAAATAAAATCAAATAATGTAAATGCGAAAACATAGCAAGCTAAAAAAAATACGTGAACAAATGGAAAAATAAAAATTAAAATAGATACGAAAACAACTAGCCTAGCTAGATTCATGTTAATTATTGATGGTCCCCATTTAATTTGGAATAGTTGTTATTTTGTTTAAGTTTGGAAAATTTACTTTCATGATTACAAAAATAAATAAATGACCCAGAACCTTAGCTAGTAAGGTTGCATTTAAATTAGGACTAATTTAGATTTTGGAAATTGAGATTATGTACATGTTATATTTCTATTTAGACTAAATATATGTTTGTGTTTATTGATGGCTTTTAAGTAGCATATATTTGTTTCTAATGTCCATAAACAACAATGGACAAGAGTTGGATGACAAACTTACTAGCTAATGTATTTTACAGGTAGATATAAGTTATAGGGGGAAGAAAAGAGCACGGAGGCAACCCACCGTGCAGTTTACATCGGGTGCCTAGGCTTCGGGCTCATCCTACCTGTGTGCAGTAGCATACACTTATATTATAAACCAGCTGAATCACGGTCATAGACTTTAGGGAGCTCAAAGGTGTTACAAATGATAAAAGCTACATTTGAAGCTCAGCAGGAGACGCACAAGGCAAAGATGGATGCGCTGTTAACGGCATAGCGAGAGCAGGTAGCTGCGCAGCAAGCTAAAAGGGAGAAGCAGCACATGAAGGATATAAATGCTTTGTTAGAGGCACAATGACAGCAGTTTGCTGCGCATATATCTGAGGGGAGGTTAATATTAATTTGATGTATGAGGCCCAATTTCGTCAGCTTAAGTCAATGTTGAACTCGAAGTCTACTAGTGAGGTGACTTGATTAAGGGATGTGCAAGACAAAGAGTCCCCAGCCTGTTTGGTGGTGAAATCATCGGTAGGGAGTGGATCAAGTAATACAAATGTTTTTTTAATATATGTCATATACATTAAAATTGATATATATGTATATATATTGCAACAAGAGTTGTAATTGATTATATTACAATAGTTGCAATTTGTTATATCTTGTTTGGTTCGGTGATGCATTTGATTGTTTTAACATTTTTTTTTGCATTCTAGTTATTAATGATGATGATAATGATTATATTATTAAACTGTAGTATTGTTTTTGCTTGTTATTATTTTCCTGTAAACTTTGTAAGAGATACATATAGTACTGCATAAATTAAGTTCGTTTATTTTATTTCGTTTATTGCATTTTTTATTTTATTATATATAGTAATGTCATTTTGGTTAGTATATATGTTAAAGTTGTTACGGTGCCATTTTTTTGTGTTTGGCTTAGGGTCTTGATAAGAATGGTAGTTATTAGTTTTATCATTTGCAGATAATGCAGAGAAGTCGTGCAATGAAGAACCTATTAATTAACCTGGAATGAGCATTGTATTTCAACTTGTAATTGGTAAACTTATAAATATGTTATTGTTTTGTTGATACTTAACGTTACATGTAATTATATATATGTTCGTGGTGACAGATATAATTTGGTTGTTTATTATATATTAGTTGGTTTGGTGATACATTTGATTTCTTTTAGTGTTGTTTTTTATGTTCTAATTATTAATGATGATGATGACGATGTTTGTTCAGTTAATGCAAGGTTGTTTTTTTTTTTTTTTAATTTAGGATTTCTTGAATATATGTATTATATATTAATATTGGTATTTATATATATATATTGCAGCTCTTGTTGCAATTTGGTTATATCTTGGTTGGTTTTGTTATAAATTTGATTGTTTTTAGTATTTTTTTTTAAGTTTAATTTGTTAATGATGATGATGATGCTGATTATGTTAGTTATTATTTATGTCATCAACACTAGTATTGTTTTTGCTTTTAGTTTTGTTTTGTTAGTATTTTCCTATAGACTTTGTAATAGATATATGCATATTGCATTGATGATATTATTTTTAGTTATTGCATTTTTTGTTCTATTATAGTAATTTAATTTTTTTGTTCTATTATAGTAATGTCATTTTTTTGTTTTATGAAGTTATTATGTTGCCATCTTTTGTGTTTGGATTAAAATCTTAATAAGACGGGTATTTATTGGTTACTGATTGTTTTTTTTATCATTTGCAAGGTAATGCGAAGAAGTCAATTAATGAGAAACCTTTTGACCTGGAATGAGCATTGCTTGTCAGTTTGTAATTGGTAAACTTATAAATATTTTGTTCTTGTTTTGTTGATGCTTAACGTTATATGTAATTATGTATATATTCGTGATAACAGATTTATATAGTTTGGTTGTTTGTGATTGACGTAGAAATTGATGGAACTTGCATATTTCAGGTTAATGTGAAAGTTCATTTCATTTCATGATATGAATAGTTCATATATGTTGTGGATGATTAATGAATACTTCATATATATATTATGGATGATTAATGTGGTAGTTTGTTCCATCAACTGTCGTTTTATGAACATTTTTCGCTTATTAAATTTCTAGGTCATTATTTTACCTGCATCATTCTAGTTTATAATGCTAGGATTTTTTTTTTTCTTTTACAACTTCAATAGGTCGGCTCAACATCTACCACATTTAATAAGTGTCGAGATTTTAAAATCGACGCATATTTTGTTTGTCGAGTAGTTCAATTTCAAAATCCTGCAATGAAAATTAAAATCGAAAATCGAGAGAGTAGAGAGAACAAAATAATGGAATATCTGCTATGAGAGAGGAGGAGGAAAAAAGAAAAAAAAACCAACTTTTCTGACGTGTCAACAAATTTTTGACATGGCAAAAACGCCATGTCAGAAAATTTTCTGACGTTGCATTTTTGGAACGTCAGAAAATTCTGACGTTCTGACGATTAACACGTCAAAATTTTTTTTCTAATGTCTTCGTTTCTCACCTGTGACACATGTCAAAAGGGACCTATCAGAAAAATTTTCTAACGTGTCAAACAGAAAATTTAGGTAAGAAAAAATTATCTTTTTGTAGTGTATCTAAAATTGATTTAACCATCTCTACCATGACTCAACTCTGCAACATAAGCTTTCATTTGAATCACCAATCCAAAGAAAACCAATTAATAATCTTTCACATTTTTCATTTCCTTTCCTCTCATATTTTCAAAATATCAACCAAGAGTATTCCAGGAGATTGAAGTTTGGTAACCCTTGACTTCTTCTCTCCGTTTGGATACCTCTTGAAGTATATTCCATTACTTCTACATTTTTTTTGGTTTTTAGTAGAATTAAAGGCAATTTTGGCATTTTAAGTCAAAATTTTGCACACCCGCATCACGGATGCAACAACCTTCTTTATATTTTAACATCAAAATCTAGTGGAGATCTAATATAAATTGCAATGAAATAGTAATTCAAAAAGGTCAAATGTTGAAAATATAAGTTTGAAGGTGTCTTTTCAAAAAAAAAAAAGAAAAGAAGGAAACCTCCCTTTAGAAAGTACTCCTAATGTTTTCTAATTAAATACAAGGAATTCTAGGTTTAATACACTAGGAATTTTTAATTTCTTGGCATTTGCTTGGTTACGCTAGCAATTAATAGGAGCCTATAAAAAAATGCCAAGACTTTAGTGGCACGAGCTTTTTTTGTTTTATTTTTATTTTTGTTTTTTGTTTTCTCGAGCTTTTTATCGATCGGCGATTGTGAAAAAAGAACAAGAGTCCTTTAGCCTTCGGTCAATAGGAGTAATTCTTCCCTCTAGTAGGTTTGTCAGTCTTTAAATGTGTTCCACATAATAGAAGAGAAAACTTTATCATAGTTAGCCCATAGTTTATACAACTATTTACATAATGCGTGGAAACCATTTAGAAGTCACTCATATTTCTCTTATAATGCAATCAAGCATAGTTGACAAACAAACAACATGAGCTTATAAGCAATAATTATGGCATTTTAAAAGTAAAAATGAGGGTGTTTTAGATGAAAGACAGATGAACATGACAATTTTCCATCTATTTTAACGTTTAAATAACGCTTTGATATAGTAGCCTAATTGATATGAAATGGTAGTTTGACTTATCCATTAATGTCATTTTTTTTTAATGTTTAGTGGCGTAAATTAAAAAGTGGTGATAGTTGAATTGTATTTTCTCTCTATTTTTCCTTGACTTGGTCTTCCCCTTGGTAATGGAATTAAGGCCTTATTTGGCAAACAACACAAAATTCCCTCACATTTCACCACATTATTCACTTCATTTTTTTTTTAAATATATATATCAAATCATTCACTTTTTATATAACATCATTTAGTCTTTGATGTGGATATTTCGTGACCAAAATAATCAATAATAAAATACCACTCGCAATAGAACGAATCCCATAAGATAGGGCTATGTTGAGGGTATCGAACTTCAAGGACAGTAAGGTTTCGTTATTAAATTTGAAAGACTAAATTTAACCTAATTGAGAAAATGGGATTTGATTGTTGTAAATTGAAATGCATAAAATTAAACGCAGTATTAAAGGTAATAAAATCAGAGAGAGAGAGAGTAGGGTACCGACTTCACCACAATCCGCACAACAATGGTAACCGTAATTCGATTCTAGAAACTCATAATCATGTATATTATAAAAGACAAGAAATTACATATTAAGGGGTAATAATAATTCATCTGCGGTTAGCACGAATCATCCGCCTAACCACTAACATGCGGCACGACCCGTCTTCCCTAGGAATAAACTATAAAATCCCTTAATAAGTTTTATATGATTAACGGAATAGTATAACCCATCTTTGGTTGGCACGGATCGTCTACTCTAAACTAGGGTGTAGTACGACCCCGTCTTTCCTAAGCATGGTCTATCTAATCCTATTAATCATATACGTATTAGACCCATTGCATAACCATCAATTTTATGATCACAGAAAATAAAATTGATTGAGTTCAATACAGGCAAAATAAATTCTAAGACAAGATAAGAGTTTCGCAAGTACTGATTTTAGAATGAAAGAACAATTGCATTAAAATTAAGAATAGAATTCCAAGGTTGCAATCCTCACAGTTATGCAATCAACATAAATAATATGAATTAACTGAAATCAAATATAATCACCATTGTGTTTGGAAAGGGTTACATCGGTACCTCACAATGGGGGTTTAGCCGCTCATGCTGACGAATGAACTCCAAGGAAATTGTATGTAAAATTCGCACTCAGGAAAACCGGTCCCTTTTACATTGTATAATGGCCTATTTATAGACCCTAGGAAACCCTAGAAACCCTAAAACCCTAATCACGGCCGTAGGTTAGTTTCCTACTTCAATTAGGTGACTTTGAGTCACAATTAAATTGTCCAACGCGCCTGCCGAGTTAAGTGCAGCCCGAGTGCGCACATTCGCAGCTCTGGGCAATTGTTCGCTCAGCGCATGTTCGCAGGGTATGGGCGCTTGTGCGCCCAGTGCACGATCACCAGGGTGCTGCGATCGTTCGCCAGCACAGTGTAATTGCTTTTCTCTGCCCTTTTAATCCACTTCTCAACTAAGCTCATGTATTTGATCTGAAACACAAAACAAAACAAAATCAAGCAAATAGCAATACTAAGGAATTAACATATGCAAGTTAAAGGGCTTGAATGTGCAATATTCGGCGCTTATCACACCCCCAAACTTACATATTGCTAGTCCCTTAGCAATACAAACAGGAAATAAAATGAAAAACATCAAAGATAAATCCAACTTTCGTGGAATGTCTGGTTGCATTTAGCATATGCAACAAGCCTTTTAAACACCTAGGAATGCCCTAGAGGACGAGTGAAGTCTCGTGAGGGTTTTCCAGAAATGATACCCACAAACATTGTGCATAGTTCATGTTATCCAAAAAGTAAAGCAATACTCAAACCCATGATTTTCATTCATTAGCAAACTTAAAAGATTAAACTCCATCTTCACAATAATTTGGAAATTAAAGTCTAATTACTTACTGATTGTACCAAAAATAATACTCGCAAGTGTACGAATCTTGTGCAGTAAAGTGCGCGTAAAAATGCGAGGTCGATCCACAGGGAATTGTGTTTTGTGTTAAAATCAACTTTTCTATTCAAACAAATCCTATCTTAACCTAGTTCCTAGAGTTCGAAATTAGTTTTGCAATTTTTTGATAAAACTAAATTAAACAA
>CM017324.1:32279648-32322640 GCA_006937295.1 Carpinus fangiana
TACGCTAAAACCCTAAAATTAGTGTATAAATACTTTCTTTTTTTATTGTAAACGCATTAGGGGGCGCCGTAGAGTCCAAAACTTCGACCTAGAGTCGTTCTTGAGCTTTCCGAACGCTTTTCTTTGTAAGTTTTTGTTTCTTTATGATTTCAATTGATATGTTTATGTCTTTTGTCATCATGAGAGGCTAAAACCTTCAACTAAGGTTGAAGATGAAGCCTCATCATTGATTAGTTCTTTAATTCTTATGTTTTTGTTCATACAATTCCATCTATAATATGAAGTGTTTTCATTTCAATCTAGTTGTGTGACAAAACTTGCATTGAGTGTTGTTTATAGAATTGTTAGAACATTGGATATTCGTTGTGTTTCATCCAACGGATACATCGAATCTTTTAGTTGAAATTGGATATCCATTGTTTTTCGTTGTTTAAACGGATACATTGGATCTTTTGATTTCGATTGGATATTCGTTGTCTTTCGTTATAGAGTTGGATTCATCGAATCTTTCAATAAGATTTTATAAAAACATTAGAAAATGCTTTGGGTTTTAATTCCTGATGGATCTATGAATAAAAACATGAGAGTATGAATTTATGATTTGATGAGGTGAATTCTGAAAACCTTAGTGTCCTTTTTATTATTCATTTAGTTAATTTTATTTTGCACGACCAAACCACGAACTTCGGAACTAGGTTAAAATAGGTCATTTAAATTAGACTAAATTAGTTTTTACAAAAACACAAATTCCTTGTGGATCGACCTCGCAATTGTAAGCGCACTTTACTGCACACGATTCGTACACTTGCGAGTATTATTTTTGGTACAATCACCCACCACTCTGTCTGACATGTCACCCATCATCTTCAGCATCTGGTCTTCAAAATTTGAGTTTGACCGAGGAGGTGGTGCAACTTGGTATTGCTTATGTGGAGGTTGGTATGTGGAAGACAAGTTGTAGGGTTGTCTGTTGGATTGAGCTTGATTGTGTGGCCTTGGGGCTAAGTTTTCTGCATTCTGACTTTTCCAGGAGAAATTTGGATGATTTCTCCACCCCGGGTTGTAAGTGTTGGAGTATGGATCATTACCCGGTCGGGAAAAAGCGGCATTGACCTGTTCATTGGAAACATCAGTATAATTGACAGCAGTAGGGCAGTTATTTACCTGATGCGTAGTGCTAGAGAAGAATGAACATGGTTTAGGTTGGGTGTGGATGTGAGCAGCATTAGGAGCAAAACCAGTCATCAATTGGTCCAGCTTCTTGGTGATGGCATCAACTACTTGAGTGGCCATGTCCGCAGGTGGTTCTACCCTGCAAGAACTCTCTGTCTTTGACGCTTTAGGTGTGGGCTCTCTCCGTCTATTGGAGGCCTGCTGACGAGAGTTGTTACTCAAGTTTTCTATCATAGCCCATGCTTCATCTTCACTTTTCAGCATGAATGTCCCCCCATAAGATGCATCCACCGTGCTCCTACAAGACTCAGTTAGACCATCATAAAAACTTTGCACTAGCTGCCATTTGGGAACAGCATGGTGTGGACATGATCTAAGTAAATCTTTAAGCTTTTCCCACGTCTCATGTATTGGTTCTCCCTGGTATTGGGTGATACCAGTGATGGCTCACCTAGTGTCATTGGTCCTTCCTATGGGGAAATATTGCTTGAGAAAAACTTGTTGTAGTTGATCCCAAGAAGTGATAGAATCAGGCTCTAAGGACTAGAACCAATGTTTGGCTCTTTCTTTAAGGGCAAAGACAAACAAACGCATCTTTAAGGCATCCTTAGTGAATCCTATCAATTGAATGGTGGAACAGATTGACTGGAATTCGCTGAGGAACTCATAAGGATTCTCATGGGTAAACCCTAAGAAAGTTGGTAGACTTTGTATGGTGCTAGGCTTGATCTCATAGTTGGTTGCCGTAATTTCCGGCAACCTGAGACATGAGGGAGTAGTGTATGTGGGTGGAATGTAGTGATCCTGCAAAGCTACGTGAGGGGCGCCAGCCATGGTGGCAATGGTGTTTTCCTTAGACAAACTAGCTTTCTTTTCGGCTCTAAGTTGTCTAAGAGTGTGTTCAATGTCAGGGTCACAAGAAATTAAAGACAAAGACAATGATTGACGACCCAACATAAACTAAACCAATAATTAAAACAGAAACTAAAAACAAAAACAGGAAATAATCAAAACAGAAAATTAAATTAAAGCAAACAAAAAGCTCACAAACGGCCCTTAGGTGCACTGGAATGGAGCTGCAGCAAGTCTGTCCAGAGGGGGCACAATCTCACTTCAGTGTGCGAACGATCGCACTACCGAAGGGAAGAGGGAATGAGCACTGGAGCTGCAGAACTGCGAACGATCGCACGCGAGCTGCAATCGATCGCAGTTACAGAAGGGGACCTGTAGACTGCACGTGAACTTGAAAAGAAAAATTAAACTATGAAAATTGAAAATAACGAAAAACAAAACAAAAATTAAAGATTAAGCTAAACGTAATCTCTAAAATTTAATAACTAAACCGTTAACAGTCCCCGGCAACGGCGCCAAAAATTGATGTGGATATTTCGTGACCAAAATAATCAATAATAAAATACCACTCGCAATAGAACGAATCCCGTAGGATAGGGCTATGTTGAGGGTGTCGAACCTCAAGGACTGTAAGGTTTCATTATTAAATTTGAAAGACTAAATTTAACCTAATTGAGAAAATGAGATTTGACTGTTGTAAATTGAAATGCATAAAATTAAACGCAGTATTAAAGGTAATAAAATCAGAGAGAGAGAGAGTAGGGTACCGACTTCACCACAATCCGCACAACAATGGTAACCGTAATTCGATTCTAGAAACTCATAATCATGTATGTTATAAAAGACAAGAAATTACATATTAAGGGGTAATAATAATTCATCTGCGGTTAGCACGGATCGTCCGCCTAACCACTAAGATGCGGCACGACCCGTCTTCCCTAGGAATAAACTATAAAATCCCTTAATAAGTTTTATACGATTAACGGAATAGTATAACCCATCTTCGGTTGGCACGGATCGTCTACTCTAAACTAGGGCGTAGTACGACCCGTCTTTCCTAAGCATGGTCTATCTAATCCTATTAATCATATACATATTAAACCCATTGCATAACCATCAATTTTATGATCACAGAAAATAAAATTGATTGAGTTCAATATAGGCAAAATAAATTCTAAGACAAGATAAGAATTTCGCAAGTACTGATTTTAGAATGAAAGAACAATTGCATTAAAATTAAGAACAGAATTCCAAGATTGCAATCCTCACAGTTATGCAATCAACATAAATAATATGAATTAACTGAAATCAAATACAATTACCATTGTGTTTGGAAAGGGTTACATCGGTACCCCATAATGTGGGTTTAGCCGCTCATGCTGACGAATGAACTCCAAGGAAATTGTATGTAAAATTCGCACTCAGGAAAATCGATCCATTTTACATGGTATAATGGCCTATTTATAGACCCTAGAAAACCCTAGAAACCCTAAAACCCTAATCACGGCCGTAGGTTAGTTTCCCACTTCAATTAGGTGACTTGGAGTCGCAATTAAATTGTCCAACGCGCCTGCCAGGTTAAGTGCAGCCCGAGTGCGCACGTTCGTAGCTCTGGGTGATCGTTCGCCCAGCACATGTTCGCAGGGTATGGGCATTTGTGCGCCCAGCGCACGATCACCAAGGTGCTGCGATCGTTCGTTAGCACAGTGTAATTGCTTTTATCTGCCCTTTTAATCCACTTCTCAACTAAGCACATGCATTTGACCTGAAACACAAAACAAAACAAAATCAAGCAAATAGCAATACTAAGGAATTAACATATACAAGTTAAAGGGCTTGAATGTGCAACATTCGGCGCTTATCAGTCTTTATTATTATTCAAATAAAAAAAATCACTACAAAGCAAAATTTTTCACTTTTCAATACCACTTTTTCATTTTCTCATATCAATCATTATTATTATTATTATTATTATTTTTAAGGGTGAACAATGTCCTGGATGAACAATGTCGTGGGTGGTTTTTGGTGTTGTTTAACAAACACCACCTAAATATGAGCAGGATCTTCCTCTTAGCAATCTTTCATATTTTTCACTTCTACATTTTCTCATCTCATCTATAAAAAGAAGAAGCCATATTAGATATAGATAAATGGTTAGTTAAAGGTGTCTATCTCACTAGGGTTTCTTAGCTTTAGGCAAGCCTCCAACCCCCCCTCCCAGAACGCCGTAACTGCAAGGGATGCCATCCCTCCTCCCCACGTCCCTTTCACACTAGGATCTAGTAGTTTACTTGATGTCCCTAGACCTGATACCCCCATCCCTTTTCCTCATCCCCCGCCTCCTCCATCCCGGTTTTTGTTTTGGTGTTTTGCTGTATTACTTTTCTGTCTGTTTTTTGTGTTTTTTGAGTTTTTTTGCAGTTTCTGCCGATCTTCCCTGTGCCAGTTTGCTGCCCTCCATCCATTGTTGAGCTTCTTTTACACCCCCACCGCGACAAGCTTTCACCGTGCTCTTTTTTGTACGGAGTCAACATACACGCGATCGATTTCTTTCCCTGTATTTCTTTTTTGCTTGTATTCAGTTATGCTGCTTTTCTTTTCCTTGTATTTCGTTTGTTATTTGCTTGTAATAATGCTCTGGCCTCGATAATTCAATTTGATCCCCTTTGATCCTGACCTGTGTGTCGTGGATGTGTATGTTACCCTGGCTTTCGGGTTAATGAGGAAAAATGATCTAGACTTATGTGTCATGGATGAATATGTATCCTGACTTAACTGTCGAGGAGGATGAGTAGCGGCATAAGAGGGTTTACCTCTTAGGATCATGGAATAAACGTTTCCTATGCAACTGATGGCGTCTGCTTGGTTCAATACTTTGAACCTGCCAAGCAGATTTGAATGTTTATCCTGTTGTTTTAGTCATGGGGTAGCGAATGTGTTTTCGAATTTTATAGATTTGTATGAGATTCGACATGTGACTTTGTAACTTAGGCTACGGTTACTTTAGGGCTTGCCCTGTGATTGTAAGAGCTTTTGCTCTTGAGTTCTATGGAATGAGAATAAGTTCTTTCCAAAAAAAAAAAAAAAGAGTTAAAGGTGTCTAAAGATAGATTACAATTCCAACATAAATGCTTAGAAGAGCATGTGTTATTTGGATATGTATTAAATTAGCAAATCTAAATGTTCTCTACTTGGTAAGCAATCTAGGTAACATTTAGTTCAAATTAACAACATATGTTGACGGCTTCAATTTATTTATTTTTAACTTTATCGTTTGTACATAGCCTATAGTTTCCACCACTATATATACTGTGTGTGGAGGAGAGCAATAAGAAAGAAAGAAAGGAAGAAGATGATCATGTCATCCAGTAGAAATGTAAGTTTGCTATTGATAATTATGTTTATCAATGGATCATTTAAGAGTGGCGTTGAAGGCGGCCCATTCCAAAAAAACAAAGTGTTCATATCAATAAGAAATGATTTGAAGACTGTTCTTACGGTTAATTGTTATTCATCGGAAGATAACATCGGTGCCCAAATTCTCCAACCAAACCAGAAGTTCAGTTTCCATTTTAGACCAAACTTTTCGGGCTCTACAAAATTCCTATGTGATTTTACGTGGGTCTACAACAACATGAATATAATTCATAACAATCTTATGATTTACAAGTATAATCGGGACAATTTTGGGTGTGATGAAAACTGCCTTTGGAGGATTTATCAGACAAATGCTACTCAATATGGCGCCAACAACAAGGCTTATGAAGTCTTTATTTGGTGATTACAAGCAGCCCAAGCAGAACACTTCTTCATCACCTACCTACCTTTAATATTCGAATATTGAAATAAAGCTGCTTTTTTCTTTTTCTTTTTCTTTTTAACAAGAAATAAAGGTAATTATTGTTATATTATGTATTGTTAGATTTCTTTATCTTTTATTTTACTCCTCCGTGCATTTTCAATCTTATCAAAAGAGTAGATTGTTGCGTATGTGATTGCTATTTCTTTCTTAACTTTGATACCATTTTATCTTGATGCGTGTAAAAGAAGTTTTTCGAGTTATAAGGTAGAGATTTAAATCTTACCCCTCATTCAAGATTAATATATACTTCTCAATGCTTTTGATTTAATATGTATTTGAATTTGACCTCAATGCTTTTGATTTAATATGTATTTGAATTTGACCTGATCAGAGTAAAATAGAGATTAGGTTGAGTATTCTTTTAATTTTTTTTTTTTTTTTTAATCTACAACCGCATTTAATAGAATCAAACGAATCAAACTCTATGACATTAATTGTCTCATTAATTTGTCAATTGGATTGCATGAACTGAGGTTGTGTTTAATAGAGATCTCTTTACCACAAGGGGAATTTGGAGGCAAAGAACAAATTCCCCTTGCGGTGGTGGGTGTGGGACTTGAAGACTGACCCAGCAACCTCATGGTCATAAACGTTAGCAAGGAACGACCCATTGGTGGAGCAGCGGCAAGAAACCATCTGCGTTAGGCATTGTTCGGCGAATCGGTGGTGGTTCAATGGGGTTCTTGCCGATTGAATGGGAAAGGAGGTTCTTGCCGATTGAAATGGAGCAAAAGGGGTTTTGATCATGTGTTTTTGTGTTATTGTTATTTGGTGTGGAGGATAACTTCTATGAGGAGCTGGTGTAAACCGGCTCCTTTGTGCCCACCAATTAGAAATTAACAACTAGGATTATTACACCAATTCAAATGAGATGGAAATCACCCGATTAAATCCACAAAAACCCTCACTTTTTTCCTTTTCCCACCCTCTCTCTCTTTTTCTCTCTCTCCAGCAGCGACATGCTCTCCCTCTCTCTCTCTGGCGGCAATAGAGATCTGGTTTTTTCTTAGATAATAAACCTACTGGCTAAAAAAAAAGTAACATTACCACAAAATATGCAATGGATTAGATAGAATGAGGTTGTTTCCATTTGTACACTTGATGAATGTTCTTCTTATTAACAAAAAGAAATAGGCGGCACAATTTTCAGATGCTCCTCAACCCAGATATTCAGAAAATTTTCGGGTATTCTTTTACTCAAATATTTCTGATAATCTGGCACGTTTTAAAAGCACATGAATTGATGTGTTTGGTGAGCTGTGGATCATGACAACAAAGAGAGAAAAGAGAGCACTAGGCAACATAGAATTTTTTTCCTCTGCTTCCGGTCAGAGAGAGAGAGAGGGTGCACCGGAGAGAAAGAGAGAGGGGAAGGGAGAGCATGTCGCCGCTGGAGAGAAAGAGAGAGAGGGTGATAATCCTAGATTTAATCGGATGTTTTCCATCTCATTTGAATTAGTGTGATAATCCTAGCTGTCCATTTCTAATTGGTGGGTACAAAGGAACTTGAATACACCAGCTCCTTATAGAAGTTATCCTCATTATTAGATAACTATAAAAATAATTATTAATAACTATAATTAGATAACTATAAAAATAATTATTAATATAGTAACTATATATATATAGTAATTGAATGAAAATATTGAAATAGGATAATTAGGGTTATTTATATATATAGTAATTAGGGTATAGTATTATTTATATAGTAATATATGATTATTAATATATAGTTATTATAATTAGATAATTACCATATATATTAATATTAATATAGTAACTATATATATATATAGTAATTGAATGAAAATATTGAAACAAAATAATTAGGGTTATTTATATGTATAGTAATTAGGGTTATTAATAACTATAATTAGATAACTATAAAAATAATTATTAATATAGTAACTATATATATATATAGTAATTGAATGAAAAATATTGAAATAGGATAATTAGGGTTATTTATATATATAGTAATTAGGGTATAGTATTATTTATAAATTAATATATTTTTAATTTATAATCTAGATATATATACATATAGATTTATTTTTAATATTTTTTTATTAAAAAAAACATTTCCTAACGTGTAAAATTTCACACGTTAGCATAATTTCACACATTACCATTTAGTAACGTGTGAAATTTCACAGGTTACTAATGGTCAAAAATTATTTTCTAATAATAATAGGAATATACGATTATTAATATATAGTTATTATAATTAGATAATTACCATATATATATTAATATTAATAGAGTAACTATATATATATATATAGTAATTGAATTAAAATGTTGAAACAAGATAATTAGAGTTATTTTTATGTATAGTAATTAGGGTTATTAATAACTATAATTAGATAACTATAAAAATAATTATTAATATAGTAACTATAAATATATAGTAATTGAATGAAAATATTGAAATAGGATAATTAGGGAAATTTATATATATAGTAATTAGGGTATAGACGTATAGTATTATTTATAAATTAATATATTTTTAATTTAAAATCTAGATATATATACATATAGTTTTATTTTTAATATTTTTTTATTAAAAAATACCATTTCCTAACGTGTGGAATTTCTCACGTTACTAATGGTCAAAAATTATTTTATAATGATAATTGTTATAATAATAATAGTGATATATGATAATTAATATATAGTTATTATAATTAGATAATTACCATATATATTAATATTAATATAGTAACTATACATATAGTAATTGAATTAAAATATTGAAACAAGGTAATTAGGGTTATTTATATGTATAGTAATTAGGGTTATTAATAACTATAATTAGATAACTATAAAAATAATTACTAATATAGTAACTATATATATAGTAATTGAATGAAAATATTGAAATACGATAATTAGGGTTATTTATATATATAGTAATTAGGGTATAATATTATTTATAAATTAATATATTTTTAATTTATAATCTAGATATATATACATATTGTTTTATTTTTAATTTTTTTTTAAAAAATTACCATTTCCTAACGTGTGAAATTTCACACGTTACTAATGGTAAAAAATTATTTTATAATAATAATAGTAATATATGATTATTAATATATAGTTATTTTAATTAGATAATTACCATATATATTAATATTAATATAGTAACTATATATATATAGTAATTGAATTAAAATATTGAAACAAGATAATTAGGGTTATTTATATGTATAGTAATTAGGGTTATTAGTAATTGGGTATTATTTTTGGAATTTGTTTTTCAAGTTCATCTTCAACTTTTGTGTATTGATTTCTAGGTTTTTTTTTTTTTTGTGTGTGTATATTTTTCTCATAATCTTCTTGATTAATCTTAAGCTTGTTTTTAGTATTAATTTGTGTTTTTTTGGATTTTTTTTTTCGTCTTAATCTTGAGCATTTAGGTTTTGTTTTACATATTTATTTTCTTAGATTTGGATAATATTACAATATATCAAATAAACTGAAAATTTATTCATTTCCTTTTTTAGAAGTTGCTTGTCTCTAGAATATATGTTCTTTTTGGTGCTACTCATATAATATTGTCTTTAATTAATATTATACATATTAGTTTAAGCCATAACCTCCCTGTATATATTTGACAACGCATTTTTTCATCATTTAAGCATTTTTTTTTCAATTTTTTTTTTGATAAAATTTCCAAGACTTCTCATTCAATAATAAAAAATGGAGTAGGAAAAAACCCCATCAACCATCAAAAGATGGAGTTAAGACTCCATCGGTAAAACATCACAAATACAATCTAAAATTTCATATCTCCATGTCCTATCTATGATGTCTGTTGTTGCTGCCTTTGCTAGGTGGTGCGCCGCTTGGTTTGCACCCATTATTTTTTTCAATTCAATACAAAAACTTTCATATTATTTTTTGCCTTCGCATGTGATCTCTTTCCTTCTATTTTCTTCCACTCACATTTATTCATTTATTTATTTATTTATTTTTATTTCACTTTCTCCCCAACTTGGCCGACACACCAATTTACCAATTTTTTTTTTTTTTTTTCTCTTTCTCCCACTTGCCGACAACATCACTCAAATTTTTTTTCTTTCTTTTCTCGTCTTTCCATGCACACAACAGGTTTTTTTCTTTGTTTTCTTACTTTTCTCCCAATTTTTTTTCTCTCTCCCACTTGCCGACAACATCACTCAAATTTTTTTCTTTCTTTTCTCTTCTTTCCATGCACACAACAGGTTTTGTTCTTTATTTTCTTCTCACTTTTCTCCCAATTTTTTTTTTTCCCTGTTCCTCTTCGTTTTTCCTCCTTTCACCATTTTCTCCACCCACACACAGCACCATGCTTCCTCTCTTTCCTCCATTTTTTTTTTCTTTTCTTGTTTAAGGGTGTGTGCGTGGGGAGAGGGAAATATACCCAAAAAAGAATATTAAGAAAAATATATATTAAAAAACACCAAAAAATTAATACACAAAATGAACCAAGATTAACAAAGAAATATTAGGAAAAAAATATAAAAACAAAAAACAATACTAAAAAAAACTCAAGATTAAGGAAAAAAAAAAAACACAAATCAATAGCCAAAAAGCTCAACATTAACCAGAATCATCCATAATTCGGCCAAACTCAAGAAACACAGAAAACACAACATCAATTCAATACCCAAAAGCTCAAGATTTACCCAAAACTATGAAAATAAATATCCAAAACAAAACCCAAAAGTTCAAGATTAAGAGAAAAAAAAATCCAAAAAAACCTAGAAATCAATATACAAAAGCTGAAGATTAACTCGAAAAATAAATCCCAAAAATAATACCCAAAAGCTCAAGAGATTTAAGAGAAAAATATACAAGAAAAAACCCAAAAATCAATACAAAAAAAACCCTCATGATCCAGAAGATTTAAGAGAAAAATGAACCAAAAGCTCAATTGATGAATCCTTATCGGTGTGCGTAAAAGCTGAAAATTAACCCAAAAAACAAATCTAAAAATAGGGGTGTCAATGCGGTTACGGTTAGCGGTTAGTGAAATAGGTAACCGCCTAGCGGTTAACGGTTAGCGGTTAACTGCCGGTTAGCTATTAGTGAAATAAGTAACTGTCCACTAACCGCTTTTTCAAAATTGGGCTTCTTTTTTGGGCTTTTTGGGTGCTTTTGGGCTTTTATAAATACTGTAGCATTTTGTCCTCAAGAGGTAGCTCAATCGGCTGTGAACCATGCCTTATGAAGCAGTGGTCACAAGTTCGAATCCCCCCTCCCCCTACCCTTGCATGGACATGTCAAAAAAAAATATATATTGTAGCATTTTTTACACTCATTTGTTTTTAGTATTTTTAGTGTCTTTTTTGTCCCAATTGCTATAAAAAGAGCCCATATTGAAAAATCAAAAATATTTTACCCCAAATTTATATTTACTTGTACTTTACAAAAAAAATCCTTAAATATTAAATCATAACCGGTTAATTTTAAAAATAAAAAATAAAAAACACATATAATAAAAATTCAACACAACATATATGCAATATATATAATTACTTAATATATACTAAATTACAAAAATATTAGAATAAGAATGTATGATATAAGTATTTACAAAGCTAGTTAATATGTAATTACAAATTAATTAATAATTATGTTACTTATATAGTTTATGTTACTTGTTGCTAATATATATTTTATTATATAACATATCATATAAATTATAATGATAATACATTAATACTTCAATTGTTGTTATAAGTAACACATTGTTTAATCCAATGCCAATTAATTAATTTGATATTATAAGAATCGCATCATCATTTTACATTAATAATATTATTAACTTTAATAAGCATTTGAATTGTTATTGAATCATATTATTAAGTATTGATCTTTTACATTTATATTATTCAATATGCATAATTGTATATATGTATAATATATAGTTATAATTTATAACATATATAGACTTATAAGTTGATAACATACATTGAAACTAAGTCTCTAGATACTTAATTTTTTATTGTTGTATTAGTATGAACTTGCATATTTATAACTTATGACTTATGAATATGTATATATAATTTTTTATTATATAATCAAATGATTTTATGATTAATTGATCATGTAATATCATCATATAAATTATAGTGATAATATATTAATACTCAAATTGTGATTTAATTATCTAAAACAAAAAAGTGATTTAATCATTAATGATCAATTGATTATGTTATATGTATAAATATTATTATAATTATAATTATAAAAATATAGTATATAAAAAGCAGTTAGCAGTTACGGTTAATAGACCCTATAACCGCTAACCGCTAACCACTAGGCGATTATAGCGGTTAGCGGTTAGACGGTTAAGCGGTTATAGCGGTTAGACAGTTAGGCGGTTAGCGGTTAACCGCCCGCATTGACACCCCTATCTAAAAAAAACAATACCCAAAAGCTCAAGAGATTCAAGAGAAAATTATTTTTTTAAAAAAAACCCAAAAATCAATACCAATAAAATCTCAAGATCCAGAAGATTTAAGAGAAAAATGAACAAAAAAAAACCTAAAAAGACCTAGACGATTAAGAGAAAAATGGAAATTTTTTTTAAAAAAATCAATATCAAAAAAATCTCAACAGTCAGAAGATTAAGAGAAAAAAAAAAACCCCAAAAATCAATACCAAAAAGATCTCAACATCTAGAACATTAAGAGGAAAATGAACCAAAAAAAACCCAAAAAATCAATACCAAAAAAACCTCAAAATATCCAGAAGTTTAAGAGAAAAATAATATAAAATTAAAACCGAAAAATCAATACAAACAAAATCTCAAGATATAGAAGATTAAGAGAAAAATGAACCAAAAATCCCAAAAATCAATAAAAAAAAAACCTCAAGATTTAGAAGATTTAAGAGAAAAATGAACCAAAAGCTCAATTAATGAATCCTTACTGATATGCGTAAAAGCTGAAAATTAACTTGAAAAACAAATCCCAAAAACGAATACCCAAAAGCTCAAGAGATCTAAGAGAGCGAGAGCAAGAGAGAGAGAGAGAGAGAAAAAAACCAAAAATCAATACCAATAAAATCTCAAAACCCATAAGATTAAGAGAAAAATGAACAAAAAAAAACCTCAAAAGATCCAGACAATTAAGAGGAAAATGAAAAAAAAAAATAAAAAATCCAAAAATCAATACCAAAAAAATCTCAAGATTCAGAAGATTAAGAAAGAAATAATAAAAAAAAATTCAATACCCAAACCGTGAGTGTGCGTGTAGAAGAAAAATATCTAAAAATCAACAGCAAAACCGGGTGTGAGAGAAGCGGAGAAGAGGGGGAGACCGTGGGCGAGAAGAAGCTGGGAATAAATGTTGTGGGATAAGGAAGAAATAATGAAAGGTGAATAGGAAAGAAGAAAATGATGCTTTGTCTGACGCCAAAGCATCATTAGGCTGAAAAAGACATAAATAACCTTTTTTAAGGAAAAATGGTCTCTCAATATACAACAAAAATGAAGAGGCAAAACCATCTCTCCATATCAAAGGATTGTTAAGCATTTAAAAGACATAAATAACCTCTTTAAGGAAAAATGATCTCTCAATATAAAACAAAAATAAAAGGACAAAATGGTCTCCTTATAACAAACAATTCTTGTGCACATTCGTTCTTCTTATATAAAGAAGATATATATATTTAATTAATATATATAAATTGAATGAAAATATTGAAATAAGATAATTAGAGTTATTTATATATATATACTAATGGATTTTTTTATTTTTTTAGCTGTCTACAGTAATGTTGGAAAATTGCAACGTACCAATTGGTGACTTGTTAAAGTGGCACGTTACCGGTTGGTAACGTGTTGCCACGTTACCTTTTTTTTTTAATTTTTTTGTTTTTCGAAAGCTTCCCCTCTTTTTTCTCTTTCCCCCTTGTTTATTTCTCTCATCCCGCGCAGAGCCGCAGACCCCTCTTCCTCTCCCTAGCTCTCTCTTTTTTTTCTTCTCCTCCCGTCTCCGGCCGTTCACCCTCTCACTCACTCTCTCCTCCGACGCACGACCAAACCGACTCATCTTCCTCCAATTTTCCTTTCTCTCTCTCTGCCAACCGCCTTCGGAGCCACGATTCTCTATATTCCCATTTTCCAGTCAGAGAGAGGCTAGCAAAGGACTGATACCTTGATCGGACGGTTGAGAATGGAGGTGGACGAGAGATATGAGGAGGGTGCACGACGCCGAAACGGAGTGACTGCCAGATCCCGGCGATGTCCATTTGCCCACCGCCGCCGAAGAAAAAAGCGGTAAGTGGAAGGATTCGGGTAAATGATTAATTCGTTTCTTTTCCATGGTAAATGCTATGCGATTTTATGTTTTCCCATGTTTATTCCCTTAGTTTGCTGCGATTTTGTGAATTATGAGCGATTTTTTTTTTTGTTTGTGGTTTTTGGAGAAGAAGCGGGGAGGGGGGGATTAAGGTCGAATGTCAGGTACCATTTTCTCTTGATTTCTTTTCACGATTTGTTCTTGTTTTCTGTTTGGTTCTGCGAAAATGAAGGAAATCGAAAATATAGGATTTTGAATTTCAGTTTAGTGTGCAATTATGGCCAAGTAGTTTTATTGGAAAAGAAGAAAGAGGGGAAGTTCAAATTTCGATGATTTCTTTGCATTATTGCTCCTTTTATATGTTCGTGAAAAGCTTTTTTTTTTGGTCACTTGTAAAACATAATGGTTTGTGTTTTTCTCTATTGCGGGATTTAAGTTAATTCAAGTTGCATTACAATCGCTGTTTGTTACAAAAAAAAAGTTGCATTACAATCGCGAAACGTTGGAGAAATCACATGATGTGGCAAAGTTGGAGATGTACTGTTGCAGAGCTTACAGAAATTCTAGGCACCTTCCTTTAAAAAAAATTAACTCATCTGCCACCTTTACGACATAGGCACCTTCCTTTAAAAAGCGTTTCCTGGCTGGCCAATATGCTTTCCAACTAGAGACGTATTTGATTTTATATTGTAATTTGATTGAGGTTGCATCTACAATGGTCCTAAGGTTTGGTATCAAATTCAGTTTCATGATACACAATGCTGCAGTTTGTCTGAGGTTGTAACTGCTTTTGGATTGGAATGAGATCCTCTTATCTGCTAGTGCAGCTCCTGGTGTCCAAGGTTCCTGCTTTTTACTTTTTTCGTTGAGGTTCTGTTTGGATCAGTTTGAACTTCTATATATTTTTGCTGTTACATATCATCGCTGTTCTTTGAACTTCAGATTATCCATTTGATTGATACCAAAATGTATGCAGGATGAACTATATTCACAGAATACACTATTGAGATTTGGACAAATTGAAGGGAAAGGCTAAAGAGAGGTGAGAGAAATAAGAGACAGAAGCTAGATAAATTCTTCTATTTTTCTATTCCATCAAATCTGCCTCCATTGGAGTTATTAAGATAAATAGACCAACAATTAAACCCTAGGTTAGCACCCATTTATTGACTTACCTAACATAATCTAGGGCAACATCCATTTATTGAATTGCCTAAAATATTCTAGGGACGCCCATTTATTGAATTATAAAAACACTTTTGACTCTTGAAAATTAGGAAAATTAGATACTAATAACCTCGTAAGCCAGTATTTTGTTCTTTGCCTTTTGCATCAAAGATTCTTCTGTTTTGTTTAAAAATTCTTTGCCATGTGAGTCACATTGCATTGCTTTACACATAATGGCAAAGTGAAAGTAAGTTATCTGCTTTAGTTTTGATCTTAGTATTGTTTCTTGTCTCACTTCTATGCTGATCTTATGCTTTGACTTCTTTATTTCCTATTATTTTTGGTTGATTAATTCTCTGCTAAGATAACTTCTAAAATTTGTTTTTAGTGTGTGCTTTGTGGATCTTTGAAAATAGATTTGCATTTCATTCCACATTGTCTCATAATATAATGAATTGCTTCTTCATGGCTTACCAATAATTGTGTGCTAAGCCAAATATGCTTTTCTACTTGGATTATGAGTGATATCAACATATTTTTTGAGATGTAATACTATTTTTATAGTCTTCTAGTTTTTCTGCCAGCTTTGTAGTTATGGACCTCTAACTTAGTCACCAAGTTACTTGACCTCAATGCATGGGGCTGGCGAGTAAGTGACCTCACTGTATGCGCATGTGTCCTAATGTCCTTTTATTTTTGAAAAGTGGTGTTAATAGTTCTACATATTGCCTTTTGCAAAGCTAATATTGTTTAAAGTTTCAGTATATTTGAAGTGGTTATTTGGAAATCAATTTCCTTTATACAAAAACCATTCCATCGACATTTTTCGTATCCTTAATTGTTATCATTGGCTCAAAACTTTGAGGAGTTAATTGCTGGAGTACTGAAAGGATGATTGCTTGAAATGCTCGTTAGTGTGGATTTGTGGAGGTTGCAACCCTGTTTCCCCCCTCCCAAAAATAAAAACCTCTTGTTAAATTTTTTTTTGAAATTTTTAGTTTAGTTTTGAGGGTTTATGAAGTGTGAATTCTTGTTAACAGTAATTAGTCCAAGGTGGGGTTCTGCTTTCTTAGGAACTCTTTGTGCTTTCTTAGAGATTGCTTTGTTCTTCATTTTTTGGTATTATGATCTCACATTTGTTTTATTTTATCTTAGGTTGTTTTATTATATTAATCTAACTTTTACTTATAAAAAAATGTTTTATTTTCTAGTGGAGTTTAATGGGACGAGAGTGATTGGAGATTTTACACCTTGCAGCAAGACTTTGGTATACTGAAAGAAGAGATCTAATAACAGCACTCACCGTGCATTTAAATGCTCAAGATTGGGGTAAGAACCTACCTCTTATAGTTACTATAATTGTCATTATGGTCCCTGCATTAGTATAGCACCATGCATGCATCCTCTTTGTGTCCTGGTAACCATACTCATTGGTTATGTTTTTATTTCCTTTTTATTTTTCCTTTTCTGGCTCTCAACATGGTACGTTGAATTAGTCCTCTTTTTGTTGATTTTTTTTTTAATCAATTGTTAACTGTGAAAGTGATGAAAAAGATCAAGTTAAGGTTCTAATTCAATTGGTTTTCTGGAATTTATTCAAGCATAACTAATCTGTATGTCCATGCTGTTGTTGACAATGAAGCAGCATAACTTATGTATGAAAAGTGGAATTTATTAGGGTTTTTTTTTTTTTAATTATTATTTTTCCATTACTAATATGTCAAAAATTGATACGTTACCGTTTTAGTAATGTGTCAATTTTTGACACGTTAGTAATGGGAAAATAAATGTTTTGTACTTTTTTTTTTTTTTAATTTTATTGTAATGTGGCATTTCTCCCTACATGACCCTATGGGTAACGTGGGAAAAATGCACACATTAGCAATTTTTTAATTTTTTTAAGTTTTCAATTGCTAACGTGGCACTTTGACACGTTAGTAAAATTTACTAACGTGTCAAATTGTGACACGTTAGTAAATGGTAACGTGTTATAATTTGACATGTTAGTAAATTCCCAGTTTTAACGGGTACATTACTAACGTGTAAAACGTTAAAAATGACACGTTAGCAACAATTACTAACGTGTCAATGGTCCTGATACATTAGTAAATGTCTGTTAGTAAAAATTTGGTTTTTTGTAGTGAGTATATGAAATTGATTTAAATTAAAGATACGGTGTTTTCATCTCCATTGTATCTGATGTGTTTAACTGATGTATCAAACTTTTATTAAAGGCTGTAAAAAAGAGTTTTATACCACAACTTGAGGGGCTCTCAATTAAAAATTAGAAGAAAAAAAAATCAAAAGTTTCAATTTAATTAGTCACTTCATCTTGGTGGGATGAAGGTCCCCTAACCATGACCTTAGTTAAGCTTGCATACATTAATTAATTAAAACACATACATGCAATTGGGTCTTTATCAAGAATGTTACATTATAATCCCGTATCAATATTGATACAGGATACATCAAATATAATCATATTAATAAACTCTTAACCAGCCCTTTTTAATTTCCATACTTGGCTCTATAGTTGCTCCAGAGTTGATCAACAGACTTTCAAAGCAATTTGACAAAAAAGTTAGCATTATAATCACCTCTCATTTTCTTGTTCAACTCCGCCACGAACCCATTTCTAAGATCATTGCAATAGTCTAGGAACCGAGCTGTACATAACATCGTATCCGTGGTCCTATTTATCACCCTGTCCAAGTTGCACCCAGTGGCTTGGCGTGTACCCTGCCTTCAACCTCACAAAATCAGCAATTCCTTCAATCAACCCTCCAAGAGTCAACCCGTTACCATTCCATTGCCATATTTACCATATATTAGAATGTTACGTTGTGAAGGAGTTAGGTCAATGATTATATTTCTAAATCTGTGCGTGGTACCCATCTGGTCTGTTAGAAAGCTACATCCATGCTCATGGATATATAATATATATAAGATATACTATTTATTTCTTTATTATATGATGGTTGAATATATTTAATTAGGATCCTCAAAAGATTGTTGGGTTTACTTCATATCTTGTTAAATTATAAATTATTTCAATTTTTTATTTTTTTTTTTAAAAAATAATGATTTAACATATAATCGGATTTTAAAAGTTTTGATTTAGAACTTTTGAAATATTTAATCGAGATTACGGTAAACTAGATATCATGTTAATTAATTACATTTTATTATTCTTAAAGTTTATGTTAATTAATAAAAAAAATAATATACTTAATTGTTTAAATTAATATTCTAATAGTCTCGGAATATTATGCTCATGTACATATATAAACCCAATTAGTTTGCAAGCTGTGATTATAAGAGGAGAATGCCAAATTAATAATGGTTGATATTCCAAATGGTTAATTTGCGTGCATGCATATATATATATATATATATATGTATGTATCGATCCCCGGCCATGCAATCGACTACGTACTATATATGAAATGGTAGAATTATCACAATTTCACAAACAATACATGCATAATAATTAAGTACATAGTCCCAATGAGTACACAATATTCATTGACCTCTAGTGTAATATGAGCCTTTTTTAAAAAATAAATAAATAAATAAATATATATATATCCCTAGCTAAAATATGCATGTGTTTATATAGTAACATACATATGATATAGATCTATATCGACCTAGAGTACTTTACAATTTAGGAATATAAGGATCCTCACTTTGAATGTATTAATTAATTAATTTATAATTAATTTTGGTAGGTGTGAATTTTCTAAGGTGGCAAATTGACACGTCAGAAATTTACGTGGCAAATTGACATGTCAAAAAATTCTGACGTGCCAGAATTTTCTAACGTGGCCAATTTAACACGTCAGAAAATTTTGATGTTTCAAGTTGCCATGTCAGAAATTTTCTGACTTTTCAAAAATTGAAAGGTCAGAAAATGTGCAATTTTTTGTAGTGATAAAAAGGTTTACCAAAAATTTTTAGGGCTGAAGTTGTACACTTAACCATTGATATAGAATGGCGACCCCTTTCCCCAACACGTAGCAAAATTGCTTGATGCACCCATATTTGAACAAGAGTTGAAGTATTGCAGCAGTTAAGCCCAACTTCATTAGAAAAGTGATTAAAGAAGTAGAGTTGAAGTTTCGCAGGTGAGCTAGAGAAGCAAATAGCATACATTTACATTGGATAGATTAAAACAATCTGATTGTAGCTCTCTTCATCTATCCTGATTCTTGCCAAAAGTACTGTAACATTCTTTGTTTATGCTATTATTGTTCAAAATCCTTTTCCAGGACGTTGTCTTTGGAGCAAGTGAACCTTCAGCAACTGCAATAAAATGGGCAATGTCATAATTGTTAAGAAAGAGAAGGCACAAGCCAAAGTGCGACGAGTCTTTGAGGGGAAGAGGAACATTGATGAGACAAACATAGAGAAACTAGACTATTTTAAATTAGTTGTCAAAGAAACATACTTATCAAGTTGTTTATCCACCATACTCATATCTTGTCTCTTACAAAGATTTTGCACATGTAACGATGAGGAACTTGAAACACTTTCACACTCTAGAACATTACTTGACGCTACCACGTTTTTAGATCCCTTAGTGGGATTGTTGTCAATTGCTTGTAGTGCTTGTTTTGCTTCTAATTGAACAGCTTCAGGTGCTTGTAGTCTTGTAGACAAATTTGAATCTCATTGTCACTAATCCCAAACAAATGTGATTTAGTTCTTGAAATACACATATCTTGTCCCTTACATAGATTTGGCATATGTGATGATGCTACTTGAAAAACTTTCACACTCTACAACATTAATATTTGACTCTGCCACATTTTTAGATCCCTTAGTGTAGTGCTTGTTTTGCTTCTAACTGAATTGCTTCACAGTCGCTAACGCCAGACAAATGTGATTTAATTGCTGAAACACTCTCAACAAAATAGTGAATAATAATTTGTAACTATTCACTGTAGCACACTAGATTGAATATAATATTATTTCCAATATTGTTTTTTTATTTGTTTTGGTTATTCTATCTCCTCTTTTTTCCTCAAACCCTTTTATTCTTCCTCTACATTTATTTCTTCTCTTCCTCTTCCCGAACAAGTTTCAACAGAGTACTTGATATGAGTAGCAAACTGCTATATTTCCCTCGGCTGAACATCGAAAAATGTTGTATTTGGTGTTTTTTGATCCACTCTATTTTGTTCTTGGTTTTTATTTTTTAAATTTTTTTTTTTTTTTTTGATAAGTAAAAATTTTTATTATCAATAATTAATTAATTGCTTATTTATACATTGTACTGTAACCATTTCTTTTGTGGATTTGTTGTTAATATGACCTTTGGGCTTTGAGCACGCATATGATTATTTCAGTCGTTATTAACTTTATAAATGGTATGCATTAAACGTGTATCTTCTTAAGAATTATTAATTATATTGCATATATTTATTTTTGTTATTAATTTTAAGAATTAGTACCAACATGTGAGATCATGAATATTCCTCATATGCGTTTATTTTTGTTTTTATGAATGATTTCTATATATGTGATTGTTTTTTCCTTTAATTAAGTGTTAGCAATAATATAATAAAAAAAAGAATGAAAGATAATATTTTAAAGTAAATAGCTAATGGAATAGAAAATCTGTTGGAGTTGGTAGTTAAAAAAAATAACCTAAGTAAAGAATTGTACTTTTTCATTAGGTAAAATACTTAATGCTGTTGGAGATGCTCTAACTGAATTGTTTTAGCTACTTAGAGCATTTCCAATGGAGGAGTCAAATTTTTATGCATGACTCCTCAAAACTCACTTTATCTAGTTTACCTAATGAATTTTTAAATGTCTCATACATCTAATTAGATGTAATTTTTTTATCTATATCATTTAAATAATATATATTTTTTATTTTTTTATAAGGATTGTATTTTTCCTTATAAAAAAAAATAAAATAAAATACAATGGCTCCTAAGAAAAGTGCCGCTACATGTAGCATTTTTTTTTTTATTGCTAATCTAATAAGGTGGTTTTTTACAAATCTGATTAGCCAAGTTAGATAAAAGTAACATTTGGCTCCTTCATTGGGAATGCTCTTATAAGCAAATTTGAATATGACGACCACAAATTTCAGACAAATATTAAATTCTTGAAATACTCCCAACAAAACTTTTTTTCACAAAACTTGTAGATGAAAAAACATTTTTTATTTCCTCTACATCCTCCTGAAATGAATATTTCCTTCTAACTATGTCCAACTTTTTTTTCTTACATAAAATGGATTAAAGCCAAAAAAATATCAATTCAAACAATTGTTTGATTTGTGTAACCGACACACTTATGTGTAACCGACACCACTTGAATAGTAAACCGACACTATTAAAGTGTCGGTTTACTGTTGAACAGACACCTCTTTTACGGGGTGTAGGTTCCCCTAAATAAGACGCCTTCTACAAGGCGTCACTAAATGTTTTTTTTTTTTTTTTTTTTTGTAGTGCAAGGAGAGCAACAATGAAGACTATAGAATACACATCATCTTGAAATTGATAAACATGGTGTCAATGTGTCACCATAAGAAATGAATGTAAACAAAACATCCATAAATCGAGAGTATTAGCATTTTTTCAATTCCCGCTGTCTCAATGCAATCCAATTATCAAGTGCATTAATGTCGTAGAGTTTGATTGCTTCATTATATTTACTGCTGTAATATATAAAAAGACTTGTGTACTCAACTTGATCTCTATTTTACCTTGATCAAGTCAAATTTTATTCAAATGCATATTAAAGTCAAAAGCATTAGGAAGTGTATATTCCTATATGAGAATTTTATCAACACAAGTGTATAGCCCTAATAATTAATATTCAAAAAATATTTAATGATATTTCTGGGGTTAAATTCACTTTACTCTTCTGTGATAGCCAGGTAGCTCTCCACATAGCTACAAACCCTGTTTTCCATGAACACACCAAGCACATTGAGAATGATTGTCACTTGGTTTGTGAGAAAATTCAGTTGGGATTACTCAAGACATTGCATGTTCCATTACATCATCAATTGGCTGATATCTTCACCAAACCTTTTGGTTTAGCATTGTTTAATGATCTTTGATCCAAGATGTTTGTTGTTGATCTCTACCTTCCATCTTGAGAGGGAGTTTTAGGAACTCAAAGTAGTTTTGAGTTACCTCTTGTAATAGATTCTAACCAACAAACTAATATTGTTGTTAGTTTAACATTCTGTTAAAGATTAGTTTAGCTTACAGCTGGATTTGTAAGTTAGTTAGAATAGTTTACATACTATATATAAGCTCCTCTATATAATGGATCATTTCAAGCAATACAATCAGAAGTTATTCTCTCAATTCTCTCTAGATTTTGATTAAGTCTTGCTGTTAGTTGGTGTTCATTTGCTGTTTAGTTCATTTCTTGATATATTAATGGTCGGGTGTATTATTTAAGAGTGATCGATTTGTTGTGTGATTTGATGGCATAGTTGTGATGCCCTACCCAATGGGCAAATCAATTAACTAGTAATTAATCCCACGACGTGTCATTCCAACCATGTCCCTCCAAGACACAACCTCCGGGAAAACACTTTCCTCGTCATAACGAAAAAACTGCAGCGAAAAACTTTACCAAGACTATGGGATTAAGAGACAGTAATTAAAACATCACACAGTAATACTACAAATACAGTACTACATCATCATAATGTCATAAACAGTCACCAGATGTATTGGTTATCAGACCATCAGCAGGAAATAGATACAACCCAAAATGAACAAACACTAACATTGTTCACAAAAGATCAATAAATTAAAGTCTAAAACTAAGCTTCAATAGAGCTAGTGAAATCAAAATTTCCATCATGTCTGCACAGGCAGATCCTCCGACCTCCCACATCGAGCGCAACCAAATAGGGTCCATGTCCTTAAAGATCACACAGATCAAGTCCTAAGCTAGCACCCAAGTTTGCTCTAATGGCATCCTCTTCTAAAGCAGCTAAACCGTATAATAATTGTAATGGAAGATAAAACATAAAGAAAATGGTAAGTCTAAGACTTAGTGATTTTTAACACAAATAATACCCATGCCAGTTTAGTAATGAACTCAGATGTTTAATAAGTAAAAGCAGCTCTGATCGGTGCTAAATACTGTATATTGTACCCCCATTAACTTATGTTTGTTAGGCTCTTAGTGTTGTTAATATCTAATGTTTTGTATTATTTTAGTGTTTTGATGTGTTATAGGTCTTTGGTGCGAATTGTGGTTCAAAAGGGGCGAAATTAAGCAAAGATGGTATTTCAGCCTTTGCAGGTGCGATCGAACGCACTTGGTGCATTCGAACGCAAAGTGCGGTCAAACGCAAGGAGCACGTTCGAACGCAAGCCTCGTCAGCCCGCATTTCCCGCATCGCCTTATCTGGCCCTATCGTTTATCGCTTCAACCTCACGTCGTGGGCAGTTACGTGCATTCGAACGCAACGCCTACACTCAAATGCACGCGGCACTGCGATACGCCTGCGACGAACGCACAGCACGCGACCGAACGCACCCCTGGCCTGGCAGCACATTAAGTTTTGTCTATAAATAGGACTTTGTGTATTTCATATTTTT
Source organism: Carpinus fangiana (assembly GCA_006937295.1). Classification (NCBI taxonomy): domain Eukaryota; kingdom Viridiplantae; phylum Streptophyta; class Magnoliopsida; order Fagales; family Betulaceae; genus Carpinus; species Carpinus fangiana. The sequence goes on from CM017324.1 coordinate 32,303,591, forward strand.
GACATTTGGGAGGCGCCTCTAGGGCCTAAAACCATCTGTTTCCATTGTAAAGCCCTCATAAATTGTCATTTATTTATTTAATGTTTTATGATACTTTTATTTAGTCTCTTATTCCTTTAACCATGTTTTTATCTACATATTTCTATGCTTATTTTAATACTCCATTCGTCGTTTACTGTTTTACTTGTTCATTTCAATTCAATTTCGTGACAAAATTGCTTTGATTGTTGTTTATAAATCATTTAACGTCAACAGTTGTTACAACCAAAGATATATCGGATGATTCGTTTTCAGACCAATATCCGTTGTGACCTCTTAAAAAAATGTTTGCATCGATTAGTTCGACAAGATTTCGTAATGACAATAGGACATGCATTAGTGCTTAATCGATAGACGGATGTATGAACTAATCAATAGCAAATAGAATACGCTTAATAGTGTAATCGTTTTTGATGTATGACTGAGCATGACATTATGTATTTAATATGGTTAGGCGGATTCTAGACATTAGTGTTTTTATTTATTTATTTTATTGCATTTTAATTTAGTTTTAATTTTCTGCACGCCAACTATTTGCTTTTGGGACTAGGTTAAGATAGGATTAGTTTAGACACTTTAAAATTAGTTTTTAACAAAACACGATTCTCTGTGGGTTCGACCTCGCACTTGCACAACCACTCTATTACAAACGACTCGTTCAATTGGCGAGTATAATTAAATTTGTACACCAAGCTCTATCATGACAGCTTATTTATGCGTGATATATATATAGTAATGATATATGCATACTGGTGAGTGCCTAAAAGTGCTTATTTGGACCCCTTAATTTATATTCGTTAGACTCTTAGCTTTGTTAATATCTAATATTTTAGTTTATTTTTGTGTTTTAGTGTGTTACAGGTCCATGCAATCGAAATGCGGTTAAAATGGTGGAAATGGCCAAAGAAGCAATCAAGACCCTGGCAGTGCGCTCGATCTCATAGGAGTTGCGATTGAGCGTATATGCGATCGAGCGCAGAGGTCGTGATCGAGCGCATGCCTCGTCAGCCCGCGAAGTGCATGTCGCCTTAGCCGCCATCGCTTCATGCTTGCACCGTAGAATTCCAGAGCAGTTATGCGCGCTCGATTGCACACATCGCGATCGAGCGCAGTCCATGCGATCAAGCGCACCTGACCTGGCTACAAACCTAATTTTTTTTTATAAATAGAACATGTTGTAATTATTTTTGTCTTACGTTTGAAAACGCTTGGGAGAAGGTTTGAGGCGCCTCAGTGGTCCAAAACCTCACTGTTCTTCATTGTAAACACTCCTAAACATCAATTTTATTAAATGTGTTTATTTTTCTTTGTTGATCATGTTTCCCTTTAGCATGGGAGGTTAATCTTCAACTAAGGTTGAAGATGAAGCCTCATCATGGATTTAATTAATTTTCTTTATGTTATTATGTTTAGTTTAATCCGTCGTTTTAATGTTTGTATATCCGTTTCAATTTAGTTCGTGACAAACTGTGTTGATTGTTGTTTACGAACCATTAAATGACCAATATCCGTTGTAATAGGTCCGAGGTACATCAGATGATTTTATCGAGTCCAATATCCGTTGTAATCAACGATACATCGGATGATTCGATTTCGGTTCAATATCTGTTGTGACCGTTTAACGGATAATATATCGGGTGATTCGTCTAGGTTTTATAATAGCAATAGGACATGCATGATGTTTAATCGATAGGCGAATTTCTAACACGATAGCATGTATCTTGATGTGGTGAGGTGGAGTCTAGACCTTAGTATTTTTATTTCTTTGTTTTTTTATTACATTTAATTTAGTTTATATTTTATGCATGCCACCTGTTTGATATTGGGACTAGGTTAAGATAATATTAGTTTAGGCATTTTAAATTGGTTTTTGACAAACCCGATTCTCAGTGGGTTCGACACCCGCACTTGCACAACCACTTTATTGCAAAATGATTCGTGCAATTGATGAGTACTATTTTTGATGCGATCACATATGATGTAAACAACAGTTATAGCTCAACAGTATGGTCTACTCGAGATATTACCCATTTTCAGTAGGGTTGATGCTGTCCCGATGGACTTATAATACAATGCTAGTACCCCAGCCATTGCATAACATACCATACATAACATTAGTGGCACGATCTTGTCCGACCCCGAGTGGTCTACACCAACTAATGATGTTCGTCCTATAGTGACCAGACCATTGGGAATGGTTGCATCAAGGTCACGAAACCAATGGATCCAAATCCCCGTATAACACACCCATTTAACCATAAAACTAACATGTATAGTAAGCCCATGACCAATACTACCGCACGTACCGGTGTATCATGTCATACGATGCAATTATCTTGTCTATATTTACATGCATGTCATTTTACAAGTCTCACTTGGTTAATATGTTCAGCACAATGTTTTTCTTAAAATGACAAAGTTCATGTGTAATAAGTACAAACTGTGAGAGTTGTAAAATATACATGTTTTCTCGATACACAAAATAGATGTGCAGTACATGGGAAAATATCAATGAGCATTATGTGAGTTAAAACTCACCTGGATCAAAAAGCGTCTCTGAATACTACGAAAGATTTGGGTTTTCCAAATATGTGGAAAACCTTCTATTAGTCCTAATTCCACTAAGACAACTCTAAAGTAAGGAAAGCAGGAGCTATGAGACGGTTGGTGAAAATAGGGTTTTCCTATCACCTATTGACCGTACTTTCGAGTTCAGAGCTGTATGTCTGCCGTGTCACGACAAGCCGTACGTTCAGCAAGTTACCGTACGTCTGCTATATGGGTCCTCAGGGAGAACCTCATTTTCTCTCTACTGTCTACCTATTCTTCGACTCCTAGGGCTATTAGGAACACCCTAAAGCCTTATAGTCTAGTTTGCAACCTCCATGCAACGTAACAATGCTAAGCTAACGAAAACACTAACCCAAACGGGTTTTAAAGCATAACTACACTAGCAACTACAACTAAACATAAAACGAGCAGCATAACGACATAATTAAAAGCTAAGGATTGAACATTAGCTCCTTGAAACAAAACCACAAGAGTTCCGCCTCACGAACGTTCCAAAACTCGCAAACGCCTCACACACACGCTCAAAACACTTTGAAAACACTCTAGGAACACTCTAGCAGCTTGGGGATGTCTAAAGTTTGTGAAAAACACAAAGAGGGTATGGGTATTTATAGGCCCAGAAAAGTAGCGGACGTCCGGCCAAGAGGCGTACGTCCGATAGTTCTTGCCCAGTGGTTTAATGGCTGCCTTGTATGTCCAAGTATTAACCAGAGGGTATTCAAAAAGTAGCGTATGTCCGGTGGTCCCCTGTACGTCTGCACTTCAGACAGTAGCATACATCTGCCAGACCTAGCGTACGCCTGCCCAAAAGTCTAAATTACCCCTCTAGTGTCCTTAATGACCCAAAGCCCAAATTAACTCCACCAACTAAGCTACTTATGCCTAGTTAATAATTTGGGTCACTACAATAGCTATATTCCATGTAAAAGTTGCTTAAGTGGTTCTATCTATAATTTATATCTGCAACAGAATATTTTACAAAAAGTAAATGAAGGGCACAAACTTGCCAAGTAATTTCATATGCAAAGAGTAATCAGAAAGCAAACTAATGGAGTTTTAACTTCTATAAAGCATGGCATAAACCAAGTTCTTTGTGCCCTCTAATAAGTAAGGGACTCGTCAGCTAGCCTATCACACCAAATAACAATAACCCAAAAATACATTATCAAAACCCTTTTTGCTCCATTTCAATCAACAAGAACCTCACTGAGCCACCATCGATTCGCCGAACAATGCCTAACGTAGACGGTTTCTTGTTGCTGCTCCACCAATGGGTCGTTCCTTGCCAGTGTTTATGTCCATGAGATTGCTAGGTCGGTCTTCAAGTCCCACACTCACCACCGCAAGGGGAATTTGATCTTTGCCTCCAAATTCCCCTTGCAGTAAAGAGATCTCTGTTAAACACAACCTATGTTCATGCAATCCAATTATCAAATTAATAATTAATGTCTTAAAGTTTGATTCGCTTGATTCTATTAAATGCTGTTGTAGATTAAAAAAAAAAAAAAAAAAAAAACAAGAATACTCAATCTAATCTCTATTTTACTCTGATCAGGTCAAATTCAAATACATATTAAATCAAAAGCATTGGGACGTATATATTAATCTTGAATGAGGGGTAAGATTTAAATCTCTACCCTATAACTCGAAAAACTTCTTGTACACACATCAAGGTAAAATGGTATCAAAGTTAAGAAAGAAATAGCAATCATATACACAACATAAAACAACAATTTACTCTTTTGATAAGTTTGAAAATACACGGAGGAGTAAAATAAAAGATAAAGGAATCCAACAACACATAATATAACAATAATTAGCTTTATTTCGATTATTGTTTTGTAGCTAGTCGTAGTTTAGCTTTAGTTATGCTTTAGATCTTGCTTAGGCTAGCGTTTTGTTACGCTTAGTATTGTCGCTTTGCATGGAGGTTTTGATCTGAGTTAGGAGGCTTTAGGGAGTCTGTGTTGGGCTTAAGAGTTTGAGAATAGGCGGACAGTGGAGAGAAAATAAGGTTCTCCCTGAAAGACATCGGAGTGAACTTATAGTCTTGTGACCAGACATACGGCCCATCATGTCACAGTGGATGTATGGCCCTGAGCCCGAACGTACGGCTAGAGTGTGACAGGGAAACTTTATTTTCATCAACCGTCCCATAGTTCATGTTTTCTTACTATAGAGTTGTTTTAGTAGAAATAGACTGATGATAGGTCTTTTCTCAGTATTTGAGGTTATGGAGCCTTAAAGGAATTACATGGAAGAGCTTTACAACCCGGGTGAGTACAAACTCACATGGATGCTTTGTTGTTACTTTTCCTGCATTGCATATCTATTTTATATATATCAAACATATATATTTTACAACTCTCATGAAATACATTTTGAAACTATTGAGAACTCTCTTTTGTGAAAACGTGTGTGGATGAATAAGATAATAATGAGACTTATAAAAATATGCATATAAAAGACTAATAAGACTAATTGTATCTTATGACATGATACACCGGTATGTGCGGTATATTGGCCACGGGCTTACTATATGATCGGTGCCAAATATTATATATTTGACCCCTTTAACTTATATTTGCTAAGCCTTTAGCACTATTAATATCTAACATTTTTAGTGGTTTTTAGTGTTTTATGGTGTGCAGGTCATTGCATCAACACATGGCTACCAAAGGCAAAAATGGACTTGAAGAGATGTGAAGTTCCTGCCAGTGCATTCGAACGCACTTGGTGCGATCGAGCGCAACTGCGGTCGAACGCAGGTCCAGTCAGCCCGCGTCTTGTTGTGCAAAAATCAACCTAAATTAATAGGCAAATAATTGTATGTTTTACTTGCAAGTGCACAAGGTCAAAAGGTGTAGTATGTGTGTAAGTGCAAGATCGATCCCACATGGATTGGTAAACTATGCTTGAAATTAAATTCGCAATAAAAAGTAAAAGAGAGAAAAATTGAGTTTGATTAAATAATGGGGAAAAGGTAAGGCTTTGATTTCCATCGCTAATCATGTTTATACAGTAAAACAATATGCCAATGCTTAAATTACATGATGAATATTCAATGGTTGCCAACCTAAGGGCATGGTGTATACTCCTTAAACTATTGGTTTCCCTAAGCAACGAATTAGGCATGGTGTATACTCTAACTATTTTCTTTCCTAAAGGATTTAGCATGGTGTATACTAAGTTGTTCTCTAGGAAAGCGTATGAACTGTGAAAACCGACAACCACATGAGACCTAGGGCATGGTGTATACTCCCGGTTTCCCATGTTGATTAACCCAAGAACCCGGTGTGGATTACTTTTGTTACTTATGTTAAACCCAGGACTCGGTCATCCAAATTGATCTAACTAACAAGTCCATACCACATGCATATAATGGCCAATCACATACATATGAGGAATTCAATAAAACAGGCATTAATCAAGTTAAGCAACACAATATGATTATCACAAAGGCGCCAATATTGAAATATTAAATAAACATAATTAGGGTTTCAATCTGGCCCTACTAAAATAATTAGTTACACATAATTAAAATAAAAACTAAAAAGAAAGGAAAAAGAAAGAACCGAAAACCGCTCCTAGAAAGTAGCCTCCAAATTCTCCTCTCTGAAATTGTGTATCTAGTTGTGAGGCTTAGAGGTCTATTTATAGGCTTTAGGAGAGTCCTAGAAACCCTAGTAAACCTAGGAAATTCGGAATTCTATCTCCTAGTCAATTTAGGAGACAATCCTATTACAAATCGGAATAGAATTCGTCCAGAATTGGGCTCCTATCTTGTGGGGTGATTTTATCATTGTGGAGGTCCGAATTAGGAAAATTATATTTCATAATGATTTGTAGCCTGTTGAGTCATCTTTCCAATGCCGTTGGAATCACCTCAATCCGATATTTGAGCTGAAAGTTATGGCCAAAATACCGATACCTGTTCAGAATCCAAATTTGAATCCAATCCGATTTTAGCTCCAATTTGATAAATTCCGATTTAATCCTTTCCACTTCTTCTAGGTCTTCCCAATTTGCCCTTTAAGCTTGGACCATTTTTAGAAACGCTTCCTTTTCTTCCATGACCTACAAAAACATAGAAAACACAAAAAGGAAATAAAATGAAACAAAATAACAAAAACTAAGAAATTAACAAGTGTAAATTAAGGGCTAAAATATGAATATTTTGGCACTTATCACGTCTCATGCTGTTGCCCTAGCCGACCCTACGATTCCATCGCTTCCAGCCTGGCACCGTGGCAGTTATTTGCGTTCGATCGCAGAGTGTACGATCGAACGCATGCATCAGTGTGATCGAACGCAGGGCCTGCGTTCGAACGCAGCCCTATGACCTGGCACCACACTAATTTTCTATAAATAGCCCCCTTAGTGTATTTTATCCGAAGTTCTTGTTTTTGGGTGCATTTTTAAGAGCATTTGCCATTGTTTAGGCCCTACTTTGCCCATTTATTTGTAGAACCTCTTTATTAATTTATTTTAATGTTTTCTTTTAAGTTTCCTTTACTTTCTTTACACATGGGTAGCTAAATCTTCAACTAAGGTTGAAGATGAAGCCTCGCCCTTAGCACTTCTTTGAGCTTTTACGTTTAACGCATTACATTCCGTTATTAGCTTATCGTATTCGTTTCATTTTTGAGTTAAGTGACATAATTTGTTAGTGGTTGCGATTTGTGATGCATACAAGTCCAACATTTTTTGTGTTCCAAGCCGGGTGCACAACTGATTATCGAAACTGAATTAAATATCCACTGTGATCCATGGATACAGTGGATGATTCTATTAAGGATCAATATACGTTGTTGCTCCTTAATGGTAAACACATCAAATCGATTTGACTAGTGTCACAAATGCAATAGAGTATGATTAAGGGTTAGAATCGATAAACGGATGTGTGGGTTTTACGTTTAAGCAAGTATTTCAATATTGGGTGAGGTTAATCTTTAACCTTAGTTGCTTTTCCTTGTTTCATTTGAGCTTTTTAGAATAGTTTTACTTTTGCAAGTTTTATGTTCGATCAATTGACCAAACTCGGAACTAGGTTAAAATAGGTTAGTTTAATTATAAAATCAATTTTAGACAAGCTCGTTTCCCTGTGGATACGATCCCGCATTTCGCAAACGCTACACGATCAATGACTCGTGCTATTGCGAATGCAATCAAATTTGCATAACACTATACGGGTTAACTTTATGGTCAGTGTATGTGTGTGGGGGCTTTAGATCCAATGGTTTCGTGATCAAGACGCAATCATTTCTAATGGATGGTCACTATAGGACGGACGTTATTAGTGGTGTGGGCACCCAAGGTAGAACTCGTTTGTGCCGCTAGTGTTGCGTATGGTATGCTATACAATGGTTAGGGCATCGGCATTGTACTATAGGTCCCTTAGGATAACGTCAACCCTGCTAAGAAGGGGTGATATCTTGGGTAGACTATACTATTGAACCATGACTGTTACTATATATATCATATTCATATTATATATATATCACCTAGATGATAAACTATCATCTTATAATGTTGCATATGTTTTATAAATAACTAAATCCACAAATTAATAACGGGTACGTCATGTGTATTTATACTCACTAAGTCGTCGAACTTACCCTTGTATTATTTTTCATTTTTTCTCCATATGTTCAACTATGCTGTTATAGATAGTGGTTATCGAGAAGCATCCAGTTTTGTTGGAGGATTCAATCCGGAAGGTGCTTGAGGACTTATTGTAAGCTTAAGCGGGTACTCATGGTAACTAGTACTTCTGAGTTATCCTGTAGACTTAGGGTTTGATGCATGCTTGCATATTAAGGATTAGCATAGATCTCTTTTAATGATGTTATGTATATAGTGTGATTTTCGCTGCTTTGATGATCTTTGACTAGATGCTCTGGTTGCATGATTAAATGATTATAGAACTTAATTACTTCCGCTACTTAATATCCTCTGTTTTTAAGGAGTGGAGGTCCTTGAGTCTTATTCAAAGTGGAATAAGGTTAGGAGACGAACCGTAAAATTAATTACTAGTTAATTAATTCTTGGGACGTTACAAGTGGACCATATGATTGAACTATTATTGTTACCCATGATCGTATGCATATATTATATCTATATTACATGCTTGATAAAACTGTAATCACGTAATGTTGCATGTGCTTTATAAACAACTGAGTTCACCATTTAATGACGGGTATGTCATGTGCATTTATACTCACTAAGTCATTGGACTTACCATTGTATTATTTCTTTTTGTTTTCTCCATATGTACAACTATACAGTTATAGATAGTTTAGTAGAAGATGGATACCGCGAAGCATCCGGTTATTCTGGAGGATTCGATCTGAGAGATGCTTGAGGAGTACTTATTGCAAGCTTAGGCGGGTACTCATGGTAACTAGTACTCATGGTAACTAGTACTTTTGGGTTATGTTGTAGACTTAAGGGACTGATGCATGCTTGCATATTAAGGTACATCATAGATCCCTTGTAAAGATGATATGTATAGTGTGATTTTCGTTTCCTTGATGATCTTTGGTAAATGCTTTGGTCGTTATGACTAATGGTTATAGAATCTTATTGTTTCCACTATTTAGTATCATCTTTTTTTAAGGAGTAAAGGTTTCTGAGTCTTGTTTGGCGATAGATAAGGCTGGGAGACAAATCATGGAGTTAATTATCAGTTAATTAATTTCTAGAGCGTTACACAAATAGCATACACTTGCACTAGATACATTAAAACAATCTGATTGTAGCTCCCTTCATCCCCCCTGATTCTTGCCAAAATTACTGTAACATTCTTTGTTGGGAAAAATATAAAAAAGCCTCCCAAACTACCAGTTATTTGCAATATAGTCCTCCAATGTTCAAAGATAATAAAGTAGCCCCTAAACTATCAAAATGTATTAAAAATGCCACTTCTTTTTTTTTTTTTTTTTTTTATATTTCTATAATACCTCTATTATTTTAACAAATAAAATAATAAAATAATTGTAAAAAAAAAAAACCAAACAATTTTTTAAAAATACAAAAAAAAAAAGAAGTTTTTTAGTATAAATAAATAATTTATGCCAACTACAGTGACTAATTTAGGCCAATTGCAATGACTATTTATATCGTATTAAAATAAAATCAAAGGTACAATTCTTGAGATATTAAAAATAACAATTTAGTCCTTGGAGTCAATTTTTTTTTTATTCACTCATTGATTTTACTTTAATATGATGTGAAGCAATTTATAATTTAGACTAACTACAATGACTAATTATTTATTTATTCCAATTTTTTTTTTTTTTTTTGTATTTATTAGCCCATTGGTTTTTTTGTATTTTTCAAAAATTGTTTAGTTTTTTTACAATTCTTTTATTTGTTAAAAGAATATGGGTATTATAGGAATATAAAAAAATAAGTGGCCTTTTGATAGATAGTTTGGGGGCTACTTTATTACTTTTTGAACATTTGGGGCTATATTGCAAACGACTGATAGTTTGGGGAGCTTTTTTATATTTTTTCATAAAATAATAAAATAATGGGAAAAATACACATTACCCCCTTGAACTATCCACCAATTTGCATTTTGACCTCCAATGTTTAAAATGTGACACTTAACCTCCCTCAAACTTTAAGAAAATTGATAAGAGAACATGAGAGGTGAGGAAATGTGTGTACGTACACCGTCCTTTTTATGGGAAAGACTCATTTATATATGATGTGGATCAAATTAATGGTCGGGTGTATTGTTTCATGTGGGGAAGATGTTAAGAGTGATTGATCTGTTCTACTTACAAGTATAATTGTGTGATTTGATGGTATAATTATCTTCCATGTAAAAGTTGGTTAAGTAGTTCTATCTATAATTTATATCCGCAAGAGCATATTTTACAAAAAGTAAATGAATGTCATAAACTTGCCAAGTAATTTCATATTCAAAGAGTAATCAAAAAGCAAACTAATGGAGTTTTATCGTATAGAATAACTTCTATAAAAACATGGCATAAACCAAGTCCTTTGTGCCCTCCAATCAGTAAGGGACCCGTCAACTAGCCTATCACACCAAATAACAATAACACAAAAACACATTATCAAAACCCCTTTTACTCCATTTCAATCGGCAAGAACCCCACCGAGCCACCACCGATTTGCCAAACAACACCGCAGATGGTTTCTTGCCGCTGCTCCATCAATGGGTCGTTCCTTGCCAACATTTATGACCATGAGATTGCTAGCTCAGTCTTCAAGTCCTACACCCACCACCGCAAGGGGAGTTTGATCTTTGCCTCTAAATTCCCCTTGTGGTAAAGAGATCTCTATTAAACACAACCTCTGTTCATGCAATCCAATTATCAAGGGCACAATTAATGTCTTAGAGTTTGATTCACTTGATTCTATTAAATGCGGTTGTAGATTAAAAAAAAAATTAAAAACAAGAATACTCAACCTAATCTCTATTTTACTCTGATTAGGTCAAATTCAAATACATATTAAATCAAAAGCATTGGGAAGTATATATTAATATTGAATGAGGAGTAAGATTTAAATCTCTACCTTACAACTCGAAAAACTTCTTGTGCACACATCAAGATAAAATGGTATCAAAGTTAAGAAAGAAATAGCAATCACATACACAACATAAAACAACAATTTACTCTTTTGATAAGTTTGAAAATACACGAAGGAGTAAAATAAAAGATAAAGGAATCCAACAACGCATAATATAACAATAATTAGCTTTATTTCGATATTCACATATTAAGGTAGGTAGGTGATGAAGAGTTGCTCTGCTTGGGTTGCTTGTAATCACCAAATAAAGACTTCATGAATATTGTTGTTGGCGCCATATTGAGTTGCATTTGTCTGATAAATCTCCCAACGGCAGTTAAGATCGCACCCATCGGAAGTGTCCCGACTATACTGGTACATCAAAAGATTGTTATGAATTATATTTTTGTTGCTGTAGACCCACGTAAAATCACATACGAATTTTGTAGACCCCGAAAAGTTGGGTCTAAAGTTGAAACTGAACGTCTGGTTTGTTTGGAGAATATGGGCACCAAGGTTATCTTCCGATGAATGACAGCTAAGCTTAAGAGTAGTTGTCAAATCATTTCTTATTGACATGAACACTCGCCTTTTTTGGAATATGTTGCGGCCTTTAACGGCACTCTTAAACGATCCACTCATAAACATAATTATCAATAGCAAACTTACATTTCTACCGGATGACATGATCATCTTCTTCCTGCATTTATTTCTTTTTTATTGCTCTCCTCCGCACACAGTATATATAGTGGTGGAAACTATAGGCTACATACGGTAAAGTTAAAAATAAATAAATTGAAGTCGTCAACATTTGCTATTAATTTGAACCAAATGTTACCTAGTTTACCTACCAAGTAGATACTGTTCAAGTAGATAACATTTAAATTTGCTAATTTAATACATATCCAAATAACACATATGCTCTTCTAAGCATTTATGTTGGAATTGTAATTTATCTTTAGACACCTTTAACTAACAATTTATCTATATCGAATGTGGGTTTTTCTTTTTATAGATGAGATGAGAAATAAAGAACAGAAAAATATGAAAGATTGTTAAGAGGAGGATCCCACTCGTATTTAATTCCATTATTAAGGGGAAGACCAAGTCAAGGCAAAATAAAGAGAAAATATAATTCAATTCCCCTTCAACTATCAACAATTTTTAATTTACACCACCAAACATGAAAAAAGTGGCATTAATGGATACGTCAAACTACCATTTCATACCAAATAGGCTACTATATCAAACGTTATTTAAACGTTAAAATAGATGGAAAATTGTCACATGCACCTGTCTTTCATCCTTAACACCCTCATTTTACTTTTAAAATGCCATAATTATTGCTCATAAGCTCATGCTATTTGTTTGTCAACTATGGTTGGTTACATTATAAGAGAAATATGAGTGACTTCTAAATGGTTTCTACGCATTGTATAAATAGTTGTAAAAACTATGGGCTAACTATGATAAAGTTAAAAACAAAAAACAAAAATAAAAACAAAACAAACAAAGCTTGTGCCACTAAAGTCTTGGCATTTTTTTCATTGGCTCCTATTAACTGTTGATGTAACCAAGCAAATGCTATGAAATTAAAAATTCCTGGTGTTTTAAACCTAGGATTCCTTGTATTTAATTACAAAACGTTAGGAGTATTTTCTAGAGGGAGGTTTCCTTTTCTTTTTTCTTTTTTGCTGAAAAGACGCCTTTAAACTTATATTTTCAACATTTGACATTTTTGAATTTCTATTTCATTGCAATTTATACTAGATCTCCATTAGATTTTGACGTTAAAACATAAAGAAGGTTGTTGCATCCGTGATGCGAGTGTGCAAAATTTTGACTTAAAATGCCAAAATTGCCTTTAATTCTAATAATAATAATAAAATAAACCAAAATAAACCAAAAAAAAATGTAGAAGTACTGGAATATACTTCAAGAAGTATCCAAACAGAGATAAGAAGTTAAGGACTACCAAACTTCTATTTCTTGGAACTCTTGGTTGATATTTTGAAAATATGAAAGGAATGGAAATGAAAAATGTGAAAGATTATTAACTTGCTTTCTTTGAATTGGTGATTCAAATGAAAGCTTATGGTGAAGAACTAGACTGTGACAGAGATGGTTAAATCAATTCTAGGTAAAAAAGTTTACCGTAAATTTTTAGGGCCGAAGTTGTGGACACAACCATTGATATTGAACGGCGACCCCTACTCCAACACATGGCAAAATGGACTGATCGCACCCATATTTGAATAAGAGTTGAAGTATTGCAGCAGTTAAGCACCACTTCATTAGAGACGCGATTAAAGATGTAGAGTTAAAGTTTTGCAGGTGAGCTAGAGAAGCAAATTGTAGTGACACAAATAATTAACTAAGCTTAGATAACTTAGTTAGAAGATTAATTTGAGTTTTGGGTCACTAGGAACAACTAGAATGACATTTTGGAAATTTCAGACTTTCTATTTGGAAGTATACAGGGGGGACCACTCATTGTACTCACGCTCTTGTATTTAAGTGAGAACGTACGCCTGCTGACCACCACATGTACGCTCTTGTTTTAGTACGAACGTATGCGTGGGGACCACCGAACGTACTTTGCCAATAGTATGTCGTACTCTGTAAATATTACACAGACATACGTAAGGGGACCACTGTACATACTCTACTTTTTGAGATAACCACTGGTTAATACCTATATATACGATGCAACCTTTGGACCGCTAGGTAAATAGTACCAGACTTATGCCCCTAATATCATACATACGCTACTTATAAGAGCCAAATATTGTATATTTGAACCCCTTAATTTACATTAGTTAATCCTTTGGCTCTGTCGTTATCTAACGTTTTGTGTTAAATTTGTGTTTTAGTGTTTTGTAGGTTGCTAGAGAGAAACTACATCTTAAAAGGGAAAAAATTGCAAAGTATTGGAATAAAGCATACTTTGAGAAAACCTAGAAGATGTGGTTAAGTTTGACCAAATCAAAGAAAGGATAAAATTGAAATTTTCCTAAATGAAGATAATTTCGGATTGGATTCAAATTCAGATTCTGCACATGTTTCAGTGTTTTGACCATAACTTTCTGTTCAAATATTGGATTGAGGTGATTCAAATGGCAGTGGAAAGCTAGTTCAAAATGATACAATTTATTGTGAAATACGATTTTCCTAATTAGGATTTTTACTATGCTAAAATTGTCTCGCAATATGAGAATGCAAATTTGAGCGAATCTTATCCGGATTTCAGATTTCTAATTGGATTGGAAGACAAGCCTAGAGACAAAAATTCACAGCTTCTCTTTAGTTTAGTTTTTCTGTATTTTAGGTTTTTGTTTTCATATTCATGTGGAGCTAAATTCCAAACTAAGGTTGGGGATGAAGCCTCACCGTTGAAAAACAACATTGTTGTTATATAAGTTTTTATTGATCTGATTTTATAGAGTTTATTATTTCAATTGTTTTACTCCTAATTAATTATGTAGAGTGATTCTTGGATATCTCTTGTGATTCAAGGATACATGTGATGATTTGAGATCATTTCATATGATTGATTGCTTGGTTTTTAACTCATAAAAATTGGATATCCCTTGTGATTTGTTTTACGGATACATCTGGTGTTTCAATTGAATTTGGATTTCTTTTGTAATTTGATCAATGAATGGATACATGGGATGGTTTTAATTAATTCTTTGAAGTGTAGTAAAACATATCTAAGATTTTAATTGTGAGAACTTTAGACTAATATTAATGAGCATATAGTATGTTGTTATGAAGTGGTGAGTGTGAATTTCCAAACCTTAGTAACTTTATCTTTTGTTTTCTTTTATTTTATTTATGTTTTGTCTTTTAATTTTCAAAACCCAAATTTCAAAACCCTTTTAGAACTAGATTAGGATTTAATTAGTTTAAATTTAAATTTGCTTTCAAGAATATAATTCCATGTGGGTTCAACCTCGCACTTGCACACCATTATATTGCACACGACTCGTGCACTTGCGAGTACAATAAATTTGTACATCAAATTTTGGCGCTGTTGCCGGGAAATTGTTCAATTTTTTAAACCAATTTATGTCTAAATTGATTTTATCTTTCTACTAGTTATAATTAGGATTTTATTTTTCTACAATTTATTTTTATTTTATCCCTGTTTCTAATAAAAAAAATGATTTTTGTTTTGTTTTTTCTTGTTTTGTTGGCTTGTTTTACAGTTCTGCCACATCCCTTGCTATTGCGATTGATCGCAGCTCCGCTACGATCGAGCGTACTTGCGGCCAAGACAGTGAGTCAAGCGCACTTGTGCTCGTCAACTGCCGTTTTCTTTGTCTGCACACTGATGCAAGTGCGATCGAGCTCAAGTACATCACGCTCGAGCGCATTCCTGTAGCCAACAACACCAGCATAGGAGCGCACGCTCATAGCAGGCATCATCACTAGCGGATCAGCGCACCTGTGCTCGATCCTACCTAGTTTGCGCTCGAGCTCACTGACCGCAAATGCAGCATTTCTGTAGATTTTTGCCAAAAATTTATTTTTTTGTCCTTTTTTGTGAGTTTTTAAATTTTAGTTTTATTTTCTTTTAGTTAGTTAGTTGTTTTTTAAACATAGGAAGAACTAGTAAGTTTGCGGGAAGTACTCTTCCATAAATGCTAACAGGGCATTCGCAAACTACACGCTTATAGACCACAGTTTTCCCTACAGGTGTAGTTACAGCTAGACCAGGTTCCAAAGTTCTCACAACAAGTCTAGACAACCTTACGAATACTATAGATTCGAAAGAATGGGTAGCCCTAGAATCAAACAAAACTGAAGTTTCAAATCCAAGTATAGGGGCAGTACCTGTCACTATTTCTGATCCTCCTTCCGGTTCTCTTGGAACAAGCACGTAAACCCTAGCTAGCGCCAAAGGCTTCTGAGCAACCCCTTTGCCCACATAGTCCTTGCTGAAGTGACCAAACTGGGCGCATCGATAGTAAGTCCTAGTTACCATCCTCCAGGGTCCTCAGTGTACATGGTTATACTTCTTGCACAGCTCTGACATCTAATTCTTCTACGACAAAACTAAAGGGTTTCCAGAGGTACGTCCTTGTGACCTTTGGGGTGGAAAACTCCCCACTGCCATTCTTTTAGCTGGCCCGGCTCCTCCGACCAAAGCACCAGTTCCTTGAGTCCTCTTCTTTTGATCCGCGTACTCAACCGCATTCTCTTTCAAACTTTCCTCATAGATTGATGCCTTATCGACCAACTGGAATAAATCCCGAATGTCGAAATAGCTCATCATGATCCGAACACGAGAGTTTAGACCTCGTTCGAACTTCTTTGATTTCTTTTCCTCAGTCGGGATGAGGTATAATCCGAAGCGCGACAATTGCAGAAACTTCGCGATGTATCCAATCACCGACATCCCTTATTGGACCAAATCCAAAAACTCCCGTGCCTTCACCTCTTGTACAACTCTGGGAAAGAAGTGCCGATTGAACTTGTGTTTGAAGACTTCCCAAGAAATGGCAGTCTTCAAACCCAAGTTAGCGACAAGCACCACTTTCTTGTCCTGCCACCAGCGCTTAGCTTCTCCAGTCAGCTTATAAGCAACATAAGCCACCTTCTGCTCATTCGTAGGGTAGCTAACAACTCCTCCATGTCATTCAACCAATTCTCAGCACAGATGTGATCGCCTCTCCGGTCAAAACTCTCCGAGTGATGACTACAGAAATCCTTCAGAGAACATCTAGTACCTTCAGCTGGCTGTCTTGCAACCCTCTCGCAATCTAAAGCCGAAACCAATTAGCCAATAGCGTCCATCACTTGACTCCCTGGGAGCATCGCTTCGTCAACAAGAATGTCCATAGACTCAGGGTGAACACTTCCCTCTCTGATCTCCAGCGCATTAGGTCCGGTTGCAGGGTTCCTTTTGGGTGGCATTCTCTGCAGCAAAAAGCAGAGTTAGAACCAACTCTACTAGAACCAAGTGACCAAGTCTAGAGACTAAGTCCTAATTGCTTATCTAGCCTAATCTTTGGTGTGATCATGGCCTAAGTTCTCTTTTTCCCTCTATCCTATAGTCTTCTCAGAGCAAAAGCTTTGATACCAATTGTGACGCCCCGCCCGATGGGCAAATCAATTAACTAGTAATTGATCCCAAGACGTGCCATCCCAGTCATGTCCCTCTAGGACATGACCTCCAGGAAATCACTTTTCTCATCGTAACGAGAAAACTGCAGCGAAAGACTTTACCAAGACTATGAGATTAAGAGATAGTAATTGAAACATCACATGGCAATACCAGAGATAAAATACTACATCATCAATATCATAAATAGTCACCAAATGTACTGTTCATCAGACCATCAGTAGGAAAATAGATACAACCCAAAATAACAACGCTAACATTATTCACAAAAGATCTGTAGATCAAAGCTTAGAACTAAGCTTTAATAGAGCTAATGAAATCAAAATCTTTATCATGTCTGCACGGGCAAATCCACCAGCCTCCCACATCGAGCACAACTATATAGGGTCCATATCCTCAAAGATCACATAGATCAAGTCCTGAACTAGCTCCCAAGTCTGCTCCGACGGCATCCTCTTCTAAAGTGGCTAAATTGTATAATAATCGTAATAGAAGATGAAACATAAAGAAAAGGGTAAGTCTAAGACTTAGTGATTTTTAACGCAGATAATACCCATGCCAATTTTAATTATGAGCTCAGATGTTTAATAAGTAAAAGCAGTTCTATCATGACAATTTATTTATGCGATATATATAATAACGATATATCCATACGATGTAACAACAGTTATAGTTCAACAGTATGGTCTACCCGAGATATTACTCCTTCTCAGCAGGGTTGATGCTGTCCCGAGGAACCTATAATACAATGATAGTGCCCCAGCCATTGCATAACATACCGTACGTAACATTAGTGGCACGATCGAGTTTGACCCCGAGTGGCTCACACCAACTAATGACGTCCGTCCTATAATGACTGAACCATTGGGAATTACTGCATCAAGGTCACGAAACCAATGGATCCCAAGCACTGTATAACACATACATTTGACCATAAAACTAACATGTATAGTAAGGTCATGGCCAATACTACCGTACGTACCGGTGTACCATGTCGTGCGATGCAATTATCTTGTCTATATTTTACATGCATGTCGTTTTACAAGTCTCACTTGGTTAACATGTTCAGCGCAACATTTTTCTCAAAATGACAGAGTTAATGTACAATAAGTACAAACTGTGAGAGTTGTAAAATATGCATGTTTTCTCGACACACAAAATAAATGTGCAGTGCATGAAAAAATAGCAATGAGCATTATGTGAGTTAAAACTCATTTGAATCGATAAGCATCTCTGAATACTCCGAAAGATCTGGGTTCTCCAAATATGTGAAAAACTTTCTATTAGTCCTAATTCTACTAAAACCACTCTAAAGTAAGGAAAACAGGAGTTATGAGACGTTTGGTGAAAATAGGGTTTCCCTATCACACACTGACTGTACGTCAAAACCGCAAGAGTTCAGCCTTACGAACGTTCCAAAACTCGCAACGGCACATATACATGCTCACAAAACACTCACAACACTTTAAAACACTTTGGGAACACTCTGGCAGCCTGGGGCTGTCTAAAGTTTGTGCAAAACACGAAGGGGGTAGGTGGTATTTATAGGCCCAGAAAAGCAACAGACGTTAGGCCAAGGGGCGTATGTTCGATGGTCCCACGTGCGTCCGCCTGTGCGGTTTGCAAAGTGTACATCCGGTGGTCTCCCCCCTTACGTCTGCACTACAGACAGCAGCGTACGTCCGCCAGACCTAACGTATGTCCCCCCAAAAATCCAAATTACCCTTCTAGTTAGGCCTGTAAACGATCTAAGCCGAGTCAAGCTT
>CM017324.1:32322740-32344773 GCA_006937295.1 Carpinus fangiana
AATTGTCTATAGATTGGGGTTTCAGGTTACTGAACCAATCTTTCGCTACTCCCTTTAGGGTTAAAGGGAAGGCTCGGCATGCGATTTCATCAAGGGTACCGTGGAGTGCGAGATGAGCACGAAACCCTTCCACGTGGTCTAAAGGATCTTCACTTCCATCGTATTTGTCTATTCGCAGATCGTTGAACTTGTCGAGGAGCGAGAATTTCAACACTCTATTGGTAAAGGGCAAGGTTGTTTTCGTCATGAGATGCTCAGCTGTTGACTGACCTTCTCCATTGATCGGTGCCAAACATTGACGTTTGAACCCCTTTAACTTATATTTGTTAAGCCTGTAGCACTATTAATATCTAACTATTTTTAGTGTTTTGTGTTGTGCAGGTCCTTACAACAAAATATGGCCACAAAAGAGCAAAATGCACCAAGGGAAGAAATGGATCCCTGCCAAGTGCGTTCGACCGCACTTGGTGCGTTCGAACGCACTCACGGTCTAACGCAAGGGGCATGGTCGAACGCAGGCCCAGTCAGCCCGTAAATCAAGCAATTGCCCTAGCCGGCCCTAGGAGTCCATCGCTTCCAACTTGTGCCGTGACAGTTATTTGCGGTCGAACGTGGAGTGCACATTCGAAAGCATATTCATCAGTGCGTTCGAACGCACTGCCTGCGTTCGAACGCAGACCAGTGACCTGTCAGTCTATAAATAGGACCCTAGGTCTATTTTGTCGAGAGCTTTTCTTTTGGGCGTGTTTTAAAGAGCAGTTTGCCATTGTAGGCCCTGCTCTGCCCTTTTTCTTTGTAACCCTTTATATTATTTAATACAAATGCTTTATTTTAGTTCATTTATGCTTCCTTATCACATGGGAGGCTAAATCCTCAACTAAGGTTGAGGATGTAGCCTCACCATGGATTTTATGCTTATTGTTTAAGTTTAAGTTAATTATTTTCGTTATTTCTTTGTTTCTTAATCGTCTCTCACTTGGTTTGGTGACAAAACCAAGTGAGATTGCACCGTAGTCGTTTATTCTTGGTTTTTCGTCCGATGGATACATTTCATCCTTCGGTTTACGCCCATTTATCCATAGTAGTTTGTGTCTTAACACATTCACTTTGGATCCTTTGGGCCTTAAACCGTTTATGGTTTGTCTTTCGTCAAATGGACGGATTCCTTGAATCCTTCGATAGGCGCAAGAGATAAAGCATTATTTTTAACCGATAGACGGATATGTTAGCTTAGTATTTTCAATTTGCATTCTTGAAATGGTGAGGTGAAAACCTTAGCCTTAGTGTTTAATTTAGTTTACTTTTCTGCATTAAATTAGTTTACNACGAAGGAGTGAGCTTCAGTACTCACTTCCTTGTCGTTGGAAAGACTAGGATTTGGCGGGGGCTCCAATTGCTCAACTTGCTCCTCTTTCTTTTCCTCCTCATGATCATCGGCTCTTTCCTCACTAACAAGTGTGGTGGTGGCTTGGACATGCTCATGATGAGGATCGCTGGGGCAATCCTCATCAGTCATGTACTGCCCTCTTGCCATCTCTTGACTTTGAAGTTCCTCCTCCTCAATTCTGTTGAATTCAGCAACTAGATGACCAAGATGTCCTTCCAACCTTGCAACTGCTTCAGTGTTTGCCACAATAGCATCTATGATTTCTTGACAAGGTTGGTTGACTGTTTTCCTAAACTCTTCGAGTGTGTCTTCTAATGATGGTTCATGCGATATAGGAATGGTGGGTTGGCCGACTAGTTCCATGAATTCCTTAAGCGTTTCTTCCAAAGAAGATTGCTTAGGAGGATAGTCATATGATGGATCGGAAGAAAATTGGTTGTCGAACTACGGATAATCAAGATTGTGCAGTTCGTCAACCTGGGGAGCAAAATTTTTCGTGGCATAAGCTTGCCACGAAAAATCAGAATGGTTGCTCCAGTTCGGGTTATAAAAATTTGAATATGATTCAATAACTGGAGAAACTGGTGTCCAACTGCTCATGTGAAAAGTTGAAAAATTGTCCCCAATGCGGACAATCACCTATGCTATGGTAAGGGCTTGAGCAATGTTAACATGGTTCATGTGGGTGAAAATTGGTAGGATTGGGCATCCTACCGCTAGGGGAAACATTAAAATAATTGAACGGAAGACTCATGCTTCACCTAAACAGTTCAAAATATCCCACATGAAACAATTAACAAAATAAAATAAAATAATCAAAAATAAAATTAAACTAAACAAAACTAACAACAACAAATAAATAAATAAAAACAGGCCAAACAAAACAATAATTAAATCAAATAACTAAAAAAAAGAAAACAGGACACATACACTGCCTCAGGTTTGTTGGTGCAGCCAGCTGAAGTGCGTTCGAACGCAGAGCACCACGATCGATTGCAGACACGCAGAAAATGTTGCAGTCTGTGCACGTACGTTCGAACGCAACAGAGGTTCGTTCATTCGCAACGGCGCACTGTAGTCTATCAAAGGCGCGCGCTCGCACGCAACAGCGTACTAGGCGAGCGTAGGTACGCGGCTATGCTGGAAAAAGTTGAAGTGCGTTCGACCACAAGAACTGCGTTCGACCGCACTGTGCCAGGCCGAAATTCAAGGGACTCGACAGAATCAAAAACAGTAAGCAAAAACGCTAATCTAATTTTTTTTTTGAATTTTATCTATACAAAAGCACGAAATAAATAAAATAAATGCACAATAAAAATAACTAGTAGAAAAATAAAATTAATCTAAGCAAGCAAAATTAATTCAAACAAAACATCGATTCCCCGGCAACGGCGCCAAAATTTGATGTACAAATTTAATTGTACTCGCCAATTGCACGAGTCTTTTGTAATATAAGCGGATGTGCAAGTGCGAGGTCAAACCCACAGAGAATCGTGTTTCGTTAAAAACTAATTTTAAAGTGCCTAAACTAATCCTATCTTAACCTAGTCCCAAAAGCAAACACAAGGCATGCATAAAAATAAATTAAATTAAAAGGCAATAAAATAAAGAAATAAAAGCGACTATAGTCCCTAATCCACCTCACCATAAATTAATTCACAAATAAACATGCTTAGCTCATATTTAATAATGATTACGCTACTTGGCATATTCTATTTGCTATTGCATTGTTCATATTTCCGTCTATCGATAAAACCATATGCATATCCTATTGTTGCTACAAATTCTTGTCGAACTAACCAACGCAAACACTGTTTAGAGGTCACAACGGATATTGGTCCGAAGACGAATCATCCGATGTATCTCCAGTTGCAGCGATAGTCGACGTTTAACGAATTGCAAACAACAATCAACACATTTTTGTCACTAAAATGCATTGAAATGAATAAACATAAATTGAAATGATAGAATAATACGAACTAAACATGAATAAATGTAAACAAATCTATAGTGAAGGGAATAAGAGACTAATGAAAAACAAAATAAAACATTAAATAAATGATAAAATGACGTTTAGAGGGTTTTACAGTGATGAACGGGGAGGATTTAGGCCACAAGGGGCGCCTCCAAGCTTTTTCCAAACATAAGATTCGTTTACAAGAGAAAGGGGCATATTTATAGGCTAAATTTAGGGTTTTCACGCTGCCAGGTCAGATTAAGGTGCGTTCGATCGCACTAGGTGCGTTCGAACGCACTCGTGCATGAATTTTGGCATTTGATGGGCACAAGTACGTTCGAACGTAAAACGTGCGTTCAAACACACTGCCTTCAGAATTAGCCCTCACATGTGAAATACAAAGTTGTAGATCTTTGAGTTAGCTTTTAAAAGACACCAAGATCACCCCAATCGGAGGTCTACAACTCCAGATATGGTCGTTTTGGTGGGACTCATCGGGTGCAAATTATCACTTAACTCAAATTTGCTGTCAAAGCTCCCCGAACTGTCTTAAGCCCCAGAGTTGATGGCATTAGCCCCAAATGCAACTTAACAACCTGCAAAACACTATAACACCAAAACTAACCAAAACATTAGAAATTAACAATACTAAGAGCCTAATGAATGTAAATTAAGGGGTTCAAATAAGCACTTTTAGGCACTCATCAGCCCTAGGAGTCCATCGCTTTCAGCTTGCGCCGTGACGGTTATCTGCGGTCGAATGTGGAGTGCACGTTCGAACGCATAATTCATCATTGCATTCGAACGCACTGCCTATGTTCGAACGCAGACCAGTGACCTGTAAGTCTATAAATAAGACCTAGGTCCATTTTGTCGAGAGTTTTTCTTTTGGGCGTGTTTTTAAGAGCAGTGTGCCATTGTAGGCCCTGCTCTACCCTATTTCTTTGTAACCCTTTATATTATTTAATGCTAATGCTTTATTATAGTTCATTTATGCTTCCTTATCACATGGGAGGCTAAATCCTCAACTAAGGTTGAGGATGTAGCCTCACCATAGATTTTATGCTTATTGTTTATATTTAAGTTAATTATTTCCATTATTTCTTTGTTGTTTAATCGTCTCTCACTTAGTTTGGTGACAAAACCAAGTGAGATTGCACCATAGTTGTTTATTCTTGGTTTTTTTCGTCCGATGGATACATTTCATCCTTCGGTTTATGCCCATTTATCCATAGTAGTTTGTGTCTTAACACATTCACTTTGGATCCTTTAGGCCTTAAACCGTTTATGGTTTATCTTTCGTCAAATGGACAGATTCCTTGAATCCTTCGATAGGCGCAAGAGATAAAGCGTTGTTTCTAACCGATAGACGGATATGTTAGTTTAGCATTTTCAATTTGCATTCTTGAAATTGTGAGGTGAAAACCTTGGCCTTAGTGTTTAATTTAGTTTACTTTTCTGCATTAAATTAGTTTACATTTTCGTTGTCACCAATCACCCACAACGGAGCTAGGTTAAAGTAACACTGACCTAGACTCAAAGTTGATTTCGTTTAAAAAATACACGGTTCCTTGTGGTTTGATCTCGGTACTTGCGCAACGCTATACGAACTACGGTTTGTACAATTGCGAGTACCTAAATTTGGTACGACCAAATTTTGGCGCCATTGCCGGGGAGCCATTTGAGTTGTTTTGAATTTAACTTTGCTTTTAGATTAATGTTATTTTTCTACTAGTTTTTATTTTCTGCAATTTCAATACTGTTCATAGTTTATTTTTCGTGTTTTAGTTTATTTTTGTTAATTTTTAGCTTAGTGTTTGGTAGTTTTCGTTTCTGTACAGAGTTTTTGGAAAATCATGCGCTGACAGTGCGGTTGAACACAGTTCTTGGGGTCGAACGTACTTAGGCCTATTCCACTACAGCCGCATACCTGCGTTCACCTAGCACGCCTTTGCGTGCGAGTGCATGCCCCTGTCAGAACAAAGCAGTGCAGCTCTGCATTCGAACGTACTTCAGTTACGTTCGAACATACTTCAGTTGCGTTCGAACGCATGTGCATAGACTGCTACATTTGCGTGTATGTGATCGAACGTGCTGACTTGCGCTCGAGCGCACCTCTACTTCCAGCATCAACATACCAGAGGCAGTATGTTCTGTTTTTAATTTCTTTGTGTTTTAATTAATTGTTAGACTTATTTTAATTGCTTTAACTGCTTATTTTGAGTATTTTGCTTGCTGTGATTAGCTATGTTTAGTTTATTTTTGCTTTTAGTTGTTTATATAATTTGCATATGTTTTAGTTAGAGGTTTTGTTAGTCTAAATTGTTAGTTGTTTAAATTGCCTTGTTTTGTTAAGTGTTTAGGTTATCTTAGCTAGTTATATTTTCTGTTTCTAATATTGTTTCTATTTTTACTGCATCTTTTTATATTTGTTTTAGTTTGCTTTGTTTTTATTCACATGTTGTTGATAGGTTATTGTTAAGTAGTTTTTAGTTCATTGCTGTTTTTGCATATCTATTTCTATTTTTATTGATTTCATAGTCCCTGTTTTGCTGTTTTTATTCATTTTTTGCTTACTTAGGTTATTGCTTTCTTAGTTTAGTTTGGTTTCTCATTTAGTGTATGCTTGGTCGGCGATCATTGAACTTAGAGTTAACACCTTTAGATCCCGACTTAGAAAGAAATCTTAGGAGATCTCTTTGAGCACGTGCCGAGATGGGAGATAATCAAAGGAATCCAAGGGTGGAGAAGCACCAGGATGATCAAAGAAATCCAAGAAGGGAGGAGCATGAGGAATATCAAGATGCAAGAGACAGGAACGGGGAAAATAGACGAGCATACGAGTTGGATTTCACTACGTCACTCAGGGAATTGTTCGCATCTACTGCGGTCAGTTCCCATTCGTGCATAGTGTTACCACCGACTAATGCAACTCATTATGATCTAAAGCCACACGTGATTCAAATGTTACCATCCTTTTACGGCTTGGACCATGAAAATCCTTATTCCCATGTTAAGAAGTTTAGAAGTATAACTGCCACAACCAAATTCCAAAATTTCTCAGAGGAATCAGTCAATCTTAGACTTTTTCATTTCTCCCTTCATGACAGAGCCATTGAGTGGTTGGATTCCTTGGCACCTGGCTCTATTACATCCTGGGAGGAACTGTTGAAGCAGTTCTACCACCAGTTTTTTCCAATGTCCAGAGTAAATGAGGCAAGAAAGGAGATCAGTTCTTTTACTCAGGATGAGGACGAGAAGTTCTCGAAATTTTGGGCACGGTTCAAGGATCTGTTAATGAAATGTCTACCTCACGGTTATGAAAAATGACATTTGGTTCAATTCTTCTACCAAGGGCTATCTCAGCTCAACCGTAGTATGATTGAGCTGATGAATGGAGGGGCATTTCTGAAATTAATGGAAGATTTGGCCTATAAAGCATTGGAGAAAATTGCTGCCAACTCACAGGACTGGGATTTCACCAGCTGTCGAGATAAATCTGCCTGAAATCCCAAGAAAGGAGGCATCCTGGAGCTAAAAGGACAGCAAGAGTTGACTCAAAGGATGGATGCCATTGTCAAGAGATTGGATGCTCTGTGTATGGGAAAACCTGTTAATGTTGTGAACACATTTCTAGTTGATAGTTGTTCTGTCTGTGCTAGTCATTTGCACTTAGCACAGAATTGTCCATCGATGACAGTTTTTTCTGAGATGGAACAAGTGAACGCTTTTAATAATTTTCAAAAGCATTCAACTAGCCCATATTCTAAGTCTTACAATCCAGGGTGGAGGAACCACCCAAATTTTGCCTGGAAGCAGAACCAGCCCACAAATCAAGAAGGGTTTCCTCCTACATATCAAAATCATGGACACTCGGCTCAGCCAGCGTCATCTTCCTATCAAGCCCCCACTCAAGCCCCAGTGTCACCGATACAGTCATTAGAAGAGACAATGAGAGAATTCATGAAAATAACTAGTCAATCCATTAGTGACGTTAGACATTCCACCATGGTGAACACCCAGGCAATCTCCAAGCTGGAGATCCAAGTGGGACGGTAAGTCACCTAGGTGAGAGGGACAAGGGAAAGCTCCCCGGCCAACCAGTGAACAATCCTAAGGCATGCACTATCGGAAGTTCTTCAACTCAAGAGCATGCACATGCTATTGTTACACTGAGGTCAGGGAGACGAGTGGATAACCTTGTGGCTGATCCAAAGGCAGTTGATGAAGCACTGCCAGCAATAGACCTTACTAGGCAAGAGGAGACGAAGAGTGACAACAAGGAGAAGAAAGATGCTGAGCCATCTATAGTCACTCCCATTGAGAAGGGCCTTTCGAGGTCATTTGTCCCAAAAGCCCCTTATCCTGAGAGATTGAGAGCCCCAAAGAAGAATGCGCAGTTTGCTGAAATTTTAGAGGTGTTTAAGCAAGTTCAGAAAACATCCCATTCTTGGATGCAATTCAGCAAGTGCCAGCATATGTGAAATTCTTGAAGGATTTGGTCACAATCAAGAGAAAAACCAATGTCCTGAAAAGGCTTATCTGACTGAGCAAGTGAGCTCCATCCTACAATGCAAGTTGCCAATCAAATATGAGGACCCTAGGTGTCCGACCATTGCTTGCACGATTGGAATGAGTCGGATCAATAGGGCATTGTTGGATTTGGGGGCAAGTGTGAATCTCTTTCCCTATTCAGTATATTTGAAGTTGGGATTGGGAGAGTTGAAGCCGACCACTGTGACGCTCCAGTTAGCAGATAGGTCACTTAAGAGACCACGGGGAATACTTGAGGATGTGTTGATCAAGGTTGACAAGTTTTATTTTCTTGTGGACTTTATAGTGATAGATACGGAGCCAGTGCATGATGTGGTGAATCAAATTCCAGTGATATTAGGGCAATCTTTCTTAGCTACAACTAACGCCCTAATCAACTATAGGACGGGAGTGATGAAGATCTCTTTCGAAAATATGACAGTGGAACTCAATATTTTCAACATCAATAGCCAGCCACTTGAGTATGATGAAACCCATCCTATGTGCTTCATTGAAAAAATCATTGATGACTTTGATTTTGAGGACCCGGAGATTGAGTGTTTTACTCAGGATTCTGATGACCTGGACTTAGACAGGATGATTAGGATAGATTTGCATGAGCCTAGCCTGGAGGACCCTGACATGGAGTGCTTTGCACCATCTGGAGGTCATTTTGATTTAAGTGAGCCACTACAGTATGATGAGCCGATATGTGAGCTCAGTCTAGAGGATCCGAAATTTGAATGTTTTGCTCAGGTTGGAGGAAACATAGATTGTGGTAGGATACTTGAGCCAACTAGGGAAGTAGTTGAGCCAAGTTTGGAGGACGTTGAGATGGAGATATTTGCTCAGTTGGGAGATGATCAGTACTTTGATGAAGTAGTTAAGCTACTTACATCCATTATCGATCCCATATCTGAGCTACAGTTGGAGTGTGGGGAAACCATGGATTTAGTTTTCCCCACTGTTTATTCCTCTACATTTGAGCCATCTGATATTATTGCTGAGAGCAAACGGTTTGCTCCCATTCACATGCGGCCAAGGATGCCAAGATTGACCTTGGGAAGGAATGACTATTTTCCTCCCCCATTTTGTGATCATCGGTTGATTAGGATAGCTGGATATTCATTGTTGCATATTGATCATCCCAGCTACGACCATCACCCGTTTGACCGAGGCAAGTTAGTACATACCAGTCTCAGGACTACAGTTGCTATGTCTACCTAGTGTTATAGGTAGCTTGGTCCGTATCACGAGTCTGGCTGAAGACGTTAAACTTGGCGCTTGAAGGGAGGCACCCCTGATGAGTGCCTAAAAGTGCTTATTTGAACCCCTTAATTTATATTCGTTAGGCTCTTAGTATTGTTAATTTCTAATTATTTTTGGTGTTTTTAGTGTTTTGAGTTGTGCATGTCTTTACAACAAAAGTTGGCCATAAGAGAGCAAAAATACACCAAGTGAAGAAATGGACCCCTGCCAAGTACGTTCGATCGCACTTGGTGCGTTCGAACGCACTGACGGTCGAACGCAGGGGCACGGTCGAACGTAGTCCCAGTCATCCCGCATCTCGCGCTGGTGCCCTAGGAGTCCATCGCTTCCAAGCTGCGCCGTTACGGTTTTCTGCGGTCGAACGCACATTGTGCGATCGAACGCACAACTCAGCATTACGTTCGAACGCACTTCATGCGTTCGAACGCACTCGTAGGATTTGTTAGTCTATAAATAGGACCCTAGGTCCATTTGGTCGAACACACAGTTCTTAGGGGCGTTTTTAGAGAGCATTTTGCTTCTGTTTGCCTTGCTCCGCCCCTTTTATTTGTAAGCTTTTATTTTCAAGTTAATTTTAATGCACTCTTTCAATTCAATTTTGTTTTGTTGTTCAATGGGTGGCTAAAATCTTCAACTTAGGTTGAAGATGAAGCCTCACCCTTAGTTTATATTTCTTGCTTTTACATTTTATGCTTTATTTTCCGTTATTAAATTCCGTACTCGTCATTTAATTTCCGTGACAAATAATTGAATGGTTGTGTGATGTTGATACATTGATAGTCATCCTGTGATGTGTTCCAAGCCGGGTGCACAACGAGTTATTGGTTGTGATTTAATATCCACTGTGATCCAAGGATACAGTGGATGATTTTATCCATAATCAATACTCATTGTAGCTCCTTAACGGTAAACACATTATTCGGTTTGACTTGTGTCAATTACAACAATAGAGTGTGTTGAAGGGTTTAAAGTTTAAAAAACGGAGAATGAGTGTTTAATGTATTAAGCTTATTTTTATTGGGTGAGGTTCATCTTTAACCTTAGTTATTTTTATCCATACATTTACACTTTAATTTAATTTCTGCACTTTTCATTGTTCAAAATCATTTCTCACTTTGGGACTAGGTTAAGATATATTTAATTTAAGAGTCGTATTAGTTTTTAATTGTAAAACGCCGTTCTCTGTGGTTCGATCTCGGTACTTGCGCAACGCTATACGACCTAACGGTTCGTTCTCTTGCGAGTACCTAAATTTTGTGATCATCGGTTGATTAGGATAGCTGGATATTCATTGTTGCATATTGATCATCCCAGCTACGACCATCACCCGTTTGACCGAGGCAAGTTAGTACATACTAGTCTCAGGACTACAGTTGCTGTGTCTACCTAGTGTTATAGGTAGCTTGGTCCGTATCACGAGTCTGGCTGAAGACGTTAAACTTAGCGCTTGAAGGGAGGCACCCCTCATTATGTTTCTTGTTTTATTTTCGGCATTTGTATCTATCGGTCAAATTTGGGGAAGCATTCTTTTATGCTATACCTAAATTGACCCGTCCCCTAGGTTCAGTCACATTGTGGACAATGTGACATTTTGAGTTTGGGGATGGAGTAGACGTGTTCTGTAAAAATTTTGCTTTGTGTTTGTGTATATTTTTTGTAAATAGTTCAAAAAAAAAAAAAAGCAACATTTTCTCTCCCCCTTTCCCCTATTTTCCCAGCGCCATACACTCTCTCCTCCCCCCACCTCCGTCCCTCTTCTCCTATACACCACCTAAACACCAGATTGCCACCAGCCTAGGGACCTTTTGCACCACCAGCCCCGTGACGTCTTTGTGATGTTTTGGTTATTATTTTTCACACCCCTTTGCACTACATTCTTATTTTCTATATTAGCACACTATGGACAGTGCAAATTTTGAGTTTGGGGGTATTTTATCATTTGTGCACATTTTGTTTTTAATTATGGATTTTATGTCAATTATGGTTTATTTTCTTTTGTGTGCTTAATTTGATGAACATATGATCACTTTAATTAAGGGAATTTCAATTATGTTACTTTCTTGGCAGCATGAGATATTATAGTTCAATTTGAGTTTCACAAGCACAATTGGCAAGTAATTTGTGGGATAAAAATCTGATTTTGGTCATGATAGTTTTGTAAGCTTAAATGCAGTTGGGTAACCAATTGGAAAGACAACCGTGGTTCATTTAAAAAAAAAATTATATATATATGTTGATCATTATGAGCTTTCCACCGAGTAACCGGATCTCTTGCCTCATTAAGCAATGAGTATTCGCGTAAAAAAGTGAGAAGTTAGATGTGGTTAGCAAAGCTTTGTAGCCTTCTTGACTCGAGTTAGTAGGTCCTTAGGGGTGTTTTTACTCTTAATGCCCTAAAACCTTCTGGTTTGGGAGTCATTGACTTAACGCTTGATACATGGGTCAATTAGAAAGCTTAAGGGAGCTAAGCAATAAATAATAATAATAATAATAAATTGAAATAAACCTTGGTTATTGTGTCCGATGAGTAGTCTAATGAATTTTGAGTGTCGAAGCATGCATGACTAGAATTAGTTTTGAAATCCCATAATTATGTGTTGAAGTCACTTTCACTAGAATTGATTTGTGTGTTATCTCATAATGCCATGTTTGTACCTTGATTGATAATTTCCTAAAAAAATTGTGAAGATGGTGTTTGTTTGATTAAGTTTGCTCATGAATAAAACCATAAATGTTATATTGTTGCATTGTTGAAAATAAAATTTTTGTGCAATGTTTGTGGGTATCATTCATGAAAAACTCTAACGAGACTTCACTCGTCCTCTAGGGAATCCCTAGAGGTTTAAAAGGCTTGTTGCATAGGCTAAATGCAACAGTTCTCCCACGAAAGTGGACCTATGTTTGTTTTGTTTTTCATTTTTGTTTTGCTAAGGGACTAGCAAAATGTAAGTTTGGGGGTATTTGATCGGTGCCAAATATTGTATATTTGACCCCCTTAACTTATTTTTGCTAAGCCTTTAGCGTTGTTAATATCTAACTTTTGTGGTTGTTTTTTAGTGTTTTGTGTTGTGTAGGTCCTTACAACAAAATATGGCCACAAAGGAGCAAAATGCACCAAGGGAAGAAATGGATCCCTGCCAAGTGTGTTCGACCGCACTTGGTGTGTTCGAACGCACTCATGGTCAAACACAGGGGGCACGGTTGAACGCAAGCCCAGTCAGCCTGCAAATCACGCGGTTACCCTAGCCGGCCCTAGGAGTCCATTGCTTCCAGCTTACGCCGTGACAGTTATCTGCGGTCGAACGTGGAGTGCACGTTCGAGTGCATAATTCATCATTGCGTTCGAATGCACTGCCTACGTTCGAACGCAGACCAGTGACCTGTCAGTCTATAAATAGGACCCTAGGTCCATTTTGTCGAGAGCTTTTCTTTTAGGAGTGTTTTTAAGAGCAGTTTGCCATTGTAAGCCCTGCTCTGCCCTTTTTCTTTGTAACCCTTTTATATTATTTAATGCTAATGCTTTATTTTAGTTCATTTATGCTTCCTTATCACATGGGAGGTTAAATCCTCAACTAAGGTTGAGGATGTAGCCTCACCATGGATTTTATGCTTATTGTTTATGTTTGAGTTAATTACTTCCGTTATTTCTTTGTTGCTTAATCGTCTCTCACTTGGTTTGGTGACAAAACCAAGTGAGATTGCACCGTAGTTGTTTATTCATGGTTTTTTTCGTCCGATGGATACATTCCATCCTTTGGTTTATGCCCATTTATCCATAGTAGTTTGTGTCTTAACACATTCACTTTGGATCCTTTGGGCCTTAAACCGTTTATAGTTTGTGTTTCGTCAAATGGACGGATTCCTTGAATCCTTCGAGAGATAAAGCGTTATTTCTAACCGATAAATGGATATGTTAGCTTAGCATTTTCAATTTGCATTGTTGAAATGGTGAGGTGAAAACCTTAGCCTTAGTGTTTAATTTAGTTTACTTTTCTGCATTAAATTAGTTTACATTTTCGTTGTCACCAATCACCCACAGCGGAGCTAGGTTAAAGTAACACTGACCTAGACTCAAAGTTAATTTCGTTTAAACAATACACGGTTCCTTATGGTTCGATCTCGGTACTTACGCAACGCTATATAAACTACGGTTCATACAATTGTGAGTACCTAAATTTGGTACGACCAACCAACTTGTGGCTAAATAATGAATCTCCCCTCTACGTATTATCAGAGTTAGTACATAGGAAAATGAAATAAATCTAAGAAACTATAAATCATTTTTTGGACAAGTAAGTTCTTCAAAATTAAGACATGGAGCAACTAAGCAATAATAACAAACTTGAAAATAACATAAGGTCTTCGGTAGGGTTCGTAGCAGTAATTGTACACATTTTGCAATCCTGGAGGCAAGATTCCTAAAAGTGTAACAACAGTGTAAGTTTAACAACTTAGTGAATAAATCTTACCGATAGATATGACATGAATCTAATTACTAGGAAATAAACATCAGTTTTAGTAAGTAATCCAAAAGGAAGTGTTGTCTCCGTTAGTACACCATATAATAGGGTTTTGGTTTTCAAATAGAAGTGTACTATCGACGGCAATCGCCTAGGTAGTTTAATGCATTAAAACATAGTGCTTTATAAGTTAAAACTCTCATGAATGGTCTACCCGACATTTTACACATTCTTAGCATGGTTTGCGCTGTTTCGATAGACCTGTAATACAACACCGGTGCCCTGGATATTGCACGCTACCTACATAACACTGGCGACATGATCAAGTCCAACCTCGGGTGCTCCACACTGCTAATAATGTTCGTCTTATAATAATCGCTCGTTAAGGCTACGCTGGCAATAAAATAATCATTAGATCCAATGCCCATATAACGTACACATTTGACCATATCATAAAGTTCATATAATAAGCCCATTGTCGTTATATCGCACGTACTGGTGTATGATCAGTGCCAAATATTGTATAGTTGATCCCCCTTAACTTATGTTCGTTAAGCTCTTAGCGTTGTTAATATCTTATGTTTTTGTATTGTTTTAGTGTTTAGTGTGCTGCAGGTTCGTAACATCAATATGCGGGTTCAAGGGTGAAAAATGACTAAAAAGTGAAGTTTTGGAGTCTCTACCAATGCACTCGAGCGCACTAGGTGCGATCGAGCGCACTAAGCTCGACATAGAGATCAAGCACGCCTGCGATTGACCCCAGGAACTAGCGATTGAGTGCATGAGCCACGATCGAGCGTACTCCACGTTAGCCGTAATCCCTGCGTTGCCCTAGCCACCATCACTTCACACTTGCGCCGTGGGAATTCTGAGGCAGTTATGTGCGATCGATCGCACCATTTGCGATCGAGCGCACTGCTTGCGATCAAGCGCACCCCTGACCTGGCAACACATTTCATTTTGCTTATAAATAAACCTTGTATATAATTCGTAAACCTCACGTTTGGGAGGCACCTTTAGGGCTTGAAACCCTCTGTTCCCACTATGTAGCCCTCCTAAACCGTCATTTATTTATATTTCCTTTTATTTAATGATTAGTTGTTGTTATTTTCCATCTCTCTTTACTATAAGAGGCTAATCTTTAACTAAGGTTGAAGATGAAGCCTCACCATAGATTTACATAATTTTCTTCATGTTTTCATGTTTAGTTTAATCTATCGTTTAGTTTTATGTGTTCGTTTCAATTCGGTTTCGTGACAAAATTGTGTTGATTATTGTTTGCAAATCATTAAACGGCCAATATCTGTTGTGGTTGGTCCGGGGTACATTGGATGATTTTATCGAGTCCAATATCCGTTGTGATCAATGATACATCGGATGATTCGATTTCGATTCTATATCCGTTGTGACCGTTTAACGGTAAACACATCGGATGATTCGCCTAGATTTTATAATAGCAATAGAACATGCATAGTGCTTAATCGATAGGCGGATTTCTAACATGTTAATATGTATCTAGATGTGGTGAGGTGGATTCTAAACCTTAGTGTTATTTATTTATTTATTTGTTTTTATTGCATTTAATCTAGTTTACATTTAATGCACGCCACATGTTTGATAATTGGGACTAGGTTAAGATAGGGTTAATTTAGGCATTTTAAATTAGTTTTACACAAACCCGATTCTCTATGGGTTCAACCTCGCACTTGCACAACCACTTTATTGCAAAACAATTCGTGCAATTGACGAGTATCTATTTTTGGTACGATCAGTGTACCATGTCATACAATGTATCTTACATCCAATCATTAAGACAGTTATCAATTAATTTCGAAAGTAAGCATGCTCGCATCATACTCGTGGCCAGTTGATGAGTGCCTAAAAGTGTTTATTTGAACCCCTTAATTTATATTTGTTAGGCTCTTAGTATTGTTAATTTCTAATTATTTGTGGTGTTTTTAGTGTTTTGAGTTGTGCAGGTGTTTACAACAAAAGTTGGCCACAAGAAAGCAAAAAGACACCAAGTGAAGATTTGGACCCCTGCCAAGTGCGTTCGACCGCACTTGGTGCGTTCGAACGCACTCACGGTCGAACGCAGGGACGCGGTCGATCGCAGTCCCCGTCAGCCCGCGTATCGCGCGGGTGCCCTAGGAGTCCATCGCTTCAGCGCTGCGCCGTTATGGTTTTCTGCGGTCGAACGCACTGTGTGCGATCGAACGCACAACTCAGTAGTACGTTCGAACGCACCTCCTGCGTTCGAACGCACTCGTAGGTTTCTGTAGCCTATAAATAGGACCCAAGGCCATTTGGTCGAACAGACAATTCCTTTGGGGGCGTTTTTGAGAGCATTTTGCTACTATTTGCATTGCTCCGCCCCTTTTCAGTTGTAAACTTTTATTTTACAGTTAATTTTAATGCATTATTTCAATTCTTTTATGTTTTATTGTTCAATGGGTGGCTAGAATCTTCAACTTAGGTTGAAGATGAAGCCTCACCCTTAGTTTAAATTTCGTGCTTTTATATTTTATGTTTATTTTCCGTTATTCAATTCCGCATTCGTCATTCAATTTCTGTGACAAATAATTGAATGGTTGTGTGTGTTGATGCATTGATAGTCGTCCGGTGATGTGTTCCAAGCCGGGTGCACAACAAGTGTTTGGTTGTGATTCAATATCCACTGTGATCCAAGGATACAGTGGATGATTTTATCCATAATCAAAACTCGTTGTAGCTCCTTAACGGTAAACACATTATTCGGTTTGACTTGTGTCAATTACCACAATAGAGTGTGTTGAAGGGTTTAATGTTTAAAAAAACGGAAAGTGAGTGTTTAATATATTTAGCTTATTTTTATTGGGTGAGGTTCATCTTTAACCTTAGTTATTTTTATCCCTGCAATTTCAGTTTGATTTTATTTCTGCATTTTTTTTTATTTGTTCGAAATCA
The DNA here is from genome assembly GCA_006937295.1 of Carpinus fangiana. Classification (NCBI taxonomy): domain Eukaryota; kingdom Viridiplantae; phylum Streptophyta; class Magnoliopsida; order Fagales; family Betulaceae; genus Carpinus; species Carpinus fangiana. The sequence continues at coordinate 32,339,293 of CM017324.1, forward strand.
ACCCTCTTTGGGACTAGGTTAAGGTACGTTTAATTTAGGAATTGTATTAGTTTTATTTACAAAACGCTGTTCTCTGTGGTTCGACCTCGCACTTGCACAACACTATATTGCACACGATTCGTACAATTGACGAGTATCTATTTTTGATACGATCAGTGTACCATGTCATACAATGTATCTTACATCCAATCATTAAGACAGTTATCAATTAATTTCGAAAGTAAGCATGCTCGCATCATACTCGTGGCCAGTCAGCTAAAATATCCCGTGTTTTTAAGAAAAAAGGTTCATAAGTAATTTACTTACCTCGTACGCTTGCGTGAATCCTCCAACATTGCTAAATCCTGCTACATCAGAATATAACACACCATTATACGTAATGCTAGAAGATCTTACGAGTAAAGTACTATGCCTTATCCAAAAAAGGTTGCAAGGTGCTAAAATACATGAGAATGGGGCTTAAGGTAGATGCCTAACACCCTAGCCGTACATCTGGGTTCGAGGGCGTACGTCCAGTCAGTGGGTTAAGCATTCCGTTAAGGCTCAAACAGTCATTACATATTCTATAGGCTATTGCATCTTTTCCAGACTAATAAATAAGCACATGCAACGTAAGCAAACATTATGCAACACAAGGAATCAAAAGAAGCTTTTGAAACTATTTTCGAGACATTTCTTATTTTTGGGTAAAAAGCTTAACACAATCATCTTTGAAAACTCACAACATTAAGGAGGCATTAAAACAATGGTGAAAGCATAAAGCGGGCAAGAGATTACCTCAAATTCGGCAAGAATATGAGCTCCTTTCTCTCTCAATCAAAACTCACAAGAACTCAATCTTGGCAGTCTAGGGGCGTGCTGATTAGTGAAATGAATGGTGTGAGAGTAAGAAGGGAAAATAGGGTATTTATAGGGGAATGGTGCTACCAACTCTCCAGAAAAGTAGCGAACATCTGCCAAACCCTAGCGTATGTCTAGTACTAATTGCACGACAGACCAAAGGGTGTAGCGTACATCTAGGTATTATTCAAAGGATTTTTCAAAAAGTAGCGTACGTCCATGTGGTCCCAGCAAATGTCCGTGTACTATTTGCAAAGCGTACATACGGTGGACCCCCGCGTACGTCCACACTAGAAACAAGGGTGTACGTCTACCAACCCTAGTGTATGTTCGCTAAAAAGGGTGATGTTTTAGCCTTAGGTCTCAAGGGGGTTTGGGAATTGCTTTGGCTATTTTGTGGGCTTCAGCATCTTTGTTAGAACTTTCTTAACCGTTCTTTTGTAGAAAATATTTAAAATAAAATGATTATTTTTATCGGGGTATTACAAAACTAGTGGATCCAAAGCCAACACACAAACATTTGACCATAAAGTTAACTTGTATAGTAAGCCCATGACCGTTATCCCGCACGTACCAGTGTACCATGTCATACGATGCAATTAATCTTATCAATCTTTTATATTCATAGTTTTACAAGCCTCATCATTATCTTATTAATCAACATACATTTTCACAAAAGAGAATTCACAGTAATTCCAAAATGTATTTCATGAGAGTTACAAAATATGCATGTTTGATATATATAAAATAGACGTGCAATGCGGAAAAAGTAACAACAAGCATCTATGTGAGTTTGTACTCATCCTGGTTGTAAGGCTCCTCCATAAAAGTCTCTTGAGGCGTCATAACCTCGAATACTGAGAAAATACATATTATTAGTTCTAAATCTAACTAAAATAAACCTAGAACATGAAAATAAAGGCTATCGAACGACTGGCCAAAGTGGCGTTCCTTAGAACACATCTAACCATATGCCCAGGTCTATGGCTGTACATCCGCCTAGAAGGCTCGTACATCCAGTCTCGTGGCCATACATTCGCTCAAAGAGTTTCAAGTAGAACCTTATTTGGTTCAACCGTCTTCCTATCCTCCTAAACTGATTCTAAAGCTATCAAAGGATGCCTAGGACTTCCTATCTCAAAACAATACTTCCATGCAAAAGGAAATATACTCAACAAGAATTAAACGCTAACACATGCTTAAACCAAGATTGAGGGCATAACTAACGTCAAAATTTTGCACACTCGCATCACTTTATTTATATTTTAACGTCAAAATCTAGTGCAGAGCCAGTATAAATTGCAATGAAATAGTAATTCAAAAAGGTCAAATGTTGAAAATATAAGTTTGAAGGTGTCTTTTCAAAAAAAAAAAAAAAAAAAAAAAGATGAAAATAAAAGAAAAGGAAACCTCCCTTTTAGAAACTACTCCTAAAGTTTTGTAATTAAATACAAGGAATTCTAGGTTTAAAATGCTAGGAATTTTTAATTTTTTGGCATTTGCTTGGTTACGCTAGCAATTAATAGGAGTCTATGAAAAAAATGCCAAGACTTTAGTGGCACGAGTTTTTGTTTTGTTTCGTTTTTAGCTTTATCATAGTTAGCCTATTGTTTTTTACCCCTATTTACACAATACGTGCACGGAAACTATTTAGAAGTCACTCACATTTCTCTTATAAATTATAATGCAACTAAGCATAGTTGACAAACAAACAACATGAGCTTATGAGCAATAATTATGGCATTTTAAAAGTAAAAATGAGGGTGTTAAGGATGAAAGGCAGATGCATGTGACAATTTTCCATCTATTGTAACGTTTAAATAACGTTTGATATAGTAGCCTATCTGATATGAGATGGTAGTTTGACGTATCCATTAATGCCACTTTGTTTTATTTATTTATTTATTTTTATTTGGTGGCATAAATTAAAAGGTGGTGATAGTTGAAGGGGGAATTGAATTATATTTTCTCTCTATTTTTCCTTGACTTGGTCTTCCCCTTTATAATGGAATTAAATATGAAGCGGGATCCTCCTCTTAACAATCTTTCATATTTTCTCATCTCATCTATAATAAGAAGAACCCACGCTAGAAATAAATAAATGGTTAGTTAAAGGTGTCTAAAGATAGATTACAATTCCAACATAAATGCTTATAATAGCATATGTGTTATTTGGATATGTATTAGATTAGCAAATCTAAATGTTATCTACTTGAACAGTATCTACTTGGTAAGTAAACTAAGTAACATTTGGTTCAAATTAATAGCATATGTTAACGACTTCAATTTATTTATTTTTAATTTTACAGTCTGTAGCCTATAGTTTCCACCACTATATATACTGTGTGTGGAGGAGAGCAATAAAAAAGAAAGAAATAAAGGAAGAAGATGATCATGATGTCATCCGGTAGAAATGTAAGTTTGCTATTGATAATTATGTTTATGAGTGGATCATTTAAGAGTGGCGTTGAAGGCGGCTTATACAACAGAAGGCGAGTGTTCGTGACAGTAAGAAATGATTTGAAGACTGCTCTTACGCTTAGCTGTTATTCATCGGAAGATAACCTTGGCACCCAAGTTCTCCAAACAAACCAGACGTTGAATTTCAACTTTAAACCCAACATTTCGGGGTCTACACAATTCGTATGTAATTTTGTATGGGTCTACAACAAAATAAATGTAATTCATAACAATTATCGGATTTACGTGTATAGTCGGGACGTCGAGACATGCGGTCATCGATGCCTTTTGGGGATTAATCAGATGAATGTAACTCAATATGACGCCCAAAGTAGACTTGTTCGAACCTTTCCTTGGTGATTAAAAGCAGCCCAAGCAGAGCACATCTTCATCACCTACCTACCTTAATATATGAATATTGAAATAAAGCTAATTATTGCTATATTATGTGTTGTTGGATTCCTTTATCTTTTATTTTACTCCTCCATGCATTTTCAAACTTATCAAAAGAATAAATTGTTGTATTATGTTGTGTATGTGATTGCTATTGAAATAAAGCTAATTATTGTTATATTACGTATTGTTGGGAGTCCCATATATTGAGAAAGTATATAGAAATAGAGAAAAAATAGCACTTAATATACATAAGTGGACCCAAGCCTATTAACTTAGGCTTTTGGTGTTTCTTTCCCAGGCCTGACATGTATATATATTGCCTTATAAATGAATTGTTTATTTTATTTATCTTCTTTTTTCTTTAATTGTTTCAAGTTTTCAATTGGAGATATTATCATAATTAGTCAAAGGTAGGAAAGATGAACAATAAGATAATGCTTGTTTTGTATTTCACCATAAGTTTGGCTTGATTGATTGTATGGTTAGTTTGGCTACATATTTGACTTGAGTTACTAAGCCCTTAAGGGTGTTTTTACACCTAATGCCATAAAGCCATCTGATTTGTAAGTCATTGGCATAACGCTCGAATACATGGGTCAATTAAAAAGCTTAATAGAGCTATTTATATTCCAACATAAATTGGATGGTACAGAAGTTTTTGTGGGGACACCAAAAAAACAAATCCCGTATTCATTGGATGAGAAAGTGGATTGCCGTTCTATATCAATGGTTGAGTCTACAACTTCGCCCCCTAAAAATATTTGGTAACCCTTACCTTCTTGTCTCCGTTTGGATACTTCTTGAAGTATATTCCATTACGTCTACATTTTTTTTTTTTTTTTATAATAGAATTAAAGGCAATTTTGGCATTTTAAGTAAAAATTTTGCACACTCGCATCATGAATACAACAACCTTCTTTATATTTTAACATCAAAATCTAGTGGAGATCTAGTATAAATTGTAATGAAATAGTAATTCGTAAAGGTCAAATGTTGAAAATATAAGTTTGGAGGTGTCTTTTCAAAAAAAAAAAAAAAAAAACTCCCTCTAGAAAATACTCCTAACGTTTTGTATTTAAATATAAGGAATTCTAGATTTAAAACACTAGGAATTTTTAATTATGAAAAAAAATGCCATGACTTTAGTGGCACGAGCTTTTTTTGTTTTGTTTTTATTTTTGTTTTTTGTTTTTAACTTTATCATACTTGGCCCATAGTTTTTACAACTATTTATACAATGTGTTGAAATCATTTAGAAGTCAATCATATTTCTCTTATAATGCAACCAAGCATAGTTGATAAACAAACAACATGAGCTTATGAGAAATAATTATGACATTTTAAAAGTAAGAATGAGGGTGTTAAAGATGAAAGACAGATGCACGTGACAATTTTCCATCTATTTTAATGTTTGATATAGTAGCCTATTTGATATGAGATGGTAGTTTGACGTATCCATTAATGCCACTTTTTTATGTTTGGTGGCGTAAATTAAAAAGTGGTGATAGTTGAAGGGGGAATTGAATTGTATTTTCTCTCTATTTTTCCTTGAATTGGTCTTCCCCTTAATAATGAAATTAAATATGAGCGGGATCCTCCTCTTAACAATCTTTCATATTTTTCTCTTCTATATTTTCTCACTACAAAAAAAGCGCCATTTACTAACATGTCTACTGTTCACTAATTTTTGCCACGTCACCATTTCCTAACGTGTCTAAAGTTTAAACGTTAGTAAATGGTATTTAGTAACGTGTGATAATGGCACGTTACCAATTACTAACGTGT